>CM038794.1:24634038-25260281 GCA_021764765.1 Vicia sativa | reverse complement strand
CGTGGTCCAATTTTTCCTATTTTATGAAACCCTAAAACGGCATAAGAAACCCTAACAATGGTGATACGTGTTTCTGGCCATGGAAACTCAATCAAAGTGCCCAGAATGCTTGTAAACTCATCACTAATCACAAAAACAAACACAAAACATGTTAATAATGCATGATGATTGAAACACGATTTTGGAAAAAACAAGAACAAACCGATTCGTGATTTCTTAATTCTGGATGGTTTTTGACAATGTAAAGGTCTGGATCGACTCAAGAGGTATCAAGGAATGCAATGGACACCTCAAAATCGATTGAAAACGGCTGGAACTAGGGCTGCACTTTGCTTGAGAGGCACGGTTTTTGAGTTCTAGGTTAGGTTCTTGAGCCAATTTTTTCGTTTCAATCATGTGCTATGCATTATACATTTATAGTGGATGGATTTGGAGCCGATTTGAGAAGAAATCATCACTAATCAATGCAAATCAAATTTGATTTTGTACAAAATCAAATTTTCAATTTTGATCAATTTCAATCCAATCTTGCCATATCAATCCAAATTTCGAAATTTGTTGGCTTTAATGAGTTGCTTGGATCTCAAGGAAGAAAGAAAAATCAATTTTGCATTTAATTTTGATTTTATACTTTATTTTTAAATTTAATTTGTATTTAAATGAATAAATTCCAAATTAAAAATAAAAATAAAATAAAAATTCGTGGCATTGGGCTTGGATATTCCTAATGGTGTAAGGAATAAGTTTGGATGAAGAAAAAGTAGGCCAATTTGCAAAGTTTTTGATTTTTAGAAGTATTTCTCTTTGTGCACTTCTTCAAAATTGCCCAACTTGTGAATGGTGTATCTTGCTCAATTTTCCACATTTTGAGTGTTCTTGGACTTTTGGAAAGCTCTAAGAGTCCTCTAACCAAGCTTTTTAGTCTCATCTCAATTGGAGTTTCCATGCTCAATATATCCTCAAAACAAAATGTTGACTTTTGTTGACTTTGAAAATGACCAGAATGTTTTGAGCCATACCTCTCAAATGAAGCATTTTTGACATTCTTGTGAGACATGAAGTTGTAGAGAATTGAATTTCCTTCAAAACAAGAGGTGGTGGAAAATTTCGAGAAAGTATGAGAAAGTTATGATTAGTCAAAGTTCATTGACTTTTCACCTAGAAACCCTAATTTAGAAAGTTTGACTTTGAGCAAATCTTGAGTTTTCTTGATGAATCATGATCAACCCTTGATCAAATGATGAATGTAACTTCAAAATGAGGATGTTGACCAAAAATTATGAAGTTTGATCAGATGTTGACCACGCTGACTTTTTGTCCAACACAACTGATTTTCAACCATCTGAGCAATTGTTTGAGGAAATTTGACTTGTAAGGCTTGAAACTTGACATGGAGAATCTTTGAAGCATATGAGGAGGCATGAAGACCATTGGAGATGTTGGAAGTCCATCTTGATCTGAGAATCACCAAACCCTAGTTTGGGTTGATTGTCTAGGAGAGAGTTTGTCTGATCAACTCTTGAGGAATCTTTGAGTATGGATGTATGAAATATCTTGAGAAGATGGAGGGAAAATTTTGGGGTATGACAGGCACCAAGTGGAAGCGCCCATGGGAGACTTAGAGCTTTAGGATTTATATGTTTTCTTACTGTTTTGAACTATCTTTTGTACTTAAAAAGAAAAAGAATAAAAAAGAAAACTAATAAATGTTTGTTCATGCTTGTTTAACAAATTTAAATCTCTAAGGTCCTTGAAAACATTGCATTGCATTTGCATAAACATCGCATATCATGGCATAACATCTCATAACAGGTACATTGAAGATTGGTTTTCTCATTTCTCTCGCTATTTATTTTAGCAGAAATGGCTCTTGAACAGACTTTCAAAGATCTCCGTGCTCGAATGCCGGCCCAACAGATGTTCACCACTTGGTCCAAGGCCAAGAGGATCCAAGAAGCTCATCAATGTAAAGAAGAAGGTCGTTGGTGTTCTCAACATGGGCGACGCTACAAAGGTGGTCCTAAGTGGTCACGACAGAGCCTCGAAGGAAGTGTCAAGAATGAGGGGAGTGTCAAAGGCAATGAAGAAGGCAGTCAGCGTGAGTCTGAGAAAGAGAGAGAGGATCGCTATGATAATGACCAGTACTCTAATGAAGATGACAAGTACAAGCAACTTGAGGACCGTCGAATGTCGTGGAAAACTCAAGATGTCGCTGAATTTTGATGATCCGAGTCTTGTTCTGTGTGGTGATTCCTCCCAAGTTCAAAGTTCCTACTTTTGCCAAGTATGATGGCGTTTCTTGTCCAAAGCTACATTTGAAGTCCTATGTTCAGAAGATCAACCCCCACACTGATGTCAGAAAGTTGTGGATGCATTACTTTCAAGAGAGTTTGTCCGAACTCGCTTGGAATGGTATTATCACCAGAGAATGACCGTATCCGTACTTGGAGTGACTTAGCCGATGCTTTCTACAAAAGATGAGTACAATGTCGAATTGACACCCACTCGCATGCAACCACAGAGCATGTCTATGGGTCGTGATGAGAAGTTCAAAGAGTATGCTCGTAAATAGAGAGATCTAGCAGCGAGTTCAACCACCCTTGTCCAATAGGGATTGGTTGATATGTTTATGGAACACCGACAGCCCATTTTTCAATCATCCGATTGAAACTCTTCAACCGGATTCACCGAGTTGATATTGACAGAGAGCGATTGCGGTATCAAGAGTGGGAAGATTCATGTAGAGTCATCATCAAATGTGCAAGAGATCTTTGGTGGTAAGAAAGAAGCTAATGTTGTGTATGGTCGAAAAGCCGAGCCAAGACCGACCGTGCTCAACTGCTGGGGCAGGATCTCCAATCCTACATCAAGACAACCTCACGAGACAACGCAGAGCCAAAACGCGCCACGAAGACAAGCATTTAAGATCAACATGCCATTGTCGCAAGCCTTGCAACACATGTTGAAAGCGAAGATTACTTTGAAGGA
The DNA here is from genome assembly GCA_021764765.1 of Vicia sativa. NCBI lineage: Eukaryota > Viridiplantae > Streptophyta > Magnoliopsida > Fabales > Fabaceae > Vicia > Vicia sativa. Next base: position 25,257,293 of record CM038794.1, on the reverse strand, counting down.
TCCTCCTCGAGTGTCAATACTTCTCTCCGAGATACAATCCTAATGCTAAGTGTGCTTACCACCCAATAGCCCTGGCACGAACGACAACCGCTGGGCTCAAGAACAAGATTCAAGATATGATTGAAGCTAAGCAGATTGAGTTTGATCCTCCGCTGAGGTCCGAATGTGATCAACGCGCCTATGCCTAACCATGATAAGATTTCCAATGCTTGGGAAGATACTTATGTTTTCAAAGATAGATGACTTGACCATTCCTCCGATGACTAAGAAGAATTTGCTACAAGGCTGTCAACCCAGATGCCCGAGAATTGTCGGTGCCCATCCGCACTGATGGTTGTGCTTGGTTGAGAAGACGTGTTCAGTGCATGATGGATAACCGTGAAATACTATTCCTAAAACCACCTGTGGAGAGTCTATGTGAAGACATGTCTAAGAAACTGAAGATCGAAGATGTGAATGAAACTGTATCATCTGCATGGGACACCTTGGGGCAACCAAGTGGAAAGTATGATTACATGGTGAAGTATAATGTTCTTGAAAGCTACAAAATTCCTATTGAAGATGTTAAGGCAATCGGATGGGGTGACGATTTCCCAGAGGACTATGCCGATGTTAACACTATAAGGATTTCCTCTGCTGATCCTGTGCCTAGAGTGGCACCTCTCATCATTACCTCTCCAAGACCGGTTCCATATTCCTCCGACAAAGCTATTCCTTGGAATTATGGAGCTGATGTTTACTATCATGGCGTCAAGCAAGACCCTCTGACCATTGAGGATCTTACAGTTGAAGCTACCATTCTTGACATTGACAACATCACCGGATCGAGTAAGGTGACCGTAACCGAAGGGTATTCTCTCCAAATCTCTCCTCCAAAAGACATCACGACTCAACAGATTCCGCCTATTCAATCCATTCCCAAGCTAGAGGGAAAGAACCAATGACTCATCCCGCTTCGTATGTATACCAAAGGAAGTTATCAAGACACCTCCAAATGAGAAATGGAGGAAATTCAAGATTATCAAGAAGAGTGACTACAATGTTGTGGAACACTGGGATGCACTCGCCCAAGATCTCCATGCTTGCTCGCTTTTGTCCGAGGCTCATGCTAACGCCTTGGTGAAGTTTCAAGAATGCTCACGCACTGCAAGACACTACTACCGATTAGTTTGAAGTTTGTATTACTAGCCTGGCCGCCAATAACGGCTTAGGCTTCTCCGATGTCGATTTGACTCTCGCCGAAAAAACACAACAAAGCCTTGCACATCTCGTTGAATGCAAGGGCTACATTATCTCATGTTTTGGTGGATACCGGTTCGCTCGAATATCCTTCCAAGACCGCTTTGATCGACTTGATTGAAGGTTGGTTTCAAACCCAATGACATAATTGGAGAGCTTTTGATGGTTCTAAGCGACGCTCTTGAGAGCCTATTCTCCTGTAAAGTCGGTTCCCGCACTTTTGATTCCACTTTCTTTGTCATGGACATCCGTCCAACTTACTCTTGCCTACTTGGACGCCTCGATACATGGGGCAAACATTCTACCTTGCATCGAAATTGAAGTACCGGTGAAAGGGAAGGTTGTTACAAGATATGGTGAAGAAGAATATATGGTCACCATCTACATTCCGATACCTCAAGGTGAGGGTGAATTCTTCGAGACTCCCCGTCAAGCTTTTGAAACAATCCCCGAGTCATGCCTGCTGACTCTCCCGCCACCCCGGTTACGCAAGTTCCGCCTAGGATGGCCTCGTTGAAGGATGCTCTCTGCGCTGAAGAAGGAGGTAGTACTATTTGGGGACAACTCCCGATCTTCCTTTCAAATCGACAAGATGGTTTAGGCTTCACCGTCAAAGGTCGAAGATGATACGCGAATGTGCGCCAACTTCCTTTCCGCATCGCCCGAGTGGAATCCATGCTATAGAAGACGACGATAACGACGACAACGACTTCGACATCAGCAAGTGGATCTTCCCAACTCCCGACAACGGACTCAGCAATTGGAAGACTGACGACGTCATACCAATCTCCTTTAGACAGGAGTAATTGCTCTTGTTTTTGTTTTGCTTTTTGTATTTCTTTATGTTTTGAACAATAAACTCTAAAGCCTAGTGCCTTGCCCGGGGCATCATGGCTCGTTTGTGAGGGTTATTATCTGTCATTTGCATATTTTCATTCAATGAAATCGTTGGAATTTTGCATTATTTGCTACTTTATTTCTTTTACTTTATCACCCCTTCAAAAAGCTATGTGTTCTTACACACACCCACGTGATACACTGTAGAATCACTCCGAATCTCGTTGATAACAGCTATGCTATTGCTAAATATGACTTCGATAATCCGATCTACCAAGCCAAGACGAAAGTGAGGAAGATTGTGAAGTGCTAGGAGAACTTGTCGATCACAAGAAGAAGAGCGAGTTATACAACCACACGAAGAGCAAGTCGAGGTTGTGAATTTGGGTACCAATGAAGACAAAAAGAGATCAAGATAGGAGCGGGTCTTGAGAACAAATAAAGAAAGATTGATTCGTGCTACGAGACTATATTGAGGTTTTTGCTTGGTCGCGAAGACATGCCAGTTTGACATTGATATTGTAGTGCACCGATTGCCGAAGAAGGTTTTCTCCCTGAAATGAAGGTCGTCGATGCGTCCCGAGATGTTTGAGAAAATCAAAGTCAAGTCATGAAGTAGTTCAATCGATCAAAATGGCCTCAAGACATGGAGAAGACTACTTACGTACACTTTCGCTACAAAGTTATGTCGCTCGGATCGAAGAACGCGGCGCCACTTATCGCGCTATGGTAACATTATTTCATGACATGATTCATCACGAGATAGAGGTCTACGCCGACGACATGATAGCTCGTCACGCATCAAGAAGAACATCTTGATCACTGCGTGTCGCTTGATAGGTTGAAGAAGCTGTGCCGAGACTTAATCCTACCAAGTGCACCTTGGAGTCGATCCCAGAACTCCTCGGGTTTGTCGTCATGGTAAAGGTATTGAGGTTGACCCGCCAAGGTTAAAGCTATTCAAGAAATGCCACCCCGCACCGAGAAGGAAGTCGAGGTTTCGGGCCAATTGAATTACATTGCGGATTCATTGCACATCTAATCGCTACTGTGAGCCAATCTTCAAGTTGCTAAAGAAACATCAAGTGGTAGAATGGAACCACGATTTCCAGATCGCTTTTGACAAAATCAAGGAATACCTAGTAATCCTCCTATCCCGATGTCATCAAGGAATACCTCTTATCATGTACTTGATGTGTTAGAGAATGCAATGGTGTGTTGGGGCAACATGACGAGTCCTCGAAAAGAGTATGCAATATACTACCTTAGCAAAAGTTTACCGACCGTGAAACAAGATACTCACAATCGAGAAAACTTGGCGCTTGGGCTGTCACGACTAAGACAAAGATATGTTGACTCACACTACCTTGTTGATTTCCAAGATGGATCCGATAAAATACATATTTGAGAAACCACTCTCCGAAGAATAGCAAGATGGCAATGATCTTGATCAATATGACATCCAAAGATATACTTTAAAGCGATCAAAGGAAGTGTAATAGCCGATCATTTGGCTCATCGTAGATGACTATCACCATGCTTTGAATTTCCGCATTAAGATGTTTTACTAGTTACAGATTATGAAGAGCCAGGCCCAGACGAATGACCTAAACAAGGATCCCGATGGACCATGGTCTTTGATGGAGCCTCAAACGCACTTGGCAATGACATTGGCGCCGTCATTACATCCCCCACAGGCGGACACACGCCTTTCACCGCCAGATTATGTTTCAGTTGCACCAACAACATGGCCGAATACGAAGCGTGCATCATGGGTATCAAAGCTTAGGGATGGCAACGGGTCCGGTCGGGTGCGGGTTTCACACTACCCACACCCGCACCCGAAATCATCACCCGAACCCGAACCCAAAGGCTATTCGGGTGACAAAATAACACCCACGCCCGCACCCGTTGGGTTCGAGTTTTTTCACCCAAACCCAAACCCGCATCAAAAACATGTGAAACTTAAAACATATAAAACATGTAACTTAATTCTTTAAAAAATAAACCCTACATTTTAGTTTTAATACTTATTTATATATATATATATATATATATATATATATATATATATATATATATATATATATATGTATATTTATGGATAAAAACATGTGAAACTTAAAACATATAAAACATGTAGCTTAATTCTTTGAAAAATAAACCCTACATTTTATTTTAATACTTATATTTATATATATATATATATATATATATATATATATATGTATATTTATGGATAGTTATGTAATTTAACATATAAGCGGGTGTGGTTTCGGTTCAGGTTTGCTATCCCAAACCCACACCGAATATCGGTGGCACCAACTCAACCCAAACCCAACACTGGGTTTCACCTTTGACTGTGCGAGTGGCCGCTGGTTTGGGTCACCACATCCCTATCAAAGTCGCTATTGACTTAAGAATCAATTTGCAAGTGTATGGAGACTCACCTTTAGTGATCACCGACAGGCGAGTGGGATACGAAGCATCCGAATCTCATTCAGACGAGAGCATGTTTTGAGTTTGATCCCCTACTTTGAAGAGATCACTTTCAATTATATTCCACGAGAAGAGAATCAGTTGGCAGACGCATTGGCTACTATGTCGTCTATGTTCAAGGTCAGATGGGACAACGAGGCTCCCTAGATCATCATCGAGAAGTTTGACGAACAAGCAAACTGTTATGAGCTTGATACAGAAGAGAAACCTTGGTACTATGACGTGAAGAGGTATCTTGAGACTCAGGAATATCCCGCAGGGGCATCTGTCAATGATAAGAAGTTCTTGAGAAGATTTGCATCCAAATTCTTCCTCAGCAACGGCATCTTATACAAGCGCAACCACGACTTGTGCTTACTCCGCTGTGTAGACCGGAAAACAGCGGAACGTATCATGAAAGAGTTACACGAAGGCGCATTTGGTACCCACTCCAGTGGTCATAAGATGGCTAAGAAGATTTTGAGAACAGGTTACTATTGGTCCACCATGGAAGTCGATTGTCACCGCTTCGATCTTGTCACAAATGCCGATTTATGCAGACAAAGTGCACGACCTCCAAGACTCAATGTTCTAAACCTTGGCCTTTTGCAATGTGGGCATTGACATGATCGGAGAAATCAAGCCCACAGCTTCCAATGGACATCGCTTCATCCTAGTGGCAATTGACTATTTCACCAAGTGGGTAAGCACCTCGTCAGCATCATACCAAGAATGTTGTGGCCCGATTCACCAAACACGATCTTATTTGTCGGTATGGCACTCTCGAAAGGATTATCACAGATAACGGCTCTAATCTCAACAATAAGATGATCACCGAACTCTGTACGCAGTTCAAGATCAAGCATCACAACTCTTCCGTGATCGGCCTAAGATGAATGGCGAGCCGCCAACAAGAACATTAAGAAGATTATACAGAAGATGACAGTGACTTACAAAGATTAGCATGAGATGTTACCATTTACTCTTCATGGTTATCGCACTACAGTACGAATATCAATAGGGGGAACCCCCTTCTCTCTTGTATACGGTATGGAAGCGGTCCTACCCATCGAGGTTCAGATGCCCTCAACCAGAGTCCTCCAGGACGCAGAGTTAGGCGAAGACGGTTGGATCCAGACTCGCCTTGACCAGATCAATTTGATTGATGAGAAACGACTCGCATCCATCTACCATGGATGATCTATCGGTTTAATAATCGAGCATTTAACAAGAAGGTCAAGCACCGAGTCTACCAAGTCGGTGATCTAGTAGTCAAGCGCATCATTCTTCCACAAGGTGATCCCAGGGGCAAATGCACTCTCACCTATAAGGGACCATTTGTAGTCAAAACAGTATTATCCGGCGGAGCTATGATACTTAGCACCATGGATGGTGAAGACTTCCCACACCCTGTGAACGCAGACATAGTCAAAAAATACTACGCATAAAAGAGACCCGCTAGGTCGACTGGTGTCATACCCCAAAATTTTCCCTCCATCTTCTCAAGATATTTCATGCATCCATACTCAAAGATTCCTCAAGCGTGGATCAGACAAACCCTCTCCTAGACAATCAACCCAAACTAGGGTTTGGTGATTCTCAGATCAAGATGGACTCCCAACACCTCCAATGGCCTTCATGCCTCCTCATATGCTTCAAAGATTCTCCATGTCAAGTTTCAAGCCTCAAAAGTCAAACTTTCCAAATTAGGGTTTCTCAGTGAAAAGTCAACTAAACTTTGACTGAGCATAACTTCTTCATACTTTCTCAGAAATTTTTCCACCACCTCTTGTTTTGAAGGAAATTCAATTCTCTACAACTTCATGTCTCACAAGAATGTTCAAAAAATGCTTCATTTGGAAGGTATGGATCAAAACATTACAGGTCCTTTTCAAAGTCAACAAAAAGTCAACATTTTGTTTTGAAGATATATTGAGCATGGAAACTCCAATTGAGATGAAACCAAAGAGTTTGGTTAGGGAACTCTTAGAGCTTTCCAAAAAGTCCAAGAACACTCAAAAATGTGGAAAATTGAGCAAGATACACCATTCACAAGTTGGGCAATTTTGAAGAAGTGCACAAAGAGAGATACTTGTAAAAATCAAAATTTTTGCAAATGGGCCTAGTTTTTCTTCATCCAAACTTGTTCCTTATACAATTAGGAATATCCAAGCCCAATGCCACGAATTTTAATCTTATTTTTCTATTTAATTTGGATTTTATTCATTTAAATACAAATTAAATTCAAAAATAAGGTATAAAATCAAAATTAATTGCAAAATTGATTTTTCTCTCTTCCTTGAGATCCAAGCAACCCAAGAAAGCTGGCAAATTTCGAAATTTGATTTGAATTGGCAAGGAATTGATGAAAATTGATCAAAAAAGATAAGATTTGATCTTGTACAAAATCAAATATGTTTTGCATTGATTGATGATTATTTCTTCCCCAAATCAGCTCCAATTCCATCCAATATAAATATACAAGGCATAGCACATGAATTAGAACAGAAAAATTGCTTGGAGAAACCCTAACCTAGCTCAAAAAAACCATGCCTCTCAAGCAACTAGCAGTCCTTGATCCAGCTTGTTTCAATTGTTTTTGAGGATTCAAACACATTCCTTGATATCCCTGGAAGCATTCCAGACCTTTACATTGTCCAAAAGCATCAAGAATCACGAAATCCGAATTTGATTTGTTCATGTTTTTCTCAAAATCGATTTCCATTATTCATGCATTTTTAACATTATTTATTGTTGTTTTTGTGATTAGAACGAAGTTTACAAGCTTTCTGGGCAGTTTGATTGAGTTTCCATGGCTTAGAACGAGAATCACCATAGCTAGGGTTTTCGGCCTCGATTTAGGGCTTCCTTAAAACGGATAAATTGGACCATGAGACCACCACCATCGTGTTCAGAACGATGTTTCCAATCGATTCATACCCTTGAATGTTATTTATATTATATGTGCTTGATTTTGGAAAATGCAGGGACTATAGCGTCGCACTGAGGCCGACGCTATGTTTTCAAAATTTCAAAACGAAGAAGATGAAGTTTGGCGCGAGATCGGTACAACCAGGGAGTGACACCCGTTTATAATCCATTCGTTCCGATTTTCAAACAGTTGTGCAAGCCAGCTCAGTTGGTCAAGGCATGGGGGTTGTGAAAACAAGGTCACCGGTTCGATTCCTACCAGGACCACTTATTTTTTGCTTCTTTTACAAACTAACACATTTTTTTTCATATTTTCTTATTTCTTTTAATATTTTTTCATACAATTTAATTTAACTTTAAATATTTCTATTATGCATTAAAAAACACCAAAAATATTTTTTCTTTTTGCATTATTTCCACAAAATGTTTATTTAATTTATAAAATTAAAAATATTATTTTTGCATGCATATTTAATTTAATTGTTAATTTATCATTTAAATCACTTTTAATTGATTTTTAATTATTAAATTAACTCCAAAAAATCCCAAAAAATTATTTTAGCATATTAATGTTGTTTCTTGCATGAAATATTTTTCTCATTCAAAAATTATTATTTTTCATAACATTTTCCTCTTATTCGATTTCCTCGTATTTTCCGATTTCTCATCTTTTCACAGGTTATTCCGTTTCGGACGATTTCTTTTTATCGTTTTCTTTTTTCCAATTATGTAATTGCTTATGGGATGTAATAGCTTAATTAGGGCTTTTATTTTCCGCACTTTTCAATTATGTATCTGCCCCAAAGCCATGTAATAGCGTAGGATTTATCTTTCCGCATTTACTTTCCGCATTTTAATTTCCGCACCCTATAAACTGCTAGTAATTAGGCGTGTATGGCAAGATAAAATTGAACATAGCTCACTCTAATTTTCAAGATAACATGAATCTGAAATCAACACACTCTTTTCACACATGCACCCTTAGGGTAATTCTCTCTCGTTGCCTTTACGAATTCAAATGGTCATGTCCCTCGAACGTAGAGGTATTCTAGCACCGTTGCCTTCAAAATAAATCATCATAGTCCCTTCGATACAAAGATCATAAGACCCACGATGTCGCCTACGAATACATGATCTTGACCCTCGATTGTCGCCTACGAAAAATGATGATAGTCCCTTCGAATGTGCTAGGATACTTCCTACAAGTTACTTTCTATGACCATACGATGTCCCTTCGAATGTCCCGCTTACATCCAACAAATAGAGTTACCTACCAACTAATGGTATGGATAGCGCTATTCTAAAGGAACGTAAAATAACACGAAAACGACCATTTCTGAGTAGGTAATAAGACTTTTAGTTGCTTGCTCTATCAAAATACTTTTCTACACCTCACACTTTTGTCAAAGTTCAAACTCTTTTCAAAACGAAACATTTCCGAACACTTTGTATACATTCCTACATGAATCATTACAAAGTCAAAGCGAAATGCCTTTTCAAAACATTTTTTCAAACACACAGAAAGCACAATTTTTAAGTGATCTAAGAGCAACTAAGAGCCCGTAGATAACTACGGATGGAAAGGGGTGCTAATACCTTCCCTTTTCATAACCTTCTCCCTTACTCAGAATCTAACGAAGGTCTTTTTCTGTACTTTTTACCTTCCCTTAATTGGATAAAAGAAAAGTCGATGGCGACTCTTGCTATCCGCACATTTGCGATACAAAAACCTACAAAGTCAGTTCACCGTGTTACAACTGGCCTAGGCAAAAATAAGGGCATCCTGGCGAACCAAAAGGGTTCGGGCAAAAATTAAGGATATATACAAAACATGTACACCCGGCAAGTCGAAAACCTGAAAAGGCAGCTTGGGCAAAAAAGGGTATCCCGGTAGACTGAAAACCCGAAAGGGCGGTTTAGGCAAAAGTTAGGGATTTAAGCGTACGACTATGTCTCGTCCCGATCACCCACTTCCAGACTACTACTATCAGCATTCAAGATTCAAATGGCGAAAATCAATCCACTCACTTTCTACTGACATCAAGGAGATGAGATAGTTGAAATATATGAGTACTAGCATAGTTGGAACTTAACGAGATTGTTTCCGCATAGCTTTTTACCTTTCTTGTGTACAAACTACTTGGCCATATGCCACATTTCAAATAAATACAAATTCCTTCTTTTCACAATTTGCACTATTGTTGTTTGCATAAAGTCCAACATTTGCTTTGAATGATTATATGCATTTGACAATAAAAATCTGCTTACAGACATGTGAAAAACGAACAAGCGAAAGTAATTACTACAGGCTCTAGGAATTGAGATGACGACGAAGGTTACCAATGCATTCCCCCGCAGAGCATGATCCCCACAGAGGAGCCACTACAAACCTTCCCCGGAGGAGTATACGTTAGTCCCCAAGCAGTGATTCCACTCAACTAAATCAGGTTACATCAGTCTTTAAGCAATAGCATTTCATCCCCAGCCGAGGTATTTATCCCCAGCAGAATATCTCTCAACAATTCCCCTTTTCCCCAACAAAGATCGGAGCGGACACGAAACTTGGTCGAGAGCGACCGAGGAAACCTACATCTTTTATTCCCCAGCCAGAGATTTCAACGGGCTCCAGATCCTTCTAACTCGGTCTCCCAACAACTACCAAATACTCTCCAGCAGGATTTATGCGCAAGATCCCCAGTAGAGTACCTCCTAATTCCTCCCCAGCAGGGTTTGTGTGCAAGATCCTCAACAGCGCGTCTCTCGATCTCTACCATCCTCAACAATATCTGGGCTCAAGACTTGGTCAGATAGTGCATCGGAGGAATCAAGGTTATCTTTCTTCTCAAGGTTTCCATTCGTTCCATCCCCAAACAGGAGTCAGAAGTCCTCAAGCAGAACATCCGCATCTTCCTCAAGATGGATATGTTTTGAAATACCATCAACATCTATCATTCATACATTTCTCATAAAGTCATAATATATGCATATGTCATTCATACACATCATCATGCATCATACTTTGCATAAGACTAACAATATTCTGTCAAAGTTTCTCTTGTTTTTTCCAAAACAGGTGAAAATCACTTCCGAAACAAACAGGTCCAGGATTAATGCCCGAAGCCAGACGGGAAAACTATATGAACGACCGCCCTAGTTGTCCTCCGACAACTGGTCCAAGATTAATGCCCGAAGCCAGACGGGAAAACTATCTGAACGACCGCCCTTGTTGTCCTCCGACAACAGATCCAGGATTAATACCCGAATCCAGACGGGAAAACTATCTGAACGATCACAAGTTATCCTCCGATAACAGGCATTGGATCAGTACCCGAAGCACAACAGGGAAGTTATCCATATTTTGCCAACCACTATCCCCTCAGAGTAATCGACACGAAGATTTATTCTGACTCTCTCTTATTATCAACAGCAACTACAGAGTCAGGCATACGACTTAGTTGCCTTGGATGGCATCTTAAGCCCATCTCCGACTACTTGTCAACATTTCTCCACCTTCAGAATGCTGCATATTTGGTTAAAAAACCAATACAAACCAATAACTTCATTCAAAGACAAGCACAGATTCTAACGTACGACTCCCTTTGGATGGCATCTTAAGCCCATCTCCATGCTCCTCTCACTTTCAAGAACGTCTACAGAGCCTAACGTACGGCTCACTCCCCAGCATCGATCGTTCCAGATGGCATCTTAAGCCCATCTCCGATGACTCTCCTATTCAGACAACAATCTCGAGTCTAGCGTACGACTCATTCCCCAACGAAATCTCTGACTTCTCCAAATGGCATCTGTAAGCCCATTCCCGCATCAATCAACAGCGAGTGCAAATTTTCAGGTGTACTCGAGTGTTCAATCATCTTCTACCTCCAGGTCACGAAAGGCAGACACGCCAATCTAACCCTTCCAGTACAAGAAGATTGAACAGGGGCAGCTATCATACCCCAAAATTTGCCCTCTTACTTCTCAAGATATATCATGTATCCATACTCAAGGATTCCTCAAGGGTTGATCAGGCAAACCCTCTCCTAGACATTCAACCCAAACTAGGGTTTGGCAATTCTCAAATCAAGATGGATTTCCAACATCTCCAATGGTCATCATGCCTCCTCATATGCTTCAAAGATTCTCCATGTCAAGTTTCAAGCCTCACAAGTCAAGTTTCCTCAGATGATTGCTCAGATGGTTGAAAATCAGTTGTATTGGACAAAAAGTCAATTGTGGTCAACATACAGTCAAACTTCATGATTTTTGGTCAACATCCTCATTTTGAAGTTACATTCATCATTTGATCAAGGGTTGATCATGATTCATCAAGAAAACTCAAGATTTGCTCAAAAGTCAAACTTTCCAAATTAGGGTTTTTCAGTGAAAAGTCAACCAAACTTTGACTGAGCATAACTTCTTCATACTTTCTCAGAAATTTTTCCACCACCTCTTGTTTTGAAGGAAATTCAATTCTCTACAACTTCATGTCTCACAAGAATGTTCAAAAAATGCTTCATTTGGAAGGTATGGATCAAAACATTACAGGTCCTTTTCAAAGTCAACTTTTTGTTTTGAAGATTTATTGAGCATGGAAACTCCAATTGAGATGAAACAAAAGAGGTTGGTTAGAGGACACTTATAGCTTTCTAAAAAGTCCAAGAACACTCAAAAATGTGGAAAATTGAGCAAAATACACCATTCAGAAGTTGGGCATTTTTGAGCAATTGCACAAAAGGAGATATTTGTCAAAATCCAATTTTTTCCAAATGGGCCTATAATTTTATGATCCAAACTTGATCATAATATTATTTGTGACCTATTGATGCCTTGCCATGACAATTTTCTATTTTATTGATTTATTTTTGAATTTAAAACCATTTAATTCAAATTTAAATTATATAAAATATGAAAGTAAGATATATTTTCCAAAGGAGTGGATTTTTATCAAACTTGAGGTCCAAGATAGCCCACAAAACATACCAATTTCGTGATTGCTTGCACATTGAAGAGAAAATCAAATTTTCTCCAAAATTTGATTTTATTTGAAAGAAATTTATTGCACATTCAATATCCAATCTTTTTTCCTTCTTTTTGCTCTCATATTACACTCTATAAATACCAAGCAAGCTGCACAAGACAAGACACGAAACCCTAGCCCAAACAACAACCCTTATTTTGCCAAATTTTTTCTCAAAGTTGCAAAAATCGAATTCGAATTTCCAGCAGGTTTCAAGGCAAGCCAACCATCCAAACACCTTCCTGAGGTTCCCAACAATCGAAACCATCCCTTACTTGAAGCCAGGACTGCCCAGAACTCGACCTACAGCTTGCTCCGATTTGGTATATTTTTGAATTTCGATTTTCATTATTCATGTGTTATTAACCATTCTTGTTTGCATATTTGGAATCAGTACACTCTTTAGGTCATGTTTGAACCATCACATGCAAGCTTGAACGTCCAGAAACCGATTTGCCATGATTAGGGCTTCGTGAACTATTTCGATCGAACTGGCTTATACAGGTCGATTCAGTCAAAACTAATGGCACCATTGAACTCGCAGCCCTCGATTTAGGGGGGTAGGGTCCTCCTTTCCTTTTTATTTGGCTTATTTTGCAGGTTTGAAGTTTCTGCTCGCCGGAGAAGACGACCGGAGCTAGGGCTCCGGCGTCGTTGACGTGGGTTGACCGGCGTGGGGGTGCGTGGCAACTCTGCGCGTTCTGATTCGCTGTCTCATTCAACCTGGACCCCACACGGCTGACTGGGCTTGGTGTTATAATCTCATGACACGTTTACATTCAAAAACAATTGATTTTGGTTTCCATGACACGAAGTGCACTATAGCCCAGTGGTTAAGGCATTGGAATGGGAAGATTCTCCTCAAGGTCACAGGTTCAATCCCTGGCAAGACCAAATGTTTTTTCCTTTTACAAACTTAACTATTTTCATGTTTTCTTATTTTATTTTCTTTTAATATTTTCATTCTATTTAATTTATCTTCTAATATTTTTATCATGCATTTAAAAAACACCAAAAATATTTATTTTTTGCATACTCATCAGAAAAATGTTTATTTAATTTATAAAATTAAAATTATTATTTTTGCATGCATATTTAATTTAATTGCTAATTAATTATTTAAATGATTTTTAATTGTTTTTTAAATTATTAAATTAACTCCAAAAATTCCCAAAAAATTAGTTTATCATATTAATGTCATCATTAGCATAAAAACTTTTTCTCATACAAAAATGCTTATTTTTACTAACATTTTCCTCTTATGCAATTTTCTTCCGTTTTCCGATTTCTCATCTGTTCACAGGTTATACCGTTTCGGACAATTTTTATTGCTTTTCTTTTCCAATTATGTAATTGCCTATGGGATGTAATAGTTTAATTAGGACTTTTATTTTCCGCACTTTTAATTATGTATCTACCCCAAAGCCATGTAATTGCGTAGGACATTTATCTTTCCGCACTTTATATTTCCGCAATTTACTTTTCGCACCCTATAAACTGCTAGTAACTAGGCGTGTATGGCAAGATAAAATTGGACATAGCTCACTCATAACTCCAAGATAAAATACCTGAATTAACACACTCTTTCACACATACACCCCTTAGGGTAATTCTCTCTCGTTGCCTTTACGAATTCAAATGGTCATGTCCCTCGAACGTAGAGGTATTCTAGCACCGTTGCCTTCAAAACAAATCATCATAGTCCCTTCGATACAAAGATCATAAGACCCACGATGTCGCCTCCGAATACATGATCTTGACCCTCGATTGTCGCCTACGATAAATGATGATAGTCCCTTCGAATGTGCTAGGATACTTCCTACAAGTTGATTTCTATGACCATCCGATGTCCCTTCGAATGTCCCGCTTACATCCAACGAATAGGGTTACCTACCAACTAATGGTACGGATAGCACTATTCTAAAGGAACGTAAAATAACACGAAAACGGCCAATTCTGAGTAGGTAATAAGACTTTTAGTTGCTTGCTCTATCAAATACTTTTACACCACACACTTTTTGTCAAAGTTCAAACTCTTTTCAAAACAAAACATTTTCGAACACTTTGTATACATTCCTACATGAATCATTACAAAGTCAAAACGAAATGCCTTTTCAAAACATTTTTTGTCAAACACACAGGAAGCACATTTTTAAAGTGATCTAAGAGCAACTAAGAGCCCGTAGATAACTACGGATGAAAAGGGGTGCTAATACCTTCCCTTTTCATAACCTTCTCCCTTACTCAGAATCTAACGAAGGTCTTTTCCTGTTCTTTTCACCTTCCCTTAATTGGATAAAAGAAAAGTCGGTGGCGACTCTTGCTATCCGCACATTTGCGATACAAAAATCTCAAAGTCAGTTCACCGTATTACAATAACATCATACAATAACCCTATAACATTAATTTGCATCAAAACATCAAAATTCATGAATTAGGGATTTAAACTCATAAACCTAGAAAATCCTAAATTGGGATTCCTAACTACTCAATCAATCCTATCGTTCCCAAAATCCATAAGACATAATAATCAGAGAAATCACCCCTTACCTTAGCCAAATTCTTGAATTCCTAGAGCTTTGGGTGTTCCTCTTCCTTTTTGCCTCTTCTCTTCTCACGTACGATTTATTCTTCTCACGTTTGGCTTTCTAACTCTTCCTTCTTATTTTCCTTTTTATTATAATAATAACAATAAAAATAGGGTTAGAGGTTTTTACTTCACACACCCCTCACTCCTACTCACCACACCACAAGTCCAATTTCTTTTTCGTTATTTAATTATTTCCAATCATTCCAAAAATACGAAAAATTCAACTTTTAATTAAATAAATAATTCAAATTCAAATTATTTAATAATTGAAAATATTGGGGTGTTACAACTCTCCCCTACTAAAAGAGTTTTTGTCCTCAAAAACATACCTTAGACAAAATGTTCCGGGTAAGAGTCCTTCATCTAGCTCTCCAACTCCCACGTAACATTACCACCTGTTGGTCCTCCCCAAGCTACTTTCACCAAAGCTATCTCTTTACCCCGCAATTGCTTCAACTTCCGATCCTCAATCCTCATAGGCAATGTTTCAACAGTCAAATCATCTCTTACCGGTATATCATCTACCTGAATCTCATGAGACAGATCAGCAATGTACTTCCTCAACTGAGATACATGGAATACATCATGCAAATTTGCAAGTGACGGCAGTAAAGCAATTTGATAAGCAACATTTCCAACCTTTTTCATAATTTGGAACGGACCAATAAAATGCGGAGTTAACTTCTTTGACTTCAAGGCTCAACCAATACAAGTCATAGGAGTAACTCGCATAAACACATGATCTCCTTCACTAAACTAGAGATTCTTCCTCCTCTTATCATGATAACTCTTCTGGCGACTCTGAGAAGGTCTCATCTTCTTCTGAATTATCTTAATCTTCTCTGAAGTCTGTTGGACAATCTCTGGCCCAGTCACAACACTTTCTCCAGATTCATACAAACACAACGGTGTTCTACACCTCCTACCATACAATGCCTCAAACGGAGCCATACCAATACTCGAATGAAAACTATTATTGTAGGTAAACTAAATCAAAGGTAAGTAACTACCCCAAGCTCCACCGTTCTCCAACACACAAGCCCGCAATAAGTCCTCTAAGGACTGAATCGTCCTCTCCGTCTAACCATCTGTCTACGGATGATAAACAGAACTCAACCTCAACTTAGTACCCAAGGCTTCTTACAACCCCGTCCAGAACTTAGACGTAAACCTCGAATCTCTAACCGACACAATACTAGCAGGAATACCGTGCAAACTCACGATCCTCTCGACATACAACTGAGCCAATTTCTCCATCAGATAATCCATTCTCATTGGTATAAAATGAGCATATTTCGTCAACCTATCCACTATAACCCAAATAGCATCACAATTCTTAGTTGTCCTCGGTAGACCAGATACAAAGTCCATAGAAATACCATCCCATTTCCAATCCGGAACAAACAATGGTTCCATCAACCCCGACGATTTCTGATGTTCGATTTTCAACTTCTGACAAATTAAACAATCATAAACAAACTCAACAATTTCCTTCTTCATTCCAGGCCACCAAAACAACCTCTTCAAATCATGATACATCTTTGTAGCACCAGGATGAATACTCAATCCACTATGATGTCCTTCCTCCATAATACTCTTCTTAATTTCAGCACCACAAAGTGTGAACATGTGCCAAGTTAGGTGAGCCAAGCCATTTGAAATCAAGACCGTTGTCGGGCAACGCTGCTACCTCGCCGGGAGAATATGAGAAAATGCGGGCGACACGGAGCGAGACCATCCAGGGCCAAACCCCAAAACTTGAAGCTTTCCTCGCTTCTCCGGGCAACGCTTCGCTTCTAGCTCGCCTCCCTTTGTCGGGCGAAGCAGCTCAGATTGAGAAAATTTGCTTGCTTTCTTGTAATCTTCCAAGCCAACCAAATGCTGTAAGTTCTGATCAAATTAAACTGAAAAAGTAACAAACCAATTAAAACTTCAAAATAGTTATATTTACACTAAATGACTTAAAAATAGGTAATAACTTAAATAAAATAAACGAAAGAGGTTAAAAGTGTCAATAATTAATACGATCTTTATCCAAAACTTGACACTTAACAACTCTCCCCAACTTAACTCTTTGTTTGTCCTCAAATCAAAAGATAAAAATCAAAACAACAAGAAGAAGTTCATTGAAGCAAAAATCAAAAATTAACTTGGATGGTTCAAACTCAATCGAACCGCAACACAATATGTCTTTCACCGCTCCTAGAATCAAAACAAGATAGTGACTAAGTTCTAAACACAAACATCAAGTAATGCAATTTATTTAACAACATGTTCATATTTGAATCACCTAAAGATTTCTTCAATATTTCTTGAAGAACAAAATGCAATATTTACATAGGACTAAACACTCTCACTAGTAATCATGTACATCTGGAATAATTCATGCATTCATCAAAACAAGTTAAATGTACAAAATAGAAGCAAAGATCACTAAGGACTTCAAGGGTTGTAACTTGGCTCGGGTTAAAAACAAAGGATATATACACAAAGCCATTGAAGAAAAATGGGGTAAATACAATGAAGAGCATTTCACATTTTCACAAAATCCATTCACTTCCTCCTTATTATTTATCACAACCATTTCTTTCTTTTTCTCACACAATGATCCTATCCTTTTCTTTCTCAAGTTCTTTTCATATATATATATATATATATATATATATATATATATTTCCTTTTCTTTTATATTAAATCTTTTTTTCCTCTCTTTGTGATTTCCACATTCACCAAGCGGGATAAATGATCCGCCACTAAGTTTTCCGAACATTTTTTGTCTCGGACTTCTAAATCAAATTCTTGCAACAAAAGAATCAATCGGATTAATCATTTTTTGGAGTCCGACTTGGTGAGCAAATATTTAATAGCCGAATGGTCCGTGAAAATCACAACTTTAGAGCCGATAAGATAAGAACGAAATTTTTCCAATGCATACACTATAGCAAACAACTCTTTTTCAGTTGTTGCATAGTTTATTTGAGCATCATTTAAAACTTTGCTCGTATAGTGTATTGCATGGAAAATTTTATTATTTCTTTGGCCGAGTACGGCTCCCACCGCATAATCACTCGCATCGCACATTAATTCAAAATCTAATTTCCAATTTGGTCCGGTGATAATTGGTGCATTAATCAAATTTTATTTTAACTTTTCAAAAGAAATTAAACAATCTTTATCAAAAATAAAAGACTTATCTTTGTTAAGAAGATTTCTCAATGGCTTTGATATCTTGGAGAAATCTTTGATAAATCTTCGGTAAAAGTCTGCATGACCAAGAAAACTCCGGATCCCTTTGACATTTGTTGGTGGAGGAAGCATCTCTATCACATCGATCTTGTCTTTGTCAACCTCGATCCCCTTTGAAGAAATTTTGTGCCCGAGAACAATGTCTTCGGTCACCATAAAGTTGCACTTCTCCCAATTCAACACCAAGTTAGTATCTAAAGGAAAATCGCGACTTAAAATTTGCAGCGGAAATCGATTTTCCTTTGTGATCCTTACGAATGTTCATGGTCAGTGATAGAGTATTTTTACCTCTTGTGGCGATTCGGATTTCTGACGCTGTGATCACGAACGTTGATGAAGAACAACGTCTCTACTCAGTCCACACGAACAGTCTGCTTCCGATCACAGTGTTAGCTGCTCACGAACAAAAACTTTGAGTGAGAGAGTGAATGAAATCTCGGCAGGGATTCAGGACCGAATTTGCATCAAGTGAAAAAGCTTCATCACAAGGGTTCTATTTATAGGACCACAAGTGTGGGCTACAAGCTAAAAGCCCAATAAAGGCTGTAAACTAAAAGCCCAATAAAGCACACGAAAATCATACATTATGATGTATCGTGTATCACTTAAGCATGTGGTACCTTACCACATTCCTATTCCACTTAAGTACATCGTACCCTACGATGTTCCTTTATTTACACTATCTCTCATTAATCTGTCCTTATGTGTGTGACCCTGTAGGTTTCCGCGACGTTGGCAATTATATTAAATCAAATTTAACATAATAAACAGTGAGCGGTATCTAGCACATCATCGCTACCCAAGTCACGAAAATGTCATGTGATCTGACAAAACCTTTCCGTGATAATACTTGTGTGTATAATTACCCTTTTGCCCTTATGTCTATATTGAACACAAGGCATAGACCGTGTCATCCTTGTCCAGTTCAATATTGGGCCCTCAGACATTTATCCCGTTACGTAGGATGGGCAAATTCCATCTAGGTCACTCATGTCCCTCAACATGCTTTGTGAAGTACCCATCAACTGTCTTTATGATCATCCGCCACGGATAATGTTTGATCAACAATAAAGCACTTGACTCTACATCTAGGGTCCATAGTGGTTTCAGGTCGAATGCACCACTTATCACCATGAGAATAACTTATGACACTTTGCATAACATTCTATGTAGTACTCTCATAGCGGGTCAATCCAGTATAAATATTACTCCTAATATTTATACCTATGTCAAGACTTGATAACTCCTTATCCATGATCCATGAGATGTGATCATCAGTCTATCTTCATAATAATCTCAATGCTTTAATGATATCCCACTTCACAATAAAGCTCGATTATGGATACTTTAAGAATAGTGTCCTTGTGTTTAATGGATCTCATGATTAAGTCACACTTAACATTGCATTAAACAAACCAACTATTCTAGGGACTTTATTATTTCAAAAAACAAAACATAATAAAGAAAAGCCTTTTATTATTAATAAATAATTTGATACAAGTACCAAAAGGTATTGGCCTCTAGGGCTTACACCAACAGTATCAACACACCTCTTCAAGACGGTGTCCAAGTTCTTCAAGCACAAATCTAACGATGCTCCAAAAAAGGAGAAATCATCCATGAATAACTTAATAGTCTTTTCAATCAAGTCGGCAAAGATAGCTTGCATGCATCGTTGAAAGGTTGTCGGCGCATTACATAAGCCAAAAGACATACGTCTATACGCGAAAATCCTAAACAAACAAGTGAAAGCCGTCTTTTCATGGTCTTCAGGATTTACCGAAATTTGGTTGTAACCCGAATATCCATCTAAGAAACAATAAAATTGTTGCCCTGAAAGTCTCTCCAACATTTGATCCATAAAAGGAAGAGGAAAGTGATCTTTTCTAGTGGCTTTGTTTAGCCTTCTATAATCGATACACATCCTCCAACCCGTTACTTTTCGTGTCGGAACCAATTCATTATTTTCATTTGAAATAACTATTAAACCACCCTTTTTGGGGACCACATGAACCGGACTAACCCACGTGCTATACGAGATCGGATAAATCATGCCGGCTTCCAACATCTTAACAACTTCTTTTCTCATAGCTTCTTTCATAATCGGATTCAAGCGCCTTTGAGGTTGGGCCACCGGTTTGAATTCTTCTTCTAACATGATATTACGCATACAATAAGCGGGGCTTATGCCTCTTAAGTCGGATAACACCCAACCTATTGCATTTTGGCTAGTCTTCAAAACATGAATCAAACTACCCTCCTCCTTTTTGGATAGAATGTTACTAATAATGACACGTTTGTTACCTCTATCATCAAGAAACACATATTTCAAATGAGAAGGTAGTGTCTTCAACTCACATTTCGATTCTTCATCCAATGGATCCTTCTTTAAAATCTCCATCTCCTCCTCCCACGGTTGCACTTCCTTTGAAATCTCTAACTCCTCCAAACATTCTTCAAGTTCCCTCCTTTCACCGTTATCAAGCACATTAAAGGCTTCGGTCAAGATTCTTTCAAGCGGATTTGTAAGATGCACTTGGTTAGTGACATCTTCTATTGCTTCTTCAATAACATCTATCTTGAAACAATCCCTTTTATCATTTGAATGCTTCATTGCTTCAAAAAGATTGAAACAAATCTCTTCGTCTTGCACACTCACCTTCATCAAACCATCATCAATATAAATCATCATTCTCGCGGTCTTCATGAATGGACGGCCTAGAATCAAGAGAGCATCCAAATCTTCTTCCATTTCTATCACAACGAAATCAACGGGAAAAAAGAATTTATCCACTTTAACCAACAAATCTAAAGCTACACCATGTGGGCGAGTAATAGACTTGTCCGCCAATTGTAAAGTCATCTTTGTACATTTTAACTCAATATTACCCAACCTCTTCACAATAGACAATGGAATCAAGTTGATTATATATCCCAAATCTATCAATCCCTTGCCAACATAAACATCTCCAACCGTAATGGGCAAAGTGACACGCCCCAGATCGCTTTCGTTCTTCGGTATAGTACGTTGAATGATTGCACTACAACTAGCATCGACCATGATAGTCTCTAGATCCATATACCTCTTCTTATTTGTCAAAACGTCTTTCATAAATTTGTCATACTTTTGCATTTGCTCCAATGCCTCGGTAAATGGAATATTGATTTGTAATTGCTTGAAAATGTCCATAAACCGAGCATAATGTCGAGCATCATCCTTCTTAGATGGAGCATGAGGATATGGTAAGTTTTGTACCGGTAAAGTGACAACCTTATCCTTTACCCTCCTCAACTTCTTCTTTTTATCATCAACATTTTCTTTTTCAACTACACCATTATCAACAACATTATTTTCAACTACAACATCTTCCACTACAACATTCTCACCATTATTTTCAACTAAAACTTCCTCCACAACTATTTCTTCATCAATTTCTTCATCACTCACCACTTTCTCTTTTCCCTTCAATTCTTTATTTTTCTTATCAACAACTCTAACACTCGTAGTCGTAATTGCTTTACAATGCTCCCTTGGATTTGCTTGAGTAGTTGCCGAAAACGAAGTTGTTGCACTTTGCTCGGTAATTTGTTTTGCTAATTGTCCCATCTGAGTCTTTATATTCTTTATTGATGCTTCCGTGCTCTTTTGGGTGGCCATTAAAGCTTGCATGAATTGAGCAAGTGTATCTTGAATGTTTGAACTTCTAGCTTGATTTTGAGGTTGATTTTGAGGTTGAGCTTGAGTTTGAGTTCCACTTTCGTAAGGATTTTGTCTTGCTTGATTGTTATTGTCTTGTCTCCATCCACCTTGATAACCTTGGTTACCTAATTGTTGGTAACCTTGGCCTAGATTTTGATTTTGATAAGGAGGTCTTTGTTGATATCCTTGCCCTTGATTTGCCATGTAATTAGCTTCTTCATTTTCCGGAGGACAAAACCCGGTCTTGTGATCACCTTTACATAATTCACAACTAGCAATTTGTTGAGATTGCTTGCTAGATGATCCTTGCATCTCCATGATTTGTTGTGGAAGTCTTGTCATTTGCTTGGTCAATTCTTTCACTTGCTTTGCAAATAATTTGTTTTGGGCCACAAGTGCTTCATGACTAGAACCGATTTCAAGAGCTCCTATTTTCACTTGCACATTCCCTTGATCATTTTGAACTTGGTGGTCATTTCTTCCCATCTTCTCAATAATTTGAATGGATTCAAAAGGTGTCTTCTCCATTAAAGAACCTCCCGCCGTAGCATCCAACAACAATTTATGTTGAGGTTGGAGACCATTGCAGAAAATGTGAATTTGAGTGATTTCATCAAAACCATGACTTGGGCATTATCTAAGCATAGATTTTTATCTCTCCCAAGCCCTATTCAAAGGCTCATTAACACCTTGCGAGAACATCGAAATCGCGGTTTTTTCTTCCATGAATTTTGATTGAGGAAAAAATCTTTTAAGAAATTTCTCCTCTAGCACATTCCAATTCGTAATTGTTTCTTGTGGTTGGTCTAGATACCAATCCTTTGCTTTCCCTACCAAAGAGTGAGGAAAAAGCTTTTGAAAATATTGTTCCTCTTCGGCTTCTAGAGCTTCGGCCGCACCCGCAATTTCATAGAACTTTGTGAGGTAGGTGTATGGATCTTCATGGTCATGACCATGAAAAGGATTTGCATAACGTAGTTGGATTAATATCGTCTTCATCTCCATAAACCTAGCATTGGCTAGGCGAGAAAATTGAGTGATGTGATGAGGGCTATTTGCACAAGGCCCTTTCGGTGGTGCTGGTGGTGGTTGATCCGCCACGATGACCTCTCCCAACACTTGTGGTGTAGAAGAAGTAGATGATTCTCCTCTTTCTTGTCTTTGTCTAGCTAGTCTTTTCCTTCGTTTAGCACTGCTATTAAGTCTTCTTGTTGTCCTTTCAATTTCTAGATCGAATAGGATTTGATCAACCAGAACACTTCCTTGCATAAACTATACTCTGAAAAATTCAAACCACACAAAAAGAAACAAAGAGAGATTAGTAGATAAATTATCTTAAAACACACAAACTATTGCAATGCTTGCAATATCAAATATCAATCCCCGGAAGCGACGCCATTTTGTTGTACGTATGTTCTACACAAGTATTTTTAATTATTGTTTCCATAGAGATTGATGTGATATTACCGCCGTTCAATATATAAAGCGTATTTTAAGATTTGGTAACACAAAGGTTTTGTTTCCTAACTACAACAATCATAAGTTTCAATCAAACAAAGTTTAGTATCCTTTTCAAAAGAGAGATGTTTGGATTAAAGAGAGTTTTGAGTGGTTTTCAATTGGTAAAAGCATGTCAAGATTAGTTTCATTAACCTAATTTCATATGAATTCTATTAATCAAGCGGATGAACTAGTTGATGATCGATATAATTACGTATCCTCTCAATATTGTTGATTTCCAACCAATATTGTGAATGTTATCATGTTAATCTTTAGATGATATCTCACTCTAACTATTGACATGATAATCATTAAGCTTAATACAAGTAAACACTAAGTCACAAATCTATCTCTAGCATTTGTTCATTAGTGGATGAATCTCCTATGTCAAGTTTGAACATATTTTTCAATCATGATCCAAAGCATAAAAAGTACAAGTAAATCAAAGAAATTCATCATATATATATATATATATATATCATCAACCAAGTTCATACACATTAAGATCAAAAGAAATACATAAAAGCTAGATTAACTACCTCTAATCTTGACACAACGAGGAGGTTTAGCTATCCATTTCCATGGTAGCTTGATGATTAAGAAATCTCCAAAGCTTTATGAACATCAACCTTGAATGATCAAAGATTGAGGTAGTAAAGCTTTGATCTTTTTAACAATGGAGGAAAATGGATTTTCTTAGGGTTTCTTTCTATCTCTTGTCGTGGAAGCTTGTTGGAATAAGAAGAAGAAGTACAAAATATCTTAAAAGTAGCTCAAAAGTATGGGTTGTCCGCCCAGATTCGCCGGGAGACCATAAAGCATCATCGGCCGAGCACCACGAAGTGTGAACACGTGCCAAGTTAGGTGAGCCAAGCTGTTTGAAATCAGGACCGTCGTCGGGTGACGCTGCTACCTCGCCGGGAGAATATGAGAAAATGTCGGGCGACACGGAGCGAGACCATCCAGGGCCAAACCCCAAAACTTGAAGTTTTCCTCGCTTCTCCTCGCCTCTGCGTCACCGGGCGACGCTTCACTTCTGGCTCGCCTCCCTTCGCCGGGCGAAGCAGCTCAGATGGAGAAAATTTGCTTGCTTTCTTGTAATCTTCCAAGCCAACCAAATGCTGCAATTTCTAATCAAATTAAACTGAAAAAGTAACAAACCAATTAAAACATTCAAAATAGTTATATTTACAGCAAATGACTTAAAAATAGGTAATAACTTAAATAAAATAAACGAAAGAGGTTAAAAGTGTCAATAATTAATACAATATTTATCCAAAAGTTGACACTTAACAAAAGAAACTCCAAGCAGCAGTTGTTTCCCCTTCTACCAGAGCAAAGGCTATGGGGAAAATATTATTATTTCCATCTTGTGCAACTACCATCAGTAATGTTCCCTTGTATTTGTCGTACAACCAAGTTCCATTAATCTGAATAATCGGTTTGCAAAAAGCAAATTCGATGATGCAAGGACGAAACGCCCAAAAAAGTCTATGGAATATTCCATTACCTTCGAGAGGGGTTCCGTCTAGGGATTGTGCTGGCAAGGTCTCCATTATAACAACTGTCCCAAGTGAATATAATTTTATGAACTTATAAACCAAGTTGTATGAGGTCTATATTTCAAATAATCGTGACCTTTCAACAAGTTGTGATCTTGACGCTATGATCTTGCGCCATGTTTGTGTTGACACAAGTGTGGGCTTGACTAATGGATCCTATCACCTAGGCATTATGTTTCTTCTTAAATGATGCCATCAGCCTGTAACCACACTCTGGGTTTTTGCACAAAATGACGTACCTTTCTGGATTCGACTAATCAGCTTTGAAATCAATACAGTTTGATAAGTGCCAATTTTTAATTGCTAGCAAACAATCTTCCTTCGTACGAAACTTGTCACCTTTTTTTAACTCCTCGTCGGACCTCATATAGAGGTTGTAGAACATTTCCGACGAAGGCCCATCCTCGCCCAAGTTAAGGGTTGTGAAGTGGACAGGTGGTGAGTAGCGTTGCACCTCTGGTATTTGAACGTGCTCTTCATCTTCAGAATCACAGTTAACCAATTCATCAACCACGTCTTCTACATCATCAACCACATCGTCTTCAACTTGATTTTCTGGATCTTGTTCGTCATCAACAACAGGATCAATAACCTACGACTGCATGTTCTTGGACGGTTGAAATTGTTCTAGCACAGTGTACAACTCAATATAATCGTAACCAGAATACTCGTGGTTACGAAACATGTTTTGCACCTCAATATCATTTTGAATATGTGACTGATAAAACTTGACTGAGTTATTATCAGGAAAATGGGGACGTTGGTAGAAAATTTGGGTTATCTAAGTTTGGACTCAATCTTTTTTTTCAAATACGAAAAATCGACTTTTCTATTTAGACAAAATCTAGTGGAATCAGTGTTTATAAATAGAAATCCAGCTTGATCACATTCGTAAATTTCACCATTTGTGTGAACATTGATTTTGTATTGTGTTAAGGATGCCATGATATGTGAGTATTGTGGGTTTTGAGGATTGATTTTTCGAGAGTAGAAGTGTTAATGAATATGAGTAGTAGTGTGAATAAATTACAACGAAATATAGCTGCATAAATAGCAAGAATAAGTTCATGTAATGCATGCAAAAACAAAAGGAAACATGACAAGACAACACAATACTGTATGCATATGAGAATAATTGACAAGACAATTGCATGCCTCTAACACTAGCCTATCTATAACACTATGTTTTAAGAATCTCTCATGCATGTCTCTCTCTCAAGCACACCTTCCCAAGTCTGATCAATTATACCTTCTTAAAAGTTAAATTTATTTTCACTGTACACTAATTACACTAATAATCAGTATTTTTATAGTACACTAATTGCACATTCTTAAATTTATTTTTATAGTACACTAATTACACTAATACACTATCCATTGAATACATACATGTAAGAGACATTGAATGCATGCGTGTAAGAGAATTGACAAGACAATACAAGACAAAAAATATACATTGTTTTAGAGTTGGATATTATACATTGTTTGGCGTGTTATGCATTGCATCCTAGAAATTACACTAACCTTAATCAACGAGATATGTAGAGAGTGAAAAATTAAAATAGAAAAGAGAGATAATAATAGGAAAAGTAGAGGTATGAAATTTTTACAACTCAGTTCCTTTTTGTCTTAAGCTACTTTATTTTGAATCAATATAATACTTTGACTAATTCAAAAAACCATTGAATGCATGCATATAAGAGAATTGACAAGACAATACAAGACAAAAAATATACTCTTAATTCACTAAACTATCCATTGAATGCATGCATGTAAGAGACATTGACAAGACAATACAATATTGCCTATCTAGAACACATAGGGCTAGCTATAAATTATGCATGCATGCCACTTCAAGTCATCAGTCACGCATGCCACTATAATGAATGAATTTTACAGATTTATAGTACCAAAGAAAGTCGCCACTTGGAGTGGCGACTACACATCATGTTTGCACTATGTCGCCATCATGAGTGGCGACTTGTTGCCACCACATAATTCCTCAAATGCATGCAAGGGTCGTGTCAATGAGGAGTGGAAATTAGGTGAGTGGAAAAGTCTATAAATACCAAGGACTTTCACATTATTTCCATCATCCACAAACGCTTTTCATCAGTGCAATACACACCTTTTGCAGAGAGAATTTCCTACTTTCATAATTGCAGTCATGTCTCTTCTCACCATGGGTGAATTCCACCGAGAAACTAGGAGGAATGTTGCCGCGTTTGTAAGTTTTTCTTCTATATATATCATTTTTAATTTATGCTTTATATTTAATTTTACATTAATTCATTTATTTTTCACACTTTATTTTAATTACTGTCTATATTATTTTTATAGGATGTCAAAAAGTTTAGGGTTCGTACACATCCTATGGAATCTCCCGACCCATGGATTGTCTCTTTAGTTAAACGTGCCGGCTTCGGAAATGTGATGCATATCGTAAATGCATCTATTGATACGAAGTTCGTACTTGCATTGTGTGAACATTGGATACCCGAGACACACACATTTCATCTACCAATTGGTGAATGTACCGTCACACTTGAGGACGTGTACATGTTGTTGGGTCTCCCAATTAATGGTAAGCCCATGAATGGAGATGTTCAACAACCTAACGACCTATGTCTGCAAATGTTAGGCGTAGATCTCATAGAGGGAAAAAAGTTATGTTATGACACTCTTATTTTGAACGAGTATTCGTCTGAGGAAGAAAAAATAATAAAAACTAGATTATATATTATGTTATTATTTGGAAACATGCTATTTCCCGAAGGCACAGGAAATAACATCAATTTTATGTACTTGTCTTTGCTTGGGGACATAGATAACATTGGGAAGTATAGTTGGGGGTCTGCAGTATTGGCATGCCTTTACAGCTCATTGTGTAAAAATGCTGAAAACAATACATGTACATTTTATGGATGTGCATTTTTACTCCAAGCCTGTGCATTCTGGAGACTTCCGAGGATAGCCCCCAAGAACCCGCGCGTCTACTTCTTCCCCTACGCGACTAAGTAAGTTTTTGAATAATATATTTTTGTGTGTGTTTAGGTTCATATTTATTCCTTAAAATATGATAAATAATATTTTTTTCTCATTTTTTGTGTTTAGGTTCAGTGCAACTGCAATGAATTACAGTGGAACTCCAAAAATTAATGTAATCCTATATCGCCAACTCTTGGATCGTCTACGAGCAGAAGATGTATTACCGCTAAACTATTCTTCTTCGAACTTAAATTTTAATTTTATTATAAAGCATCCTCTCTAAATAATAGTATTTATCTTTTCCTTTGCAGTTTGTTTGGAGACCATATTTGGGATTAGAACATGTACCTAACCCCGCTGATGTAGCTGTTTGGACAGCAAAAACGCCTATCATACGGTTCACCACTGTGGAGATGCACCACAATGACCGTGTGAAATTGCAATTCGGAATGCATCAAGAAATCCCATTCCCTCCGATGTGTTTGGATCCCTGACATCTTAAAAAGTCAGCCACCAATGATATCAAGAGAATTGGAAGGCTTACGCCCCAACATTTCGTAGAATGTGGAAAGAGGTGCCCACTATATCCTTGACTTCCCGGTTGCACCCAACAAAATGAATCCGACAACGGAATATGTGGGTTGGTACAGATCAAATACCAATCCATAAATGATTGTGTCTGACCCATTCTATTTGCACGATCCCCGTCAGCAACAACCATATTTCCAACAACATCAGCCACCAAATTATCCACCACCACAACAATATTACGAACAACAACCACCAAATCACCACCACCACAACAACCACAATATTATCAAGAACAACACCCCCAACCATGCCAACACATGACCACCCCACAATCATACCAACACATGTCCAACCCCTAACACATATCCACCCATAACCATACCAACATATGTCTACACCCTGTAATACGGTGAACTGACTTTGTAGGTTTTGTATCGCAAATGTACGGATAGCAAGAGTCACCACCGACTTTTCTTTTATCTAATTAAGGGAAGGTGAAAAGAACAGGAAAAGACCTTCGTTAGATTTTGAGTAAGGGAGAAGGTTATGAAAAGGGAAGGTATTAGCACCCCTTTCCATCCGTAGTTATCTACGAGCTCTTAGTTGCTCTTAGATCACTTTAAAATTGTGCTTTCTGTGTGTTTGACAAAAATGTTTTGAAAAGGCATTTCGCTTTGACTTTGTAATGATTCATGTAGGAATGTATACAAAGTGTTTGGAAATGTTTCGTTTTTGAAAAGAGTTTGAACTTTGACAAAAGTGTGAGGTGTGAAAAGTATTTGATAGAGCAAGCAACTAAAAGTCTTATTACCTACTCAGAATTGGTGGTTTTCGTGTTATTTTACATTCCTTTAGAATAACGCTATCCATACCATTAGTTGGTAGGTAACCCTATTCGTTGGATGTAAGCGGGACATTCGAAGGGACATCGGATGGTCATAGAAAGCAACTTGTAGGAAGTATCCTAGCACATTCGAAGGGACTATCATCATTTTTCGTAGGCGACAATCGAGGGTCAAGATCATGTATTTGTAGGCAACATCGTGGGTCTTATGATCTTTGTATCGAAGGGACTATGATGATTTGTTTTGAAGGCTACGGTGCTAGAATACCTCTACGTTCGAGGGACATGACCATATTTGAATTCGTAAGGCAACGGAGAGAATTACCCTAAGGGGTGCATGTGTGAAAAGAGTGTGTCAATTTCAGGTATTTTTATCTTGGAGTTAAGAGTGAGCTATATTCAATTTTATCTTGCCATACACGCCTAATTACTAACAGTTTATAAGATGCGGAAAGTAAATTGCGGAAATATAAAGTGCGGAAAGATAAATCCTACGCTATTACATGGCTTTGGGGCAGATACATAATTTAAAGTGCGGAAAATAAAAGTCCTAATTAAACTATTACATCCCATAGGCAATTACATAATATGAAAAGAAAACGATAAAAAATTGTCCGAAACGAGATAACCTGTGAACAGATGAAAAATCGGGAAATACGAGAAAATTGAATAAGAGAAAAATGTTAGTAAAAATAATAATTTTGAATGAGAAAAATGTTTCATGCTAGAAATAACATTAATATGCTAAAATAATTTTTTGGGATTTTTTGGAGTTAATTTAATAATTAAAAATCAATTAAAAGTGATTTAAATGATAAATTAACAATTAAATTAAATATGCATGCAAAAATAATATTTTTAATTTTATAAATTAAATAAACATTTTCTGAAAATAATGCAAAAAGAAAAAATATTTTTGGTGTTTTTTAAATGCATGATAAAAATTATGAAAGATTAATTAAATAGTATGAAAAATATTAAAAGAAAATAAAATAGGAAAATAGGAAAATATGAAAAATATGAAGTTTTGTAAAAGAGAAAAAGAAAACCGGTCCTGGCATGGTTCGAACTCATGACCCTTGAGAGAATCTCCTCCATCCAATGCCTTAACCACTGCGCCACAGTGTCTTTTGTGTTTGAATTTTGAAAGCGTGTGAATATAAGTGGTAACGCGTGTCAAGTTTTTGAATTCAACACACAGTCAGCGCGGTGGGGTCCAGGTAGCATAGATGGACGAATCGGAGCACACGGAATTGCCACGTCTGCCTTCACCGGAGTCTTCCGGTCAACGACGCCGGAGCCCTAGCTCCGGTCGTCTTCCCCGATGGCCATCAACCTGAAAATCCTGCAAAACACATCATTTAAAGCAAAACAAAAGCCCAGATCGACTAATTCGAGCCTTGCGAACACGATGGTGCAATCCTTTCGTCCTGAAACGGCCTGGAACTCGTGTTTCGAAACTCACAACTCCAAAAACCCTAAGTATGGCATCTCATGTTTCTAACGTTCAAGAACCCAAACGATGACCCAGATCATATCCATGGAACCTCATGAACACATTAAAACCATTAGAAACAATTAAAACACACAGATGAATAAAATGCAAAATCAAGAAAAAATTGAATATGTATGAATGCATATGGCTCGATTCAGGCTGCTTTGATCATTGGCAATGATGTATACTCACTCTAAATTACCTCAGGAACACGTTTGGATGGTTGAGAGAGGCTGAAAGTGGCTGGAAATCAAAATTCGAATTTTGACAATTTGAGAAATTTTTTGGCAAAATAAGGGTTATGCTTTGAGCTAGGGTTTCGTGTCCTTTGCTTGGCAACTTGCTTGGTATTTATAGAGTGTATTAGGAGAGCAAAAAGAAGGAAAAAAGATTGGATCATGAATGTGCCATAAATATTTTTCAAATAAAATTAAATTTTGGAAAAAAATTGATTTTCTCTTTAATGTGAGAGCTAGCACGAATTTGGTATGTTCCATAGGCTATCTTGGACCTCAAGTTTGATAGAAATTCACTCCTTTTGAAAAAATATCTTATTTTCATATTTTATATAATTTAATTTTGAATTAAATGGTTTTAAATTCAAAAATAAATCAATAAAATAGAAAATTGTCATGGCAAGGCATCAATAGGTCACAAATAATATTATGATCAAGTTTGGATCATAAAATTATAGGCCCATTTGGAAAAAATTGGATTTTGACAAATATCTCCTTTTGTGCAATTGCTCAAAAATGCCCAACTTCTGAATGGTGTATTTTGCTCAATTTTCCACATTTTTGAGTGTTCTTGGACTTTTTAGAAAGCTATAAGTGTCCTCTAACCAACCTCTTTTGTTTCATCTCAATTGGAGTTTCCATGCTCAATAAATCTTCAAAACAAAAAGTTGACTTTGAAAAGGACCTGTAATGTTTTGATCCATACCTTCCAAATGAAGCATTTTTTGAACATTCTTGTGAGACATGAAGTTGTAGAGAATTGAATTTCCTTCAAAACAAGAGGTGGTGGAAAAATTTCTGAGAAAGTATGAAGAAGTTATGCTCAGTCAAAGTTTGGTTGACTTTTCACTGAAAAACCCTAATTTGGAAAGTTTGACTTTTGAGCAAATCTTGAGTTTTCTTGATGAATCATGATCAACCCTTGATCAAATGATGAATGTAACTTCAAAATGAGGATGTTGACCAAAAATCATGAAGTTTGACTGTATGTTGACCACAATTGACTTTTTGTCCAATACAACTGATTTTCAACCATCTGAGCAATCATCTGAGGAAACTTGACTTGTGAGGCTTGAAACTTGACATGGAGAATCTTTGAAGCATATGAGGAGGCATGAAGGCCATTGGAGGTGTTGGGAGTCCATCTTGATCTGAGAATCACCAAACCCTAGTTTGGGTTGATTGTCTAGGAGAGGGTTTGTCTGATCAACCCTTGAGGAATCCTTGAGTAGGGATGTATGAAATATCTTGAGAAGTAGGAGGGCAAATTTTGGAGTATGACACACCCCAACCATACCAACACTACAATCCACAAACTCAACCCCAATACCAAGACGGTGTTGCGGGCCCATCCACATCACCACTTAGCCCCGACACCGACATACCTGAGGATTATCAACCATACTTCAACACACCGCAACAAACCTTATTTTTTAACCAACCAGCTTCAACCTCCAACTATCAAAGACCACATTTCGAGGGCGCACCAAGCAGGAGCAACTTTGTCCCACCAAGATAAAGCTTTGAGGATGTAGAGGGCACCCGCCTATCCTACAACGGGAATTCTAGAGGTAAAAGTCAACTGACAGATTTTGTAGACCCAGAGTGCATTAGAGGGACGTCGACGCAAACACAACAAGAACAAATAAGGGGACGACGTAGGACTAGGGGTACGACTAGGGTATTACCACCACCTTGTGAGCCATCTACACGAGTAGTTAGACCTGCGCCTTGCGGGTCGTACCAGAGGCCTCAAAGGCCCCCAAATATGTAAAATATTTTGTTGACTGTAAATTGTACTTTTTTGTTGTTTATCCAATAAATAAATAATTTATTATGCGTTTATTTTTTTATTAATTCAATAATTAAACACTTAAATAATTAAATAGTGTAATTTTAAAAATAATTTAAATACTATTAATAATTAAATAAAAAGTAATAATATAGTATATAAATAATATTATTAAAAAAACGAAAAAAATTTATTTTTCAATGAAGTCGCCATTTGGAGTGACGACTTGCTCCTTTTCTTCAAAGAACTCGCCACAAGGAGTAGCGACTTGTGTCCAAATAGAGTGTAGTCGCCACTTAGAGTGACGACATAGTGCAAATTTTTTTGAAAATTGGCCATTTGAAAAATTCGATTGTTCAAAACAAAAATGACCTATACCATACACTATACAATATTTATTGTAACATATCCTATACACTATACAATATTTATTGTAACATATCCTATACCATTTTATATGGAAATTTTATTAAATAAAATCTTACCTTTTATTTTTATAAATTAATTTATCTTGTATTTTTATACTCATTTATTTTTATAATTTATATTTATATTTTACGCGACCCGTGCGAACGCACATGTCATTTACTAATAGTAATAGATAAAAATAATTTTTGAAACAAATTTAGAATTTATTTGTTTTACCTTTACATTTTTTTGTTGTTTTTTTGTTGAGTTTTATGATATTTTTTGAAACAGAAAATATTTTAAATTTAATTTTTATAGATCAATAAACATGATATTTAATAAAATAAATATATATTATTAAAAATCAAAATATAATTAAAATACATAAAATGTTCAAAACATATTTTTTATATAAAATTATTTAAAACAGTTTTAAATTTAAGAAAAAATTTATTTAAATATTTAGTATGTAAAAAATTATAATAAACATATGAAACACTTAAAATAACACTATATAAAAAATATTGATTCTATTTTTTATTTGAAATTTATTTAAAATTTATTTTGTAATTGTTTTTAAACAAATACATGTAAAATTATAAATATCATTTAAAAAATAAATCTGAAAACACAGTCCCTTTTGTTAACGTGAATTTTGTCCGAAATTCAAAAGCGGAGTATACAGACACTGCTACTTATTCACCGAGTTTACGTATTCCACACGATCCCTTTGCATCTGAATCCCCGCCGTCGCTTCCGTCACCATGCCTAGGGTTCCGACGAATCCTCCTCCCCCCTCTCCGTCAACGGCTTCCATCATCAAAGCCTATGCACTTCCTGTCATTCTCTTCGCCGCAGCCATGTTCTACCAGCTCTTTGTTATCCCCAATGCTTTCCCTCCTTCTCATTACGATGGTTACTCCCTTTTTATTCTCCTTTATATTTATTTATTTTTGTTAATTGTTAATTGTTAATTTTTTATTTTGAATTTCTGGTTTTTGTGATTTCAGTTCTGCAAATTGATAGGTATAGTTCGATCGACACGGTGAAGGAGGCTTACAACAATCTTGAATCTAAATGGTATTTGAATTTGCTCACTGAATGGTTTTATTGCATTTTGCACTTCACAAGTAATATAGCACCGCTAGTACTTCGAATTAAAGGCGTGTCTTGTAATAACCTTTCTAGTAGTTATCTAATGATTACCAAGACCTAGTCAACGTGAGATCTCAATAAGTTCAAACCTGCATTTGCAGTTTTTCAACTGTAAACAACTCAGTAGCACTGATATCTCTTGAAAAATATGATGTGTCTGTGTTCGTGTTAGTGTGAGACACCTACACCAACATGACACCGATACTTGTGATTACGTTCAATTTATTCATTTTTTTAGATTATATCGGTGTTGATGTGTTGGTGTTGGGTGAAAAGAATAGAAAGATTTTGGTTGGGAGGGTTTTGGAGGTATAGCTTTTATTCATAACACCAAAAACTCCCTAATTTGGAGTAACTCAAAACTTGTATTGAAGGAGGGTTTTGGAGGGCTTAAATAAATTTTCTAAATATCTTTTATGTTGTTATAGTACTATGAAAATTAAAAATATAGTAATGATAAACATTTTTTTATCATTCTATACAAAATCATTTTTTCAGAAAATGTCAAATATTTTTCTGTATTTTTAAAAAAAATTCGTTTTCGGAAGCCTTCCCCTCCTCTCCAAACTCGCAAACAGAGCCTTAGGATTTGCTTTTAGTGAGGGTTTCTATAACATGCAATGGAGTTTGATGGCTGGGCGTTAAGATTCCTTAAGCATAATAATTCAAATAAAGAACAATGATTTTGTTTATCATATAGTTTGTTGAACATGTCCTGAAATAGTTTGTTTTAAATATTAAAAGAAGTTTTGGCTATTTATGACACTTTTTATCGGTTTTCTTGTTAATAATCTTATGAGACTAGTTTCATGGTCTTTCAGGAATTCTGAGGTGGAAGTATCTGATGTTCATGAGTTTTTAAAGGTTAGTGTCATTTATGAGCTATGTAGTCTATCGTTTGAATTATTGTATAATGCACCTCTTCAAAGAAAAAAGTCTTTGATACATAATTGGGTGTGTAAAGTGGGATTATTAAATATGGTGCAAACACTATCATCATTCATTAGGATTCTTTTAATCATTTTCATCTCTGTCTGATCCTAGTTAAGTTTTTTGCGTTGCCTTTGATTTAATTTATTTTCTTACAACCAGTTTGATTCATGAGGAATATCTTATACTACTTTATTTCTTAAAAGACTAGACTATGTTGAATTCACTGGGCATTGTAGAAAGAAAGATAGATTTACAAGTGTATGCATCAATGCCGTCATTATGATTCTTAGGCATTGAACCTGAAATAGTCAGAGACAAAATTTAGGGGAAATAATATACGAGAAGTGAAATGAGAACATAACTGCTTTGTTTTGTGTAGTAGAAGTTCAAATTTAAAGTTGAAATATGGTCTTTGCTAGTGAAGCTAGCCTAGCGAGAATCAGTCTGTTAACAAAACCCATTAGTTTCAGCAAAGATAAAACGATTGGTAGTATTGAAGTATATGCTGGTGAGGAAAAAGAAGTGACCTCAAACTGGTTATAAATGTGATTGATTTCACTGAAGAAGTACAACACCAAAATATGTATGTATGTATTTGCATATGAATGGATAAATGTGTTTTACAATCAGGTATAGTTAGTTATGACAGTCCTAACAACTTAACTATCTCTTATAGAAGTATCAGGCTACTGTATGTCTATTTGGTAGTATGCTCTAATAGGGGTTGGATTTTATCTGCATGCTATATTCGGTCTTTGCTGAAAAATGATGGTGTGATTGTGTGAATGCAACTAAGATTCAGGCGATTGAAGCACGGTTATTGATATAACTTGATTTTGTTTGTTAAAATATAAAAACTATCAAGTCCGCTCACGGGATTGTGCAAGTTGAAATTGAAATGGTGAAATTGTTTAAGATGATATAATCCAAAACTTTAAGGGGTGGAATAGCTCCAGGGGTTGTACTAGTATTTTATTTGTAATTTGGTAATGTCTTTTTCCTGCCATATCACACAAGTATTGTGGATTACTATGGTTTTATGTACTTAATTTGTTCTGTAAGCTTTCAGATTCGATATGCCTATGAGTTGCTGACTAATCCTTTATGGAAAAGAGACTACGACTTATTTGGAATTGATGAACAGCACGTGAGTATTTTTTTTTTGCATTTTTTAAAATTCATGTCTGTTTTATACAATTTGTTCCAAGAATGTCTCTTGTCCCTGATATATTTTTGTTCCAATGTTTTTCAACTAAATGATATGACTTTTATGTTAGCATATCATTGAGGAGGCAAACAAGCGTTATGCAGGGAAAAATATTTCACAGTTGGACTTCCCTTTACTAAATGCCCGTTTCTCTGGTTAGTCAAGCCTTTCATCATAAATGATAGGAATTGTTTGTTGAATATTTTTGAAGGATTTATGACATGGAAATATTTTGATGCATACATCGTATTTTACCTCAGAGTCTATTGATCATTCTACTAAAGTCATCTCTGCAAGTGATTTCCCGTCTATATTTCCAGATTCAAAGCTATGGTTAATTCAGGTACGCACTGTGTAGAATATGCTGATATATTGTAACTAACTATCTCCATTTTTTAAATTGTGCTGATTGTCTTTGAATTCGGATTAGGCCTAACTAAACTCCAAAAGCTAGCTCATTGGGGGTTCTTAGAATTGTGATTGGATGGACTCTCACTCTGATACCATCTTAGAGTTGTGTTTGAGCCTAACTCAACCTCACAAAACAAACTTTTAAGGTGAGGGTTGCCCCCACTTATAAACATATGTTTAGGCCATATGTTGTTTGATGTGAGACTCTTAACACGGGTGAAGGCCGTGCATCACTTATAACCACTGTTTTACTCATATTTAGTCGATCCCAACACACCCATTTAGTTTGGGACTAGGCATCTAGAGCGTGAAGTTTGCTAGATTGGTCATGTATGGGTGACACATCAACAGTGTGGCAGAACACCTTATCTAGGATAAACTCTGATAGTATAATTGGATTTAAACTATGTATAACTAAATTTCAAATGCAAGCTTTTGATGGTGAGGCTTGCCCACCACTTGTAAGTTAAAACCAATTTGATATTAATTTGTATTAGTGATTCTTGTTCAGTGTTTATGTATTTTTTCGGGATAGGGAAAGAAGCTAACTGTTTTCATAATAACAAATAAGCTAACTGTTATGTGCCGTTGTTTCCAGAATGCATCATTTTATCATTTTTGAAACATGGGTAACCTCAAGAATATTTATTAATTAAGGGATATTTACTTATTAAAATGGTTACTTGCATTCTACTTTATTCTAAGGACTAACTGCAATGCCAGCTTAGTAAAAAAGCAGCCTGACAAGGGTTGTTTATTTAAAAATTGAATTTTTACTCCTTTTAGGATCTTGCTTTGTAAGTTAGATGAATGCGGTTTTGTATTATTTATGGTTATTAATAAGGCAATCCTAAGTTGCCAGAGGCATGGGCCTCATTTCAGTAGTTGTGCCTCAACCAGCAAGAGAGGTGATAAGCCCTTTTGGTGCAGTACCTCTTCACTTGGGGACACCTTTTCACCGAGTACATTTATTTATTGGTGTAATGTCAATATTTTTTCATTAGAAGAAATGTCAATATCTGGGAATGTTACTCTTTGGTAAGTGATTTGTTTTCCATCATGATGTCTAAGGATTCAAAAACTATTAATTATGTTTTTTTCACATTTGTAAATCTGAGAATGTTTCTGAATTATCACACATGTATGTATCAGTTGTATTCATCTGGGAGCAATCGTTGTGCTGAGTTCTCTAAGTCTTGGAATAAAATAGGTATGCAATTTGATCACAAACTCCTTGTTGGGTACTACGTTTTTTCTTGTGCAATACATTTTTCTTTTTATAAACATAATGAAAATATTGTATTTATGAATGTGCTATTCTATAGTTTATAACAAGGACTCAATCTAAATGACATCCAAGTACTTTGTCATATCGGTCACCACACCAGTTTAAGGATAAGATAATTCTGATTAATTTCTCTGCTTCTAGCTTCTTTGTTGGCTGCATATGCAAACACTGGTATGGTGGAACTTGGTGAGAAGGAGGTCTCTATGTACTTCGCCGATAGAAGATCAACGGGAAAACCCTTTTTCAGAAATGGTATGTGCTGAGTAAAAATTTTGTTTTCTGCCTCTTGTCAAAACATCCATTGCCAAGTTTTAATTGCTGTTTTGTTTCACAATCTCGTTATATTTGTAAATAAAACATTCTAGCGCGAAGGCTTAAACCCAATATAAGAGTAATTTTTTTGCAGAACTTACAGTTATAAGTTCATTGTAAATATTGTTTCTATTTTTCATAAATTAGACTAGTTGCAGACGTGCTGTTAACTCTGACAATATTTGGTTCCATATATGCTTGTGTTGCATGTATGCAATAGTAATAGAAATAACCACTTGATTGGGCTGAAATGGTTAATAAGCTCCACTTAAGGACAAATCGTTCGGGAGAGCCTAAGTTTGAATCCTGGGTGAAACAATTCTTGGTTAGATTTGAGTTACCTTCCGGCCAAACTCCGGATTACCAGCAGTGCTCCCTTCCCCTGAAAACCGGATGGTTAACACCAAAATAAGAAGTGATAGAAATGGTTTTTTAGTGGGTAGGTTCATGTGCCCCAGATCCTCCAACAAAGAATGATATGTTAATCTGAGCATTATTGCTGGATATACTTTATTTGACATGATGTTTTAGAAATTTCTGAGCTGTTTACTAGATTTACAAATACATAAGTTACTTGTCTTGACATATTGGAAATATTTATCCAGGAATTCCATCTCTTTTTGCCATTCCTCCTGGATGTCGTACTGCAAAATGTTTTAGAAGGTAAGTTTTATTACAACACAGAATGGTTTGATCTGATGACACAATTGCGACATTAAAATCCTTTTTAACTTACTCATTGAGGGTTATTCTTATTTAAATATTAGGTATTTACCATTAATATATTATGTATTTGCATTAGTCATATACTACAGCACAAAATAACTATACATGATTTATACGTGTTAGGTTTGATGGCGAGCTTACTATTGATAAGGTTACAAATTGGTTTGCAACAACTCTATTGGCTTTTCCTCAGATTAACTACTACACAAAGGAGTCATTGGTAAGTTGTCTAAACTCTAAAATATCATGCTCTTTTCTGTGAGTATGTGTGGCAATGCTCTTTTTTGTCTCTACCATTCATTTTTAATAAGGAAATTTCTTGTACAAGTGAACATTTGCATTCTGCAAAGAAGCTAATATATTATATAATATTTGATATAAACAAGCTTGGTTATGCTTTTTTTTGCTGTTTTCCTCCCTAGATTCATTCCCTTGCTTTTTAAATTTATTTGGTCAGTTTCACTATTTATTTTATGAATACAGAGAGAATTAAGTGGAATGTTTTGTTTTATACAAATTCCAAGCTCTTAAATTATATGAAGTTGAGTTTCGTAAATTTTTGTTTTTGTAAGCTGAAGTATGCCATCACTTGGCAACAAATTTTGTATTACTTAACTATTATACAAAAATAGCTATTGGGCCAAAGTTCTTTGCAAAGTAATGGTTATTAACTTTTCTAAACACAAAACAAGATGATCAATCAGACGAACAGTTATAGGATTTGATTGGTGTCAAGAAGATTCAGGTTTCTTGTTGTAAACATTTTAGAAAGAACTTGGATGGCTTTTCCAATCTTTTCATACACCATAGAATATAATCTCAATTCTAAGGGTTGAACAAAATCTCCATGTTGGATTGCCTTCATATACTTTAAAAAGTATATTGATTTTTTCTAGAAGACAAAAGATTGATGTAGTTTTTTATTTCCATCTTTTGAATTAGAAACACAATCAAGATGGAGGAGCTGAGGTTATATGAATATGATGTTTGATGTCTATTTGAGTTAAATAGTATGTGGCCGTTTCTGATAGTTTTATTTCTATTATACTATAAGGTCGCATGTTCAAACTTTTATGATCACTAATTGAACTGTTTCTGAAACTCTACTTATAAAATTTCAGGTGCCAAATTTTTTAGGAAAAGCTAGTCATCATAAGGTATAATTAATTTGCTCTTCTATTATTTCTGTAAATTGATTTCTGTATTTTCATTCCCCAAAATTTCTTAATATAAATGTTGGTTATAGAAAATATTTTGTGAATGACTTTTATTTATGGTTTGGTTTTACATGCTCTTTGATTTAGTAGATCTGTATTTGAATTTATCAATTTTATCCAGGGTTGAGTATTTTTGAACCATGCTTATAGGTAAAAGTAATATTATTCTCAAAATCCGGGGAGCGTGCCTCTCCATTTGTGCGACAAGTAGCTAAAGACTATTGGGCTTATGCTTCATTTGCGTTCATTCTCTGGCGGGAAGAGGAATCCTCCTATTGGATGGGGGCGTAAGTTGCAATTTTCACTAACCCAAACTGCAGGACATTGTTCTGCGTTACATTTCCCATATAGATGGTGCCGTGAATATTTTAAATAAATACTCACAAGCTTGTCGATTCACTGTTTGATCTGATAGTTTGTTGAATTTATTTTGTTTTAACTTCTTTAATGTCAGATTTGGGGTGGAATCTGCACCTGCTATAGTATTTTTGAAAGACCCAGGTGTCAAACCGGTTGTGCACCATGGTATGTTGCTTCTTTTTCCATTCTACTAAAGATTCAATTGAATATACTTTAGTGTTCCTTAAACTGACTATTTGTGATTTGTGCTGCAGGATCAGTTACCGATTCCTTGTTTTTGAGTATGATGGAAAATAATAAAGAGCAAGGTAGGTGCAGATCTTTAGTTAAATTTTTCCAGTGGTTTTTGGTTGTTGTAAATTTTAATAATAAAAACGCCCTTACCTATACTTCTCTTAGGCTTTGTTTGGGAGTTTTGAGGGGAAGGGAGGAGAGGGCTTTGAAAAAGGGAAAGAATGAAGTGGAAAAAATTGAAGGATTTTGGTAGGAGAATTTTTGAGGGTTTGTTTTTATTCGTAATACAAAATCCCCCTGAATTTAGGGAACTCAAAATTTGTATTGGAGGAGGATTTGGAGGTTTTACATAAAATATTTTATTTTGTTATAATATTCTGAAAATTAAAAATATAGTAATGATAAACATCCATTTATCATTTTATACAAAAGCACAATTTCAAAAAATGTTGAAGATTTGTCTAATTTTTTCTACAAATCCCCTCCCCAAAAGTCTCCTTCCCCTCTTTTCCAAACTCGCAAACAAAGCCCCTTATAAAAGTGGGTCGGACGGTGATATGCTATGCAACCAAAATTCTTTAAATGGTAGTATATCACTATATTGGAACGAAGATAGTTGTAAGTAGGGTGGATACGGATAATTAATTATGAGAGTAGGGAACCAACTTCAACAAATCTTAAAGTGGACAGCTGACAATAGATACAACGCTGGAATAGATGGAATCAATCAACTTTCAGTGTTATTGGAATGAACCAAATATTTTTGGAGAATATGTCATTCTTGCTTGAAAACATTCTGAATCTTTAGGCTGTAGGAACCAACCAAGGAAACAGCTGAGTGTAGTAGTGGACTGTAATTATGTAGGAAGTGACTTTTGACTAAAATTTTGATTTTATCTCAGTGTATCCTGTATCACAGTATTATCTTATAAGCCCATGAGTGCTAGTCTGTTGATATAGTATATCTGTATTTTATTTCATTATCAAATTCTTGTTTAACTAACTGCAAAGCAACAATACCTTTACCCCTCATTGTTATTTGTATTAATGAACTCATTTGATCAATAATAGATCCACAATCTT
Organism: Vicia sativa; assembly: GCA_021764765.1. NCBI lineage: Eukaryota > Viridiplantae > Streptophyta > Magnoliopsida > Fabales > Fabaceae > Vicia > Vicia sativa. Next base: position 25,214,973 of record CM038794.1, on the reverse strand, counting down.
ATATTGTCGTCCTTTTAAGTTTGTAAAGTAGCATTTCACGGTATAGTTTTGTTTTTTGAATGGTAGTCTGGTAGATGCTAGTTGCTGGTGGGGTTGTGCCACTGACCTCCTTATCAATCCAAACTCCTATGTCCCATTTTCCAATCCAAACCACTAAGTCACCTTATCACTCCTTATATTGTATGGTACAATCTCTACAAGTTATTATCATTATGATATTTTATGCATAAGTTAGGTCACTATCTCTGATTTATGGGCTGGAGTTATTTTCTGAACCCCGATTAATCTTCCCAATTTTCACGTTTCCCCCTTTTTCTGTACAGAACTACCACAATTAAGGAGTGAGACATCTATGGAGCTAGGCTGTGATCCCCGTGGCTATTCTCGGGCAGGATATGATACAACTATTTGGTATTGTGCTATTGCATTGGGAAGGCCGAGTATGGAGTTGAACAGACTGCGTGAAGTATGTACTTTGTATTGTTTTAAACCTAACTTAAATGATATATGTTCCACAATCATTTGCATTATGAATTGTCTTTACCTGGGTTCCTCATAAAATATCAAACCACTGACATCATTGGTAGGTCTGGGGCTCTGGTTTCAGAGTTTTAGTTGGACAAAATGTATCAAAGGATTTTGAAACTACTTCATGTTACTCATCCTTTTTGTCACCAGTGATTAGTTTTCTTAATAGATGCATAATCATAATCAGTTGTCTAATATTTTTATACAGAGTTTTTTCATTGTTCATTTTCACTACTTACCTTGTGGAGATGCAAGGACAAGTTAGTAATGAAAATATTAGAGAGAAAGTTTAGGTAACACCTATTCTGAAAAAATGGTAGTCTTGCATTAGGTGGTTCAGGCATGTTTATGAAAAATTGTGGGTCTTGTAAGAACTGTAAATCAGATGAGCAATGTTTCAATAGTCAAAGACAATGGGAAACCAAGGAAACTATATGCCAAACTATTAAAAAATTTAATGGGTTGTCGTTAGAAGCACATAGAGGCCATCCTTAGAAATTCATGGCTTCCATTTTTGAAGTAAAAAGGGTAGACTTAGATAGCAGATAAGTCAATTGCTAGAGCCAGTGGAAAACATGAAAAACTACAGGCAATATATTATGAAAGATTTTGCGACTGATAGTTTGGCTATAATTATTTGAGTTTTTATAGAACATTATGGCGTTGTTTGTTCCATGTAGCCAATCCCAACCTGTTATATTAGGCTTGGCTGTTGTTGTCATTGGAGATGATTTATGAAAGCACTTTATAGTGTCAGTTGATTGATGCTCATGACCCCACCTAGTAGGAAAGTATTTCTGTCGTTTATCTGTACTTAGTAAAGGTAAATATTTTTTTTAAACAAGTATGTATTTGTCAGATGTTGTAATGTAGGCCCATAGACTATTTGCAGGGTCCAAGAAACATTGTCTAAGCAAAGTGAGGTAGATACATCATCTGAAAATCAATCCTTGGCTCCAGTCGTGGATGCATTGAAGAGAAAACGGTTGACATTTGCTTGGCTTGACAGTGAGAAGCAGAAGGTTATTATTTTCTTTCATTGGTTTTGTTTATTATTTTCCCCCCTTTTTGTCATAATGTGTTGCACAAAGCGATACAAAGCACTGTTCAATATATATAATAGATATGTATACTAGTCAATATATTTAATAGATATGCACTATGAAGCACAGACTCCGACTCAGACACCACAATACGGATACGGACACTCTGACACCGATATGTCAAAAACCTAGGACACCGACACTTCTATATATGTCATAGTATTTGAGTTTTCATTTATTCATCTAATATCAAAAGAGTTAAAAATATTCTAATCAAAACTAATGTCTTTAATTATTCATTGATAATTTTCTTCGATACATGTTTAACCCTTTTAATCGTGCGTGAAGTTTGTCTGGAAAATGCATAAAGCGTCTTGTCTGAATTATCGGGCACGTGTTGTATGAGTGTCATATGAGTATTGGACACCAATTTAAAATGTGTCGAAGCAACGAAAAAAACTATTTTTTTGAGACACGTGTCGTATGAGTGTCATAAAAGTGTCGGATACCGACACGTGTCAGGCACCGTGACATGCCTACTTCTAGAGGTGTCCGTGCTTCATATGATATGCATTCTGAATATGCTTTCAATGATGCCAATACTATTTTTAATTTGATAATGACCCATGATAATAAAGGAAACATTACTATGAAATTGAATGCATTCTTTTTAATTAATTAAATAGAAGCTTTTGCAAAAGCAAATTATGTTGACAACTGTAGTAGATATATGAAGAGCGGGTTGGGTGTAGAAATATCTCTTTTGAATTTCGAATTTGTAGATTAAATGGTCTAATTTGTAGAATATAACACTTTTTCAAAAATCCATTTTGGGTTCTTTGCTCCAGATAGTTCAATTTTTTTATTTTGGAAAGTATAGAGTGTATTTACTATTTAGAGAGCATTGAGTTAAACTCCTGGATGCCTGCTTTCTTGGGCTTTCAATTTTTATTTGAACCTATTGCATTTAAATGTTTGTTTTTTAAATGTAAATGTAAATATGTGGTTTTGTAGTACCTTGCATTTGGAAGGCCTAATTCCTATATAAGCTAATTTGAAAAAAAAAATACATTTATGGTCTTGGCTATTAACAGAAGTTATTATTCAGGACTATTGTAAATTTTACCTTGGTGAGGGGGCAAGCGAAGGCACTTGTGGACAACGGAAGGGTATGACTGATATTGCTCGGTTGCTTGTTATTCGTTACCTAAGGAATAATAGTGCTGTTGATACGAGGACACAGGAGATGCCTAAGTGGAAATCATTATTGGTCCAAGATATAATCGATGATACTGATCAGGCAGGCCAGTTTGTAGCTGGGTACAAGGGCACAGCTGATGATTCAGAGGTTTGCTGTTTTACTGTAGAATAGTTTTACAATTTTTGTAACTCAAATACATGTATTTTATCATATTTCCTACGATACAACCCGTGTGCTGTAACAGTTACTTGTGTACAATCACAAAGATGTAATGCACAATTCTCAATATTTTCAAACTTTCTTTTTTATGCAGATATCCCAGTGGCTTGCAAATATTATAAAAGATGGTGACTCCAGAGATTTGCCATTCTTTGTAAGTCTTTTTTTTTTTGACAGCAATGGCGTGTGTTAGTTTTCTTCACCAAGTCTTTTAAATTTCATAATGAAGTTTTGTTAGAACGTATGAAAATATCATACAGTATCTTATTTAATCTAAAGATTATATGTTATAATTAGTTGTTCGTATTTCTTAGTCATTATTACAATTTTCCCCCTGATTTTTCTGTCGTGACACACAAATCACAATTTGTTCCTGATTTTTCTGTCATGATACACAAATCACAATTTGTAGAAGATATTAACTAATTCAACTCCAAGTGTATCTGATAGGAGGACTAGTGATCAAATACAAATGCATTGAAAAAAGAATATAGGATTGATTGAATGAGCTAAGCTCATAGGGAAAGACGAAAGAAATCGGATAAAAGGATGCATCATCAATCATTGCTTGCCTTCTAATCTAATTCCTTTCTTTTTCATGGATTCCCTTCAGCTCTCCATATCCAACTGAATTTATCTTAACGTGATTGCCATGCTATGTTGACTTACCCCCAGCTGGAAGCTTCATTACAATACATTTGCCTTTAAAATCAACCTTTTCCTCAAAGTTGAAGTTAGGACACAGTTGTAACTTGTAAGAGCATATAAGCGTTTTCTAAAAACCTCATTACCCACATATCCTTTGACGTCTTATACTGCTAAATATGTGATAAGAATTCCATTTTCCATTACCCACAAGTGGAACTTTATCTTTGAACTTCATTAACTTATGTGGAACTCTTTCTTGCAACGAGCCACAGGAAAGCTTAGTAACATAACATCACAACTACAATATTTATTCTTTCTTTTACATCTTTTCTCCAAAATCCATAAAACCTTAAACTAGGTCAAATGCAGTCCTAAATTACTAATCTAGGTTGTTGCTTCTCTACCTCCTTAGTGCTAGTGTTTGAGTGTGATTAAGTTTACTAATACTTTTTCGTATATGACCCCTAATTTCCATTATTATAATAATAGTTATTATCACCTTTATAAACACAGTTTGATGCTTTAAATTAAGAAATAGTTTTTGATTGAATAACTACTGTATCATTTTCTTACTATGCAATACCTTGTTCTCTTTGCAGACACTACGAACTCCTAAGCTTGTTCCAGATGACACAGAACCTATTTGGTCTAAAACTGCACAACAGATTCCACTAAAAAATATTATGCAGCGTATTCTTGGTGTTTTTGGTGGACTTTCTGTGTACCTTGATGATCCGAGAATCGGTCCTTTCCTGCTTTTGGCAGCCTTAATTTCTCTGGGCACCATCTGGCTGAGAAGAAGCCAACAAGCTCAACAAGCTCAACCATCTCATTCAGAAAAACCTAGTTCCACGGTAGCCTTATTTTCTCAGTGTGGTTGTCTTGCATATTTTCATATTGCGAAAATAAATTTACATTTTTGCTATGACAGGAGCCTCCTTCCCGTGATGAAAGAAAATCAAGACCTACTGACCGGGTCCGGAGACGGTCTGGTAAAAATGCGCCCCCAAGCATGACAGATTCGGAACCGCCCAATGCTTTCCAGATGCCACTTTCAGACTCTGAATCTGATTAGTTTTAATTTGGTTTCTCCTTAAAGAAAAGGAGCTTTTCATGACATGATGTTACACGGTATCTAAAGGTGAAGGCTTACATGATACAAGATTGCAACCACGTCAACAAGTGATTAGGACCCTATGTCAAGCAAAATATTCCAATATGGAAACGTTTATTTTAAACCGTGTATAAAAAATGAGATCAAGTTTGACTATTCCAAAAAGTTTACTTTAAGTGAAATAAATCTAAAAAGTTTACTTTAAGTTCATTCATAAAGTTCTTAAAAATTCTTACAAACAATTTTTGGACGAAAGTTTTGGTACACTCGTTGAAATATGTACACTCCTACAAAATTCCTGGTGTATGGAAATTTTTGGTAGTGCATTTGAAATTTCTAATATTTTGGAAATTTCAAACACACTAGGCAATACCGAAAATTTCAGCTATACTAAAATTTTTGGTATTTCATTTTTTTTAATGGTTGAGATTTTGCTGACATTTTTGGTAGGTTTAGATTGCACCGACAAATTTGTGTGGTCTAGAATGTATCACCATTTGTATAAATAGGAGCATATGCTACAAATAAAAACATGTTTAACAATGCCTCTTCCTTAAATTTTGATTAAGGCAGAAGTATATTTCAACAGAAATAACTACGGTTGAATTAAAGCTTTTAGATGACACCACATCCTTCTACAACTTGAAAGACAAGTTGAATAAATTGTTGTATTGTTCTGATAACAGACGATTGACAAAGATAGAGTTTTGGGAGGAAGGTTACTCTACTGTTGATCATGTCAAAAAGATTATCAGAAGTCTGCCAGCTAAATGGAGATCCATGGTAACTGCTTTGAAATTGGTGAAAGATCTCAACAACATCAGTCTTGAAAAAACCATTAGTTCTTTGAGAAGTCATGAGATAGAGCTTCAAGAAGATGAACCTTAGAGGAGAGGTAAATCTATGTGAATTTTTTAACCCACCCCATAGTTTTCTTAGGCACCACGTGAAATTCCACAAATGTCCCTCAAAACTGGAAGTATATTTTCGATTTGCACCCTATATTATGCAAGTCACATTAAAAGGGTTGAGTGCTAATCGAAAGTATATTTTCGATTTTAATTTAATTGTAGGTGAATAATAAATTGATCCTCAAATGGTTAAATTGTGCCCAATTGGTTAATATATGTCGAAGAAGGGGAATTGTATGTTGTTTGCTTGTATCATTTTATAATTTGATGAGATAATTATATATATGTTCCCTATAATTTTGATAACTTTTGTCTGTTTTGAGCTGTACCAGACTTTCAACCTAGACTCTTTGGTACCAATTTTTTCAGGGAATCTAAATCAAATTGAAAAAGAGCTTGTCGAACTTAACAAGAAGTGCAAGACAACACTTGGTAATAATTGTTTTGTTGTAGGCTATACAAAACTTTAATTTAACTGAAATATTATCTTGTATGCAGTCCCTCCTGCTTATTATGCACACTAGTTAGCTTTCCGTGCTAGATACTACATCAGCGAAGTTGAAAATTCTAATTCTGGTTCTGCAAGTGGTAATTGGAGTACCATCAACTTTGTGGCGACCCTGCCATCTATCTTGGATAATGTAAAAAATGTTATGTTTTACTATTGATCTTGGTTTGAGAATTCAGATATTCGCCATTTTTTTTTTGTACATATGACTTAGGATGTCTTTTTTTGGTTGGGCCTTATTTTGTTTGAATATATGTTAGAATTACTAGACAAGCTTTTGCTTACATGTTTTCCACCATGGGTGGAGGGGTCTTATTTTGTTTGAATATTGGTTAGAAACTAGACAATTTTTGGATGCAGAACATGTTGCCACCATGAGTGTTCATAAATATTTTCAAGTTATTTTTTATAATGTGTACTAAATTATTGGTTAGAAACTAGACTTATTTTGGATACAAAAATTAGCCAACCTTAATTTATATATTGTGTACTAAATTATATACCTTAATTTAGTTTATTTTTCTGCTAGTATGGAACCAAAAATATACATTCAGTTTTAACCCAAATATTTTAAAATACGGTACGCATCGAAAGTATACTTCCGACTTTAGAGAGCATTTTCGGAAATGCATAGGGTTTAATTCCACCCCCATGGGATGGATTAAAAAAATTCACAAATCTATTGCTCTTAAGTCTAAGTTTGGAAAGACAAAGGCTTATCAAGCAGAGGAAGAATCAGAAGAGTCTAAAGAAGTCTCAAACGAATATGAACTATCTCTAATCTCTAAAAAGATAAATCAATTGTGGAAACACAAACATATCAAGTTTAGAGGGTCAAAAAAATTTAAAGGTAGGCATGAGTCTACATCTGACCAAATGAAAGATTCTAGAAAGAAAGTCACCTACTATGAATGCAAAGAGCCTGGGCATTACAAGAATGAGTGTCCAAAGCTCAGAAGAGAAAGAAAACCTAAGAAGGTTTTCAAAGCTAAGAAAGGTCTTATGAAAACGTGGGATGATTCAGACTCAAAAGAAGAAGATTCTGATGAAGAATATGCCAATGTAGCTCTCATGGCAAAGACCAGCATCGACGAATCATTATCATAAGATGAACTGCTTCTTGATGAAGAGTCAGACTTTAATGACGACAGAGGGGGGAACTTTCTTCCTTATCTCGTTCAGAACTTGAATTAGGATTAGATGAACTTATGAAAAGGTATCAACTTCTTCTAAGCAAACACAAAAATCTGAAAAAAGAATTTTGTGCATGCTTCTGAAACTTCTACTAAGAGTCAACCAAATATTTTAGTTTTAAATGAAAAATTATTTTCTTTAGAATAATCAAATGCTGCTCTAAAAAGTAAAGTTTCTAAATTAGAAGAAGAGATCATTTCTAGCATATCTACCACTTATGAAATAATTAGATATGATAGAGCTTTTCAACACTTCCTTGCTAAAAGCATAGTAGAAGCAAGATGGCTTCCATGATCTATGGAGTTTGCAGAAATGGAAGTAAAGGCTTAGGATACTCAGGGCCATCAAAGCCAATTGAAGAATTTTAGAGTGTAAAACCAAAACCTCTATCTGAAAATTTTGTGCTTGCTGACACTGAATTGAAATGTCCATAACCATAAGGTTCAGATTCTGTTGCACCACAATCATAGGCACATAAGGAAACTTCTAAACCTAAATATCATGCACAGGTTCCACATGATTATATTGTTGCACATAAATCCAAATGTGTAAGAACCTCTGGAAAGGCTAATAGGAAAGGACCCAAAGTATGGGTACCTAAAGATCAGATAATATATGTTGCAGATGTTCTTGATAATGCCTCTGATGAAGGATGAAAAACACAAGAAAGGGGGGTTTGAATTAGGGTTTTGAAATTAAAAACAATTTTGATATAATTATTTTTATCCTGGTTCGTTTGAACTCAAACTACTCTAGTCCACCCGTCAAGGTGATTTGCCTCTCTCAACGAGGTCTTAATCCACTAATCAAATCTTGATTACAAATCAAAAAGACAAACTGTCTTTGTCTTCTTGAGATTAACACAACTTGGTTCTCAAGAAACTTTACTAAACTAATATTACACTAAAACAAAAATTGCTTCTACAAAGATGTATCACAACTGTGATGTTTTTACACAAAACTTTTGCTAAAAAACTGTTCAAAGAATATTTAGAAAAGATTAAAGACTTTGAGATTTGTTTCTTTGAGGTAAGCGCTTTTACACGAGAAGAGTTGCGTTTTTCTTCACAAGTAGATCCTTTAAATAAGCCACAATTAGGATCTGTTGGAAACCTAAAAGCCCATTTTGGAATGGAATAATATATGCCATTTAATGCCTTTCCAAAAATGTGGATCCTGTTGGAAAAATGACGTTACTTCTTGATTTCCATATAAGCATTAGTAACACATCAGAATCACAAGATCAGAAGCAGCCTAAAGCATAAATGAGATATCAAAGTTTGTCCTTGCAGCTTGGTGCTTTCAGAAGTTCAGCTTGGTCAGAACTCCCCTTATGAGCGTGACAAAGTGTTTAAGGAAATACTGCTTCCAGATCGTGTTATACTTATGAGATCTTCTTAAGGCGTCATTCCTCTTCTTTCATCAGAGCTTCTTCTGCATATTTCATCAAAATTTTAGAGAGTAAGAATGTTCTATGTAAAGTATTATCAATCAGAATCAAAACAAAGTTATCATCAAATTTATTTGTTATTATCAAAACTCTTAAAGGAACATAAAACCAAACTATGTTCTAACAATCTCCCCCTTTTTGATGATGACAAAAACTTAAATATTTTGAAGAGAAGTTTGAATAAAGCTTAAGAAGTATCTCCCCCTGAGTTGAATACTCAAAATCAATTTAAAGAAGGATGAACTACTTCCCTGAATGAACTTTGATTGATCAGAACTTATGCTTCTTTTCCTGTAAACTTACAAAAAATAATGATATAGATAAATTTGTTAGAAGTGTTTAAGGCTTGGTCTGGTTACTGTTATATTCAAAATATCGTACGTTCTCCCCCTTTTTGTCATAGATCAAAAAGTTAAAATAATAATAATGCAGAACAAAATGATTTTGCATTTAAAAACAACGAAGTACATAAGAAGCAAATAAGCAGAAAGTAATGCAGAAGTCATAGAAAGCAGAAAACAATTCTAAGAAGGAGGTGAAAGTCTTGAGAACAATGCTTCTAGAAGTCCTTTGATCTGAGTAGTGGATTCTTCTTGTTTGCCCATCACCTCTTTGATTTATTTGTTTGTTTCATCTTGCTTGTCTAACCTTTTCCGAACTGCTTCATTCTCTTTCTTTAACTCTTCCAGAGTTTTTAGAACAAGGGAGGAGGGAGTAGTTTCTTCTTCAGATAGAGAAATGTTCTCAACAGAAGGAGTTTCAGAAGATTTTGCAACCGATTTTCCTTTGTATTGAAAGAGAACCATAGGTTGAGGCTCAGAAGATGGTTCTTGAGCTGCTGCTTCCTTAGAAGATTCCCAAGGAAAAGTTTCCAGAGGAAGAGGTGATGGTTCCCAAAGATGAGTAACTTATTCCTTGAAGAGTTTCAGTTGCTCACAAAAGTTCTGTTGAGCGATCTCATAGAAGAGTTCCTTTTGGTTCAATGATTCAGAGATAAACCATTTTCTGAACCGAGTCCAGAGAAAATCAGAGGCTGCTGGATTTAGATTTTCCAAGCACGATTGCCTCAGAGAGTTAACCCATCCTCGTATTTCTGTTTCAAAGATCAGCAAAGATTTACCAACATCTGATTTGGAAGGTTGTGGTTTTGGTTTAGGAAAGGCTATTTTCTGAGAAACTTAGACATGGTTTTCCTAAGCTTCTAAATAGATTACGGTTTTCAAGGGATCTTATGGTATTTTTATGGGAGATGGAGAGTCAGGAATGAGGATGGGAGAGTTAGGAGAGTTTGGTGGTGTTGAGTTATATGGGGAAGGAGGATCGGGAAAAGTGAGATGTGATAATGATGATGATGGAATGGTGAAGGAGTTTTGTGGTTGAGAGATGTTGAGAGGGCAAGTGATGCTTAGGATGATAGGTGTGTTTTCAAGCCTTTGTTCAGACGAAACATTTGGATTATCTGGTTGGGGAGCGAAGGATGTTTGTTCATAATTTAAAATTATATTTTCTATTTGGGGAGTAACAAGCAATGGACCAAATGTATCGATATCAGATAGAACTTTTGCAAGTTCTGGTTGAGGTTGAGTGGAGGGATCATTTTGAGGAATGGTGGTGTAAATTTCTAGGTCAAAGTATTCAAGAGTTTGAGGGGAATTGGGAACAATGTTTTTGGGAGGAGAAGATGGGGTAGATGTTGATAAAAGCACTGATTCAAAAACAGAAACAAAAGATGAATTATCTTTCTTCTTAGCAGCTTTTGGAGTTCTCTGAGAAGATCCTTCATCAGTAGATTTTCTCTTCTTCGATTTTTTGGTGACGACATCAAGAGGTTGTTGATGAAGATCTTGAATAGTGATGCTAGGGTCAGTGCCATCCATTTTGCAGGCTTCCAGATATCTGACCATAATTTTTTAAGAGGCGTCTAATTCTGAGAAGAGAGGAAAATCATGCAGAGGGACTCTTCTGATAGAGAAAATTTCCTTGACCACTTCAGAGCGTTTCTTCTTGATAGTTTCATAAATCTTCATTTTCTTGAGATTATTTGTGTTGAGGGGTTTGCCAACACAGAGAGCCAGATCATTGACCAGTTTTTCTTCACTTAAATGTTCTATTAGTTTTTTCTATGTCAAAATATCTGAGATAAGCCTTCCCAGAGGAATCCAATCTCTGTTGGTTCTTTATTCTTCCATTGATTCCTTGGCACTTTCCTTCAGATGATTGAACAGGTTGTGAGGAAGGTGAATTTTGGTTTTTGTTGCAATGAAGTAGAGGATAAATTGTTGATCAATGTTGATGTAGTCCGGAGAGCTTGAAAGTTTTCTGTGGTTGATACAGCCCAGAGTGATTCTAGGACAAATTCTGAAATGGTCTTTCAGATCTTTGATTTTGTTAGAGGGTTGCCCAGAGGTGAATATTTCTTAGGATACAATGGCTAGGTCAAAACCTATTTTTTCAGCCATGTCGCCACACTTAATTCCATTTCCATCATGACCAATAAACTGACCAATAAGTTCTTCAACGATGACGATCTTCTTCACCATGGAAACTCGGGTAGCTGACCCCAAACGGTACAATCTCCTTCTTTAACTACAACTCTGGCAACTTTTAGTGAGGCCATCTTCGGTGGAACTCTAGTAACTTTAGATGTGACAGGAGAGTCGACAGGCATGACTCGTGGAACTACTTAGAAAGCTTGACAGGGAGTTTCGATAAATTCACCTTTCATTTCGATGTATCAGAATGACTGCAGATGGCTTACTATGTATTCTTCTTCTCCGCATACTGTAACAATCTTCCCTTTCGCTAGGTATTTCAGCTTCTGATGTAGAGTAGAGGTAACAGCGCCTGTCCCATGTATCCAAAGGCGTCCGAGTAGGCAAGAATAAGCTGGACGAATATCCATCACAAAGAAAGTAGAGTCAAAATTCTGGGGACCCACTTTGATCGGCAAGTTGAGCTCTCCAAGTATTATTCTCTTCGAACCATCAAAAGCTCTTACAATTATATCACTGGGTTTCATGACCACTTCTTCATCGGTCGAGAGCACTCTTTGGCAAGACATTCAGAGAAGAGCTAATATCTACCAATATGCGAGACAAAGTAATGCCCTTACACCCTATAGAAATGTGCAAGGGTTTGTTATGTTTCCTTCCGGCAGGAGTTAGATCAACATCAAAAAAGCCTAAACCATTGTCTGCGTCAGGCTAGCAATACAACTTTTGAATTGTTCAACAAAAGTGTTTTGCAGTATATGAGAATTCTTCAGGAATTTCACCAACGCTTTAGCATGAGCCCCGGAGCACAATAACAGAGCTAACATAGAAATCTTGGATAGGGTTTGTCCCACCTGATCCACAACATTGTTGTCTCTCTTTTTAATGATCTTTAAAATTTCCTCCATCTCTTGTTTGGAGGTGCCTTCAGCAACTTCCTTTGGTACTTCCGTCTAAGCAGGTTAAGTCACTTTCTCTTTCCCTCAAGCCTCAGGAGTTGGTTCAATAACATACATGCGAACTGGTGCAGTAGTATCCTTTGGAGGAGAGATATATAGAGAAAACACTCATCTGGTTCTGGTTACTTTGCTTGATCCGATGATATTATCGACATCAGGATTAGCAGCTTCAACTGTACTGTCTTCAATTTTTAATGGATCTTGCTTGACGCCATAGTAGTAAACTTTGGCGCCATAATTCAAAGGTATATCTTTGTCAGAGGAATAAGGAACTGATCTGGGCGAGGTAATAATTAGAGGTGCCACTCTAGGTGCAAGATCAGCAGAGGTAATCCTTATTATGTTCACATCAGCATATTCTTCGGGGTAGTCGTCATCTCCCCATCCGGTTGCCTTGATGTCTTCGATTGCAATAAGCTCTCAGGGGCGGTATGTTTCACCATAAAATCGTAGTTCTCGCTCGGATGCCCCAAGGTATCCCAGACTTCTGGTACGACTTCGCTTACATCTTTGATCTTCAAGTCTTTGGAAACATCTTCGCACAAACTCTCTAAGGATGGAGTTTTAAGGAATAACACTTCTCGATTTTCTATCAGGCGTTGAACACCTCTCTTCAACCAAGCACATCCATTGGGCTCAGACGCGCAGTAACCGTAGTTGTCAAAACATCCTGGAAATAAACCGGCTTGTAGCAGATTCTTCTTAATAGTCATCAGGGGAGTGGTCAACTCATTCACAGAAAAAACATATGAGTCGTTATTAATGGCGTTGGTACTCTTTCCATGATCGGGCATAGGTGCGTTGATCACATTCGGGGTTTCAACAGGGGGGTTGAATTTGATTTCCCGGGCTTCAATCATGTCTTGGATCTTGTTCTTCAGGGCCCAACAGTTGTTGGTGTCGTTCCTTGGGCTATTGGAGTGGTATGCACAACTTGCATTGGGATTGTACTTCGGAGAAGAAGTGTTGACATGCTGAGGAGGATCCCTCAAAGTAATCAGCTCTGCTTTTAACATGTGTTGTAATGCTTGAGACAACGACATGTTGATCTTCATAAACTATTTTCTTAGCGTGTTCTACCTACGCGTGTTGTCTTGTTGAGGTTGCATTGGTGTGGGATTTGAGATCAAGAATGCCCCCATAGATTGATGGCGATCACCTTTTTCACGGTTCTTCTGACCATACACAACATTGGCTTCTTTCTTCCCACCAAAAGATCTCTTCGCAGCATTTAAAGATGTTTCGACTTGAATCTTTTCGCTCTTGATTCCAACTTTAATACATTCGCCTGTAAATATAAGCTTGGTGAATCCGGCTGAAGAGTTTCCAATCAGATGACTCAAGAATGGGTATGCCAGCGTTCCTATGAACATGTCAACCAATTCCCTATTAGACAAAGTTGGCTGGACTCTGCCTGCTAGATCTCTCCACTTTCGGGCGTACTCTTTGAACTTCTCATCACGGCCCATAGATATATTCTGCAGTTGCATGCGGGTTGGTGCCAATTTAGTATTGTACTGGTACTGTTTGTAGAAAGCATCCGCTAACTCATTCCAAGTATGAATGTGAGTATTCTCTAGCTGATAGCACCATTCTAACTATGCTCCAGATAGACTTTCTTGAAAGAAATGCATCCACAACTTCCTGTCAGCAGCGTGGGGTTGGATCTTCTGAACATAGGACTTTAGATGAAGTTTAGGACATGAAATGCCATCGTACTTAGCAAAAGTAGGAACTTTGAACTTGCGGGGAATGACCACTCCAGGAACCAAGCTTAAATCATCAAAATTCAACCCTGACATTTTCAGATTTTCCACAGCATTCAGACAATCTTCAAGTTGCTTATACTTCTCGTAGTCATGAGGGTACTACTCGCTGATATAGTCTTCTTCCTCATCTTATTGAGACCCATGATGACTTCCTTCATTATCCTTGACACTACCTTTAGTTTCGCCGCTCTTTTTTGAGAATTCAAGCTGTCTGATTACCTTGACTGGACCTCTTAACCTTCTTCCCAAGTTGAGAATGCCATGTACTTTATTCTTCTTCTTGGTGATGACCTATTTCAGATCTTTCTGTCCTTGGGCCAAGTTGGTGAACATCTCTTGGAACTGAGCATTCTGAGCCTGGAGGTCTTTGACAGTCTGTTCGAGAGGCATTTTTGGAGAAGTAAACAACGAGAGAATAAGAAAACAGGTCTTCGGAGTACCTGTTATGAAATGATATGCTATAATGTGCAATGTTATGCAATGCAATGTTTTCAAGGACCTCAGGAATTTAAATTTGGTAAACAAGCAAGAACAACTTTTTATTAGTCTGATTAGCAATAAGTACAAAAATAAAATTCCTAATGCTTAGGCCTCCCATGGACGCTTCCCCTTTGTGTTGACATAGGTGTTAATGCTCTGTTCTTCGTGAAGTAGCTTCGTTAGCTCCAATAATATTTTCTCGCTTGCATATCACTGAACTTCAAAATCAATAGGCATGTCTGGATGGAGAATGGTATAGGGTTCATCGCCTTCGACAACAGGTTCTGTAAGTACTTGTAGGATGACAGCATATGGCATCATGAGATTTTGAGCGCGAGCACTCACCCATTTGAGGTAAGGTTCCCAAGGAATGAAATTTTAATGCCTCAAGGTCTTGGTATCATTTTTCTTCACCATGCCCCAAGCGCGCATAAATCTTCGGCGGTAACCTTGGAGACCGTTGTCGTAGTCAAACACAATGCCTTAGATAATCATGTCATGAGGACCATCTCTTCGAGCATAACCAAACTGACGTAGCGCTAAGAAAGGGTTGTAAGTGATACCTCCCCTTATGCCAAGAAGTGGTACATTAGGGAATTCTCCACAACGTTCAATGAAAGTGAAGTCCTTTTGATAGTAGAGACACCAACGAATATCTGTATGAGAGAGTGACATTAACTTTTTAGACCACTTCAGACCTTGTCCATTCTTTATCACTGATCGAGGAAGGTGCAAAACAAACCATCTGGATAATAACGGTATGCAACACATGAGAGTTTGTTGTCTTTTCATAGTACGAATGTGGAGAGAATGCAGAATACCTTAGAGCAAAGTAGGCACAGGATTGTGAGTGAGAAACATTTTGATGGCGTTCACGTCTATGAATTGGTCCAAATTAGGAAATAACACCGAACCATAGATTAGAAAAGCCAAATTGTCTTTGAAAGCGTGGAAACTCATAGCCTTTAAGAATTCTCGAGCCTTCTTTATCAGAAATCTAACAAGCAAACCCTTAACTCCACTTCTTGTTTCCCAATTGGCTTCAATGTCTGATGTAACACGGTGAGAGAACTGACTTGTTTGTTTTGCATTTGATTGCAAATGTTGCGGATAGCAAGAGTCGCCACCGACTTTTCTTTTATCCAATTAAGGGAAGGCAAAAAGAATAGGAAAAGACCTTCGTTAGATTCTGAGTAAGGGAGGTGGTTATGAAAAGGGAAGGTATTAGCACCCCTTTCCATCCGTAGTTATCTACGGGCTCTTAGTTGCTCTTATATCACTTTAAATTATTTTTTGTGTGTGTGTTTGGAAAGATTTTTGAAAAGGCATTTTGCTTTGACTTCGTAATGATTCACGATGGAATGTATACGAAGTGTTAGGAAATGTTTTGTTTTGGAAAAGACTTTGTAATGATTCACGCTGGAATGTACACAAAGTGCTTTGAAAAGGTTTGAAAAAATAACTGTGAAGTGTCAAAAGTATTTTGAGCAAGCAAAAGAGACTTATTACCTACTCAGAACGGTCGTTTCCGTGTTATTTTGCTTTCCTTTAGGGTAGCGCTATCCATACCATTAGTTGGCAGGTAACTCTATCCGTTGGATGTAAAGGGACATTGGATGGTCATAGAAGGCAACTTGTAGGGTTATCCTAGCACATTCGTAGGGACGATCATCACTTTTCGTAGGCAACAAACGAGGGATGAGATCATGTATTCGTAGGCAACATCGAGGGACTATGATCTTTTAAGTCGAAGGGACTTGGATGATGTATTATAGACAACCGTGCTAAGATACCCCCACATTTGAGGGACTTGACCATTGTTTCGTAAGACAACGAGAGAGGATACCCTAAGGTAGGTGCATGTGTGAAAAGAGTGTGTTGTTTTCAGATATTTATCTTGTGATTAGTGATCTAGATTGATTAAGTTAATCTTGCCATACACGCCTAATTACTAGCAGTTAATAAGTGCAGAAAGTAATAGGAGGTGCATAAAGTAAATGCGGAAAATAAAATCCTTCGTTATTACATGAAAATATACTTGCAACCTATACATCCTTTCTAGAATTTAAATGCAAGAAAATAAATAGCAGAAGAGAAACTACATCCTAGTATTTTTGGTATTTTTGAAAATTAGAGTTTATGTGAGAAAAACCTAATTCTAATTGATTTTAACTAATTGAGCGTGTCCAGAAGCTAGAGCTTCTGCATCTGGAAGGGTCTAGAAGCTGGGGCTTCTGGAGATTCTGCTGCTGGGGACGTCCAGAAGCTGGAGCTTTTGGGGAATCTGGCGATGGAAGGGTCCAGAAGCTGGAGCTTCTGGAGATTTTGGACCTGGGACACCCAGAAGCTGGAGCTTCTGGGGGCTCTATTGCTGAAGGGGTTCCAAACGCTAGAGCTTCTGGACATGATGTCTCATCTGGGGATCCAGAAGCTGGAGCTTCTGGATGTGATGTCTCCTCTGGGGATCCAGAAGCTGGAGCTTCTGGACATGATGTGTCTTCTGGGGATCTAGAAGCTAGAGCTTCTAGACGTGATGCTTCCGAGGGATGTCTAGAAGTTGGCACTTCTGGGGTTGGCACCAAAGCGCGCCAAGGGTCGTCTTCTTCATTTGAATTTCCAGACCTATGCCAACGGATTTGCTGCATCCTTTGCCTACGGATTTTGGTTCGTAGCTATAGTACCAGTAAATCAAAACTTGACAAATAACAAAGATAAATTATATATGAGACCATGGATTGATTGGAATTGATCCACTAAGCACGTCCATGCCCTTAGTTTTCTCTAATTTTGGCTAATACGAAAACCCCCAAATCAAAGCTTCAAGCCCTAACAATGGCAGATCTTGGTTCCTGCATCTAAACTTAAATCAAACTATCCAGAAAGCATCGACACATCAATACAAACACAAACATATGATCAAATTGAATTAAACAAGCATGTATGTATGAAATCGAAAATTGAAAATATGCATGGAAATCGAAACTGTGATTTTACGTTTCAGGAGCTTTTGCGTGCTTACAACGGTCTGGAACGATTCAGAGGAGCACCAGGAAGCTGTTTGAATGCTTGAAATGGCCTGGATCAAAGCAAAACTTTGGCTGCAAGTTGCTTGAAACACACGGTTTTCTTGAGCTTAGTTATGGTTCTTCAAGCTGCCAAAAAACCTCCTCTAGGGTTTAGAAACCCTCTGAATTTATAGAGGATGGATTCAGGTTGAGCATTGATGAGAAAATATATCCCATTCAATGAGAATATATTTGATTTGCCAATCTTGTCAATCTTGATCAAATATTGCCAATATTGTACCAATCACTTTCCAATCTTTCAATTTCGAATTTCAGGTCATTTAATAGGTATCTTGGACCCCAAGAATGTCAAATATACAGCCTTACATTGGTTGATTTATTTTTTGCTATTTTATTTTAATTAAATTGACTTTAATCAATAAAAAATAAAAATAAATAAAATAAAAAGCTCAAGGGCGTGGCATTAGGCTTGGAGGTTCTAATTGTGATTAGAAACAAGTTTGAACCAAGAAAAGTTAGGCCCATTTGGAAAAAATTTGATTTTCTTAAGTATTTCTCCTTATGCACCTCCTAAAAAATGGCCAACTTGTACAACTTGTATATTGTTCAATTTTTAGCATTTTTGGGTATTCTTGGACTTTTTAGAAATCTCAAGATGTCTTATAAACATCCCTTTTGGTTTCATCTTCATTGAAGTTTCCATGTTCATGAACACTTCTTTGCAAAAAGATGATTTTTTGTTGACTTTTAAAAGGACCTATAATGTTTTGATCCATAACTTCCAAATGAAGCATTTCTAGCCAAAGCTTGTGAGACATGAAGTTGTAGAGAATTGAGTTCTCTTTAAATGAGCTTTGGTGGAAAAATTTCTGATAAAGTATGTGAAAGTTATGCCTGGTCAAAGTTCTGTTGACTTTTGTCTAAAGAGTCCTAATTTAGAAACTTTGACTTTTGATCAGATCTTGACTTTTCTTGATGAATCATGATCAACTCTTGATAAAATAATGAATATTACTTCAAAATATTGATGTTGAACAAAAATTATGAAGTTTGACTGCATGTTGACCACAATTGACTTTTTGTCCAATACAACTGATTTTCAACCATCTGAGCAATCATCTGAGGAAACTTGACTTGTGAGGCTTGAAACTTGACATGGAGAATCTTTGAAGCATATGAGGAGGCATGAAGGCCATTGGAGGTGTTGGGAGTCCATCTTGATCTGAGAATCACCAAACCCTAGTTTGGGTTGATTGTCTAGGAGAGGGTTTGTCTGATCAACCCTTGAGGAATCCTTGAGTAGGGATGTATGAAATATCTTGAGAAGTAGGAGGGCAAATTTTGGAGTATGACACACCCCAACCATACCAACACTACAATCCACAAACTCAACCCCAATACCAAGACCCTGGTGTTGCGGGCCCATCCACATCACCACTTAGCCCCGACACCGACATACCTGAGGATTATCAACCATACTTCAACACACCGCAACAAACCTTATTTTTTAACCAACCAGCTTCAACCTCCAACTATCAAAGACCACATTTCGAGGGCGCACCAAGCAGGAGCAACTTTGTCCCACCAAGATAAAGCTTTGAGGATGTAGAGGGCACCCGCCTATCCTACAACGGGAATTCTAGAGGTAAAAGTCAACTGACAGATTTTGTAGACCCAGAGTGCATTAGAGGGACGTCGACGCAAACACAACAAGAACAAATAAGGGGACGACGTAGGACTAGGGGTACGACTAGGGTATTACCACCACCTTGTGAGCCATCTACACGAGTAGTTAGACCTGCGCCTTGCGGGTCGTACCAGAGGCCTCAAAGGCCCCCAAATATGTAAAATATTTTGTTGACTGTAAATTGTACTTTTTTGTTGTTTATCCAATAAATAAATAATTTATTATGCGTTTATTTTTTTATTAATTCAATAATTAAACACTTAAATAATTAAATAGTGTAATTTTAAAAATAATTTAAATACTATTAATAATTAAATAAAAAGTAATAATATAGTATATAAATAATATTATTAAAAAAACGAAAAAAAATTTATTTTTCAATGAAGTCGCCATTTGGAGTGACGACTTGCTCCTTTTCTTCAAAGAACTCGCCACAAGGAGTAGCGACTTGTGTCCAAATAGAGTGTAGTCGCCACTTAGAGTGACGACATAGTGCAAATTTTTTTGAAAATTGGCCATTTGAAAAATTCGATTGTTCAAAACAAAAATGACCTATACCATACACTATACAATATTTATTGTAACATATCCTATACACTATACAATATTTATTGTAACATATCCTATACCATTTTATATGGAAATTTTATTAAATAAAATCTTACCTTTTATTTTTATAAATTAATTTATCTTGTATTTTTATACTCATTTATTTTTATAATTTATATTTATATTTTACGCGACCCGTGCGAACGCACATGTCATTTACTAATAGTAATAGATAAAAATAATTTTTGAAACAAATTTAGAATTTATTTGTTTTACCTTTACATTTTTTTGTTGTTTTTTTGTTGAGTTTTATGATATTTTTTGAAACAGAAAATATTTTAAATTTAATTTTTATAGATCAATAAACATGATATTTAATAAAATAAATATATATTATTAAAAATCAAAATATAATTAAAATACATAAAATGTTCAAAACATATTTTTTATATAAAATTATTTAAAACAGTTTTAAATTTAAGAAAAAATTTATTTAAATATTTAGTATGTAAAAAATTATAATAAACATATGAAACACTTAAAATAACACTATATAAAAAATATTGATTCTATTTTTTATTTGAAATTTATTTAAAATTTATTTTGTAATTGTTTTTAAACAAATACATGTAAAATTATAAATATCATTTAAAAAATAAATCTGAAAACACAGTCCCTTTTGTTAACGTGAATTTTGTCCGAAATTCAAAAGCGGAGTATACAGACACTGCTACTTATTCACCGAGTTTACGTATTCCACACGATCCCTTTGCATCTGAATCCCCGCCGTCGCTTCCGTCACCATGCCTAGGGTTCCGACGAATCCTCCTCCCCCCTCTCCGTCAACGGCTTCCATCATCAAAGCCTATGCACTTCCTGTCATTCTCTTCGCCGCAGCCATGTTCTACCAGCTCTTTGTTATCCCCAATGCTTTCCCTCCTTCTCATTACGATGGTTACTCCCTTTTTATTCTCCTTTATATTTATTTATTTTTGTTAATTGTTAATTGTTAATTTTTTATTTTGAATTTCTGGTTTTTGTGATTTCAGTTCTGCAAATTGATAGGTATAGTTCGATCGACACGGTGAAGGAGGCTTACAACAATCTTGAATCTAAATGGTATTTGAATTTGCTCACTGAATGGTTTTATTGCATTTTGCACTTCACAAGTAATATAGCACCGCTAGTACTTCGAATTAAAGGCGTGTCTTGTAATAACCTTTCTAGTAGTTATCTAATGATTACCAAGACCTAGTCAACGTGAGATCTCAATAAGTTCAAACCTGCATTTGCAGTTTTTCAACTGTAAACAACTCAGTAGCACTGATATCTCTTGAAAAATATGATGTGTCTGTGTTCGTGTTAGTGTGAGACACCTACACCAACATGACACCGATACTTGTGATTACGTTCAATTTATTCATTTTTTTAGATTATATCGGTGTTGATGTGTTGGTGTTGGGTGAAAAGAATAGAAAGATTTTGGTTGGGAGGGTTTTGGAGGTATAGCTTTTATTCATAACACCAAAAACTCCCTAATTTGGAGTAACTCAAAACTTGTATTGAAGGAGGGTTTTGGAGGGCTTAAATAAATTTTCTAAATATCTTTTATGTTGTTATAGTACTATGAAAATTAAAAATATAGTAATGATAAACATTTTTTTTATCATTCTATACAAAATCATTTTTTCAGAAAATGTCAAATATTTTTCTGTATTTTTAAAAAAAATTCGTTTTCGGAAGCCTTCCCCTCCTCTCCAAACTCGCAAACAGAGCCTTAGGATTTGCTTTTAGTGAGGGTTTCTATAACATGCAATGGAGTTTGATGGCTGGGCGTTAAGATTCCTTAAGCATAATAATTCAAATAAAGAACAATGATTTTGTTTATCATATAGTTTGTTGAACATGTCCTGAAATAGTTTGTTTTAAATATTAAAAGAAGTTTTGGCTATTTATGACACTTTTTATCGGTTTTCTTGTTAATAATCTTATGAGACTAGTTTCATGGTCTTTCAGGAATTCTGAGGTGGAAGTATCTGATGTTCATGAGTTTTTAAAGGTTAGTGTCATTTATGAGCTATGTAGTCTATCGTTTGAATTATTGTATAATGCACCTCTTCAAAGAAAAAAGTCTTTGATACATAATTGGGTGTGTAAAGTGGGATTATTAAATATGGTGCAAACACTATCATCATTCATTAGGATTCTTTTAATCATTTTCATCTCTGTCTGATCCTAGTTAAGTTTTTTGCGTTGCCTTTGATTTAATTTATTTTCTTACAACCAGTTTGATTCATGAGGAATATCTTATACTACTTTATTTCTTAAAAGACTAGACTATGTTGAATTCACTGGGCATTGTAGAAAGAAAGATAGATTTACAAGTGTATGCATCAATGCCGTCATTATGATTCTTAGGCATTGAACCTGAAATAGTCAGAGACAAAATTTAGGGGAAATAATATACGAGAAGTGAAATGAGAACATAACTGCTTTGTTTTGTGTAGTAGAAGTTCAAATTTAAAGTTGAAATATGGTCTTTGCTAGTGAAGCTAGCCTAGCGAGAATCAGTCTGTTAACAAAACCCATTAGTTTCAGCAAAGATAAAACGATTGGTAGTATTGAAGTATATGCTGGTGAGGAAAAAGAAGTGACCTCAAACTGGTTATAAATGTGATTGATTTCACTGAAGAAGTACAACACCAAAATATGTATGTATGTATTTGCATATGAATGGATAAATGTGTTTTACAATCAGGTATAGTTAGTTATGACAGTCCTAACAACTTAACTATCTCTTATAGAAGTATCAGGCTACTGTATGTCTATTTGGTAGTATGCTCTAATAGGGGTTGGATTTTATCTGCATGCTATATTCGGTCTTTGCTGAAAAATGATGGTGTGATTGTGTGAATGCAACTAAGATTCAGGCGATTGAAGCACGGTTATTGATATAACTTGATTTTGTTTGTTAAAATATAAAAACTATCAAGTCCGCTCACGGGATTGTGCAAGTTGAAATTGAAATGGTGAAATTGTTTAAGATGATATAATCCAAAACTTTAAGGGGTGGAATAGCTCCAGGGGTTGTACTAGTATTTTATTTGTAATTTGGTAATGTCTTTTTCCTGCCATATCACACAAGTATTGTGGATTACTATGGTTTTATGTACTTAATTTGTTCTGTAAGCTTTCAGATTCGATATGCCTATGAGTTGCTGACTAATCCTTTATGGAAAAGAGACTACGACTTATTTGGAATTGATGAACAGCACGTGAGTATTTTTTTTTTGCATTTTTTAAAATTCATGTCTGTTTTATACAATTTGTTCCAAGAATGTCTCTTGTCCCTGATATATTTTTGTTCCAATGTTTTTCAACTAAATGATATGACTTTTATGTTAGCATATCATTGAGGAGGCAAACAAGCGTTATGCAGGGAAAAATATTTCACAGTTGGACTTCCCTTTACTAAATGCCCGTTTCTCTGGTTAGTCAAGCCTTTCATCATAAATGATAGGAATTGTTTGTTGAATATTTTTGAAGGATTTATGACATGGAAATATTTTGATGCATACATCGTATTTTACCTCAGAGTCTATTGATCATTCTACTAAAGTCATCTCTGCAAGTGATTTCCCGTCTATATTTCCAGATTCAAAGCTATGGTTAATTCAGGTACGCACTGTGTAGAATATGCTGATATATTGTAACTAACTATCTCCATTTTTTAAATTGTGCTGATTGTCTTTGAATTCGGATTAGGCCTAACTAAACTCCAAAAGCTAGCTCATTGGGGGTTCTTAGAATTGTGATTGGATGGACTCTCACTCTGATACCATCTTAGAGTTGTGTTTGAGCCTAACTCAACCTCACAAAACAAACTTTTAAGGTGAGGGTTGCCCCCACTTATAAACATATGTTTAGGCCATATGTTGTTTGATGTGAGACTCTTAACACGGGTGAAGGCCGTGCATCACTTATAACCACTGTTTTACTCATATTTAGTCGATCCCAACACACCCATTTAGTTTGGGACTAGGCATCTAGAGCGTGAAGTTTGCTAGATTGGTCATGTATGGGTGACACATCAACAGTGTGGCAGAACACCTTATCTAGGATAAACTCTGATAGTATAATTGGATTTAAACTATGTATAACTAAATTTCAAATGCAAGCTTTTGATGGTGAGGCTTGCCCACCACTTGTAAGTTAAAACCAATTTGATATTAATTTGTATTAGTGATTCTTGTTCAGTGTTTATGTATTTTTTCGGGATAGGGAAAGAAGCTAACTGTTTTCATAATAACAAATAAGCTAACTGTTATGTGCCGTTGTTTCCAGAATGCATCATTTTATCATTTTTGAAACATGGGTAACCTCAAGAATATTTATTAATTAAGGGATATTTACTTATTAAAATGGTTACTTGCATTCTACTTTATTCTAAGGACTAACTGCAATGCCAGCTTAGTAAAAAAGCAGCCTGACAAGGGTTGTTTATTTAAAAATTGAATTTTTACTCCTTTTAGGATCTTGCTTTGTAAGTTAGATGAATGCGGTTTTGTATTATTTATGGTTATTAATAAGGCAATCCTAAGTTGCCAGAGGCATGGGCCTCATTTCAGTAGTTGTGCCTCAACCAGCAAGAGAGGTGATAAGCCCTTTTGGTGCAGTACCTCTTCACTTGGGGACACCTTTTCACCGAGTACATTTATTTATTGGTGTAATGTCAATATTTTTTCATTAGAAGAAATGTCAATATCTGGGAATGTTACTCTTTGGTAAGTGATTTGTTTTCCATCATGATGTCTAAGGATTCAAAAACTATTAATTATGTTTTTTTCACATTTGTAAATCTGAGAATGTTTCTGAATTATCACACATGTATGTATCAGTTGTATTCATCTGGGAGCAATCGTTGTGCTGAGTTCTCTAAGTCTTGGAATAAAATAGGTATGCAATTTGATCACAAACTCCTTGTTGGGTACTACGTTTTTTCTTGTGCAATACATTTTTCTTTTTATAAACATAATGAAAATATTGTATTTATGAATGTGCTATTCTATAGTTTATAACAAGGACTCAATCTAAATGACATCCAAGTACTTTGTCATATCGGTCACCACACCAGTTTAAGGATAAGATAATTCTGATTAATTTCTCTGCTTCTAGCTTCTTTGTTGGCTGCATATGCAAACACTGGTATGGTGGAACTTGGTGAGAAGGAGGTCTCTATGTACTTCGCCGATAGAAGATCAACGGGAAAACCCTTTTTCAGAAATGGTATGTGCTGAGTAAAAATTTTGTTTTCTGCCTCTTGTCAAAACATCCATTGCCAAGTTTTAATTGCTGTTTTGTTTCACAATCTCGTTATATTTGTAAATAAAACATTCTAGCGCGAAGGCTTAAACCCAATATAAGAGTAATTTTTTTGCAGAACTTACAGTTATAAGTTCATTGTAAATATTGTTTCTATTTTTCATAAATTAGACTAGTTGCAGACGTGCTGTTAACTCTGACAATATTTGGTTCCATATATGCTTGTGTTGCATGTATGCAATAGTAATAGAAATAACCACTTGATTGGGCTGAAATGGTTAATAAGCTCCACTTAAGGACAAATCGTTCGGGAGAGCCTAAGTTTGAATCCTGGGTGAAACAATTCTTGGTTAGATTTGAGTTACCTTCCGGCCAAACTCCGGATTACCAGCAGTGCTCCCTTCCCCTGAAAACCGGATGGTTAACACCAAAATAAGAAGTGATAGAAATGGTTTTTTAGTGGGTAGGTTCATGTGCCCCAGATCCTCCAACAAAGAATGATATGTTAATCTGAGCATTATTGCTGGATATACTTTATTTGACATGATGTTTTAGAAATTTCTGAGCTGTTTACTAGATTTACAAATACATAAGTTACTTGTCTTGACATATTGGAAATATTTATCCAGGAATTCCATCTCTTTTTGCCATTCCTCCTGGATGTCGTACTGCAAAATGTTTTAGAAGGTAAGTTTTATTACAACACAGAATGGTTTGATCTGATGACACAATTGCGACATTAAAATCCTTTTTAACTTACTCATTGAGGGTTATTCTTATTTAAATATTAGGTATTTACCATTAATATATTATGTATTTGCATTAGTCATATACTACAGCACAAAATAACTATACATGATTTATACGTGTTAGGTTTGATGGCGAGCTTACTATTGATAAGGTTACAAATTGGTTTGCAACAACTCTATTGGCTTTTCCTCAGATTAACTACTACACAAAGGAGTCATTGGTAAGTTGTCTAAACTCTAAAATATCATGCTCTTTTCTGTGAGTATGTGTGGCAATGCTCTTTTTTGTCTCTACCATTCATTTTTAATAAGGAAATTTCTTGTACAAGTGAACATTTGCATTCTGCAAAGAAGCTAATATATTATATAATATTTGATATAAACAAGCTTGGTTATGCTTTTTTTTGCTGTTTTCCTCCCTAGATTCATTCCCTTGCTTTTTAAATTTATTTGGTCAGTTTCACTATTTATTTTATGAATACAGAGAGAATTAAGTGGAATGTTTTGTTTTATACAAATTCCAAGCTCTTAAATTATATGAAGTTGAGTTTCGTAAATTTTTGTTTTTGTAAGCTGAAGTATGCCATCACTTGGCAACAAATTTTGTATTACTTAACTATTATACAAAAATAGCTATTGGGCCAAAGTTCTTTGCAAAGTAATGGTTATTAACTTTTCTAAACACAAAACAAGATGATCAATCAGACGAACAGTTATAGGATTTGATTGGTGTCAAGAAGATTCAGGTTTCTTGTTGTAAACATTTTAGAAAGAACTTGGATGGCTTTTCCAATCTTTTCATACACCATAGAATATAATCTCAATTCTAAGGGTTGAACAAAATCTCCATGTTGGATTGCCTTCATATACTTTAAAAAGTATATTGATTTTTTCTAGAAGACAAAAGATTGATGTAGTTTTTTATTTCCATCTTTTGAATTAGAAACACAATCAAGATGGAGGAGCTGAGGTTATATGAATATGATGTTTGATGTCTATTTGAGTTAAATAGTATGTGGCCGTTTCTGATAGTTTTATTTCTATTATACTATAAGGTCGCATGTTCAAACTTTTATGATCACTAATTGAACTGTTTCTGAAACTCTACTTATAAAATTTCAGGTGCCAAATTTTTTAGGAAAAGCTAGTCATCATAAGGTATAATTAATTTGCTCTTCTATTATTTCTGTAAATTGATTTCTGTATTTTCATTCCCCAAAATTTCTTAATATAAATGTTGGTTATAGAAAATATTTTGTGAATGACTTTTATTTATGGTTTGGTTTTACATGCTCTTTGATTTAGTAGATCTGTATTTGAATTTATCAATTTTATCCAGGGTTGAGTATTTTTGAACCATGCTTATAGGTAAAAGTAATATTATTCTCAAAATCCGGGGAGCGTGCCTCTCCATTTGTGCGACAAGTAGCTAAAGACTATTGGGCTTATGCTTCATTTGCGTTCATTCTCTGGCGGGAAGAGGAATCCTCCTATTGGATGGGGGCGTAAGTTGCAATTTTCACTAACCCAAACTGCAGGACATTGTTCTGCGTTACATTTCCCATATAGATGGTGCCGTGAATATTTTAAATAAATACTCACAAGCTTGTCGATTCACTGTTTGATCTGATAGTTTGTTGAATTTATTTTGTTTTAACTTCTTTAATGTCAGATTTGGGGTGGAATCTGCACCTGCTATAGTATTTTTGAAAGACCCAGGTGTCAAACCGGTTGTGCACCATGGTATGTTGCTTCTTTTTCCATTCTACTAAAGATTCAATTGAATATACTTTAGTGTTCCTTAAACTGACTATTTGTGATTTGTGCTGCAGGATCAGTTACCGATTCCTTGTTTTTGAGTATGATGGAAAATAATAAAGAGCAAGGTAGGTGCAGATCTTTAGTTAAATTTTTCCAGTGGTTTTTGGTTGTTGTAAATTTTAATAATAAAAACGCCCTTACCTATACTTCTCTTAGGCTTTGTTTGGGAGTTTTGAGGGGAAGGGAGGAGAGGGCTTTGAAAAAGGGAAAGAATGAAGTGGAAAAAATTGAAGGATTTTGGTAGGAGAATTTTTGAGGGTTTGTTTTTATTCGTAATACAAAATCCCCCTGAATTTAGGGAACTCAAAATTTGTATTGGAGGAGGATTTGGAGGTTTTACATAAAATATTTTATTTTGTTATAATATTCTGAAAATTAAAAATATAGTAATGATAAACATCCATTTATCATTTTATACAAAAGCACAATTTCAAAAAATGTTGAAGATTTGTCTAATTTTTTCTACAAATCCCCTCCCCAAAAGTCTCCTTCCCCTCTTTTCCAAACTCGCAAACAAAGCCCCTTATAAAAGTGGGTCGGACGGTGATATGCTATGCAACCAAAATTCTTTAAATGGTAGTATATCACTATATTGGAACGAAGATAGTTGTAAGTAGGGTGGATACGGATAATTAATTATGAGAGTAGGGAACCAACTTCAACAAATCTTAAAGTGGACAGCTGACAATAGATACAACGCTGGAATAGATGGAATCAATCAACTTTCAGTGTTATTGGAATGAACCAAATATTTTTGGAGAATATGTCATTCTTGCTTGAAAACATTCTGAATCTTTAGGCTGTAGGAACCAACCAAGGAAACAGCTGAGTGTAGTAGTGGACTGTAATTATGTAGGAAGTGACTTTTGACTAAAATTTTGATTTTATCTCAGTGTATCCTGTATCACAGTATTATCTTATAAGCCCATGAGTGCTAGTCTGTTGATATAGTATATCTGTATTTTATTTCATTATCAAATTCTTGTTTAACTAACTGCAAAGCAACAATACCTTTACCCCTCATTGTTATTTGTATTAATGAACTCATTTGATCAATAATAGATCCACAATCTTATATTGTCGTCCTTTTAAG
Organism: Vicia sativa; assembly: GCA_021764765.1. NCBI lineage: Eukaryota > Viridiplantae > Streptophyta > Magnoliopsida > Fabales > Fabaceae > Vicia > Vicia sativa. The sequence continues at coordinate 25,186,210 of CM038794.1, read as the reverse complement.
TTTGTAAAGTAGCATTTCACGGTATAGTTTTGTTTTTTGAATGGTAGTCTGGTAGATGCTAGTTGCTGGTGGGGTTGTGCCACTGACCTCCTTATCAATCCAAACTCCTATGTCCCATTTTCCAATCCAAACCACTAAGTCACCTTATCACTCCTTATATTGTATGGTACAATCTCTACAAGTTATTATCATTATGATATTTTATGCATAAGTTAGGTCACTATCTCTGATTTATGGGCTGGAGTTATTTTCTGAACCCCGATTAATCTTCCCAATTTTCACGTTTCCCCCTTTTTCTGTACAGAACTACCACAATTAAGGAGTGAGACATCTATGGAGCTAGGCTGTGATCCCCGTGGCTATTCTCGGGCAGGATATGATACAACTATTTGGTATTGTGCTATTGCATTGGGAAGGCCGAGTATGGAGTTGAACAGACTGCGTGAAGTATGTACTTTGTATTGTTTTAAACCTAACTTAAATGATATATGTTCCACAATCATTTGCATTATGAATTGTCTTTACCTGGGTTCCTCATAAAATATCAAACCACTGACATCATTGGTAGGTCTGGGGCTCTGGTTTCAGAGTTTTAGTTGGACAAAATGTATCAAAGGATTTTGAAACTACTTCATGTTACTCATCCTTTTTGTCACCAGTGATTAGTTTTCTTAATAGATGCATAATCATAATCAGTTGTCTAATATTTTTATACAGAGTTTTTTCATTGTTCATTTTCACTACTTACCTTGTGGAGATGCAAGGACAAGTTAGTAATGAAAATATTAGAGAGAAAGTTTAGGTAACACCTATTCTGAAAAAATGGTAGTCTTGCATTAGGTGGTTCAGGCATGTTTATGAAAAATTGTGGGTCTTGTAAGAACTGTAAATCAGATGAGCAATGTTTCAATAGTCAAAGACAATGGGAAACCAAGGAAACTATATGCCAAACTATTAAAAAATTTAATGGGTTGTCGTTAGAAGCACATAGAGGCCATCCTTAGAAATTCATGGCTTCCATTTTTGAAGTAAAAAGGGTAGACTTAGATAGCAGATAAGTCAATTGCTAGAGCCAGTGGAAAACATGAAAAACTACAGGCAATATATTATGAAAGATTTTGCGACTGATAGTTTGGCTATAATTATTTGAGTTTTTATAGAACATTATGGCGTTGTTTGTTCCATGTAGCCAATCCCAACCTGTTATATTAGGCTTGGCTGTTGTTGTCATTGGAGATGATTTATGAAAGCACTTTATAGTGTCAGTTGATTGATGCTCATGACCCCACCTAGTAGGAAAGTATTTCTGTCGTTTATCTGTACTTAGTAAAGGTAAATATTTTTTTTAAACAAGTATGTATTTGTCAGATGTTGTAATGTAGGCCCATAGACTATTTGCAGGGTCCAAGAAACATTGTCTAAGCAAAGTGAGGTAGATACATCATCTGAAAATCAATCCTTGGCTCCAGTCGTGGATGCATTGAAGAGAAAACGGTTGACATTTGCTTGGCTTGACAGTGAGAAGCAGAAGGTTATTATTTTCTTTCATTGGTTTTGTTTATTATTTTCCCCCCTTTTTGTCATAATGTGTTGCACAAAGCGATACAAAGCACTGTTCAATATATATAATAGATATGTATACTAGTCAATATATTTAATAGATATGCACTATGAAGCACAGACTCCGACTCAGACACCACAATACGGATACGGACACTCTGACACCGATATGTCAAAAACCTAGGACACCGACACTTCTATATATGTCATAGTATTTGAGTTTTCATTTATTCATCTAATATCAAAAGAGTTAAAAATATTCTAATCAAAACTAATGTCTTTAATTATTCATTGATAATTTTCTTCGATACATGTTTAACCCTTTTAATCGTGCGTGAAGTTTGTCTGGAAAATGCATAAAGCGTCTTGTCTGAATTATCGGGCACGTGTTGTATGAGTGTCATATGAGTATTGGACACCAATTTAAAATGTGTCGAAGCAACGAAAAAAACTATTTTTTTGAGACACGTGTCGTATGAGTGTCATAAAAGTGTCGGATACCGACACGTGTCAGGCACCGTGACATGCCTACTTCTAGAGGTGTCCGTGCTTCATATGATATGCATTCTGAATATGCTTTCAATGATGCCAATACTATTTTTAATTTGATAATGACCCATGATAATAAAGGAAACATTACTATGAAATTGAATGCATTCTTTTTAATTAATTAAATAGAAGCTTTTGCAAAAGCAAATTATGTTGACAACTGTAGTAGATATATGAAGAGCGGGTTGGGTGTAGAAATATCTCTTTTGAATTTCGAATTTGTAGATTAAATGGTCTAATTTGTAGAATATAACACTTTTTCAAAAATCCATTTTGGGTTCTTTGCTCCAGATAGTTCAATTTTTTTATTTTGGAAAGTATAGAGTGTATTTACTATTTAGAGAGCATTGAGTTAAACTCCTGGATGCCTGCTTTCTTGGGCTTTCAATTTTTATTTGAACCTATTGCATTTAAATGTTTGTTTTTTAAATGTAAATGTAAATATGTGGTTTTGTAGTACCTTGCATTTGGAAGGCCTAATTCCTATATAAGCTAATTTGAAAAAAAAAATACATTTATGGTCTTGGCTATTAACAGAAGTTATTATTCAGGACTATTGTAAATTTTACCTTGGTGAGGGGGCAAGCGAAGGCACTTGTGGACAACGGAAGGGTATGACTGATATTGCTCGGTTGCTTGTTATTCGTTACCTAAGGAATAATAGTGCTGTTGATACGAGGACACAGGAGATGCCTAAGTGGAAATCATTATTGGTCCAAGATATAATCGATGATACTGATCAGGCAGGCCAGTTTGTAGCTGGGTACAAGGGCACAGCTGATGATTCAGAGGTTTGCTGTTTTACTGTAGAATAGTTTTACAATTTTTGTAACTCAAATACATGTATTTTATCATATTTCCTACGATACAACCCGTGTGCTGTAACAGTTACTTGTGTACAATCACAAAGATGTAATGCACAATTCTCAATATTTTCAAACTTTCTTTTTTATGCAGATATCCCAGTGGCTTGCAAATATTATAAAAGATGGTGACTCCAGAGATTTGCCATTCTTTGTAAGTCTTTTTTTTTTTGACAGCAATGGCGTGTGTTAGTTTTCTTCACCAAGTCTTTTAAATTTCATAATGAAGTTTTGTTAGAACGTATGAAAATATCATACAGTATCTTATTTAATCTAAAGATTATATGTTATAATTAGTTGTTCGTATTTCTTAGTCATTATTACAATTTTCCCCCTGATTTTTCTGTCGTGACACACAAATCACAATTTGTTCCTGATTTTTCTGTCATGATACACAAATCACAATTTGTAGAAGATATTAACTAATTCAACTCCAAGTGTATCTGATAGGAGGACTAGTGATCAAATACAAATGCATTGAAAAAAGAATATAGGATTGATTGAATGAGCTAAGCTCATAGGGAAAGACGAAAGAAATCGGATAAAAGGATGCATCATCAATCATTGCTTGCCTTCTAATCTAATTCCTTTCTTTTTCATGGATTCCCTTCAGCTCTCCATATCCAACTGAATTTATCTTAACGTGATTGCCATGCTATGTTGACTTACCCCCAGCTGGAAGCTTCATTACAATACATTTGCCTTTAAAATCAACCTTTTCCTCAAAGTTGAAGTTAGGACACAGTTGTAACTTGTAAGAGCATATAAGCGTTTTCTAAAAACTTCATTACCCACATATCCTTTGACGTCTTATACTGCTAAATATGTGATAAGAATTCCATTTTCCATTACCCACAAGTGGAACTTTATCTTTGAACTTCATTAACTTATGTGGAACTCTTTCTTGCAACGAGCCACAGGAAAGCTTAGTAACATAACATCACAACTACAATATTTATTCTTTCTTTTACATCTTTTCTCCAAAATCCATAAAACCTTAAACTAGGTCAAATGCAGTCCTAAATTACTAATCTAGGTTGTTGCTTCTCTACCTCCTTAGTGCTAGTGTTTGAGTGTGATTAAGTTTACTAATACTTTTTCGTATATGACCCCTAATTTCCATTATTATAATAATAGTTATTATCACCTTTATAAACACAGTTTGATGCTTTAAATTAAGAAATAGTTTTTGATTGAATAACTACTGTATCATTTTCTTACTATGCAATACCTTGTTCTCTTTGCAGACACTACGAACTCCTAAGCTTGTTCCAGATGACACAGAACCTATTTGGTCTAAAACTGCACAACAGATTCCACTAAAAAATATTATGCAGCGTATTCTTGGTGTTTTTGGTGGACTTTCTGTGTACCTTGATGATCCGAGAATCGGTCCTTTCCTGCTTTTGGCAGCCTTAATTTCTCTGGGCACCATCTGGCTGAGAAGAAGCCAACAAGCTCAACAAGCTCAACCATCTCATTCAGAAAAACCTAGTTCCACGGTAGCCTTATTTTCTCAGTGTGGTTGTCTTGCATATTTTCATATTGCGAAAATAAATTTACATTTTTGCTATGACAGGAGCCTCCTTCCCGTGATGAAAGAAAATCAAGACCTACTGACCGGGTCCGGAGACGGTCTGGTAAAAATGCGCCCCCAAGCATGACAGATTCGGAACCGCCCAATGCTTTCCAGATGCCACTTTCAGACTCTGAATCTGATTAGTTTTAATTTGGTTTCTCCTTAAAGAAAAGGAGCTTTTCATGACATGATGTTACACGGTATCTAAAGGTGAAGGCTTACATGATACAAGATTGCAACCACGTCAACAAGTGATTAGGACCCTATGTCAAGCAAAATATTCCAATATGGAAACGTTTATTTTAAACCGTGTATAAAAAATGAGATCAAGTTTGACTATTCCAAAAAGTTTACTTTAAGTGAAATAAATCTAAAAAGTTTACTTTAAGTTCATTCATAAAGTTCTTAAAAATTCTTACAAACAATTTTTGGACGAAAGTTTTGGTACACTCGTTGAAATATGTACACTCCTACAAAATTCCTGGTGTATGGAAATTTTTGGTAGTGCATTTGAAATTTCTAATATTTTGGAAATTTCAAACACACTAGGCAATACCGAAAATTTCAGCTATACTAAAATTTTTGGTATTTCATTTTTTTTAATGGTTGAGATTTTGCTGACATTTTTGGTAGGTTTAGATTGCACCGACAAATTTGTGTGGTCTAGAATGTATCACCATTTGTATAAATAGGAGCATATGCTACAAATAAAAACATGTTTAACAATGCCTCTTCCTTAAATTTTGATTAAGGCAGAAGTATATTTCAACAGAAATAACTACGGTTGAATTAAAGCTTTTAGATGACACCACATCCTTCTACAACTTGAAAGACAAGTTGAATAAATTGTTGTATTGTTCTGATAACAGACGATTGACAAAGATAGAGTTTTGGGAGGAAGGTTACTCTACTGTTGATCATGTCAAAAAGATTATCAGAAGTCTGCCAGCTAAATGGAGATCCATGGTAACTGCTTTGAAATTGGTGAAAGATCTCAACAACATCAGTCTTGAAAAAACCATTAGTTCTTTGAGAAGTCATGAGATAGAGCTTCAAGAAGATGAACCTTAGAGGAGAGGTAAATCTATGTGAATTTTTTAACCCACCCCATAGTTTTCTTAGGCACCACGTGAAATTCCACAAATGTCCCTCAAAACTGGAAGTATATTTTCGATTTGCACCCTATATTATGCAAGTCACATTAAAAGGGTTGAGTGCTAATCGAAAGTATATTTTCGATTTTAATTTAATTGTAGGTGAATAATAAATTGATCCTCAAATGGTTAAATTGTGCCCAATTGGTTAATATATGTCGAAGAAGGGGAATTGTATGTTGTTTGCTTGTATCATTTTATAATTTGATGAGATAATTATATATATGTTCCCTATAATTTTGATAACTTTTGTCTGTTTTGAGCTGTACCAGACTTTCAACCTAGACTCTTTGGTACCAATTTTTTCAGGGAATCTAAATCAAATTGAAAAAGAGCTTGTCGAACTTAACAAGAAGTGCAAGACAACACTTGGTAATAATTGTTTTGTTGTAGGCTATACAAAACTTTAATTTAACTGAAATATTATCTTGTATGCAGTCCCTCCTGCTTATTATGCACACTAGTTAGCTTTCCGTGCTAGATACTACATCAGCGAAGTTGAAAATTCTAATTCTGGTTCTGCAAGTGGTAATTGGAGTACCATCAACTTTGTGGCGACCCTGCCATCTATCTTGGATAATGTAAAAAATGTTATGTTTTACTATTGATCTTGGTTTGAGAATTCAGATATTCGCCATTTTTTTTTTGTACATATGACTTAGGATGTCTTTTTTTGGTTGGGCCTTATTTTGTTTGAATATATGTTAGAATTACTAGACAAGCTTTTGCTTACATGTTTTCCACCATGGGTGGAGGGGTCTTATTTTGTTTGAATATTGGTTAGAAACTAGACAATTTTTGGATGCAGAACATGTTGCCACCATGAGTGTTCATAAATATTTTCAAGTTATTTTTTATAATGTGTACTAAATTATTGGTTAGAAACTAGACTTATTTTGGATACAAAAATTAGCCAACCTTAATTTATATATTGTGTACTAAATTATATACCTTAATTTAGTTTATTTTTCTGCTAGTATGGAACCAAAAATATACATTCAGTTTTAACCCAAATATTTTAAAATACGGTACGCATCGAAAGTATACTTCCGACTTTAGAGAGCATTTTCGGAAATGCATAGGGTTTAATTCCACCCCCATGGGATGGATTAAAAAAATTCACAAATCTATTGCTCTTAAGTCTAAGTTTGGAAAGACAAAGGCTTATCAAGCAGAGGAAGAATCAGAAGAGTCTAAAGAAGTCTCAAACGAATATGAACTATCTCTAATCTCTAAAAAGATAAATCAATTGTGGAAACACAAACATATCAAGTTTAGAGGGTCAAAAAAATTTAAAGGTAGGCATGAGTCTACATCTGACCAAATGAAAGATTCTAGAAAGAAAGTCACCTACTATGAATGCAAAGAGCCTGGGCATTACAAGAATGAGTGTCCAAAGCTCAGAAGAGAAAGAAAACCTAAGAAGGTTTTCAAAGCTAAGAAAGGTCTTATGAAAACGTGGGATGATTCAGACTCAAAAGAAGAAGATTCTGATGAAGAATATGCCAATGTAGCTCTCATGGCAAAGACCAGCATCGACGAATCATTATCATAAGATGAACTGCTTCTTGATGAAGAGTCAGACTTTAATGACGACAGAGGGGGGAACTTTCTTCCTTATCTCGTTCAGAACTTGAATTAGGATTAGATGAACTTATGAAAAGGTATCAACTTCTTCTAAGCAAACACAAAAATCTGAAAAAAGAATTTTGTGCATGCTTCTGAAACTTCTACTAAGAGTCAACCAAATATTTTAGTTTTAAATGAAAAATTATTTTCTTTAGAATAATCAAATGCTGCTCTAAAAAGTAAAGTTTCTAAATTAGAAGAAGAGATCATTTCTAGCATATCTACCACTTATGAAATAATTAGATATGATAGAGCTTTTCAACACTTCCTTGCTAAAAGCATAGTAGAAGCAAGATGGCTTCCATGATCTATGGAGTTTGCAGAAATGGAAGTAAAGGCTTAGGATACTCAGGGCCATCAAAGCCAATTGAAGAATTTTAGAGTGTAAAACCAAAACCTCTATCTGAAAATTTTGTGCTTGCTGACACTGAATTGAAATGTCCATAACCATAAGGTTCAGATTCTGTTGCACCACAATCATAGGCACATAAGGAAACTTCTAAACCTAAATATCATGCACAGGTTCCACATGATTATATTGTTGCACATAAATCCAAATGTGTAAGAACCTCTGGAAAGGCTAATAGGAAAGGACCCAAAGTATGGGTACCTAAAGATCAGATAATATATGTTGCAGATGTTCTTGATAATGCCTCTGATGAAGGATGAAAAACACAAGAAAGGGGGGTTTGAATTAGGGTTTTGAAATTAAAAACAATTTTGATATAATTATTTTTATCCTGGTTCGTTTGAACTCAAACTACTCTAGTCCACCCGTCAAGGTGATTTGCCTCTCTCAACGAGGTCTTAATCCACTAATCAAATCTTGATTACAAATCAAAAAGACAAACTGTCTTTGTCTTCTTGAGATTAACACAACTTGGTTCTCAAGAAACTTTACTAAACTAATATTACACTAAAACAAAAATTGCTTCTACAAAGATGTATCACAACTGTGATGTTTTTACACAAAACTTTTGCTAAAAAACTGTTCAAAGAATATTTAGAAAAGATTAAAGACTTTGAGATTTGTTTCTTTGAGGTAAGCGCTTTTACACGAGAAGAGTTGCGTTTTTCTTCACAAGTAGATCCTTTAAATAAGCCACAATTAGGATCTGTTGGAAACCTAAAAGCCCATTTTGGAATGGAATAATATATGCCATTTAATGCCTTTCCAAAAATGTGGATCCTGTTGGAAAAATGACGTTACTTCTTGATTTCCATATAAGCATTAGTAACACATCAGAATCACAAGATCAGAAGCAGCCTAAAGCATAAATGAGATATCAAAGTTTGTCCTTGCAGCTTGGTGCTTTCAGAAGTTCAGCTTGGTCAGAACTCCCCTTATGAGCGTGACAAAGTGTTTAAGGAAATACTGCTTCCAGATCGTGTTATACTTATGAGATCTTCTTAAGGCGTCATTCCTCTTCTTTCATCAGAGCTTCTTCTGCATATTTCATCAAAATTTTAGAGAGTAAGAATGTTCTATGTAAAGTATTATCAATCAGAATCAAAACAAAGTTATCATCAAATTTATTTGTTATTATCAAAACTCTTAAAGGAACATAAAACCAAACTATGTTCTAACAATCTCCCCCTTTTTGATGATGACAAAAACTTAAATATTTTGAAGAGAAGTTTGAATAAAGCTTAAGAAGTATCTCCCCCTGAGTTGAATACTCAAAATCAATTTAAAGAAGGATGAACTACTTCCCTGAATGAACTTTGATTGATCAGAACTTATGCTTCTTTTCCTGTAAACTTACAAAAAATAATGATATAGATAAATTTGTTAGAAGTGTTTAAGGCTTGGTCTGGTTACTGTTATATTCAAAATATCGTACGTTCTCCCCCTTTTTGTCATAGATCAAAAAGTTAAAATAATAATAATGCAGAACAAAATGATTTTGCATTTAAAAACAACGAAGTACATAAGAAGCAAATAAGCAGAAAGTAATGCAGAAGTCATAGAAAGCAGAAAACAATTCTAAGAAGGAGGTGAAAGTCTTGAGAACAATGCTTCTAGAAGTCCTTTGATCTGAGTAGTGGATTCTTCTTGTTTGCCCATCACCTCTTTGATTTATTTGTTTGTTTCATCTTGCTTGTCTAACCTTTTCCGAACTGCTTCATTCTCTTTCTTTAACTCTTCCAGAGTTTTTAGAACAAGGGAGGAGGGAGTAGTTTCTTCTTCAGATAGAGAAATGTTCTCAACAGAAGGAGTTTCAGAAGATTTTGCAACCGATTTTCCTTTGTATTGAAAGAGAACCATAGGTTGAGGCTCAGAAGATGGTTCTTGAGCTGCTGCTTCCTTAGAAGATTCCCAAGGAAAAGTTTCCAGAGGAAGAGGTGATGGTTCCCAAAGATGAGTAACTTATTCCTTGAAGAGTTTCAGTTGCTCACAAAAGTTCTGTTGAGCGATCTCATAGAAGAGTTCCTTTTGGTTCAATGATTCAGAGATAAACCATTTTCTGAACCGAGTCCAGAGAAAATCAGAGGCTGCTGGATTTAGATTTTCCAAGCACGATTGCCTCAGAGAGTTAACCCATCCTCGTATTTCTGTTTCAAAGATCAGCAAAGATTTACCAACATCTGATTTGGAAGGTTGTGGTTTTGGTTTAGGAAAGGCTATTTTCTGAGAAACTTAGACATGGTTTTCCTAAGCTTCTAAATAGATTACGGTTTTCAAGGGATCTTATGGTATTTTTATGGGAGATGGAGAGTCAGGAATGAGGATGGGAGAGTTAGGAGAGTTTGGTGGTGTTGAGTTATATGGGGAAGGAGGATCGGGAAAAGTGAGATGTGATAATGATGATGATGGAATGGTGAAGGAGTTTTGTGGTTGAGAGATGTTGAGAGGGCAAGTGATGCTTAGGATGATAGGTGTGTTTTCAAGCCTTTGTTCAGACGAAACATTTGGATTATCTGGTTGGGGAGCGAAGGATGTTTGTTCATAATTTAAAATTATATTTTCTATTTGGGGAGTAACAAGCAATGGACCAAATGTATCGATATCAGATAGAACTTTTGCAAGTTCTGGTTGAGGTTGAGTGGAGGGATCATTTTGAGGAATGGTGGTGTAAATTTCTAGGTCAAAGTATTCAAGAGTTTGAGGGGAATTGGGAACAATGTTTTTGGGAGGAGAAGATGGGGTAGATGTTGATAAAAGCACTGATTCAAAAACAGAAACAAAAGATGAATTATCTTTCTTCTTAGCAGCTTTTGGAGTTCTCTGAGAAGATCCTTCATCAGTAGATTTTCTCTTCTTCGATTTTTTGGTGACGACATCAAGAGGTTGTTGATGAAGATCTTGAATAGTGATGCTAGGGTCAGTGCCATCCATTTTGCAGGCTTCCAGATATCTGACCATAATTTTTTAAGAGGCGTCTAATTCTGAGAAGAGAGGAAAATCATGCAGAGGGACTCTTCTGATAGAGAAAATTTCCTTGACCACTTCAGAGCGTTTCTTCTTGATAGTTTCATAAATCTTCATTTTCTTGAGATTATTTGTGTTGAGGGGTTTGCCAACACAGAGAGCCAGATCATTGACCAGTTTTTCTTCACTTAAATGTTCTATTAGTTTTTTCTATGTCAAAATATCTGAGATAAGCCTTCCCAGAGGAATCCAATCTCTGTTGGTTCTTTATTCTTCCATTGATTCCTTGGCACTTTCCTTCAGATGATTGAACAGGTTGTGAGGAAGGTGAATTTTGGTTTTTGTTGCAATGAAGTAGAGGATAAATTGTTGATCAATGTTGATGTAGTCCGGAGAGCTTGAAAGTTTTCTGTGGTTGATACAGCCCAGAGTGATTCTAGGACAAATTCTGAAATGGTCTTTCAGATCTTTGATTTTGTTAGAGGGTTGCCCAGAGGTGAATATTTCTTAGGATACAATGGCTAGGTCAAAACCTATTTTTTCAGCCATGTCGCCACACTTAATTCCATTTCCATCATGACCAATAAACTGACCAATAAGTTCTTCAACGATGACGATCTTCTTCACCATGGAAACTCGGGTAGCTGACCCCAAACGGTACAATCTCCTTCTTTAACTACAACTCTGGCAACTTTTAGTGAGGCCATCTTCGGTGGAACTCTAGTAACTTTAGATGTGACAGGAGAGTCGACAGGCATGACTCGTGGAACTACTTAGAAAGCTTGACAGGGAGTTTCGATAAATTCACCTTTCATTTCGATGTATCAGAATGACTGCAGATGGCTTACTATGTATTCTTCTTCTCCGCATACTGTAACAATCTTCCCTTTCGCTAGGTATTTCAGCTTCTGATGTAGAGTAGAGGTAACAGCGCCTGTCCCATGTATCCAAAGGCGTCCGAGTAGGCAAGAATAAGCTGGACGAATATCCATCACAAAGAAAGTAGAGTCAAAATTCTGGGGACCCACTTTGATCGGCAAGTTGAGCTCTCCAAGTATTATTCTCTTCGAACCATCAAAAGCTCTTACAATTATATCACTGGGTTTCATGACCACTTCTTCATCGGTCGAGAGCACTCTTTGGCAAGACATTCAGAGAAGAGCTAATATCTACCAATATGCGAGACAAAGTAATGCCCTTACACCCTATAGAAATGTGCAAGGGTTTGTTATGTTTCCTTCCGGCAGGAGTTAGATCAACATCAAAAAAGCCTAAACCATTGTCTGCGTCAGGCTAGCAATACAACTTTTGAATTGTTCAACAAAAGTGTTTTGCAGTATATGAGAATTCTTCAGGAATTTCACCAACGCTTTAGCATGAGCCCCGGAGCACAATAACAGAGCTAACATAGAAATCTTGGATAGGGTTTGTCCCACCTGATCCACAACATTGTTGTCTCTCTTTTTAATGATCTTTAAAATTTCCTCCATCTCTTGTTTGGAGGTGCCTTCAGCAACTTCCTTTGGTACTTCCGTCTAAGCAGGTTAAGTCACTTTCTCTTTCCCTCAAGCCTCAGGAGTTGGTTCAATAACATACATGCGAACTGGTGCAGTAGTATCCTTTGGAGGAGAGATATATAGAGAAAACACTCATCTGGTTCTGGTTACTTTGCTTGATCCGATGATATTATCGACATCAGGATTAGCAGCTTCAACTGTACTGTCTTCAATTTTTAATGGATCTTGCTTGACGCCATAGTAGTAAACTTTGGCGCCATAATTCAAAGGTATATCTTTGTCAGAGGAATAAGGAACTGATCTGGGCGAGGTAATAATTAGAGGTGCCACTCTAGGTGCAAGATCAGCAGAGGTAATCCTTATTATGTTCACATCAGCATATTCTTCGGGGTAGTCGTCATCTCCCCATCCGGTTGCCTTGATGTCTTCGATTGCAATAAGCTCTCAGGGGCGGTATGTTTCACCATAAAATCGTAGTTCTCGCTCGGATGCCCCAAGGTATCCCAGACTTCTGGTACGACTTCGCTTACATCTTTGATCTTCAAGTCTTTGGAAACATCTTCGCACAAACTCTCTAAGGATGGAGTTTTAAGGAATAACACTTCTCGATTTTCTATCAGGCGTTGAACACCTCTCTTCAACCAAGCACATCCATTGGGCTCAGACGCGCAGTAACCGTAGTTGTCAAAACATCCTGGAAATAAACCGGCTTGTAGCAGATTCTTCTTAATAGTCATCAGGGGAGTGGTCAACTCATTCACAGAAAAAACATATGAGTCGTTATTAATGGCGTTGGTACTCTTTCCATGATCGGGCATAGGTGCGTTGATCACATTCGGGGTTTCAACAGGGGGGTTGAATTTGATTTCCCGGGCTTCAATCATGTCTTGGATCTTGTTCTTCAGGGCCCAACAGTTGTTGGTGTCGTTCCTTGGGCTATTGGAGTGGTATGCACAACTTGCATTGGGATTGTACTTCGGAGAAGAAGTGTTGACATGCTGAGGAGGATCCCTCAAAGTAATCAGCTCTGCTTTTAACATGTGTTGTAATGCTTGAGACAACGACATGTTGATCTTCATAAACTATTTTCTTAGCGTGTTCTACCTACGCGTGTTGTCTTGTTGAGGTTGCATTGGTGTGGGATTTGAGATCAAGAATGCCCCCATAGATTGATGGCGATCACCTTTTTCACGGTTCTTCTGACCATACACAACATTGGCTTCTTTCTTCCCACCAAAAGATCTCTTCGCAGCATTTAAAGATGTTTCGACTTGAATCTTTTCGCTCTTGATTCCAACTTTAATACATTCGCCTGTAAATATAAGCTTGGTGAATCCGGCTGAAGAGTTTCCAATCAGATGACTCAAGAATGGGTATGCCAGCGTTCCTATGAACATGTCAACCAATTCCCTATTAGACAAAGTTGGCTGGACTCTGCCTGCTAGATCTCTCCACTTTCGGGCGTACTCTTTGAACTTCTCATCACGGCCCATAGATATATTCTGCAGTTGCATGCGGGTTGGTGCCAATTTAGTATTGTACTGGTACTGTTTGTAGAAAGCATCCGCTAACTCATTCCAAGTATGAATGTGAGTATTCTCTAGCTGATAGCACCATTCTAACTATGCTCCAGATAGACTTTCTTGAAAGAAATGCATCCACAACTTCCTGTCAGCAGCGTGGGGTTGGATCTTCTGAACATAGGACTTTAGATGAAGTTTAGGACATGAAATGCCATCGTACTTAGCAAAAGTAGGAACTTTGAACTTGCGGGGAATGACCACTCCAGGAACCAAGCTTAAATCATCAAAATTCAACCCTGACATTTTCAGATTTTCCACAGCATTCAGACAATCTTCAAGTTGCTTATACTTCTCGTAGTCATGAGGGTACTACTCGCTGATATAGTCTTCTTCCTCATCTTATTGAGACCCATGATGACTTCCTTCATTATCCTTGACACTACCTTTAGTTTCGCCGCTCTTTTTTGAGAATTCAAGCTGTCTGATTACCTTGACTGGACCTCTTAACCTTCTTCCCAAGTTGAGAATGCCATGTACTTTATTCTTCTTCTTGGTGATGACCTATTTCAGATCTTTCTGTCCTTGGGCCAAGTTGGTGAACATCTCTTGGAACTGAGCATTCTGAGCCTGGAGGTCTTTGACAGTCTGTTCGAGAGGCATTTTTGGAGAAGTAAACAACGAGAGAATAAGAAAACAGGTCTTCGGAGTACCTGTTATGAAATGATATGCTATAATGTGCAATGTTATGCAATGCAATGTTTTCAAGGACCTCAGGAATTTAAATTTGGTAAACAAGCAAGAACAACTTTTTATTAGTCTGATTAGCAATAAGTACAAAAATAAAATTCCTAATGCTTAGGCCTCCCATGGACGCTTCCCCTTTGTGTTGACATAGGTGTTAATGCTCTGTTCTTCGTGAAGTAGCTTCGTTAGCTCCAATAATATTTTCTCGCTTGCATATCACTGAACTTCAAAATCAATAGGCATGTCTGGATGGAGAATGGTATAGGGTTCATCGCCTTCGACAACAGGTTCTGTAAGTACTTGTAGGATGACAGCATATGGCATCATGAGATTTTGAGCGCGAGCACTCACCCATTTGAGGTAAGGTTCCCAAGGAATGAAATTTTAATGCCTCAAGGTCTTGGTATCATTTTTCTTCACCATGCCCCAAGCGCGCATAAATCTTCGGCGGTAACCTTGGAGACCGTTGTCGTAGTCAAACACAATGCCTTAGATAATCATGTCATGAGGACCATCTCTTCGAGCATAACCAAACTGACGTAGCGCTAAGAAAGGGTTGTAAGTGATACCTCCCCTTATGCCAAGAAGTGGTACATTAGGGAATTCTCCACAACGTTCAATGAAAGTGAAGTCCTTTTGATAGTAGAGACACCAACGAATATCTGTATGAGAGAGTGACATTAACTTTTTAGACCACTTCAGACCTTGTCCATTCTTTATCACTGATCGAGGAAGGTGCAAAACAAACCATCTGGATAATAACGGTATGCAACACATGAGAGTTTGTTGTCTTTTCATAGTACGAATGTGGAGAGAATGCAGAATACCTTAGAGCAAAGTAGGCACAGGATTGTGAGTGAGAAACATTTTGATGGCGTTCACGTCTATGAATTGGTCCAAATTAGGAAATAACACCGAACCATAGATTAGAAAAGCCAAATTGTCTTTGAAAGCGTGGAAACTCATAGCCTTTAAGAATTCTCGAGCCTTCTTTATCAGAAATCTAACAAGCAAACCCTTAACTCCACTTCTTGTTTCCCAATTGGCTTCAATGTCTGATGTAACACGGTGAGAGAACTGACTTGTTTGTTTTGCATTTGATTGCAAATGTTGCGGATAGCAAGAGTCGCCACCGACTTTTCTTTTATC
Organism: Vicia sativa; assembly: GCA_021764765.1. Lineage (NCBI taxonomy): Eukaryota > Viridiplantae > Streptophyta > Magnoliopsida > Fabales > Fabaceae > Vicia > Vicia sativa. The sequence goes on along the minus strand of CM038794.1, from coordinate 25,170,570 downwards.
CAATTAAGGGAAGGCAAAAAGAATAGGAAAAGACCTTCGTTAGATTCTGAGTAAGGGAGGTGGTTATGAAAAGGGAAGGTATTAGCACCCCTTTCCATCCGTAGTTATCTACGGGCTCTTAGTTGCTCTTATATCACTTTAAATTATTTTTTGTGTGTGTGTTTGGAAAGATTTTTGAAAAGGCATTTTGCTTTGACTTCGTAATGATTCACGATGGAATGTATACGAAGTGTTAGGAAATGTTTTGTTTTGGAAAAGACTTTGTAATGATTCACGCTGGAATGTACACAAAGTGCTTTGAAAAGGTTTGAAAAAATAACTGTGAAGTGTCAAAAGTATTTTGAGCAAGCAAAAGAGACTTATTACCTACTCAGAACGGTCGTTTCCGTGTTATTTTGCTTTCCTTTAGGGTAGCGCTATCCATACCATTAGTTGGCAGGTAACTCTATCCGTTGGATGTAAAGGGACATTGGATGGTCATAGAAGGCAACTTGTAGGGTTATCCTAGCACATTCGTAGGGACGATCATCACTTTTCGTAGGCAACAAACGAGGGATGAGATCATGTATTCGTAGGCAACATCGAGGGACTATGATCTTTTAAGTCGAAGGGACTTGGATGATGTATTATAGACAACCGTGCTAAGATACCCCCACATTTGAGGGACTTGACCATTGTTTCGTAAGACAACGAGAGAGGATACCCTAAGGTAGGTGCATGTGTGAAAAGAGTGTGTTGTTTTCAGATATTTATCTTGTGATTAGTGATCTAGATTGATTAAGTTAATCTTGCCATACACGCCTAATTACTAGCAGTTAATAAGTGCAGAAAGTAATAGGAGGTGCATAAAGTAAATGCGGAAAATAAAATCCTTCGTTATTACATGAAAATATACTTGCAACCTATACATCCTTTCTAGAATTTAAATGCAAGAAAATAAATAGCAGAAGAGAAACTACATCCTAGTATTTTTGGTATTTTTGAAAATTAGAGTTTATGTGAGAAAAACCTAATTCTAATTGATTTTAACTAATTGAGCGTGTCCAGAAGCTAGAGCTTCTGCATCTGGAAGGGTCTAGAAGCTGGGGCTTCTGGAGATTCTGCTGCTGGGGACGTCCAGAAGCTGGAGCTTTTGGGGAATCTGGCGATGGAAGGGTCCAGAAGCTGGAGCTTCTGGAGATTTTGGACCTGGGACACCCAGAAGCTGGAGCTTCTGGGGGCTCTATTGCTGAAGGGGTTCCAAACGCTAGAGCTTCTGGACATGATGTCTCATCTGGGGATCCAGAAGCTGGAGCTTCTGGATGTGATGTCTCCTCTGGGGATCCAGAAGCTGGAGCTTCTGGACATGATGTGTCTTCTGGGGATCTAGAAGCTAGAGCTTCTAGACGTGATGCTTCCGAGGGATGTCTAGAAGTTGGCACTTCTGGGGTTGGCACCAAAGCGCGCCAAGGGTCGTCTTCTTCATTTGAATTTCCAGACCTATGCCAACGGATTTGCTGCATCCTTTGCCTACGGATTTTGGTTCGTAGCTATAGTACCAGTAAATCAAAACTTGACAAATAACAAAGATAAATTATATATGAGACCATGGATTGATTGGAATTGATCCACTAAGCACGTCCATGCCCTTAGTTTTCTCTAATTTTGGCTAATACGAAAACCCCCAAATCAAAGCTTCAAGCCCTAACAATGGCAGATCTTGGTTCCTGCATCTAAACTTAAATCAAACTATCCAGAAAGCATCGACACATCAATACAAACACAAACATATGATCAAATTGAATTAAACAAGCATGTATGTATGAAATCGAAAATTGAAAATATGCATGGAAATCGAAACTGTGATTTTACGTTTCAGGAGCTTTTGCGTGCTTACAACGGTCTGGAACGATTCAGAGGAGCACCAGGAAGCTGTTTGAATGCTTGAAATGGCCTGGATCAAAGCAAAACTTTGGCTGCAAGTTGCTTGAAACACACGGTTTTCTTGAGCTTAGTTATGGTTCTTCAAGCTGCCAAAAAACCTCCTCTAGGGTTTAGAAACCCTCTGAATTTATAGAGGATGGATTCAGGTTGAGCATTGATGAGAAAATATATCCCATTCAATGAGAATATATTTGATTTGCCAATCTTGTCAATCTTGATCAAATATTGCCAATATTGTACCAATCACTTTCCAATCTTTCAATTTCGAATTTCAGGTCATTTAATAGGTATCTTGGACCCCAAGAATGTCAAATATACAGCCTTACATTGGTTGATTTATTTTTTGCTATTTTATTTTAATTAAATTGACTTTAATCAATAAAAAATAAAAATAAATAAAATAAAAAGCTCAAGGGCGTGGCATTAGGCTTGGAGGTTCTAATTGTGATTAGAAACAAGTTTGAACCAAGAAAAGTTAGGCCCATTTGGAAAAAATTTGATTTTCTTAAGTATTTCTCCTTATGCACCTCCTAAAAAATGGCCAACTTGTACAACTTGTATATTGTTCAATTTTTAGCATTTTTGGGTATTCTTGGACTTTTTAGAAATCTCAAGATGTCTTATAAACATCCCTTTTGGTTTCATCTTCATTGAAGTTTCCATGTTCATGAACACTTCTTTGCAAAAAGATGATTTTTTGTTGACTTTTAAAAGGACCTATAATGTTTTGATCCATAACTTCCAAATGAAGCATTTCTAGCCAAAGCTTGTGAGACATGAAGTTGTAGAGAATTGAGTTCTCTTTAAATGAGCTTTGGTGGAAAAATTTCTGATAAAGTATGTGAAAGTTATGCCTGGTCAAAGTTCTGTTGACTTTTGTCTAAAGAGTCCTAATTTAGAAACTTTGACTTTTGATCAGATCTTGACTTTTCTTGATGAATCATGATCAACTCTTGATAAAATAATGAATATTACTTCAAAATATTGATGTTGAACAAAAATTATGAAGTTTGACTGCATGTTGACCACAATTGACTTTTTGTCCAATACAACTGATTTTCAACCATCTGAGCAATCATCTGAGGAAACTTGACTTGTGAGGCTTGAAACTTGACATGGAGAATATTTGAAGCATATGAGGAGGCATGATGACCATTGGAGATGTTGGAAGTCCATTTTGATCTAAGAAATACCAAACCCTAGTTTGGGTTGATTGTCTAGGAGAGGGTTTGTCTGATCAACCCTTGAGGAATCCTTGAGTAGGGATGTATGAAATATCTTGAGAAGTAGGAGGGCAAATTTTGGAGTATGACACACCCCAACCATACCAACACTACAATCCACAAACTCAACCCCAATACCAAGACCCTGGTGTTGCGGGCCCATCCACATCACCACTTAGCCCCGACACCGACATACCTGAGGATTATCAACCATACTTCAACACACCGCAACAAACCTTATTTTTTAACCAACCAGCTTCAACCTCCAACTATCAAAGACCACATTTCGAGGGCGCACCAAGCAGGAGCAACTTTGTCCCACCAAGATAAAGCTTTGAGGATGTAGAGGGCACCCGCCTATCCTACAACGGGAATTCTAGAGGTAAAAGTCAACTGACAGATTTTGTAGACCCAGAGTGCATTAGAGGGACGTCGACGCAAACACAACAAGAACAAATAAGGGGACGACGTAGGACTAGGGGTACGACTAGGGTATTACCACCACCTTGTGAGCCATCTACACGAGTAGTTAGACCTGCGCCTTGCGGGTCGTACCAGAGGCCTCAAAGGCCCCCAAATATGTAAAATATTTTGTTGACTGTAAATTGTACTTTTTTGTTGTTTATCCAATAAATAAATAATTTATTATGCGTTTATTTTTTTATTAATTCAATAATTAAACACTTAAATAATTAAATAGTGTAATTTTAAAAATAATTTAAATACTATTAATAATTAAATAAAAAGTAATAATATAGTATATAAATAATATTATTAAAAAAACGAAAAAAATTTATTTTTCAATGAAGTCGCCATTTGGAGTGACGACTTGCTCCTTTTCTTCAAAGAACTCGCCACAAGGAGTAGCGACTTGTGTCCAAATAGAGTGTAGTCGCCACTTAGAGTGACGACATAGTGCAAATTTTTTTGAAAATTGGCCATTTGAAAAATTCGATTGTTCAAAACAAAAATGACCTATACCATACACTATACAATATTTATTGTAACATATCCTATACACTATACAATATTTATTGTAACATATCCTATACCATTTTATATGGAAATTTTATTAAATAAAATCTTACCTTTTATTTTTATAAATTAATTTATCTTGTATTTTTATACTCATTTATTTTTATAATTTATATTTATATTTTACGCGACCCGTGCGAACGCACATGTCATTTACTAATAGTAATAGATAAAAATAATTTTTGAAACAAATTTAGAATTTATTTGTTTTACCTTTACATTTTTTTGTTGTTTTTTTGTTGAGTTTTATGATATTTTTTGAAACAGAAAATATTTTAAATTTAATTTTTATAGATCAATAAACATGATATTTAATAAAATAAATATATATTATTAAAAATCAAAATATAATTAAAATACATAAAATGTTCAAAACATATTTTTTATATAAAATTATTTAAAACAGTTTTAAATTTAAGAAAAAATTTATTTAAATATTTAGTATGTAAAAAATTATAATAAACATATGAAACACTTAAAATAACACTATATAAAAAATATTGATTCTATTTTTTATTTGAAATTTATTTAAAATTTATTTTGTAATTGTTTTTAAACAAATACATGTAAAATTATAAATATCATTTAAAAAATAAATCTGAAAACACAGTCCCTTTTGTTAACGTGAATTTTGTCCGAAATTCAAAAGCGGAGTATACAGACACTGCTACTTATTCACCGAGTTTACGTATTCCACACGATCCCTTTGCATCTGAATCCCCGCCGTCGCTTCCGTCACCATGCCTAGGGTTCCGACGAATCCTCCTCCCCCCTCTCCGTCAACGGCTTCCATCATCAAAGCCTATGCACTTCCTGTCATTCTCTTCGCCGCAGCCATGTTCTACCAGCTCTTTGTTATCCCCAATGCTTTCCCTCCTTCTCATTACGATGGTTACTCCCTTTTTATTCTCCTTTATATTTATTTATTTTTGTTAATTGTTAATTGTTAATTTTTTATTTTGAATTTCTGGTTTTTGTGATTTCAGTTCTGCAAATTGATAGGTATAGTTCGATCGACACGGTGAAGGAGGCTTACAACAATCTTGAATCTAAATGGTATTTGAATTTGCTCACTGAATGGTTTTATTGCATTTTGCACTTCACAAGTAATATAGCACCGCTAGTACTTCGAATTAAAGGCGTGTCTTGTAATAACCTTTCTAGTAGTTATCTAATGATTACCAAGACCTAGTCAACGTGAGATCTCAATAAGTTCAAACCTGCATTTGCAGTTTTTCAACTGTAAACAACTCAGTAGCACTGATATCTCTTGAAAAATATGATGTGTCTGTGTTCGTGTTAGTGTGAGACACCTACACCAACATGACACCGATACTTGTGATTACGTTCAATTTATTCATTTTTTTAGATTATATCGGTGTTGATGTGTTGGTGTTGGGTGAAAAGAATAGAAAGATTTTGGTTGGGAGGGTTTTGGAGGTATAGCTTTTATTCATAACACCAAAAACTCCCTAATTTGGAGTAACTCAAAACTTGTATTGAAGGAGGGTTTTGGAGGGCTTAAATAAATTTTCTAAATATCTTTTATGTTGTTATAGTACTATGAAAATTAAAAATATAGTAATGATAAACATTTTTTTATCATTCTATACAAAATCATTTTTTCAGAAAATGTCAAATATTTTTCTGTATTTTTAAAAAAAATTCGTTTTCGGAAGCCTTCCCCTCCTCTCCAAACTCGCAAACAGAGCCTTAGGATTTGCTTTTAGTGAGGGTTTCTATAACATGCAATGGAGTTTGATGGCTGGGCGTTAAGATTCCTTAAGCATAATAATTCAAATAAAGAACAATGATTTTGTTTATCATATAGTTTGTTGAACATGTCCTGAAATAGTTTGTTTTAAATATTAAAAGAAGTTTTGGCTATTTATGACACTTTTTTATCGGTTTTCTTGTTAATAATCTTATGAGACTAGTTTCATGGTCTTTCAGGAATTCTGAGGTGGAAGTATCTGATGTTCATGAGTTTTTAAAGGTTAGTGTCATTTATGAGCTATGTAGTCTATCGTTTGAATTATTGTATAATGCACCTCTTCAAAGAAAAAAGTCTTTGATACATAATTGGGTGTGTAAAGTGGGATTATTAAATATGGTGCAAACACTATCATCATTCATTAGGATTCTTTTAATCATTTTCATCTCTGTCTGATCCTAGTTAAGTTTTTTGCGTTGCCTTTGATTTAATTTATTTTCTTACAACCAGTTTGATTCATGAGGAATATCTTATACTACTTTATTTCTTAAAAGACTAGACTATGTTGAATTCACTGGGCATTGTAGAAAGAAAGATAGATTTACAAGTGTATGCATCAATGCCGTCATTATGATTCTTAGGCATTGAACCTGAAATAGTCAGAGACAAAATTTAGGGGAAATAATATACGAGAAGTGAAATGAGAACATAACTGCTTTGTTTTGTGTAGTAGAAGTTCAAATTTAAAGTTGAAATATGGTCTTTGCTAGTGAAGCTAGCCTAGCGAGAATCAGTCTGTTAACAAAACCCATTAGTTTCAGCAAAGATAAAACGATTGGTAGTATTGAAGTATATGCTGGTGAGGAAAAAGAAGTGACCTCAAACTGGTTATAAATGTGATTGATTTCACTGAAGAAGTACAACACCAAAATATGTATGTATGTATTTGCATATGAATGGATAAATGTGTTTTACAATCAGGTATAGTTAGTTATGACAGTCCTAACAACTTAACTATCTCTTATAGAAGTATCAGGCTACTGTATGTCTATTTGGTAGTATGCTCTAATAGGGGTTGGATTTTATCTGCATGCTATATTCGGTCTTTGCTGAAAAATGATGGTGTGATTGTGTGAATGCAACTAAGATTCAGGCGATTGAAGCACGGTTATTGATATAACTTGATTTTGTTTGTTAAAATATAAAAACTATCAAGTCCGCTCACGGGATTGTGCAAGTTGAAATTGAAATGGTGAAATTGTTTAAGATGATATAATCCAAAACTTTAAGGGGTGGAATAGCTCCAGGGGTTGTACTAGTATTTTATTTGTAATTTGGTAATGTCTTTTTCCTGCCATATCACACAAGTATTGTGGATTACTATGGTTTTATGTACTTAATTTGTTCTGTAAGCTTTCAGATTCGATATGCCTATGAGTTGCTGACTAATCCTTTATGGAAAAGAGACTACGACTTATTTGGAATTGATGAACAGCACGTGAGTATTTTTTTTTTGCATTTTTTAAAATTCATGTCTGTTTTATACAATTTGTTCCAAGAATGTCTCTTGTCCCTGATATATTTTTGTTCCAATGTTTTTCAACTAAATGATATGACTTTTATGTTAGCATATCATTGAGGAGGCAAACAAGCGTTATGCAGGGAAAAATATTTCACAGTTGGACTTCCCTTTACTAAATGCCCGTTTCTCTGGTTAGTCAAGCCTTTCATCATAAATGATAGGAATTGTTTGTTGAATATTTTTGAAGGATTTATGACATGGAAATATTTTGATGCATACATCGTATTTTACCTCAGAGTCTATTGATCATTCTACTAAAGTCATCTCTGCAAGTGATTTCCCGTCTATATTTCCAGATTCAAAGCTATGGTTAATTCAGGTACGCACTGTGTAGAATATGCTGATATATTGTAACTAACTATCTCCATTTTTTAAATTGTGCTGATTGTCTTTGAATTCGGATTAGGCCTAACTAAACTCCAAAAGCTAGCTCATTGGGGGTTCTTAGAATTGTGATTGGATGGACTCTCACTCTGATACCATCTTAGAGTTGTGTTTGAGCCTAACTCAACCTCACAAAACAAACTTTTAAGGTGAGGGTTGCCCCCACTTATAAACATATGTTTAGGCCATATGTTGTTTGATGTGAGACTCTTAACACGGGTGAAGGCCGTGCATCACTTATAACCACTGTTTTACTCATATTTAGTCGATCCCAACACACCCATTTAGTTTGGGACTAGGCATCTAGAGCGTGAAGTTTGCTAGATTGGTCATGTATGGGTGACACATCAACAGTGTGGCAGAACACCTTATCTAGGATAAACTCTGATAGTATAATTGGATTTAAACTATGTATAACTAAATTTCAAATGCAAGCTTTTGATGGTGAGGCTTGCCCACCACTTGTAAGTTAAAACCAATTTGATATTAATTTGTATTAGTGATTCTTGTTCAGTGTTTATGTATTTTTTCGGGATAGGGAAAGAAGCTAACTGTTTTCATAATAACAAATAAGCTAACTGTTATGTGCCGTTGTTTCCAGAATGCATCATTTTATCATTTTTGAAACATGGGTAACCTCAAGAATATTTATTAATTAAGGGATATTTACTTATTAAAATGGTTACTTGCATTCTACTTTATTCTAAGGACTAACTGCAATGCCAGCTTAGTAAAAAAGCAGCCTGACAAGGGTTGTTTATTTAAAAATTGAATTTTTACTCCTTTTAGGATCTTGCTTTGTAAGTTAGATGAATGCGGTTTTGTATTATTTATGGTTATTAATAAGGCAATCCTAAGTTGCCAGAGGCATGGGCCTCATTTCAGTAGTTGTGCCTCAACCAGCAAGAGAGGTGATAAGCCCTTTTGGTGCAGTACCTCTTCACTTGGGGACACCTTTTCACCGAGTACATTTATTTATTGGTGTAATGTCAATATTTTTTCATTAGAAGAAATGTCAATATCTGGGAATGTTACTCTTTGGTAAGTGATTTGTTTTCCATCATGATGTCTAAGGATTCAAAAACTATTAATTATGTTTTTTTCACATTTGTAAATCTGAGAATGTTTCTGAATTATCACACATGTATGTATCAGTTGTATTCATCTGGGAGCAATCGTTGTGCTGAGTTCTCTAAGTCTTGGAATAAAATAGGTATGCAATTTGATCACAAACTCCTTGTTGGGTACTACGTTTTTTCTTGTGCAATACATTTTCCTTTTTATAAACATAATGAAAATATTGTATTTATGAATGTGCTATTCTATAGTTTATAACAAGGACTCAATCTAAATGACATCCAAGTACTTTGTCATATCGGTCACCACACCAGTTTAAGGATAAGATAATTCTGATTAATTTCTCTGCTTCTAGCTTCTTTGTTGGCTGCATATGCAAACACTGGTATGGTGGAACTTGGTGAGAAGGAGGTCTCTATGTACTTCGCCGATAGAAGATCAACGGGAAAACCCTTTTTCAGAAATGGTATGTGCTGAGTAAAAATTTTGTTTTCTGCCTCTTGTCAAAACATCCATTGCCAAGTTTTAATTGCTGTTTTGTTTCACAATCTCGTTATATTTGTAAATAAAACATTCTAGCCCGAAGGCTTAAACCCAATATAAGAGTAATTTTTTTGCAGAACTTACAGTTATAAGTTCATTGTAAATATTGTTTCTATTTTTCATAAATTAGACTAGTTGCAGACGTGCTGTTAACTCTGACAATATTTGGTTCCATATATGCTTGTGTTGCATGTATGCAATAGTAATAGAAATAACCACTTGATTGGGCTGAAATGGTTAATAAGCTCCACTTAAGGACAAATCGTTCGGGAGAGCCTAAGTTTGAATCCTGGGTGAAACAATTCTTGGTTAGATTTGAGTTACCTTCCGGCCAAACTCCGGATTACCAGCAGTGCTCCCTTCCCCTGAAAACCGGATGGTTAACACCAAAATAAGAAGTGATAGAAATGGTTTTTTAGTGGGTAGGTTCATGTGCCCCAGATCCTCCAACAAAGAATGATATGTTAATCTGAGCATTATTGCTGGATATACTTTATTTGACATGATGTTTTAGAAATTTCTGAGCTGTTTACTAGATTTACAAATACATAAGTTACTTGTCTTGACATATTGGAAATATTTATCCAGGAATTCCATCTCTTTTTGCCATTCCTCCTGGATGTCGTACTGCAAAATGTTTTAGAAGGTAAGTTTTATTACAACACAGAATGGTTTGATCTGATGACACAATTGCGACATTAAAATCCTTTTTAACTTACTCATTGAGGGTTATTCTTATTTAAATATTAGGTATTTACCATTAATATATTATGTATTTGCATTAGTCATATACTACAGCACAAAATAACTATACATGATTTATACGTGTTAGGTTTGATGGCGAGCTTACTATTGATAAGGTTACAAATTGGTTTGCAACAACTCTATTGGCTTTTCCTCAGATTAACTACTACACAAAGGAGTCATTGGTAAGTTGTCTAAACTCTAAAATATCATGCTCTTTTCTGTGAGTATGTGTGGCAATGCTCTTTTTTGTCTCTACCATTCATTTTTAATAAGGAAATTTCTTGTACAAGTGAACATTTGCATTCTGCAAAGAAGCTAATATATTATATAATATTTGATATAAACAAGCTTGGTTATGCTTTTTTTTGCTGTTTTCCTCCCTAGATTCATTCCCTTGCTTTTTAAATTTATTTGGTCAGTTTCACTATTTATTTTATGAATACAGAGAGAATTAAGTGGAATGTTTTGTTTTATACAAATTCCAAGCTCTTAAATTATATGAAGTTGAGTTTCGTAAATTTTTGTTTTTGTAAGCTGAAGTATGCCATCACTTGGCAACAAATTTTGTATTACTTAACTATTATACAAAAATAGCTATTGGGCCAAAGTTCTTTGCAAAGTAATGGTTATTAACTTTTCTAAACACAAAACAAGATGATCAATCAGACGAACAGTTATAGGATTTGATTGGTGTCAAGAAGATTCAGGTTTCTTGTTGTAAACATTTTAGAAAGAACTTGGATGGCTTTTCCAATCTTTTCATACACCATAGAATATAATCTCAATTCTAAGGGTTGAACAAAATCTCCATGTTGGATTGCCTTCATATACTTTAAAAAGTATATTGATTTTTTCTAGAAGACAAAAGATTGATGTAGTTTTTTATTTCCATCTTTTGAATTAGAAACACAATCAAGATGGAGGAGCTGAGGTTATATGAATATGATGTTTGATGTCTATTTGAGTTAAATAGTATGTGGCCGTTTCTGATAGTTTTATTTCTATTATACTATAAGGTCGCATGTTCAAACTTTTATGATCACTAATTGAACTGTTTCTGAAACTCTACTTATAAAATTTCAGGTGCCAAATTTTTTAGGAAAAGCTAGTCATCATAAGGTATAATTAATTTGCTCTTCTATTATTTCTGTAAATTGATTTCTGTATTTTCATTCCCCAAAATTTCTTAATATAAATGTTGGTTATAGAAAATATTTTGTGAATGACTTTTATTTATGGTTTGGTTTTACATGCTCTTTGATTTAGTAGATCTGTATTTGAATTTATCAATTTTATCCAGGGTTGAGTATTTTTGAACCATGCTTATAGGTAAAAGTAATATTATTCTCAAAATCCGGGGAGCGTGCCTCTCCATTTGTGCGACAAGTAGCTAAAGACTATTGGGCTTATGCTTCATTTGCGTTCATTCTCTGGCGGGAAGAGGAATCCTCCTATTGGATGGGGGCGTAAGTTGCAATTTTCACTAACCCAAACTGCAGGACATTGTTCTGCGTTACATTTCCCATATAGATGGTGCCGTGAATATTTTAAATAAATACTCACAAGCTTGTCGATTCACTGTTTGATCTGATAGTTTGTTGAATTTATTTTGTTTTAACTTCTTTAATGTCAGATTTGGGGTGGAATCTGCACCTGCTATAGTATTTTTGAAAGACCCAGGTGTCAAACCGGTTGTGCACCATGGTATGTTGCTTCTTTTTCCATTCTACTAAAGATTCAATTGAATATACTTTAGTGTTCCTTAAACTGACTATTTGTGATTTGTGCTGCAGGATCAGTTACCGATTCCTTGTTTTTGAGTATGATGGAAAATAATAAAGAGCAAGGTAGGTGCAGATCTTTAGTTAAATTTTTCCAGTGGTTTTTGGTTGTTGTAAATTTTAATAATAAAAACGCCCTTACCTATACTTCTCTTAGGCTTTGTTTGGGAGTTTTGAGGGGAAGGGAGGAGAGGGCTTTGAAAAAGGGAAAGAATGAAGTGGAAAAAATTGAAGGATTTTGGTAGGAGAATTTTTGAGGGTTTGTTTTTATTCGTAATACAAAATCCCCCTGAATTTAGGGAACTCAAAATTTGTATTGGAGGAGGATTTGGAGGTTTTACATAAAATATTTTATTTTGTTATAATATTCTGAAAATTAAAAATATAGTAATGATAAACATCCATTTATCATTTTATACAAAAGCACAATTTCAAAAAATGTTGAAGATTTGTCTAATTTTTTCTACAAATCCCTTCCCCAAAAGTCTCCTTCCCCTCTTTTCCAAACTCGCAAACAAAGCCCCTTATAAAAGTGGGTCGGACGGTGATATGCTATGCAACCAAAATTCTTTAAATGGTAGTATATCACTATATTGGAACGAAGATAGTTGTAAGTAGGGTGGATACGGATAATTAATTATGAGAGTAGGGAACCAACTTCAACAAATCTTAAAGTGGACAGCTGACAATAGATACAACGCTGGAATAGATGGAATCAATCAACTTTCAGTGTTATTGGAATGAACCAAATATTTTTGGAGAATATGTCATTCTTGCTTGAAAACATTCTGAATCTTTAGGCTGTAGGAACCAACCAAGGAAACAGCTGAGTGTAGTAGTGGACTGTAATTATGTAGGAAGTGACTTTTGACTAAAATTTTGATTTTATCTCAGTGTATCCTGTATCACAGTATTATCTTATAAGCCCATGAGTGCTAGTCTGTTGATATAGTATATCTGTATTTTATTTCATTATCAAATTCTTGTTTAACTAACTGCAAAGCAACAATACCTTTACCCCTCATTGTTATTTGTATTAATGAACTCATTTGATCAATAATAGATCCACAATCTTATATTGTCGTCCTTTTAAGTTTGTAAAGTAGCATTTCACGGTATAGTTTTGTTTTTTGAATGGTAGTCTGGTAGATGCTAGTTGCTGGTGGGGTTGTGCCACTGACCTCCTTATCAATCCAAACTCCTATGTCCCATTTTCCAATCCAAACCACTAAGTCACCTTATCACTCCTTATATTGTATGGTACAATCTCTACAAGTTATTATCATTATGATATTTTATGCATAAGTTAGGTCACTATCTCTGATTTATGGGCTGGAGTTATTTTCTGAACCCCGATTAATCTTCCCAATTTTCACGTTTCCCCCTTTTTCTGTACAGAACTACCACAATTAAGGAGTGAGACATCTATGGAGCTAGGCTGTGATCCCCGTGGCTATTCTCGGGCAGGATATGATACAACTATTTGGTATTGTGCTATTGCATTGGGAAGGCCGAGTATGGAGTTGAACAGACTGCGTGAAGTATGTACTTTGTATTGTTTTAAACCTAACTTAAATGATATATGTTCCACAATCATTTGCATTATGAATTGTCTTTACCTGGGTTCCTCATAAAATATCAAACCACTGACATCATTGGTAGGTCTGGGGCTCTGGTTTCAGAGTTTTAGTTGGACAAAATGTATCAAAGGATTTTGAAACTACTTCATGTTACTCATCCTTTTTGTCACCAGTGATTAGTTTTCTTAATAGATGCATAATCATAATCAGTTGTCTAATATTTTTATACAGAGTTTTTTCATTGTTCATTTTCACTACTTACCTTGTGGAGATGCAAGGACAAGTTAGTAATGAAAATATTAGAGAGAAAGTTTAGGTAACACCTATTCTGAAAAAATGGTAGTCTTGCATTAGGTGGTTCAGGCATGTTTATGAAAAATTGTGGGTCTTGTAAGAACTGTAAATCAGATGAGCAATGTTTCAATAGTCAAAGACAATGGGAAACCAAGGAAACTATATGCCAAACTATTAAAAAATTTAATGGGTTGTCGTTAGAAGCACATAGAGGCCATCCTTAGAAATTCATGGCTTCCATTTTTGAAGTAAAAAGGGTAGACTTAGATAGCAGATAAGTCAATTGCTAGAGCCAGTGGAAAACATGAAAAACTACAGGCAATATATTATGAAAGATTTTGCGACTGATAGTTTGGCTATAATTATTTGAGTTTTTATAGAACATTATGGCGTTGTTTGTTCCATGTAGCCAATCCCAACCTGTTATATTAGGCTTGGCTGTTGTTGTCATTGGAGATGATTTATGAAAGCACTTTATAGTGTCAGTTGATTGATGCTCATGACCCCACCTAGTAGGAAAGTATTTCTGTCGTTTATCTGTACTTAGTAAAGGTAAATATTTTTTTTAAACAAGTATGTATTTGTCAGATGTTGTAATGTAGGCCCATAGACTATTTGCAGGGTCCAAGAAACATTGTCTAAGCAAAGTGAGGTAGATACATCATCTGAAAATCAATCCTTGGCTCCAGTCGTGGATGCATTGAAGAGAAAACGGTTGACATTTGCTTGGCTTGACAGTGAGAAGCAGAAGGTTATTATTTTCTTTCATTGGTTTTGTTTATTATTTTCCCCCCTTTTTGTCATAATGTGTTGCACAAAGCGATACAAAGCACTGTTCAATATATATAATAGATATGTATACTAGTCAATATATTTAATAGATATGCACTATGAAGCACAGACTCCGACTCAGACACCACAATACGGATACGGACACTCTGACACCGATATGTCAAAAACCTAGGACACCGACACTTCTATATATGTCATAGTATTTGAGTTTTCATTTATTCATCTAATATCAAAAGAGTTAAAAATATTCTAATCAAAACTAATGTCTTTAATTATTCATTGATAATTTTCTTCGATACATGTTTAACCCTTTTAATCGTGCGTGAAGTTTGTCTGGAAAATGCATAAAGCGTCTTGTCTGAATTATCGGGCACGTGTTGTATGAGTGTCATATGAGTATTGGACACCAATTTAAAATGTGTCGAAGCAACGAAAAAAACTATTTTTTTGAGACACGTGTCGTATGAGTGTCATAAAAGTGTCGGATACCGACACGTGTCAGGCACCGTGACATGCCTACTTCTAGAGGTGTCCGTGCTTCATATGATATGCATTCTGAATATGCTTTCAATGATGCCAATACTATTTTTAATTTGATAATGACCCATGATAATAAAGGAAACATTACTATGAAATTGAATGCATTCTTTTTAATTAATTAAATAGAAGCTTTTGCAAAAGCAAATTATGTTGACAACTGTAGTAGATATATGAAGAGCGGGTTGGGTGTAGAAATATCTCTTTTGAATTTCGAATTTGTAGATTAAATGGTCTAATTTGTAGAATATAACACTTTTTCAAAAATCCATTTTGGGTTCTTTGCTCCAGATAGTTCAATTTTTTTATTTTGGAAAGTATAGAGTGTATTTACTATTTAGAGAGCATTGAGTTAAACTCCTGGATGCCTGCTTTCTTGGGCTTTCAATTTTTATTTGAACCTATTGCATTTAAATGTTTGTTTTTTAAATGTAAATGTAAATATGTGGTTTTGTAGTACCTTGCATTTGGAAGGCCTAATTCCTATATAAGCTAATTTGAAAAAAAAAATACATTTATGGTCTTGGCTATTAACAGAAGTTATTATTCAGGACTATTGTAAATTTTACCTTGGTGAGGGGGCAAGCGAAGGCACTTGTGGACAACGGAAGGGTATGACTGATATTGCTCGGTTGCTTGTTATTCGTTACCTAAGGAATAATAGTGCTGTTGATACGAGGACACAGGAGATGCCTAAGTGGAAATCATTATTGGTCCAAGATATAATCGATGATACTGATCAGGCAGGCCAGTTTGTAGCTGGGTACAAGGGCACAGCTGATGATTCAGAGGTTTGCTGTTTTACTGTAGAATAGTTTTACAATTTTTGTAACTCAAATACATGTATTTTATCATATTTCCTACGATACAACCCGTGTGCTGTAACAGTTACTTGTGTACAATCACAAAGATGTAATGCACAATTCTCAATATTTTCAAACTTTCTTTTTTATGCAGATATCCCAGTGGCTTGCAAATATTATAAAAGATGGTGACTCCAGAGATTTGCCATTCTTTGTAAGTCTTTTTTTTTTTGACAGCAATGGCGTGTGTTAGTTTTCTTCACCAAGTCTTTTAAATTTCATAATGAAGTTTTGTTAGAACGTATGAAAATATCATACAGTATCTTATTTAATCTAAAGATTATATGTTATAATTAGTTGTTCGTATTTCTTAGTCATTATTACAATTTTCCCCCTGATTTTTCTGTCGTGACACACAAATCACAATTTGTTCCTGATTTTTCTGTCATGATACACAAATCACAATTTGTAGAAGATATTAACTAATTCAACTCCAAGTGTATCTGATAGGAGGACTAGTGATCAAATACAAATGCATTGAAAAAAGAATATAGGATTGATTGAATGAGCTAAGCTCATAGGGAAAGACGAAAGAAATCGGATAAAAGGATGCATCATCAATCATTGCTTGCCTTCTAATCTAATTCCTTTCTTTTTCATGGATTCCCTTCAGCTCTCCATATCCAACTGAATTTATCTTAACGTGATTGCCATGCTATGTTGACTTACCCCCAGCTGGAAGCTTCATTACAATACATTTGCCTTTAAAATCAACCTTTTCCTCAAAGTTGAAGTTAGGACACAGTTGTAACTTGTAAGAGCATATAAGCGTTTTCTAAAACCTCATTACCCACATATCCTTTGACGTCTTATACTGCTAAATATGTGATAAGAATTCCATTTTCCATTACCCACAAGTGGAACTTTATCTTTGAACTTCATTAACTTATGTGGAACTCTTTCTTGCAACGAGCCACAGGAAAGCTTAGTAACATAACATCACAACTACAATATTTATTCTTTCTTTTACATCTTTTCTCCAAAATCCATAAAACCTTAAACTAGGTCAAATGCAGTCCTAAATTACTAATCTAGGTTGTTGCTTCTCTACCTCCTTAGTGCTAGTGTTTGAGTGTGATTAAGTTTACTAATACTTTTTCGTATATGACCCCTAATTTCCATTATTATAATAATAGTTATTATCACCTTTATAAACACAGTTTGATGCTTTAAATTAAGAAATAGTTTTTGATTGAATAACTACTGTATCATTTTCTTACTATGCAATACCTTGTTCTCTTTGCAGACACTACGAACTCCTAAGCTTGTTCCAGATGACACAGAACCTATTTGGTCTAAAACTGCACAACAGATTCCACTAAAAAATATTATGCAGCGTATTCTTGGTGTTTTTGGTGGACTTTCTGTGTACCTTGATGATCCGAGAATCGGTCCTTTCCTGCTTTTGGCAGCCTTAATTTCTCTGGGCACCATCTGGCTGAGAAGAAGCCAACAAGCTCAACAAGCTCAACCATCTCATTCAGAAAAACCTAGTTCCACGGTAGCCTTATTTTCTCAGTGTGGTTGTCTTGCATATTTTCATATTGCGAAAATAAATTTACATTTTTGCTATGACAGGAGCCTCCTTCCCGTGATGAAAGAAAATCAAGACCTACTGACCGGGTCCGGAGACGGTCTGGTAAAAATGCGCCCCCAAGCATGACAGATTCGGAACCGCCCAATGCTTTCCAGATGCCACTTTCAGACTCTGAATCTGATTAGTTTTAATTTGGTTTCTCCTTAAAGAAAAGGAGCTTTTCATGACATGATGTTACACGGTATCTAAAGGTGAAGGCTTACATGATACAAGATTGCAACCACGTCAACAAGTGATTAGGACCCTATGTCAAGCAAAATATTCCAATATGGAAACGTTTATTTTAAACCGTGTATAAAAAATGAGATCAAGTTTGACTATTCCAAAAAGTTTACTTTAAGTGAAATAAATCTAAAAAGTTTACTTTAAGTTCATTCATAAAGTTCTTAAAAATTCTTACAAACAATTTTTGGACGAAAGTTTTGGTACACTCGTTGAAATATGTACACTCCTACAAAATTCCTGGTGTATGGAAATTTTTGGTAGTGCATTTGAAATTTCTAATATTTTGGAAATTTCAAACACACTAGGCAATACCGAAAATTTCAGCTATACTAAAATTTTTGGTATTTCATTTTTTTTAATGGTTGAGATTTTGCTGACATTTTTGGTAGGTTTAGATTGCACCGACAAATTTGTGTGGTCTAGAATGTATCACCATTTGTATAAATAGGAGCATATGCTACAAATAAAAACATGTTTAACAATGCCTCTTCCTTAAATTTTGATTAAGGCAGGGCAGAAGTATATTTCAACAGAAATAACTACGGTTGAATTAAAGCTTTTAGATGACACCACATCCTTCTACAACTTGAAAGACAAGTTGAATAAATTGTTGTATTGTTCTGATAACAGACGATTGACAAAGATAGAGTTTTGGGAGGAAGGTTACTCTACTGTTGATCATGTCAAAAAGATTATCAGAAGTCTGCCAGCTAAATGGAGATCCATGGTAACTGCTTTGAAATTGGTGAAAGATCTCAACAACATCAGTCTTGAAAAAACCATTAGTTCTTTGAGAAGTCATGAGATAGAGCTTCAAGAAGATGAACCTTAGAGGAGAGGTAAATCTATGTGAATTTTTTAACCCACCCCATAGTTTTCTTAGGCACCACGTGAAATTCCACAAATGTCCCTCAAAACTGGAAGTATATTTTCGATTTGCACCCTATATTATGCAAGTCACATTAAAAGGGTTGAGTGCTAATCGAAAGTATATTTTCGATTTTAATTTAATTGTAGGTGAATAATAAATTGATCCTCAAATGGTTAAATTGTGCCCAATTGGTTAATATATGTCGAAGAAGGGGAATTGTATGTTGTTTGCTTGTATCATTTTATAATTTGATGAGATAATTATATATATGTTCCCTATAATTTTGATAACTTTTGTCTGTTTTGAGCTGTACCAGACTTTCAACCTAGACTCTTTGGTACCAATTTTTTCAGGGAATCTAAATCAAATTGAAAAAGAGCTTGTCGAACTTAACAAGAAGTGCAAGACAACACTTGGTAATAATTGTTTTGTTGTAGGCTATACAAAACTTTAATTTAACTGAAATATTATCTTGTATGCAGTCCCTCCTGCTTATTATGCACACTAGTTAGCTTTCCGTGCTAGATACTACATCAGCGAAGTTGAAAATTCTAATTCTGGTTCTGCAAGTGGTAATTGGAGTACCATCAACTTTGTGGCGACCCTGCCATCTATCTTGGATAATGTAAAAAATGTTATGTTTTACTATTGATCTTGGTTTGAGAATTCAGATATTCGCCATTTTTTTTTTGTACATATGACTTAGGATGTCTTTTTTTGGTTGGGCCTTATTTTGTTTGAATATATGTTAGAATTACTAGACAAGCTTTTGCTTACATGTTTTCCACCATGGGTGGAGGGGTCTTATTTTGTTTGAATATTGGTTAGAAACTAGACAATTTTTGGATGCAGAACATGTTGCCACCATGAGTGTTCATAAATATTTTCAAGTTATTTTTTATAATGTGTACTAAATTATTGGTTAGAAACTAGACTTATTTTGGATACAAAAATTAGCCAACCTTAATTTATATATTGTGTACTAAATTATATACCTTAATTTAGTTTATTTTTCTGCTAGTATGGAACCAAAAATATACATTCAGTTTTAACCCAAATATTTTAAAATACGGTACGCATCGAAAGTATACTTCCGACTTTAGAGAGCATTTTCGGAAATGCATAGGGTTTAATTCCACCCCCATGGGATGGATTAAAAAAATTCACAAATCTATTGCTCTTAAGTCTAAGTTTGGAAAGACAAAGGCTTATCAAGCAGAGGAAGAATCAGAAGAGTCTAAAGAAGTCTCAAACGAATATGAACTATCTCTAATCTCTAAAAAGATAAATCAATTGTGGAAACACAAACATATCAAGTTTAGAGGGTCAAAAAAATTTAAAGGTAGGCATGAGTCTACATCTGACCAAATGAAAGATTCTAGAAAGAAAGTCACCTACTATGAATGCAAAGAGCCTGGGCATTACAAGAATGAGTGTCCAAAGCTCAGAAGAGAAAGAAAACCTAAGAAGGTTTTCAAAGCTAAGAAAGGTCTTATGAAAACGTGGGATGATTCAGACTCAAAAGAAGAAGATTCTGATGAAGAATATGCCAATGTAGCTCTCATGGCAAAGACCAGCATCGACGAATCATTATCATAAGATGAACTGCTTCTTGATGAAGAGTCAGACTTTAATGACGACAGAGGGGGGAACTTTCTTCCTTATCTCGTTCAGAACTTGAATTAGGATTAGATGAACTTATGAAAAGGTATCAACTTCTTCTAAGCAAACACAAAAATCTGAAAAAAGAATTTTGTGCATGCTTCTGAAACTTCTACTAAGAGTCAACCAAATATTTTAGTTTTAAATGAAAAATTATTTTCTTTAGAATAATCAAATGCTGCTCTAAAAAGTAAAGTTTCTAAATTAGAAGAAGAGATCATTTCTAGCATATCTACCACTTATGAAATAATTAGATATGATAGAGCTTTTCAACACTTCCTTGCTAAAAGCATAGTAGAAGCAAGATGGCTTCCATGATCTATGGAGTTTGCAGAAATGGAAGTAAAGGCTTAGGATACTCAGGGCCATCAAAGCCAATTGAAGAATTTTAGAGTGTAAAACCAAAACCTCTATCTGAAAATTTTGTGCTTGCTGACACTGAATTGAAATGTCCATAACCATAAGGTTCAGATTCTGTTGCACCACAATCATAGGCACATAAGGAAACTTCTAAACCTAAATATCATGCACAGGTTCCACATGATTATATTGTTGCACATAAATCCAAATGTGTAAGAACCTCTGGAAAGGCTAATAGGAAAGGACCCAAAGTATGGGTACCTAAAGATCAGATAATATATGTTGCAGATGTTCTTGATAATGCCTCTGATGAAGGATGAAAAACACAAGAAAGGGGGGTTTGAATTAGGGTTTTGAAATTAAAAACAATTTTGATATAATTATTTTTATCCTGGTTCGTTTGAACTCAAACTACTCTAGTCCACCCGTCAAGGTGATTTGCCTCTCTCAACGAGGTCTTAATCCACTAATCAAATCTTGATTACAAATCAAAAAGACAAACTGTCTTTGTCTTCTTGAGATTAACACAACTTGGTTCTCAAGAAACTTTACTAAACTAATATTACACTAAAACAAAAATTGCTTCTACAAAGATGTATCACAACTGTGATGTTTTTACACAAAACTTTTGCTAAAAAACTGTTCAAAGAATATTTAGAAAAGATTAAAGACTTTGAGATTTGTTTCTTTGAGGTAAGCGCTTTTACACGAGAAGAGTTGCGTTTTTCTTCACAAGTAGATCCTTTAAATAAGCCACAATTAGGATCTGTTGGAAACCTAAAAGCCCATTTTGGAATGGAATAATATATGCCATTTAATGCCTTTCCAAAAATGTGGATCCTGTTGGAAAAATGACGTTACTTCTTGATTTCCATATAAGCATTAGTAACACATCAGAATCACAAGATCAGAAGCAGCCTAAAGCATAAATGAGATATCAAAGTTTGTCCTTGCAGCTTGGTGCTTTCAGAAGTTCAGCTTGGTCAGAACTCCCCTTATGAGCGTGACAAAGTGTTTAAGGAAATACTGCTTCGAGATCGTGTTATACTTATGAGATCTTCTTAAGGCGTCATTCCTCTTCTTTCATCAGAGCTTCTTCTGCATATTTCATCAAAATTTTAGAGAGTAAGAATGTTCTATGTAAAGTATTATCAATCAGAATCAAAACAAAGTTATCATCAAATTTATTTGTTATTATCAAAACTCTTAAAGGAACATAAAACCAAACTATGTTCTAACAATCTCCCCCTTTTTGATGATGACAAAAACTTAAATATTTTGAAGAGAAGTTTGAATAAAGCTTAAGAAGTATCTCCCCCTGAGTTGAATACTCAAAATCAATTTAAAGAAGGATGAACTACTTCCCTGAATGAACTTTGATTGATCAGAACTTATGCTTCTTTTCCTGTAAACTTACAAAAAATAATGATATAGATAAATTTGTTAGAAGTGTTTAAGGCTTGGTCTGGTTACTGTTATATTCAAAATATCGTACGTTCTCCCCCTTTTTGTCATAGATCAAAAAGTTAAAATAATAATAATGCAGAACAAAATGATTTTGCATTTAAAAACAACGAAGTACATAAGAAGCAAATAAGCAGAAAGTAATGCAGAAGTCATAGAAAGCAGAAAACAATTCTAAGAAGGAGGTGAAAGTCTTGAGAACAATGCTTCTAGAAGTCCTTTGATCTGAGTAGTGGATTCTTCTTGTTTGCCCATCACCTCTTTGATTTATTTGTTTGTTTCATCTTGCTTGTCTAACCTTTTCCGAACTGCTTCATTCTCTTTCTTTAACTCTTCCAGAGTTTTTAGAACAAGGGAGGAGGGAGTAGTTTCTTCTTCAGATAGAGAAATGTTCTCAACAGAAGGAGTTTCAGAAGATTTTGCAACCGATTTTCCTTTGTATTGAAAGAGAACCATAGGTTGAGGCTCAGAAGATGGTTCTTGAGCTGCTGCTTCCTTAGAAGATTCCCAAGGAAAAGTTTCCAGAGGAAGAGGTGATGGTTCCCAAAGATGAGTAACTTATTCCTTGAAGAGTTTCAGTTGCTCACAAAAGTTCTGTTGAGCGATCTCATAGAAGAGTTCCTTTTGGTTCAATGATTCAGAGATAAACCATTTTCTGAACCGAGTCCAGAGAAAATCAGAGGTTGCTGGATTTAGATTTTCCAAGCACGATTGCCTCAGAGAGTTAACCCATCCTCGTATTTCTGTTTCAAAGATCAGCAAAGATTTACCAACATCTGATTTGGAAGGTTGTGGTTTTGGTTTAGGAAAGGCTATTTTCTGAGAAACTTAGACATGGTTTTCCTAAGCTTCTAAATAGATTACGGTTTTCAAGGGATCTTATGGTATTTTTATGGGAGATGGAGAGTCAGGAATGAGGATGGGAGAGTTAGGAGAGTTTGGTGGTGTTGAGTTATATGGGGAAGGAGGATCGGGAAAAGTGAGATGTGATAATGATGATGATGGAATGGTGAAGGAGTTTTGTGGTTGAGAGATGTTGAGAGGGCAAGTGATGCTTAGGATGATAGGTGTGTTTTCAAGCCTTTGTTCAGACGAAACATTTGGATTATCTGGTTGGGGAGCGAAGGATGTTTGTTCATAATTTAAAATTATATTTTCTATTTGGGGAGTAACAAGCAATGGACCAAATGTATCGATATCAGATAGAACTTTTGCAAGTTCTGGTTGAGGTTGAGTGGAGGGATCATTTTGAGGAATGGTGGTGTAAATTTCTAGGTCAAAGTATTCAAGAGTTTGAGGGGAATTGGGAACAATGTTTTTGGGAGGAGAAGATGGGGTAGATGTTGATAAAAGCACTGATTCAAAAACAGAAACAAAAGATGAATTATCTTTCTTCTTAGCAGCTTTTGGAGTTCTCTGAGAAGATCCTTCATCAGTAGATTTTCTCTTCTTCGATTTTTTGGTGACGACATCAAGAGGTTGTTGATGAAGATCTTGAATAGTGATGCTAGGGTCAGTGCCATCCATTTTGCAGGCTTCCAGATATCTGACCATAATTTTTTAAGAGGCGTCTAATTCTGAGAAGAGAGGAAAATCATGCAGAGGGACTCTTCTGATAGAGAAAATTTCCTTGACCACTTCAGAGCGTTTCTTCTTGATAGTTTCATAAATCTTCATTTTCTTGAGATTATTTGTGTTGAGGGGTTTGCCAACACAGAGAGCCAGATCATTGACCAGTTTTTCTTCACTTAAATGTTCTATTAGTTTTTTCTATGTCAAAATATCTGAGATAAGCCTTCCCAGAGGAATCCAATCTCTGTTGGTTCTTTATTCTTCCATTGATTCCTTGGCACTTTCCTTCAGATGATTGAACAGGTTGTGAGGAAGGTGAATTTTGGTTTTTGTTGCAATGAAGTAGAGGATAAATTGTTGATCAATGTTGATGTAGTCCGGAGAGCTTGAAAGTTTTCTGTGGTTGATACAGCCCAGAGTGATTCTAGGACAAATTCTGAAATGGTCTTTCAGATCTTTGATTTTGTTAGAGGGTTGCCCAGAGGTGAATATTTCTTAGGATACAATGGCTAGGTCAAAACCTATTTTTTCAGCCATGTCGCCACACTTAATTCCATTTCCATCATGACCAATAAACTGACCAATAAGTTCTTCAACGATGACGATCTTCTTCACCATGGAAACTCGGGTAGCTGACCCCAAACGGTACAATCTCCTTCTTTAACTACAACTCTGGCAACTTTTAGTGAGGCCATCTTCGGTGGAACTCTAGTAACTTTAGATGTGACAGGAGAGTCGACAGGCATGACTCGTGGAACTACTTAGAAAGCTTGACAGGGAGTTTCGATAAATTCACCTTTCATTTCGATGTATCAGAATGACTGCAGATGGCTTACTATGTATTCTTCTTCTCCGCATACTGTAACAATCTTCCCTTTCGCTAGGTATTTCAGCTTCTGATGTAGAGTAGAGGTAACAGCGCCTGTCCCATGTATCCAAAGGCGTCCGAGTAGGCAAGAATAAGCTGGACGAATATCCATCACAAAGAAAGTAGAGTCAAAATTCTGGGGACCCACTTTGATCGGCAAGTTGAGCTCTCCAAGTATTATTCTCTTCGAACCATCAAAAGCTCTTACAATTATATCACTGGGTTTCATGACCACTTCTTCATCGGTCGAGAGCACTCTTTGGCAAGACATTCAGAGAAGAGCTAATATCTACCAATATGCGAGACAAAGTAATGCCCTTACACCCTATAGAAATGTGCAAGGGTTTGTTATGTTTCCTTCCGGCAGGAGTTAGATCAACATCAAAAAAGCCTAA
Source organism: Vicia sativa (assembly GCA_021764765.1). NCBI lineage: Eukaryota > Viridiplantae > Streptophyta > Magnoliopsida > Fabales > Fabaceae > Vicia > Vicia sativa. Next base: position 25,145,481 of record CM038794.1, on the reverse strand, counting down.
ACCATTGTCTGCGTCAGGCTAGCAATACAACTTTTGAATTGTTCAACAAAAGTGTTTTGCAGTATATGAGAATTCTTCAGGAATTTCACCAACGCTTTAGCATGAGCCCCGGAGCACAATAACAGAGCTAACATAGAAATCTTGGATAGGGTTTGTCCCACCTGATCCACAACATTGTTGTCTCTCTTTTTAATGATCTTTAAAATTTCCTCCATCTCTTGTTTGGAGGTGCCTTCAGCAACTTCCTTTGGTACTTCCGTCTAAGCAGGTTAAGTCACTTTCTCTTTCCCTCAAGCCTCAGGAGTTGGTTCAATAACATACATGCGAACTGGTGCAGTAGTATCCTTTGGAGGAGAGATATATAGAGAAAACACTCATCTGGTTCTGGTTACTTTGCTTGATCCGATGATATTATCGACATCAGGATTAGCAGCTTCAACTGTACTGTCTTCAATTTTTAATGGATCTTGCTTGACGCCATAGTAGTAAACTTTGGCGCCATAATTCAAAGGTATATCTTTGTCAGAGGAATAAGGAACTGATCTGGGCGAGGTAATAATTAGAGGTGCCACTCTAGGTGCAAGATCAGCAGAGGTAATCCTTATTATGTTCACATCAGCATATTCTTCGGGGTAGTCGTCATCTCCCCATCCGGTTGCCTTGATGTCTTCGATTGCAATAAGCTCTCAGGGGCGGTATGTTTCACCATAAAATCGTAGTTCTCGCTCGGATGCCCCAAGGTATCCGAGACTTCTGGTACGACTTCGCTTACATCTTTGATCTTCAAGTCTTTGGAAACATCTTCGCACAAACTCTCTAAGGATGGAGTTTTAAGGAATAACACTTCTCGATTTTCTATCAGGCGTTGAACACCTCTCTTCAACCAAGCACATCCATTGGGCTCAGACGCGCAGTAACCGTAGTTGTCAAAACATCCTGGAAATAAACCGGCTTGTAGCAGATTCTTCTTAATAGTCATCAGGGGAGTGGTCAACTCATTCACAGAAAAAACATATGAGTCGTTATTAATGGCGTTGGTACTCTTTCCATGATCGGGCATAGGTGCGTTGATCACATTCGGGGTTTCAACAGGGGGGTTGAATTTGATTTCCCGGGCTTCAATCATGTCTTGGATCTTGTTCTTCAGGGCCCAACAGTTGTTGGTGTCGTTCCTTGGGCTATTGGAGTGGTATGCACAACTTGCATTGGGATTGTACTTCGGAGAAGAAGTGTTGACATGCTGAGGAGGATCCCTCAAAGTAATCAGCTCTGCTTTTAACATGTGTTGTAATGCTTGAGACAACGACATGTTGATCTTCATAAACTATTTTCTTAGCGTGTTCTACCTACGCGTGTTGTCTTGTTGAGGTTGCATTGGTGTGGGATTTGAGATCAAGAATGCCCCCATAGATTGATGGCGATCACCTTTTTCACGGTTCTTCTGACCATACACAACATTGGCTTCTTTCTTCCCACCAAAAGATCTCTTCGCAGCATTTAAAGATGTTTCGACTTGAATCTTTTCGCTCTTGATTCCAACTTTAATACATTCGCCTGTAAATATAAGCTTGGTGAATCCGGCTGAAGAGTTTCCAATCAGATGACTCAAGAATGGGTATGCCAGCGTTCCTATGAACATGTCAACCAATTCCCTATTAGACAAAGTTGGCTGGACTCTGCCTGCTAGATCTCTCCACTTTCGGGCGTACTCTTTGAACTTCTCATCACGGCCCATAGATATATTCTGCAGTTGCATGCGGGTTGGTGCCAATTTAGTATTGTACTGGTACTGTTTGTAGAAAGCATCCGCTAACTCATTCCAAGTATGAATGTGAGTATTCTCTAGCTGATAGCACCATTCTAACTATGCTCCAGATAGACTTTCTTGAAAGAAATGCATCCACAACTTCCTGTCAGCAGCGTGGGGTTGGATCTTCTGAACATAGGACTTTAGATGAAGTTTAGGACATGAAATGCCATCGTACTTAGCAAAAGTAGGAACTTTGAACTTGCGGGGAATGACCACTCCAGGAACCAAGCTTAAATCATCAAAATTCAACCCTGACATTTTCAGATTTTCCACAGCATTCAGACAATCTTCAAGTTGCTTATACTTCTCGTAGTCATGAGGGTACTACTCGCTGATATAGTCTTCTTCCTCATCTTATTGAGACCCATGATGACTTCCTTCATTATCCTTGACACTACCTTTAGTTTCGCCGCTCTTTTTTGAGAATTCAAGCTGTCTGATTACCTTGACTGGACCTCTTAACCTTCTTCCCAAGTTGAGAATGCCATGTACTTTATTCTTCTTCTTGGTGATGACCTATTTCAGATCTTTCTGTCCTTGGGCCAAGTTGGTGAACATCTCTTGGAACTGAGCATTCTGAGCCTGGAGGTCTTTGACAGTCTGTTCGAGAGGCATTTTTGGAGAAGTAAACAACGAGAGAATAAGAAAGCAGGTCTTCGGAGTACCTGTTATGAAATGATATGCTATAATGTGCAATGTTATGCAATGCAATGTTTTCAAGGACCTCAGGAATTTAAATTTGGTAAACAAGCAAGAACAACTTTTTATTAGTCTGATTAGCAATAAGTACAAAAATAAAATTCCTAATGCTTAGGCCTCCCATGGACGCTTCCCCTTTGTGTTGACATAGGTGTTAATGCTCTGTTCTTCGTGAAGTAGCTTCGTTAGCTCCAATAATATTTTCTCGCTTGCATATCACTGAACTTCAAAATCAATAGGCATGTCTGGATGGAGAATGGTATAGGGTTCATCGCCTTCGACAACAGGTTCTGTAAGTACTTGTAGGATGACAGCATATGGCATCATGAGATTTTGAGCGCGAGCACTCACCCATTTGAGGTAAGGTTCCCAAGGAATGAAATTTTAATGCCTCAAGGTCTTGGTATCATTTTTCTTCACCATGCCCCAAGCGCGCATAAATCTTCGGCGGTAACCTTGGAGACCGTTGTCGTAGTCAAACACAATGCCTTAGATAATCATGTCATGAGGACCATCTCTTCGAGCATAACCAAACTGACGTAGCGCTAAGAAAGGGTTGTAAGTGATACCTCCCCTTATGCCAAGAAGTGGTACATTAGGGAATTCTCCACAACGTTCAATGAAAGTGAAGTCCTTTTGATAGTAGAGACACCAACGAATATCTGTATGAGAGAGTGACATTAACTTTTTAGACCACTTGAGACCTTGTCCATTCTTTATCACTGATCGAGGAAGGTGCAAAACAAACCATCTGGATAATAACGGTATGCAACACATGAGAGTTTGTTGTCTTTTCATAGTACGAATGTGGAGAGAATGCAGAATACCTTAGAGCAAAGTAGGCACAGGATTGTGAGTGAGAAACATTTTGATGGCGTTCACGTCTATGAATTGGTCCAAATTAGGAAATAACACCGAACCATAGATTAGAAAAGCCAAATTGTCTTTGAAAGCGTGGAAACTCATAGCCTTTAAGAATTCTCGAGCCTTCTTTATCAGAAATCTAACAAGCAAACCCTTAACTCCACTTCTTGTTTCCCAATTGGCTTCAATGTCTGATGTAACACGGTGAGAGAACTGACTTGTTTGTTTTGCATTTGATTGCAAATGTTGCGGATAGCAAGAGTCGCCACCGACTTTTCTTTTATCCAATTAAGGGAAGGCAAAAAGAATAGGAAAAGACCTTCGTTAGATTCTGAGTAAGGGAGGTGGTTATGAAAAGGGAAGGTATTAGCACCCCTTTCCATCCGTAGTTATCTACGGGCTCTTAGTTGCTCTTATATCACTTTAAATTATTTTTTGTGTGTGTGTTTGGAAAGATTTTTGAAAAGGCATTTTGCTTTGACTTCGTAATGATTCACGATGGAATGTATACGAAGTGTTAGGAAATGTTTTGTTTTGGAAAAGACTTTGTAATGATTCACGCTGGAATGTACACAAAGTGCTTTGAAAAGGTTTGAAAAAATAACTGTGAAGTGTCAAAAGTATTTTGAGCAAGCAAAAGAGACTTATTACCTACTCAGAACGGTCGTTTCCGTGTTATTTTGCTTTCCTTTAGGGTAGCGCTATCCATACCATTAGTTGGCAGGTAACTCTATCCGTTGGATGTAAAGGGACATTGGATGGTCATAGAAGGCAACTTGTAGGGTTATCCTAGCACATTCGTAGGGACGATCATCACTTTTCGTAGGCAACAAACGAGGGATGAGATCATGTATTCGTAGGCAACATCGAGGGACTATGATCTTTTAAGTCGAAGGGACTTGGATGATGTATTATAGACAACCGTGCTAAGATACCCCCACATTTGAGGGACTTGACCATTGTTTCGTAAGACAACGAGAGAGGATACCCTAAGGTAGGTGCATGTGTGAAAAGAGTGTGTTGTTTTCAGATATTTATCTTGTGATTAGTGATCTAGATTGATTAAGTTAATCTTGCCATACACGCCTAATTACTAGAAGTTAATAAGTGCAGAAAGTAAATTGCGGAAATGTAAACGTCCTACACTATTACATGGCTTTGGGGAAGATACATAATAGGAGGTGCAGAAAGTAAATGCAGAAAATAAAATCCTACGCTACTACATGAAAATTAACTTGCAACCTATACATCCTTTCTAGAATTGAAATGCAATAAAATAAATAGCAGAAGAGAAACTACATCCTAGTATTTTTGGTATTTTTGAAAATTAGAGTTTATGTGAGAAAAACCTAATTCTAATTGATTTTAATTAATTAAGAAAAATTAATGAATATTAACATAAATTAAACTAATTAAGTTAATTAAAAAGCATGAAAAAGTTATTTGTGAAATTATCTAATTAACCTAATTACTAATTAAATTAATTAATTAATTAAAAAAGAGCTTATGGCAGAAGCTGCCTCAGAAGCTAGGCCTTCTGTGAGTGGAGCGCCGTGGGCATCCAGAAATTGGAGTTTCTGGTGGAAATCTTGCTGAGCGTGTCCAGAAGCTGGAGCTTCTGCATTTGGAAGGGTCCAGAAGCTGGGGCTTATGAAGATTCTGCTGCTAGGGACGTCCAGAAGCTGGAGCTTCTGGGGATTCTGGCGATGGAAGGGTCCAGAAGCTGGAGCTTCTGGGGGCTCTATTACTCAAGGGGATCCAGAAGCTGGAGCTTCTGGACGTGATGCTTCTGAGGGATGTCCAGAAGTTGGAACTTCTAGGGTTGGCACCAAAACACGCCAAGGGTCGTCTTCTTCATTTGAATTCCTTGATCCATGCCAACGGATTTGCTGCATCCTTTGCCTACGGATTTTAGATCGTAGCTATAGTACCTGTAAATCAAAACTTGACAAATACAAAAGATAAATTATATATGAGACCATGGATCGATTGGAATTGATCCACTGAACACGACCATGCCCTTAGTTTGCTCTAATTTTGGCTAATACGAAAAACCCCAAATCAAAGCTTCAAGCCCTAACAATGGCAGATCCTGGTTCCTGCATCTAAACTTGAATCAAACTATCCAGAAAGCATCGAAACATCAATACAAACACAAATATTTGATCAAATTGAATTAAAGAAGCATGTATGTATGAAATCGAAAATTGAAAATATGCATGGAAATCGAAACTGTGATTTTATGTTTCAGGAGTTTTTGCGTGCTTGCAAGGGTCTGGAACGATTCAGAGGAGCACCAGGAAGCTGTTTGAATGCTTGGAATGGCCTGGATCGAAGCAAAACTTTGGCTGCAAGTTGCTTGAAACACACGATTTTCTTGAGCTTAGTTAGGGTTCTTCAAGCTGCCAAAAAACCTCCTCTAGGGTTTAGAAACCCTCTGAATTTATATAGGATGGATTCAGGTTGAGCATTGATGAGAAAATATATCCCACTCAATGAGAATATATTTGATTTGCCAATCTTGATCAAATATTTCCAATCTTGACCAATCACTTGTCAATCTTTCAATTTCGAATTTCAGGTCATTTAATAGGTATCTTGGACCTCAAGAATGTCAAATATACAGCCTTGCAATTGGTTGATTTATATTTTGCTATTTTATTTTAATTATATTGACTTTAATGAATAAAAAATCAAAATAAATAAAATAAAAAGCTCAAGGGCGTGGCATTGGGCTTGGAGGTTTTAATTGTGATTAGAAACAAGTTTGAACCAAGAAAAGTTAGGCCCATTTGGAAAAAAATTGATTTTCTCAAGTATTTCTCCTTATGCACCTCCTCAAAAATGCCCAACTTGTACAACTTGTATCTTGCTCAATTTTTAGCATTTTTGGGTATTCTTGGACTTTTTAGAAATCTCAAGATGTCTTCTAAACATCCCTTTTGGTTTCATCTTCATTGAAGTTTCCATGTTCATGAACACTTCTTTGCAAAAAGATGACTTTTTATTCTTTTAAAAGGACCTATAATATTTTGATCCATAACTTCCAAATGAAGCATTTCTAGCCAAAGCTTGTGAGACATGAAGTTGTAAATAATTGAATTCTCTTTAAAATTAGCTTTGGTGGAAATTTTTTTGATAAAGTATGTGAAAGTTATGCCTGGTCAAATTCTGTTGACTTTTGTTTGAAGAGTCCTAATTAGAAACTTTGACTTTTGATCAGATCTTGACTTTTCTTGATGAATCATGATCAACTCTTGATAAAATAATGAATATTACTTCAAAATATTGATGTTGAACAAAAATTATGAAGTTTGACTGCATGTTGACCACAATTGACTTTTTGTCCAATACAACTGATTTTCAACCATCTGAGCAATTGGATTAGCAATTTTGACTTGTAAGGCTTGAAACTTGACATGGTGATCCCTTGAAGCATATAATGAGGTATGATGATTACTTAAAGAACTATAAATTCATCTTGACTTGAGAGGAGCAGAAACCTAGCTTGGATGAATTACTTAGAAGAAGGTTTATCTAGTCAACCCTTGTGAAATCCTTGAGTATGGGGTTATGGATTGTTTTGAGCAGTAGGAGGGAAAATTTTGGGGTATAACATCTGAACTTTTTAGGTGTAAAGATGATGCAATGTCTTCAAACCTCGGAACTTTTTTAGAACCGGTGAATGGTATTTGATCAAGAATGGGTATCCCAAGTAGCTTAGAGAACTATTCCATTATAGGTACCAAATGATAGTCTGGGAAAGCAAAGCAATTATGCTTCAGATCAAATAACTGGAATACGACGCGCATCATATCTTCTTCAAAACCCGAGGTAACCAAGTCAAGTAGATAACCATGTTTTTTGATGAACTGAGCGTGATCAGGAACTTGCAAGACTAACCTCTTGAGTTGAGAAGATATGCCCACAAAGTTTATCCGCATAGTCTTCTTGGAAGCCATAAACCTAAAACAAAGAGCAAAGATGAATCCCTAGGTCCTTGAAATGGTTAGAAATGATATGATGTTATGATGTCATGTTTAAATAGCACACATAAGCAATTCACACAATAACCCTAGGTTTAAGGCTTTCATGAGGTATAGGTGTCTACCCTACCGGAGTTTAAGTTGGTTCAACCTGTCCTATAATAGTAATCGGGTTCTAGGAATCTCATATCATAGATCTTTATGGCAGACTTTATTTCAGTACGACTATCAAATGGTCAACCGAAACATCCCGAAAGTCGAATCTCAATGAGCGTAGCATCGAGTATCAACCAACCTCAGTCTACACCGAAGCCGACCATCTCACTACCTTCTAATGGCCAAGATGGGTCAATTAGGGTTCTAAAAGTTGAGTTAGTGCTGATGACACCACGCAGACGCAAAATACTTTCCTCAACTAGACATCAGGAGCATCGAGACATCCAAAGTATCGCACTGACGTAGCCATCATGTTGACCGTTTCGGTATACGCCTAACGGTCGCGACGATTTATTGCTACTTACCTAAGGAAACCTGGACCCGGGTGTAGGATCCCCCACAAGTATAATACCCAAGCAACCCTTAAGCATAAAGCATACAAGTCAAACAATTAAAAGTGATCTAGACCCTAAGGTAACCTCTCTTGGTCTCCCCAGCAGAGTCGCCAGTTTTGTAACACAGTGGGAGAACTGACTTGTTTGTTTTGCGTTTGATCGCAAATGTTGTGGATAGCAAGAGTCGCCACCGACTTTTCTTTTATCCAATTAAGGGAAGGCAAAAAGAACAGGAAAAGACCTTCGTTAGATTCTGAGTAAGGGAGGTGGTTATGAAAAGGGAAGGTGTTAGCACCCTTTCCATCCGTAGTTATCTTTGGGCTCTTAATTGCTTAGCTCACTTTAAATTGTTTTTTTGTGTGTGTTTGAAAATATTTTTGAAAATGCATTTCGCTTTGACTTCGTAATGATTCACGCTGGAATGTATACGAAGTGTTAGGAAATGTTTTGTTTTGGAAAAGACTTTGTAATGATTCACGCTGGAATGTATACAAAGTGCTTTCAAAAGGTTTGAAAAAATAAGTGTGAGGTGTGAAAAGTATTTTGAGCAATCAAAAGAGACTTATTACCTACTCAGAACAGTCATTTATGTGTTATTTTGCTTTCCTTTAGGGTATCGCTATCCATACGATTAGTTGGCAGGTAACTCAATCCGTTGGATGTAAAGGGACATCGGATGGTCATAGAAGGAAACTTGTAGGGATATCCTAGCACATTCGTAGGGACGATCATCACTTTTTGTAGGCAACAAACGAGGGACGAGATCATGTATTCGTAGGCAACATCGAGGGACTATGATCTTTTAAGTCGAAGGAATTGTGATGATGTATTATAGGCAACCATGCTAAGATACCCCCACATTCGAGGGACTTGACCATTGTTTCGTAAGGCAACGAGAGAGGACACCCTAAGGTTGGTGCATGTGTGAAAAGAGTGTGTTGTTTTCAGATATTTATCTTGTGATTAGTGATCTAGATTGATTAAGTTAATCTTGCCATACACGCCTAATTACTAGAAGTTAATAAGTGCAGAAAGTAAATTGCGGAAATGTAAACGTCCTACACTATTACATGGCTTTGGGGAAGATACATAATAGGAGGTGCAGAAAGTAAATGCAGAAAATAAAATCCTACGCTACTACATGAAAATTAACTTGCAACCTATACATCCTTTCTAGAATTGAAATGCAAGAAAATAAATAGCAGAAGAGAAACTACATCCTAGTATTTTTGGTATTTTTGAAAATTAGAGTTTATGTGAGAAAAACCTAATTCTAATTGATTTTAATTAATTAAGAAAAATTAATGAATATTAACATAAATTAAACTAATTAAGTTAATTAAAAAGCATGAAAAAGTTATTTGTGAAATTATCTAATTAACCTAATTACTAATTAAATTAATTAATTAATTAAAAAAGAGCTTATGGCAGAAGCTGCCTCAGAAGCTAGGCCTTCTGTGAGTGGAGCGCCGTGGGCATCCAGAAATTGGAGTTTCTGGTGGAAATCTTGCTGAGCGTGTCCAGAAGCTGGAGCTTCTGCATTTGGAAGGGTCCAGAAGCTGGGGCTTATGAAGATTCTGCTGCTAGGGACGTCCAGAAGCTGGAGCTTCTGGGGATTCTGGCGATGGAAGGGTCCAGAAGCTGGAGCTTCTGGGGGCTCTATTACTCAAGGGGATCCAGAAGCTGGAGCTTCTGGACGTGATGCTTCTGAGGGATGTCCAGAAGTTGGAACTTCTAGGGTTGGCACCAAAACACGCCAAGGGTCGTCTTCTTCATTTGAATTCCTTGATCCATGCCAACGGATTTGCTGCATCCTTTGCCTACGGATTTTAGATCGTAGCTATAGTACCTGTAAATCAAAACTTGACAAATACAAAAGATAAATTATATATGAGACCATGGATCGATTGGAATTGATCCACTGAACACGACCATGCCCTTAGTTTGCTCTAATTTTGGCTAATACGAAAAACCCCAAATCAAAGCTTCAAGCCCTAACAATGGCAGATCCTGGTTCCTGCATCTAAACTTGAATCAAACTATCCAGAAAGCATCGAAACATCAATACAAACACAAATATTTGATCAAATTGAATTAAAGAAGCATGTATGTATGAAATCGAAAATTGAAAATATGCATGGAAATCGAAACTGTGATTTTACGTTTGAGGAGCTTTTGCGTGCTTACAACGGTCTGGAACGATTCAGAGGAGCACCAGGAAGCTGTTTGAATGCTTGAAATGGCCTGGATCAAAGCAAAACTTTGGCTGCAAGTTGCTTGAAACACACGGTTTTCTTGAGCTTAGTTATGGTTCTTCAAGCTGCCAAAAAACCTCCTCTAGGGTTTAGAAACCCTCTGAATTTATAGAGGATGGATTCAGGTTGAGCATTGATGAGAAAATATATCCCATTCAATGAGAATATATTTGATTTGCCAATCTTGTCAATCTTGATCAAATATTGCCAATATTGTACCAATCACTTTCCAATCTTTCAATTTCGAATTTCAGGTCATTTAATAGGTATCTTGGACCCCAAGAATGTCAAATATATAGCCTTACATTGGTTGATTTATTTTTTGCTATTTTATTTTAATTAAATTGACTTTAATCAATAAAAAATAAAAATAAATAAAATAAAAAGCTCAAGGGCGTGGCATTAGGCTTGGAGGTTCTAATTGTGATTAGAAACAAGTTTGAACCAAGAAAAGTTAGGCCCATTTGGAAAAAATTTGATTTTCTTAAGTATTTCTCCTTATGCACCTCCTAAAAAATGGCCAACTTGTACAACTTGTATATTGTTCAATTTTTAGCATTTTTGGGTATTCTTGGACTTTTTAGAAATCTCAAGATGTCTTATAAACATCCCTTTTGGTTTCATCTTCATTGAAGTTTCCATGTTCATGAACACTTCTTTGCAAAAAGATGATTTTTTGTTGACTTTTAAAAGGACCTATAATGTTTTGATCCATAACTTCCAAATGAAGCATTTCTAGCCAAAGCTTGTGAGACATGAAGTTGTAGAGAATTGAGTTCTCTTTAAATGAGCTTTGGTGGAAAAATTTCTGATAAAGTATGTGAAAGTTATGCCTGGTCAAAGTTCTGTTGACTTTTGTCTAAAGAGTCCTAATTTAGAAACTTTGACTTTTGATCAGATCTTGACTTTTCTTGATGAATCATGATCAACTCTTGATAAAATAATGAATATTACTTCAAAATATTGATGTTGAACAAAAATTATGAAGTTTGACTGCATGTTGACCACAATTGACTTTTTGTCCAATACAACTGATTTTCAACCATCTGAGCAATTGGATGAGCAATTTTGACTTGTAAGGCTTGAAACTTGACATGGTGATCCCTTGAAGCATATAATGAGGTATGATGATTACTTAAAGCACTGGAAATTCATCTTGACTTGAGAGGAGCAGAAACCTAGCTTGGATGGATTACTTAGAAGAGGGTTTATCTAGTCAACCCTTGTGAAATTCTTGAGTATGGGGTTATGGATTGTCTTGAGAAGTAGGAGGGAAAATTTTGGGGTATAACAGTTGTCCCTGTTCAATCTTCTTGTACTGGAAGGGTTAGATTGGTATGCTTGCCTTTCGTGACCTGGAGGTAGAAGATGATTGAACACTCGAGTACACCTGAAAATTTGCACTCGCTGTTGTGTGGAATGGAATCGTCCGTTGACGATGCGCAGGAATGGGCTTTTAGATGCTATTTGGAGAAGCTGATGCTGGAGAGTGATTCGTACGCTAGACTCTGTATTCGTCTTTTGGATGAAAGAGAAATCAGAGATGGTCTTAAGATGCCATCCGGGGCGGTTGATAATAAGAGAAGATTAGAATAAGCCCTCGTCTTGGCTATTTCTGAGATGAATAGTTGTCAGAATGTAGATAGTTTTCCCGTCTTGTTTCAGGTGTTAATCTATGATTTGTCGTCTGGAAACGATTTGCATGGTCCTTCAGATAGATCTCTCGTCTTGTTTCGGGTATTAACCTTTGACCTTCTATTCGGAAAATAGCTTTTACCTGCAGGGGAACTGAAATCTTGACAGGATATGGTTAGTCCTGTGCAGATTATGATGCATGCTAATGTATGATAATGCTTGTGAATGCTCATGTATAATGCATGAATGTATATGTTATGGTATTTCAAAACATATCCATCTTGAAGAAGATAAGAATGTTTTGCTGGAGATTTCTGATGTTCGCTTGGAGACGGGGTTGTTGGAAACCCTGGCTGGGGAGAAAAAAAGAGATGCTTCAGATTCCTCCGATGCACTATCTTACCAAGTTTCAAGTTTGGATGCTGCTGAAAGAATAACAATGATTGAGAGATACTGATGGGGATGATAGACCGGAACAACGTGATATGGTCATCTTGGAGACCGACGTGACGTGGTGAAGATGATAGGGTCAATAAAGCTGACGAGGCTTGTAGGATCATTAAAGCCGATGAGGCTGATAGGGATCACTTGAGGTGATGAATCTGATAGGATCACTTGAGGTGATGAGTCTGAAATTGATGGGACCACTTAAGGTGATGAATCTGATAGGATCATTAAAGCTGATGAAACTGATAGGATCACTTGAGGTGATGAATCTGATAGGATCATTAAAGCTGATGAAGCTATGAAATTGATGGGATCACTTAAGGTGATGAATCTGATAGGATCGTTAAAGATGATGAAACTGATAGGATCACTTGAGGTGATGAATCTGATAGGATCACTTGAGTTGACGAAACTGATAGGATCCCTTAAGGTGATGAGTCTGAAATTGATGGGATCACTTAAGGTGATGAATCTGATAGGATCATTAAAGCTAATGAAACTGATAGGATCACTTGAGGTGATGAATCTGATAGGATCATTAAAGCTGACGAGGCTATGAAATTGATGGGATCACTTAAGGTGATGAATCTGATAGGATAATTAAAGCTGATGAAACTAATAGGATCACTTGAGGTGATGAATCTGATAGGATCACTTGAGTTGACGAAACTGATAGGATCCCTTGAGATGATGAGTCTGAAATTGATGGGATCACTTAAGGTGATGAATCTGATAGGATCATTAAAGATGATGAAACTGATAGGATCACTTGAGGTGATGAATTTGATAGGATCATTAAAGTTGATGAGGCTATGAAATATTGATGGGATCACTTAAGGTGATGAATCTGATTGGATCATTAAAGCTGATGAAACTAATAGAATCACTTAAGGTGATGAATCTGATAGGATCACTTGAGCTGACGAAATTGATAGGATCGTTGAAGCTGATGAAGCTGATAAGATTACTTGAGGTGATGAACTTGATAGGATCACTTAAGGTGATGAACTTGATAGGATCACTTAAGGTGATGAGTCTGATAGGATCACTTATGGTGATGAGTGTTGCACCCCAAATTTTACCCTGCTATTTTTCTACTTGCATTGTATTTATATTAAAAAAGAACAGTCACTCACTCGTTGCATTTGCATCCTTTCTCACTTTAATTTTTATTTTTAATATTTAATTAATTCTAATTATTTGGTGAGGTTTACTAAATAATTTCTATTAGTTAAATAATGAAATAAGAATTAAAAGGAATTTTGTTCTTTTTTTAAAATAACAATGGTTTGTTTTTACTAGTAATTATGTTTGTATTTATAGATTATTTCATGCTTGATTTTTGCATTTTTTTATTAGAGTTTTGAATTAAATAAAATCTTTCCTCATTGAAAAAATATTTTCTATTTCATTAACAATTAATTTAGATTTTTTTATTTTATTTTTTTTTATTTTGAAATTTTAATATTTTTCTTTCACATTAGCATTAATTTCCTTTTTTAGATAAGTCATATTTTAATATCAAAGTTTGTTTTATCATGTTTACATTTTTTTAAATAGATTAATTAATTTTTATGTTTGTATCTTTTAATTCTGTTTTTATTGTGATATTTAATTTCAATCATTTTAGTGATTAGAAGTTATTAATTGGTTTCTATTAAATATAATAAATTAGGATTTAAATAAAAAAAATCACTTTTTGTTAGAATAACATTTTTGTTGTTACCTTATTTTAAAAATATTAGTTTTTATTATTAATGGATTTTTAATTGGCATTCTGTTAGTAATAAAATTAGTTTTTAATTAAGTTTAGATTTTTGTAATTATATTATGCATCATCATATTTGTGTACATCTTAATTTTTAGATTTCAATTAATTAGATTTTTTTTTTTTTTACTTTTTAACAAAACAAAAAAAATACAAAAAAAGAAAATTGTTGTTGCTGCTATTTGTTCTTTTCCACTACCCTGCAAATTGTCATTCCACCACTTTCATTGCAAATCTCTGCAAATTACAACACAAAATCAGTACAGACCCTTACAAAACTCACAACAAATCTTGTACAATTTCTACAGCTTGCAATTTCATTTTCCTCCACTACTTGTACTATTATCCTTCCTCACTAAGTTTTTCAGAATTCTCCATTCTTCCCTCACTCAATTCCTGCTATATACTGCCATACAACTCATGTTTTTCAGGGGGGATTTTTGAACGAAAACACTATTCTTCATGCTCACCTATCAACCTAACCTTCAATCTCCATTCTGAAACCTCATCGACCCCTCTCATCCAACTCCTTCATACAAACCACAAACTTCATTACTCCCTAACCACATCCTTACACACCTCATCCTGTTAAAACCCAAATCATCACCTTCAGCAAAACCTTGACCTCACAATCAAAACCAACACCTCCTCACCAATTCTACCAGAACTCTCAACCTCAAAAACCAGAACAACACGCTCCAAACTCGCAGATTCAAAGATGGAGGAGACCGTAGATTCAGAAACCAATACAAAAAAAGAATCACATCAGAACCAGACAAACAAAGCAGGTCCAAAAAGATGAAGGAATAGAGGTTACCTTTGAGTAATTGTCGGATCCATCCTCGTCGCAACCTTTGGGAAGGTGGTATTTTTGCTAACTTCATTTGTATTATGCGTTAATATCTTGTTTCAAGCATCCGTGTAACATGTAATTTGTAATCCTCTAAGATTTTCTGAATTCGGGCTTAGGGTTTTATACCTTTGTTGTTTGCGTGTGTGGAGGATCGAATGAACCAGAGAATATCGAGAGAACCTTGTTTTTTTATCTGAAGCGTGAGAAAAGTGGAGAACCATAGAGAGATGGCAGCGTGAAAATAAAAAGATGAAGCGTGTGAATAGAAACAGAGGAAGAGAATTTGATATTTATTTCATTATATTTTATTTTAATTGAAAATAATTAGTAGACCAGTGAGAAACATAAGTGGTGGCTGCTATAGGTTACTAGGATTTTGAAATCAAATTTCAGTTGGGCCTTTACCCAAAATATTTTTAACCCAACCCGTTTTTTACTTCTTTTCACCTTCAGACTTGTTTCAGACACCCCCACTGATTAGGATTTATTCATTTTTATTTTCACAAAATATCAAAATATTTATTTAGATATATTTATGTTTCTATCTAATATTTAAAATGCCAAATAATATTTTCTTTTAGTTAGTACTTCTTAAATTTATTTTCGTTAATTCTTGAATAATTTTTTTTAGTTCTTGTAAATTTATATTAGAATTGTAAATAAAATAGAAGTAATATATTGTAGATCTTTAAAGTAATTTTCAAAGATACAATAAATAAATATATAGTTTAGAACTAATTTTCTTTAATAGTCAAAATATTTTCTTTTTCTAAGTATTATAGATTGTTTTTTTATTTATTTTGATTTAGATTTAGTTTAGTAAATTTTAGGATTTTATTTTATTTAGATTTAATTTAGTAACTTTAAATTTTTATTTAATTTAGATTCAATTAAGTAAATTTAGGATTTTATTTGGTTTAGATTAGTAAACTTTAAAATATTTATTCGATTTAGATTTAATATACTAACTTTAGAATCTTTATATATTTTATATTTAATTTATTTTATAATTTTATAATTTTTACTTGATTTAGGTTTAGTTTTAGCCATTTTATAATTTTTATTTATTTTAGATTTAATTTAGTAAGTTTAGAATTTTAATCTAGTTTAGATTTTGTTTAATAATTTTAAAATTATTTCTATAACCTTAGACTTTTTAATTGGTTTAGAATTACTTTAATATATTTAGATTTTTTTAATTAGGATTATTTTAGTGATCTTAAATTTTTAATAATTATTATTTTTTATGAATTCAATTCTTTTTTTTCTTTTACATTTATGTAGACTTGTAATTATTCGATTCAATCCCCATTTGTAAATTTGTACCCCCATCCCCCACATGATGTAATAGTTAGTAAATATTTTATTGCTTTATTTTATTTAATTATTCATCACTCTCACAAACCAAATGCTTTCAAACTAATACTCGATTGCGAGCCATTTTTTATTACCTTGAGTCGACAAAGCTTAGAAGCGTCGCAACGGCCACACATTTGTGCACACACCACGCTTACTCTTGGGCTTACAACGAGACCTTAATTGATTAGTTAAATATTATTTAATTATCTAATTAGGTTATTCAAAATTGATTAGTCCATCTAATTAATTTTATTAAACTAATTACTCGATTAAATTTTGTTTAATTAGTTGATTAAATTTATTTCGCGCATGCACCTACACAATTGTCAATTGCCTTATCATTCGCGCTAGCCACCTTGTATGGGCTTTTAATTCATTTGCTCGATTTATCTATGCTTTCATGAATATTCACAATTATTTCGTTTCTCCTCCATCTCCCGCGCCTTGATCATAACCTGATTCTTTCTCCATTCACCAAGCGTTTAAAACACTTTCAATAAAACTCGATCCAACGTCGAGTCTTCTTCTCAAACCTCGATCCAACGTCGAGTTGTTTTTTTTCAAAATGTTTTTCATAATAAACTTGGATGAAATTTGTTTAATTCGTTAGATGGTAGCCTAATGTTTTAAACAAATTTGAAGTCTTTAGATTGTTGGATGGTAGCCCAATAAGATAAAACTTTTATCCATATCAAAATACTTGAGCGGTATTCAAATAAATTGTTGGATGATAGCCCGACGATTTAATCGAATTGGAAGTCTTTAGGTTGTTGGATGATAGCCCAATAAACTAAATACTTCTATCCGCATTAAAATAGTGGAGTGACATCTGTTTAAATTGTTGGATGATAGCCCGACGATTTAATCGAATTTAAAGCCTTTAGATTGTTGGGTGATAGCCCAATAATTTAAATATTTTATCTCACTCAAAACACCAATTTCATAATAAATTTTTGGGATGAGAGATGATTGGTTGAGCTCACTCGCCAATTTCTAGTATTCGAATCGTTCGATGATAGCCTAATGTTTCAATACTTGTCATCCCCAACTTAAAATCAATTCCAACACATTCAATATCTCTTGTGCGTCCAAGCACCTTTTACCTTTAAGCCTTTTCAAGATTAGACATGATTCATTTATAATTGAGATGCTTCTTCCTCTATTCCCAAGGTTTTCGACTTCTTCACTTGAGTACTAGAGGCATTCTCATACCATCCCTCATGTTGGTGCGTAGTCCTTTATTCTTTATCACACCTTGTGGGCGTTAGACGAGTCTTCTCCTTTAAAAATGACGACTTGTCTTTTCATTTAAAATGAATCAACAAACAATCATTTTCTAGACGAACTACGGTGCTCTAACTTTCCCATTGCACGAGGGAGTACGTAGGCACTAAGTCTTACGACCAAAGGCGAGCAAAAATAATAAAAACATCTCTTATCCCTTTCTTTCTCTTTTCAAAACTTAGAAGATCGTAAAATTTTTACACTAACACACAAACACACTTTGAACTAAATGGGTACCATCGAGTACGATGGATGTAAGGGGTGCTAATACCTTCCCCTTGGATAACCAACTCCCGAACCTATATCTCTTAAATTTCGTAGACCGTCTTATCCTTTATTCGTGGGTTTTATCTATATTTTCCCGTTCTTCTTTTAGAACAAATAAAATTAGGTGGCGATTTCATTGTTTTTAAAAATTAAATGATTTTTGAAAAACGAGTTGCTTCAATGAGTCTGATAGGATCACTTGAGGTGATGAATCTGATAGGATCACTTAAGGTGATGAAGCTGATAGAATCACTTAAGGTGATGAATCTGAAGTGTTGGAACACTGTTGGGAGGAGATGATGATGTAATACTTTGTTGGAGAAGATTTGTCTTTGTAAGGAGAAATATGGCTCTGTGGGGATTGTTGAGATTATTCTGCGGGAATGCTTGTGAAAGTGACTCTGTGGGGATGTATTGGTGACTTTAGTCGTTGTCTCAATTCCTAGAGCCTGTAGTAACTGTTATTTCTTGCTGTTAGAAAGAAATGACTGGATTGGTTTGCGCCATTTGAACTTGAAGCTGAGAACAATATGATTTGGATGAGACATAGTTCTACGCTTTAATTCCTAACTTTTACCTAGACCGCTTTTCGGGTTTTCAGTCTACCGGGATACCCTTTTTTGCCCAAGCCGCCTTTTCAGGTTTTCGACTTGCCGGGTGTACATTTTTTTATATATATGTCCTTCCTTTTGGTTCGTCAGGACGTCCTTATTTTTGCCTAGGCCAGTCGACCTAGTGGGTCTCGTTTATGCGTAGTATTTTTTTGACTATGTCTGCGTTCACAGGGTGCGGGAAGTCTTCACCGTTCATGGTGGTGAGCGTTGTAGCACCTGTCGGGATATGCCCCTTTGTATGTGGGGGTTTGTCTACCTCTGGGATCAATATCCTGGTGTATTTGATTCTTGAAGTTATTGGTGAACCGTTGGATTTAGAAATCCTGATAGTCTTGACTTTCTCAAGTAGCTTTCTGAGGAATGTTATGGGAGAATGATACTGACACTATTTGATACTACTGGCATAGGCAAGTAACTCAATGGATTTTGCTGAAACTTATGATCAATGTAGCATGCGCCAAGTGATTTAGATGTAAGCTATGCCCCTGGCTATTCAACACTTTTGAGAGATTCTCTAAATCTTGACCTGATTGCCCCAGATGAGTTGGATGATAGCATGTCATGCCCCTTGATTAGAAAGACTTGTTATCAGAGATGTCTTTATCTGTAGTAATTTTGTCCATTGGGAGGACCTTCATTCATTGAATATTCATCATGCGAAATCTTCTGTTGTCAAACATTTAGTCTTATACAAACAGTGGTATTAAAATGCAAAGCTCATGTCTGTCTTGAAGTTTATAAAATGTATTTTTAGTAAAACAAAATTTGTAAGAATAATGATATCAACTTAGAAATTATAGTAAGCCTTACAGGAGTTAGGATACCTTTTTATAACAGTACGCTTTCGAACTAACCATGCTTCAGTTAGGGCTTTTAAGGGTTATAACGTGGCTTGGTTCATGGTTTAAGAAACAAAGGATAAAGGCTCGAAATTTATTTGTACCCAACCCAATCTCCGTGATGTTCTCCAGTCCTATGTTCAGTTAATGGTGCATCCTTAAGTTCCAATAGAATTTACAATTACAACACTTGCACTTGGTGATGGTTAAGAAACCAGAAGTTTATTTGAAAAGACAGTCCTCATTTTTTGTAACATTTTTCTTTTGTTGAGGGTTTGTAGTGACCTCTTTTTTGACTTTGTTATCCCTAACTTTTGCCTGAACTGTTTATTTTGAGATTACAGTCAGCGGGATGTCTCATTTTTTTCGTAAGTCTCCTTCATAGGTTTTTGACTTAGTGAATTTTTCTCTTGATAGATATTGACTGCCTGACTTAATGATTACAGGGAACCATCACCGATTTTTGACTTAGAAAGATATCTTCGACATTACTCGTCGTGATTGACTGCACATTTAGATTAACTGAGAAACTACCCTGCCCCAGGTTATGATTAAGGGTTTCAATTTGTGTAAAGAAAGAAAACTTCTACTCCTTAGGCTCAAAGGGGTTGACTAGGGATTAACTTCCTTATACCTCCACTGTTTAGGAATTGAAACAAGGCCTGTACATCGTCAGCACAGTCTATTCAAAAGCATATTATAAGAAGTTATGGTATAGTTTTCGTCATCCTCCCTCTAAAGGCTTACCTCTTTTACAAGAGTCGAATATCACCAAAAGTAAGAAACACGATTCAAATATAATGAAACAAATGGATTATTTCAAGACAAACACGCGCAATGCATTAATGTGAAAAACCAAATTTTAACATAAGGATAAAAGTTCAAGCAAACAAAAGAAATTACAACTAAAAATTCAAATGAAAGAAAGCTTCTCCGCCCGAACTCGTCACTTTAGATTGCATGCCCTGCAGTTTCGATATTTGATGGATGGTGGAAAAACTCAATCTGACCATCTTGCATGAACTTGAGAAACCTTTCGTCAATCAGGTCCTGAATCTTGTTCTTCAGGGCCCAACAGTTGTTAGTGTCATGCCCTGGGCTGTTGGAGTGGTATGCACACCTCGCGTTAGAATTGTACTTTGGAGAAAAAGTGTTGACACTTGACATGCTGAAGAGGATTCTTCAAAGTGATCAATTCTGCTTTCAACATGTGTTGAAATGCTTGAGATAACGGCATGCTGATATTGTCAAATTGTCTCCTAGGTGTATCTTGCTTATGCCGATTACCTTATTTTTGTTGTCGAAGTAATGGGAGCTTGTCTCTTTTTTGTGAACAAGTCAGCTTTTGTCTCATTGGAGGTTGGTTGACGCTTGGATCCCCAACTCTATCGGTTTGTTCCATTCGGTTGTCTTCGAACTTGAGAAGCTCCTTGATGAAGACTCTCAATTCTTCTTGCCCCCGGGCTAAGTTCTGGATAAGAGCCATTTGACCCATCATCTGGATTCTAATCTATGCTATCTCAGCTTGCAGTTGTTCAAATCGGCCATCCTTGTTGTCTTCAAGATTCTTCTTAGTGATGAGCTCTTTTAGATCTTTCTGACCTTGGGGTAAGCTGGTGAACATTTCCTGGAATTGAGCATTCTGAGCCTGGAGATCTTTGACAGTCTATTCAAGAGCCATTTCTGCTAAAATAAACAACTAGAGAATAAGAAAACCGGCCTTCGATGTACCTGTTATGAAATGTTATGCCATGATATGCGATGTTATGCAATGCAATGTTTTCAAGGACCTTAGGAATTTAAATTTGTTAGACAAGCACGAACAAACTTTTTATTATTTGAGTAAGTACAAAAGAAATTTTAAGTAAATAAAAAGAAATTCCTAGAGCTTTCATGTCTCCCATGGGCGCTTCCTCTTTGTGTTGAAGTAGGCATTCATGCTTCGCTCCTCGTGAAGTAGCTTTGTCAATTCTAACATCTTCTTCTCGCTTGCATAACACTGAGCTTCAAATGTATCCCTTTCTTCTTTAAGATGAATCCAGGATCTCTTCAAGTCATCAGAATTAGTAGGCATGTCTGGATGGAGAACGGTATAGGATTCGTCACCTATAGCAACAGGTTCCATAATCACTGGTAGAACAATTGTGAACGACATCATGAGGTTTTGAGCTCGAGCTCGCACCCATTTGAGGTAAGGTTCCCAAGGAATGGAATTTTTGTGCCCCAAGGTCTTGGTATCAGTCTTCTTTACCATGCCCCAAGCGTGCACAAATCTTCGATGGTAGTTCTGGAGATCACTATTGTAGTCAAACATAATGTCTTGGAGAAGCATATCATGAGGACCATCTATTCGAGCATAACCAAACTGACGTAGATCTAAAGAAAGGTTGTAAGTGATACCTCCCCTTATTCCAAGGAGTGGTATGTTAGGGAATTCCCCACAATGCTCAATGAAAGTGAAGTCCTTTTAAGAAAAAAGACACCAACGAATATCTGAATGAGAGAGTGACATCAGCCTTTGAGACCACTTCATTCTTTGCTCGTTCTTTATTACTGATTGAGGAAGGTGCGAAATATACCACCTGGAAAGTAACGGTATGCAACACATGAGAGTTCTTTATCTTTTGATAGTACGAGTGTGGAGAGAATGTAGGATATCCCCAAGTAAAGTAGGCACTGGATTACGAGTGAGGAATATTTTGATGGCGTTCACGTCTATGAACTGATCTGGATTAGGGAATTAAACCAAGCCGTAGATTAGCAAAGCCAAAATGTCTTCGAATGCATGAAAACTCATAACCTTCAAGAATTCTCGAGCTTTCTTTATCATAAACTTAGCAAGCAAACCCTTAACTCCGCTTCTTGTTTCCCAATTAGCTTCAATGTCTGATCGCTTTAGATGTAACACTGATCCGATGTCTTCGTATTTCAGAGCTTTTTTTGAACCGGTGAACGACATCTGATCCAAGATAGGTATCCCCAGTCGCTTAGAGAACTCTTCCAATGTAGGTACCAACTGATAATCTGGGAATGTAAAGCAGTGATGTTTCGGATCGAAGAACTGGAATACGACGTGCATCATATCTTCTTCAAAGCCGGAAATAACCAAATCAAGTAGATAACCATGTCTTTTGATGAACCGAGCATGATCAGGAATTTTTGAAACCAATTCTTTGAGTTGAGAAGGTGTGCCCATGAAGTTGATTCGGATAGCCTTCCTGGGAGCCATAATTCCTACAAAATAGAGCAAAGATAAATCCCTAGGTCCTTTAAATAGTTAGAAATGATATGATGATGATGATGTTATGATGTTATGATGTTATGATGTCATGTTTAAGACAAATTGCAAGTACAAGAAATTCACACAATATCCCTAGGTTTAAGGCTTCCATGTGGTATAGGTGTTTACCCTACCAGAGTTTGAGTGGGTTCAACCTGTCCTATAATACTAACCGGGTTCTAGGAATCTCATATCATTGATCTTTCTCGTAGGCTTTATTTCAATACGACTACCGAGTGGTCGACCGAAACATCCCGAAAGTCGAATCTTAATGAGCGTAGCATCGAGTATCAACCAACCTCAGTCTACACCGAAGCCGACCATCTCACTACCTTCTAATGGCCAAGATGGGTCAATTAGGGTTCTAAAAGTTGAGTTAGTGCTGATGACACCACGCAGACGCAAAATACTTTCCTCAACTAGACATCAGGAGCATCGAGACATCCAAAGTATCGCACTGACGTAGCCATCATGTTGACCGTTTCGGTATACGCCTAACGGTCGCGACGATTTATTGCTACTTACCTAAGGAAACCTGGACCCGGGTGTAGGATCCCCCACAAGTATAATACCCAAGCAACCCTTAAGCATAAAGCATACAAGTCAAACAATTAAAAGTGATCTAGACCCTAAGGTAACCTCTCTTGGTCTCCCCAGCAGAGTCGCCAGTTTTGTAACACAGTGGGAGAACTGACTTGTTTGTTTTGCGTTTGATCGCAAATGTTGTGGATAGCAAGAGTCGCCACCGACTTTTCTTTTATCCAATTAAGGGAAGGCAAAAAGAACAGGAAAAGACCTTCGTTAGATTCTGAGTAAGGGAGGTGGTTATGAAAAGGGAAGGTGTTAGCACCCTTTCCATCCGTAGTTATCTTTGGGCTCTTAATTGCTTAGCTCACTTTAAATTGTTTTTTTGTGTGTGTTTGAAAATATTTTTGAAAATGCATTTCGCTTTGACTTCGTAATGATTCACGCTGGAATGTATACGAAGTGTTAGGAAATGTTTTGTTTTGGAAAAGACTTTGTAATGATTCACGCTGGAATGTATACAAAGTGCTTTCAAAAGGTTTGAAAAAATAAGTGTGAGGTGTGAAAAGTATTTTGAGCAATCAAAAGAGACTTATTACCTACTCAGAACAGTCATTTATGTGTTATTTTGCTTTCCTTTAGGGTATCGCTATCCATACGATTAGTTGGCAGGTAACTCAATCCGTTGGATGTAAAGGGACATCGGATGGTCATAGAAGGAAACTTGTAGGGATATCCTAGCACATTCGTAGGGACGATCATCACTTTTTGTAGGCAACAAACGAGGGACGAGATCATGTATTCGTAGGCAACATCGAGGGACTATGATCTTTTAAGTCGAAGGAATTGTGATGATGTATTATAGGCAACCATGCTAAGATACCCCCACATTCGAGGGACTTGACCATTGTTTCGTAAGGCAACGAGAGAGGACACCCTAAGGTTGGTGCATGTGTGAAAAGAGTGTGTTGTTTTCAGATATTTATCTTGTGATTAGTGATCTAGATTGATTAAGTTAATCTTGCCATACACGCCTAATTACTAGAAGTTAATAAGTGCAGAAAGTAAATTGCGGAAATGTAAACGTCCTACACTATTACATGGCTTTGGGGAAGATACATAATAGGAGGTGCAGAAAGTAAATGCAGAAAATAAAATCCTACGCTACTACATGAAAATTAACTTGCAACCTATACATCCTTTCTAGAATTGAAATGCAATAAAATAAATAGCAGAAGAGAAACTACATCCTAGTATTTTTGGTATTTTTGAAAATTAGAGTTTATGTGAGAAAAACCTAATTCTAATTGATTTTAATTAATTAAGAAAAATTAATGAATATTAACATAAATTAAACTAATTAAGTTAATTAAAAAGCATGAAAAAGTTATTTGTGAAATTATCTAATTAACCTAATTACTAATTAAATTAATTAATTAATTAAAAAAGAGCTTATGGCAGAAGCTGCCTCAGAAGCTAGGCCTTCTGTGAGTGGAGCGCCGTGGGCATCCAGAAATTGGAGTTTCTGGTGGAAATCTTGCTGAGCGTGTCCAGAAGCTGGAGCTTCTGCATTTGGAAGGGTCCAGAAGCTGGGGCTTATGAAGATTCTGCTAGGGACGCCCGTGTCGGAGCTTGGGATTTCAGCGATGAAGGGTCCGTGTCGGAGCTGGGGCTCTATTACTCAAGGGATCCGTGTGGAGCTTCTGGACGTGATGCTTCTGAGGGATGTCCAGAAGTTGGAACTTCTAGGGTTGGCACCAAAACACGCCAAGGGTCGTCTTCTTCATTTGAATTCCTTGATCCATGCCAACGGATTTGCTGCATCCTTTGCCTACGGATTTTAGATCGTAGCTATAGTACCTGTAAATCAAAACTTGACAAATACAAAAGATAAATTATATATGAGACCATGGATCGATTGGAATTGATCCACTGAACACGACCATGCCCTTAGTTTGCTCTAATTTTGGCTAATACGAAAAACCCCAAATCAAAGCTTCAAGCCCTAACAATGGCAGATCCTGGTTCCTGCATCTAAACTTGAATCAAACTATCCAGAAAGCATCGAAACATCAATACAAACACAAATATTTGATCAAATTGAATTAAAGAAGCATGTATGTATGAAATCGAAAATTGAAAATATGCATGGAAATCGAAACTGTGATTTTATGTTTCAGGAGTTTTTGCGTGCTTGCAAGGGTCTGGAACGATTCAGAGGAGCACCAGGAAGCTGTTTGAATGCTTGGAATGGCCTGGATCGAAGCAAAACTTTGGCTGCAAGTTGCTTGAAACACACGATTTTCTTGAGCTTAGTTAGGGTTCTTCAAGCTGCCAAAAAACCTCCTCTAGGGTTTAGAAACCCTCTGAATTTATATAGGATGGATTCAGGTTGAGCATTGATGAGAAAATATATCCCACTCAATGAGAATATATTTGATTTGCCAATCTTGATCAAATATTTCCAATCTTGACCAATCACTTGTCAATCTTTCAATTTCGAATTTCAGGTCATTTAATAGGTATCTTGGACCTCAAGAATGTCAAATATACAGCCTTGCAATTGGTTGATTTATATTTTGCTATTTTATTTTAATTATATTGACTTTAATGAATAAAAAATCAAAATAAATAAAATAAAAAGCTCAAGGGCGTGGCATTGGGCTTGGAGGTTTTAATTGTGATTAGAAACAAGTTTGAACCAAGAAAAGTTAGGCCCATTTGGAAAAAAATTGATTTTCTCAAGTATTTCTCCTTATGCACCTCCTCAAAAATGCCCAACTTGTACAACTTGTATCTTGCTCAATTTTTAGCATTTTTGGGTATTCTTGGACTTTTTAGAAATCTCAAGATGTCTTCTAAACATCCCTTTTGGTTTCATCTTCATTGAAGTTTCCATGTTCATGAACACTTCTTTGCAAAAAGATGACTTTTTATTCTTTTAAAAGGACCTATAATATTTTGATCCATAACTTCCAAATGAAGCATTTCTAGCCAAAGCTTGTGAGACATGAAGTTGTAAATAATTGAATTCTCTTTAAAATTAGCTTTGGTGGAAATTTTTTTGATAAAGTATGTGAAAGTTATGCCTGGTCAAATTCTGTTGACTTTTGTTTGAAGAGTCCTAATTAGAAACTTTGACTTTTGATCAGATCTTGACTTTTCTTGATGAATCATGATCAACTTTTGATCAAATGATGAATATTACTTCAAAATATTGATGTTGAACAAAAGTTATGAAGTTTGACTGCTTGTTGACCACAATTGACTTTTTGTCCAATACAACTGATTTTCAACCATCTGAGCAATTGGATTAGCAATTTTGACTTGTAAGGCTTGAAACTTGACATGGTGATCCCTTGAAGCATATAATGAGGTATGATGATTACTTAAAGAACTATAAATTCATCTTGACTTGAGAGGAGCAGAAACCTTGCTTGGATGAATTACTTAGAAGAAGGTTTATCTAGTCAACCCTTGTGAAATCCTTGAGTATGGGGTTATGGATTGTTTTGAGCAGTAGGAGGGAAAATTTTGGGGTATAACATCTGAACTTTTTAGGTGTAAAGATGATGCAATGTCTTCAAACCTCGGAACTTTTTTAGAACCGGTGAATGGTATTTGATCAAGAATGGGTATCCCAAGTAGCTTAGAGAACTATTCCATTATAGGTACCAAATGATAGTCTGGGAAAGCAAAGCAATTATGCTTCAGATCAAATAACTGGAATACGACGCGCATCATATCTTCTTCAAAACCCGAGGTAACCAAGTCAAGTAGATAACCATGTTTTTTGATGAACTGAGCGTGATCAGGAACTTGCAAGACTAACCTCTTGAGTTGAGAAGATATGCCCACAAAGTTTATCCGCATAGTCTTCTTGGAAGCCATAAACCTAAAACAAAGAGCAAAGATGAATCCCTAGGTCCTTGAAATGGTTAGAAATGATATGATGTTATGATGTCATGTTTAAATAGCACACATAAGCAATTCACACAATAACCCTAGGTTTAAGGCTTTCATGAGGTATAGGTGTCTACCCTACCGGAGTTTAAGTTGGTTCAACCTGTCCTATAATAGTAATCGGGTTCTAGGAATCTCATATCATAGATCTTTATGGCAGACTTTATTTCAGTACGACTATCAAATGGTCAACCGAAACATCCCGAAAGTCGAATCTCAATGAGCGTAGCATCGAGTATCAACCAACCTCAGTCTACACCGAAGCCGGCTATCTCACTACCTTCTAATGGCTAAGATGGGTCAATTAGGGTTCTAAAAGTTTAGTTAGTTCTTGATGACACCACACAGATGCCAAGTATTTCCTCAACTGAACATGAGGAACATTAGGACATTAAAAGTATCACACTAACTGTAGCCATCACTTTAACCGTTTCGGTCTATGCCAGACAATCACGATGATATATCGCTACTTACTTAAGGAAACCTGGATCCCGGTGTAGGATCCCACACAAATATAATACCCAAGCAAACCCTTATAAATTAAGCATACAAATCAAATAGAAAGCGATAAAACGTGATCTAAAGCCCTAAGGTAACCTCTCTTTGGGTGTTCCCCAGCAGAGTCGCCAGTTCCGTAACACGGTGGAAGAACTGACTTGTTAGTTTTGCGTTTTATCGCAAATGTTGCGAATAGCTAGAGTCGCCACTGACTTTTCTTTTATCCAATAAAGGAAAGGTGAAAAGAACAGGAAACACCTTTGTTAGATTTTGAGTAAGGGAGGTAATTATGAAAAGGGAAGGTATTAGAACCCTTTCCATCCGTAGTTATCTACGAGCTCTTAATTTCTTAACTCACTTTTGAAAATTTGCTTTTTGTGTGTGTGTGTGTGATTTGAAAAGTATTTTCAAAAGTATTTCGCTTTGGCTTCATAATGATTCTTGTATCAGTCCTCAAGAATGTATACGAAGTGTTCGGAAATATTTCGTTTGGAAAATGTTTAACTTTGTAATGATTCTCGTTGGAATGTATTCAAAGTGTTTGACAAGTATTTTGAAAATGAGTGTGATGTGTGAAAATTATTTTGATTTGGATTGAGCAAGAAATTTAGAATCTTTATTACCTACTTAGAATGATCACTTCTTGTTATTTTCCTTCTCCTTTAGGAAAATGCTATATATACCATTAGTTGGTAGGTAACACTATCTGTTAGATGTGAAGGGACAATCGTAGGATCATCGTATGGTCATAGAAGACAACATGTAAGGATACCTTAGCAAATCGAAGGGACGATCATCAATTATTTGTAGGCAACAACCGAGGGACGAGATCAGATATTCATAGGTAACATCGAGGGACTATGATCTTTGTGATGATTTTTGAATCGAGGGACTTTTGCTAATGGTACTCCTATGTTCGAGGGACATGACCATTGTTTTTCTGAAAGGCAACAAGAGAGGATACCCTAAGAGGTATAAGTGTGAGAGAGTGTGTTTGATTTAGATATTTATCTTGATTATTAGAGTGATCTAACGGTTGGTTTTATATCTTGTCATGCAATCCTATTAAGTAAAATGCGAAAAGTTACATAATAGAGGTGCAGAAAGTAAAATGTGAAAAGTAATGCCCTAATTAAACTATTACATCCCATGAGCAGTTACATAATGATAAAAAAAGCGAGGAATCGTAAATCTACGCTATTACAACTTGGAAACAGTTACAATAATTGGAAAAAATATCAAGACAAGGATTAAATCAGAATAAGAAAAAATAACATTAGAAAAAAGTTTTTATGTTTGGAAACAAAAGTTTGTGTTAGTAAAAATGTTTTAGGGTTAATAAAAAATGTTTTAGGGTTAGTAAAAAATGTTTTAGGGTTAATAAACCTAATTGAAAGAAAGAAAATATTTTTTGT
Source organism: Vicia sativa (assembly GCA_021764765.1). Classification (NCBI taxonomy): domain Eukaryota; kingdom Viridiplantae; phylum Streptophyta; class Magnoliopsida; order Fabales; family Fabaceae; genus Vicia; species Vicia sativa. Next base: position 25,116,569 of record CM038794.1, on the reverse strand, counting down.
GAATTTTTGGATTGATTTTAATGTAGAAAAACAAATTAAAAGTTAATTTTATGTTAATTAAACAATTAATTTAATTTAAAGAAGAATAAAATATTTTTGATGTCAAAAATAAAATAAAGATTTTTCTGACCTAATTCTAAAAATAAAAATATTTTTGTGATTTATTGGTATTTTTAGAAAATATTTTATTAGAAATTAAAATAGCAAAGAAATTAAAGAGAAATTAAAAAAAAGAAAAGAAAAATGTTTGTAAGAAAAATAACCAAAAAGAAGGGTGAGGGTGCCAGGGATCGAACTGGGTACCCCCTGGTTATCAAGGGAAGCGCTGACCATCTGAGCTGGTTGTCTTTACTGTTTGCATAATGACAGAAATATAATATAAAAGAAAATGTTTTACTGAAATCCATTCAAACCAAAAACGCGCCAAGAGGCTTCGTCCCCGATTTGAATTTTCCTACGGATGTTATCCACGACTTCCCCGTCGGTAAGCCTATACCGATGATTCTGGGTGTAACTATAACCCTGCAACTTTTCAAAATAAAAAAATATACAACATAAATTTTTTAGGAAGTCATGGATCGATCCAGTTTGATCCCCCTGAACATGCTGGTGCCATTAGTTTCATCCAATTTTACCTAAATCAGAAAATCCCAATTGGAGCTCGTGAACCCTAACAATGGCACATCTTGGTTCCTACATCTTAAATTAAATCGAACCATATAGAAACATTCTAGACATCAAAACAAACATGAATATGCAATCAAATTATATTTATAATTCATGAATCATTGAAATCGAAATTGGAGAAAAGCTATGCAAACCGTGACTTTGGGTGGTTGATTTGGCTTGCTTCAGGCTTGTATAATGATTGGAAATCGTTCCTGGGACCTCAGTGATGCTTGATTAATCCTTAAAACTTCTTGAATTGGTCTCCAAGGTTGAATCCGAAATTGATTTTTTCACAAGTTTTTTTAGAACTTTGATAGGGTTCTTGGAGGCAAGGGTTTCATGTTCTTGTGATCTAAGGTTGTTGTGTATAAATAGTAGATGGATTTAGGTCAAATGATTGCAATCAAATATATGCCAATTATGATGATTGAGATTTGATTTGTAATTGATTCAAACTTGCTTTTTTGGGTTCAATCTTGCTCAATCTCTTGCCAATCAAGTATTTTAAAAAATTCCATCTTTCAATGAGTATCTTAGACCTCAAGCAACTTGAATTTCCAGCCTTGCAATCATCAATTCAATTTTATATTTTATTTTAATTAAAAATTTAATTAAATTAGATTAATTCAAAAATAAATAAAATTGTTGGAAGTATGGTGTGAAAATGGGCTTTAGAAGTCCTTGGCAATGTTAGAAACAAGTTTGAATCAAATAAATATAGGCCCATTTGGAAAATTTCCAAGTTTGGTTAATATTTTCTTCATGTACTTCATCAAAATTTCCAATTTTTCCCAAACCATAACTTGCTCAATTTTCAACATTTTGAAGTGTTCTTGGACTTTTCAGAAAGCTCAAGATTCCCTCTAAACACTCCTTTTGGTTTCATCTTCATTGAAGCTTCCATGTTCATGTACACTTCTTTTGAAAAAGATATATTTTTGTTGACTTTTAGAAGGACCTATAATGTAGAGGATTGAATTATATTCAAAATGAGCTTTTGTGGGAAAATTTCTGATAAAGTATGTGAAAGTTATGCTTGTCAAAGTTCTGTTGACTTTTTGTCAAGAAACCCTAATTTAGAAACTTTGACTTTTGACCAATTCTTTGATTTTCTTGATGAATCATGATCAAACCTTGATCAAATGACGAATATGACTTCAAAATCTTGATTTTGACCACACTTGACTTTTTGTCTAATACAACTGATTTTCAACCGTCTGAGCAATTGACTGAGCAAACTTGAGCTGTGATGCTTGAAACTTGACATGGTGATACCTTGAGACATATGAGGAGATATGATGACCACTTGAGGCAATGGAACTCATCTTTGACTTGAGATAATCAAAACCCTAGTTTTGGGTTGATTGCTTAGGAGATGGTTCATCCGGTCAACCCTTGTGAAATTCTTGATTATGGAGATATGGATTGACTTGAAAAAATAGGAGGGAAAATTTTGGGGTATAACACATGTTATGATTTTTATGAATAATGTATGAATGTTGAGGTCATGGTATTTGAAAACATATTCATCTTGAAGAAGATGTGAATGTTCTATCGGGGTTCTTTGATTTCTTCTCAGGGATGGAGAAATAACTATTGAGGATCCTGATTGAGGATAAAAGAGATGTAGATTCCTCCGATGCACTATCTGACCAAGTTTCAGGTCTGGATATTGATGCTGTTGGGGAATGATAATCCTGGTTATACTCAGCTAGGGATGAACGTATAACCCTTTCTAGGGAATGATGTAATTTTGAATAACCTATTACTTCTCGGAGACTAACATAATAAGTTGATTGATGTGTTACTTCCCGGGGACCAATGTAACAGAGTTGACGTTCACTGCGTGGGGACTGATGTGACAATATAGATGATCACTGCTCGGGGACTAATGTGATGAGTTGAGACGATCACTGCTCGGGGACTGATGTGATGAGTCGATATGATCACTACTCGGGGACTAATGTGATGAGTTGAGACAATCACTGCTCAGGGAATAATGTGATGATTTGATATGATCACTGCTCGGGGACTAACGTGATGAGTTTGATATGATCACTGCTCGGGGACTAACGTGATGAGTTAATAGGACCACCGCTCGGGGACTAACGTGATGAGTTGAGACGATCACTGCTCGAGGACTAATGTGATGAGTTGATATGATCACTTCTCGGGGACTAACATGATGAGTTGATAGGACCACTGCTCGGGGACTAATGTGATGAGTTGAGACGATCATTGCTCGGGGTCTAATGTGATGAGTTGATATGATCACTGCTCAGGGACTAACGTGATGAGTTGATAGGACCATTGCTCGGGGACTAACGTGATGAGTTGAGACGATCGATGCTCGGGGAATAATGTGATGAGTTGGTATGATCACTGCTCGGGGACTAACGTGATGAGTTGATAGGACCATTTCTCGGGGACTAATGTGATGAGTTGAGACGATTACTGCTCGGGGACTAACGTGATGAGTTAAGATGATCATTGGACGGGGAGTAACGTGATGAACAGAGGCGTTGGACAATGCTGAAAGGGGATGATAAAGTAGTAATCTTGTTGGGAAACCTGTCTCTGTCGAGGGAGTGATGGCTCTACGGGAATTTGTACAGATTATTTTGTGGGAATTTTTCTGTGAAATTGACTCTGTGGGAATATGTTGGTGACTTGGGTTGTCATCTCAATTCCTAGAGCCTGTAGTAACTGCTGTTTATGTTCGTTTTTTATGTATTTGTGAACATCTATTTATTGTCAGATGCATATAATCATTCAAAGCAAACGTTAAACTTTATGCAAACAAACAGATAAAAGTAAAAGTTTGGAACTGGAAAAGGGAAATTGTATTAATATTGAAAGTAAGCCTATAGACAGACAATTTGTGTACAAAGAGACAAATATCCTAGTAAGAGGAAATAGTAAGAAAAATTTAGAAAATAATAAAAGCTATGTGGAAACAATCTCGTCGAGTTTCAACTATGCTATTGCTAATATATTTTGACTATCTCATCTCCTTGCTGCTAGAAGAAGGTGATTGGATTGATCTGCACCATTTGAAGCTGATAGTAGTATAGTCTGTAAGTAGATGACCTTGACGAGACATAGTCGTACGCTTTAATACCTAACTTTTGCCTAGGCTGCCCTTTTGGGTTTTCAGTATACCGGGATACCCTTTTTTTCCCAAGCCGCCTTTGTAGGTTTTCGACTTGCCGGATGTACATTTTTTATATATGTCCCTAACTTTTGCCCGAATCCTTTTGGTTCACCAGGACGCCCTTATTTTTGCCTAGGCCAGTCGACCTAGTGGGTCTCGTTTCTGTGTAGTATTTTTGACTACGTTTGTGTTCACAGGGTGCAAGAAGTCTTCTCCATCCATAGTGCTCAGTATAATGGCTCCGCCAAAAAATACTATCTTGACTATGAATGGTCCCTCATAGGTGGGAGTCTATTTGCCCCTGGGATCACCTTGTGGTAGGATGATGCACTTGACCACTAGATCGCTAACTCGGTACGCTTAGTGCTTGACATTCTTGTTGAAGGCTTTAATCATTCGTTTCTGATATATCTGTCCATGGAAAATGGTTGCAAGTCATTTTTCGTCAATCAAGTTCATCTGTTCAAGTCGAGTCTGGACCCATTCATCTTCATCTAACTCTTCATTCTTCAATTCACTGAGGGAGGGTATCTGAACCTCAATAGGTAGAACTGCTTCCATACAATAAATGAGAGAGAGTGGGGTTTCCCCTGTAGATGTTCGTACTATAGTGCGATAACCATGAAGAGAAAATGGAAACATTTCATGCCAATCCTTATACGTCACTGTCATCTTCTGTATAATCTTCTTAAGATTCTTGTTGGCGGCTTCCACTGTGCAATTCATCTTTGGATGGTATAAAGAAAAGTTGTGATGATTTATCTTGAATTGCATGCAAAGTTCGTTGATCATCTTATTATTGAGATTGGTACCATTGTCTGTGATAATCCTTTCAGAGACGTCGTATCGGCAGGTGAGATTATGTTTGATGAATCGTGCCACGACATTCTTGGTAACAGATGCAAACGAGGCTGCCTCAACCCACTTGGTAAAGTAGTCGATAGCAACAAGAATGAAACGATGTCCATTAGAAGCGGTAAGTTTGATTTCTCCAATCATATCAATGCCCCACATTGCGAAAGGCCAAGGAGTAGTCATAATATTCAACGAAACCGGAGGCACATACACTTTATCTGCGTATATCTGACATTTGTGACAAGATCGAGAATATCAATAATAATCAGCTTCCATAGTGGACCAATAGTAACCTTCTCTCAGAATCTTCTTAGCCATTGTATGTCCACTAGAATGAGTACCAAATGAGCCTTCATGTAACTCTTCCATAATTTGTTTGGTTGTCTGCTGATCTACACATCGGAGTAATGCCAAGTCATGATTGTGTTTGTATAAGATACCGTTACCGAGAAAGAACTTGGCGGTGAATCTTCTTAGAAACTTCTTATCATTGAAACATGCCCCTTCAGGGTATTCTTGAGACTCGAGGTACCTCTTCACTTCGTAGAACCAAGGTTTATCTTTCACTCCTTCAATATCAAGTTCACGATAGTATGCTGGTTCGTCGAGTCTTTCAATAGTAATATGAGAAGCTTCATTGTCCCATATGACTTTGAACATAGATGACATGGTAACCAATGCGTCTGCCAACTGATTCTCTTCTTGTGGAATGTGTTTGAAAGTGATTTCTTCGAAGTAGAGGATCGGATTCAACACATGTTCTCGATACAAAATGAGATTTGGATGCTCCGTGTCCCATTCTCCCCTAAACTGACTAATCACCAAAGCTGAGTCTCCATATACTTGCAAGAATTTGTTCCTCAAGTCAATAGTAGCTTTGATACCTGTTCGCGTTAAAAGGTGACGCGCTAGAGGATGCGAACGTGAATTCGGATCTTCTGGCTCGTAACGATTTAAATCTTTTGATTTGTTTATAAAGATGCCGCGAGCATCAAGCTTTATTATTTTCAACACAAGAAAGATGATTTAATGATTATGAAAAAGGGGAAAGCTGAAATACCCTCAATTGATATTGATATGCGTAACGACTAGCGCAAACTAGACGTAATGCATTGGGGAGATTCTGAATAAGGGGGATTGTTATATAAAGGGAATAGATGGAGCACCCTAAATATATGTAGTTATCTACAGCTTTATATATGAATATGTTTGATATGTTTGTGTGTTTTAATTGCTATTTCTATGATTGGGAAAGTTTCTCCTTTGGATTTTTAGAAACAGTAGATTATGTGGGATTCTAGTGTTTATTTTTATTGTGCTCGCAAAGATCTATGGATCTTCTGCATACATATCCCCTAGTGGGAATCAGAGCATTTGTAGCTCGGATCTACAGGGTTCTATGTTTTGTTTGGTCTGAGGGAGATAGAAATTTGCTCGGCAAGGATGAGACCTTGTGCCTACGTATTCTCAAAAGGATGTTGAGAAAGTCAGAGCAATCGTAGTTCCCACTTATGCTAATGGAAAGCAACGGGATGTTAGTAAGAGACAGACAAATGTCCGTGGGTCCTTGTATTGTTAGCCCAAGAGGAGGCATTCCGAGGGTCATCGAGGGTCATCGAGGGTCCTTGTATGAAGCTCAAGAGGAAGCTATAGGGTATGGCTGGCTTTGGCTTGAAAGGGATTTCACCGAGAAACCATCCTTTTCTGAATAAGAGCAATTTCACCGGGAAATTTTACTCTCTGGGGAATTTGAAAGTGATTTCACCGGGAAACCATCCTTTCAGGGTTCTATCTTAGCGCGGGTGATTCTTTGCATTGGAAGCCCAATAGGAGGCTGTTAAGAGATTTCCTATCTCTTTCATTGTATGATGCCCAAGAGAAGGCTAAACTCAATGAGGAGTTCTTTTGAACAGAGCCCAAGAGGAGGCGACTCAGGAGTGTTGTCTTATATGAAGCCTAAGCGGAGGCTAAACTCGTGGGAGAGTTTCTTTTGCCCAAGAGAAGGCTAAACTCGTTGGAGATAAAATATCTTGTATGAAGCCCAAGCGGAGGCTAAACTCGATGAATGAGTTTTCTTATATGAAGCCTAAGAGGAGGTGACCCATCTGGGATGGATTATCTTGTATAAAGCCCAAGGAGGCTAAACTCAACTGGGATGAGTTATCTTGTATGAAGCCCAAGCGGAGGCTATTACTCTGGGAACCTATTGATTAGTCTAATTGTTATGTTATTATTAGACGGTTTGTATAAACAGGTGTGTGTGTGTGTGTGATATGTATTCACAGGAGTTTATGAAGGAAATATAAACAATGCATGATGTTTATTTACAGGAGTTTATGAAATATAAACAAGTGTCTGTGAAACGAACGTTTAAAACGAGCGTAACTTGATTATTTACAAGTATGAACTGTGTACAAGGAAATGAATATGTACATGAACGAGTTTTTGTGTACAGAGAAAGATGGATGTACATAGGAGGGTTGGGACTTACACCATAAGGGAGGCCCATTGATTTGAAAGCAGTTTCACAGGGAATAATGCTCCTTCCAATATCAATGGTATTCAGTGTAAAATGTACAGATGAAATGGAAATGATTGATTGAAGTTTATCTGTAAAAGGTATCTGTATTATGTACAGATAAAAAGTATTTGAAAAAAAAAAGTATCTGTGTTATGTACAGATAAATTTTTGATATGTACAAGGAAATATTATGTACATAAAAGAATGTTATGGGACTTACACCATGATGGAGGCCCATTGGTTTGAAAGCAGTTTCACAGGGAATAATGCTCATTTCAATACCAATGGTATCGGTGTATAAACAAACGAATGAAAAACAAACGAAAGAAATTTGTTTACGTTTGAATATTAACAATGATAATTTGAGTATGTACAAGTAAAACTAAATATGTACATAAAGGATTGGGACTTACACCATAAGGGAGGCCCATGATCGATCGAGAAATTCGAGAGAAGACAAAATCAGTTTTATCGTTTTAAATCGGATCGATCATGGTAAAAGATGCAAGTTTCATGAAATGTTTTGAAAAATGATTTTGAAATGTTTTGAAATGTGAGGTTCATTTATGAAAAGTTTTGAAAAAGATCGGAAGTCGAAAACTTGAAAAATTCACCTTAAAAGGAGGTTTGAAAAGTGTTCAGAACGTCGTTTTCGGCTCGATTAAAATTTAATCAGATGAAAGTTTTTTTCTGAAAATTTTTGCACTATCATAAAATAGATGTATTTATTGACAAGTGTCCAAAAAATCACCTTAAAATAAGGAGTTTTGATTGGTCAAAAAAATTGTGAAAGTTTTGTAAAAAAAACATGAAAAATTTGAAAAGTTGTAAAAAAGAATGGTCCTGGTGGGTGTTGAACCCATGACCATGAGGTGGGACGCGTGTCAAAGAGAACTAAAGGCAAGCAAGCAACCACTAGACCAAACGCGTTTCTGTGTTTAGTGGACTAACACACGTGTAGACAAGGTGTTGGATTATTTGAAAATTTGAAAATGAAGAACAGATGAAGAACACGCGCGCATCCTGGGTTTGTGGTTTGATCCTCAGATTGCAAAACTCAAGCCAGAATCTTTGTTTCTCAACCAAATTAAGTGAAGTAAAAATCAAACTTGATCGGTTTTTCATCACGAACATGAATATGTATGTTAATTTCATTTATTTTCAACCTAGCATGTTTGGATTTCTGGAGAATGCTAAGAACCCTAAAACTGAGAAATCAAATTAAATTATGTGTAGTTGATGATTGTTTGATTTTATTGAGGGTTATCAATCGTTATGAGTGCAGAAAAGGATCGGCCAAGAGCTTTTTCAAAAAGATGCAAGGAATATGGATATCATAGTTCATATGCATACCTGGAAAAGTGAGAATCGAAAACTGGATTTTGATGCTTCCAGTTGTTGTTTTATGACTGCTTGAGCACCAACGGCATGTATGGAAGCTGTGAGGATAGCCTGCTTGCCTTAAATCCTTTCCAATCAATCCAGCCAAGTCCACCTGCATAGACTGAAAAATGGAGCTCGAATTCTTGGTTAGAGCTGTTACAGATCGAGATTAATGGCCTGACTCATGTCCATGGAGTATAGTGATGCTGCTCAGATGATTAGATCACAGTTTTATCAAGCTTTACTCCAAATTCGATTGCTTGGGCAGTTTGGAAAAGTTTGAAAAATGAAAAATGAAAACTGATTTTAACTTGATTTCAGTTTGATTTTAAGCTTGTAACAAGTTTGATAGTGATTATGAAACATGTTGGACACCAAAGATCATCATGGTTTTAGCTCAATTTCAAAAATGCTATGTTTCTCAATTTGCACTATATTGCTTGATTTTCAAGAAAGTAAAGAGAAAGCATCATTTTGCATTGTTTTGGTGTCTATTGAGCTTGAATTGGTACCTCTATTTATAGGCCATTGTATCTGAAATGTTAGGCAAGCAATTGGGCATTGGTAATTCAAACTTGCCTTAGAGAGGGCAAGGAAGTCTTTTTTGCATTAAATGCAAAAGGAAGCTTCCTTCTTTTAACCATGGTTAATTTCCAACTTGATCCTATCTTATAATAATTACATCCAACTGATTTTTATCAGTTCTATCCTCTCTTGGCAAGGTGGCAAAGGTTCTAGAAGAGGAAAATGCAAAATGACCTATAATCTTGATGTTTTGACTTTGAAAATCAAGTGTCATGGAGCCTTATGTTTCAATTTCAAAAGTGTATCTAGACTCCATGGATTTGAGAGTTCTTGGACATTTTGGAAAGATGTTTCCACAAGCTACAACTTTCATGTTTTGAGTTTTTTCAAATTCAAATTGGAACTAGGTGAAATAATGGCTTGAAGTTTGAAAAAAATAAGAAATTTCAACACTTAGAAAAATTTCTAAGTATGAAAACTTTTGACTTTTTGTTGACTTTTTTTTCAAATTCTTTGATTTTTTATGATCATGATGGATCATTTGAAGTATTTTGATGATGGAAAAAGTTTTGTTTTGAAAAATTTGACCAAAAGTCAAAGTTTGACTTTTCTGTGCAGATGAAATTTCACCAGACGTTTCTGAAATTGACTGATGAAGTCTGTGAACCTCTGTGATGTTTTGAATCCAGAAATTAGGTCAAGATGTTGTATCTAAGATATAATGACTAATCTCTATCCAAAAAAGTCATTTCTTGCTCAAAAAATCAGAGAATGCCTATGCTCGACCAAAACCCTAATTGGTCGATCCTCGATTGATCAGTGAGGAAAATGGATATCTGAGGATTGAAGGCTGATGATTTGATCAAGATAGATCAAATGGAGTGAGAAAATCTCAAACCCTAATTGGTTAGCTCTTGAATCAGATGAAAATCTGATGAAACCCTAATTTTGACCTGTGAATGTTATACCCGATTAATGCTGTCTGAACTGTTAGTTGTGCAATGATGCAAATGTAAGGTGGTATATTAGGTCAAAATTTGGGGTATGACAGATGCCCCTATTTAAGTTTCTTTAACCTAAGAGGTGAAGATGAATATCTTCGTTTTGATAGGTGTAAAGAGACTTAAATATCAGAATACGCAAAATTTGGACATAAGATACCAAAAAATGCGGATGATGCAAAATAATTGCAAAATGTTTTACCCAAAGGATATCAAAGAAATGACATAGTGAAGGGAAATTTGTGAATACGTCCCTGCTGGGGAAAGAATGACTCACAGAATATGTGAACATTTGTTTCGTTTTGGGAAACAAAGAGATTACCTTCTGTCAGCCTTGTGACAATGTTTAAGGTAAGTGGAAATGATATTACCAATTATCAGCTCTGTGATAGTTTATGGTAATGAATTCTGAAGATGTTACCAATTATCAGCGAAGTGATAACTATAACAAGGTAAATCTTGAGAAATGAGTTGCTGTGTACTCAGCTTTGTGAATAACAGACAGTGTTCTATCCAGGAATGAACTGGAAAGAAAGAAGTTAATCAAGACATTGTTCCCAATGAGGGATAATCTCAGCTGGGGAATGTGATAGAGAGAAGAAAATGTATTTATCTGCTTGGGGACTTTGCCGGGGAAAAAGGAAGACGTATCCTTTCTGTTTGGGAATACTCCGTTGGGGAAAAAAATGTATCTTTTCTGTTTGGAGATATTCTACTGGGGACAGACTTGTACTCATATGAGTAAGTATGATTTATACCAGTGATTTGGAAGCAAACATTTTGAGAGATGCAAAAAATGCAAATGAATGATGCTATTATGTATGAATGTCATGAATGTTATATGCATGCTAACAATACTTGACAAAGACACTTAAGGCGATATTTGGGAAAAGGACCGCGTCACAGTTCGAACAAATACTTGGTGAAAATTGCAACAAATGGTGCAGATGTTCACTAATGAAGAATTTGAGTTGCAGGCTTTAAACTTTCAGAGAAAGGCATTTCATTGGCAACTCAGCCGGGGATTCTTTTTGGATAGGAATACCGTCCTTTGATGATTTCTGCTGAGGAGAAGACTGCTGTAGCAGTTCCTTTATCCTTCGAAGATCAAAACACTCATGGAGAAACTGTTGAAGTTATTTCCGTGTCCATAGTTCAAAGGAGAATTTTGCTTTTGTTTCAAATTTTTTGAAGTAAAAATTCATTTAAAACGTTTTAGTTTCAAAAAGTGATTTTCACAATAAAAAGCGTTATTTTGCAAAACAGAATAAAGTAGGAATTGCAAACAAAAGGCACAAGGCTCAAATTTATTGATAGAATGGTAATCAGCCAAAGGCGTGATTCCATGAAATATTTACAAAAGTTGGAAATGATAATTTATTGAGAAAAGGCTACATTGAAAGCAAATAACCGCTACTATCCCTAACAACTTTGAATTCCAACTGTGCTTGTTGCTTTTAGAAAAGTTGATTGAAGATCCGTTGATGGAGGATTCTTCATGTGGACAAAATACAGGCTGACTGCAGTTACTTCGTCATTTTTGTATCCTTGTTTTTGCCTAGATCGCCCTTTCAGGTTTTCAATCTATCAGGATAATTTCTGTTTATTGTCTCTAATTTTTGCCTGGATCGCCTTTTCAGGTTTTCAATCCACCGAGACGCTCATTTTTGCCTAAGCCGCCCTTTTCGGGTTTTCGACTTACCGAGCTGTTCTTTTGTTTTTTTTTTTTTTTAGACAAAGTATTTCTTGACTGCATCGGCATTTACAGGATACGGGAGTTCATCGCCGTCCATGGTTGTGAGAGTCATAGCACCGCCAGAGAAGCTTCTTTTGACGATGTATGGGCCTTCGTAATTAGGAGTCCATTTGCCCCTAGAATCTGGTTGAAAAGACAGAATCTTTTTAAGCACGAGGTCGCCTTCTCGAAATTCACGAGGTCGGACCTTTTTGTCGAAAGCTTTTTTCATTCTTCTTTGATAGAGTTGTCCGTGACACAGAGCGGTCAGGCGCTTTTCTTCAATTAAGTTCAGTTGGTCGTACCTGCTTTGACACCATTCGGCCTCAGATAACTTAGTTTCCATGAGAACTCTCATTGACGGGATCTCAACTTCTACGGGGAGTACTGCTTCCATGCCGTATACTAGAGAAAAAGGAGTTGCCCCTGTTGAAGTGCGTACTGAAGTACGATACCCATGCAGAGCAAATGGCAGCATTTCGTGCCAGTCTTTGTAAGTGATGACCATTTTCTGGACGATCTTTTTGATGTTCTTGTTGGCAGCTTCAACGGCGCCGTTCATCTTTGGCCGGTAAGGAGACGAGTTATGATGCTCGATCTTGAATTCCTCACACAGTTCTTTCATCATTTTGTTGTTCAAGTTTGATCCATTGTCAGTAATGATCTTACTTGGAATTCCATATCGGCAAATGAGGTTGTTCTTGATGAACCTCACAACCACTTGTCTTGTGACGTTGGCGTAAGACGCTGCTTCGACCCATTTAGTAAAGTAATCAATAGCCACTAGAATGAAGCGATTTCCGTTGGACGCTTTTGGTTCGATCATCCCGATCATGTCAATGCCCCACATGGAGAAAGGCCACGGAGAAGAGAGAACGTTGAGTAGAGTCGGTGGCACATGGATCTTATCTGCGTAGATCTGGCACTTGTGACATCTTTTGTCGTGTTTACAGCAATCGGATTCCATCGTTATCCAATAGTATCCTGCTCTCAAGATTTTTCTAGACATTGCATGCCCGTTTGAATGGGTTCCAAAGGACCCTTCATGCACTTCATGAATGATTGTGTCTGCTTCTTGTCTGTCGACGCATCTGAGCAGAACCATATCAAAGTTTCTTTTGTATAACACATCTCCGTTCAGGAAAAAATTCCTAGAAAGCCTCCTCAGAGTTTTCTTATCTTTGTACGATGCCCCAAGTGGGTACTCTCGTGTTTGAATGAAACGTTTGATGTCGTGAAACCACGGTTTATCGTCGAAGACTGCTTCTGTTGTAAACACATATGCAGGTCTTTCAAGGCGTCTGATGCGAATTCTGGGCATATCATTCCAATCGTTGACTTTGAACATGGAAGATAGAGTAGCCAAGGCGTCTGCCATCCGGTTTTGATCTCGAGGGATATGATGCAGCTCTACTTTGTTGAAGAAAGTCAACAATCGTCTCGCATAATCCCTGTAAGGAAGTAGACCAAGATGATGAGTTTCATACTTGTTTTTGATTTGATTGATCACCAGGGCTGAATCTCCATATATGTCAAGGATCTTGATCCTTAAGTCGATGGCTTCTTCGATACCCATGATGCATGCTTCGTACTCTGCTATGTTGTTGGTGCAATCAAATAGCAATCTGGCGGAAAACGGGATATGAGAACCCTCGGGAGTAATGATGACTGCCCCAATTCCATTGCCAAAAACATTTACGGCTCCATCGAAGACTAATCCCCATCTGGATTCTGGATCTGGTCCTTCTCCGAGTAGCGGTTCGTCACAATCTTTCATCTTCAAGTACATAACATCCTCGTCTGGGAAATCAAACTTGAGATATTGGTATTCGTTGAGCGGCTGATAAGCCAAGTGATCGCGAGAATGCTTCCTTTAACCGCTTTACGGGCGCAGTCTTGGATGTCATATTCGGATAGTAGCATTTGCCATCGGCGATTCTCCGGTTAAGCGGGCTTCTCAAACGTGCTTGATTGGATCCATTTGGAGATTAACCAAGTCGTGTGATTGATCATGTATTGGCGAAGACGTTTTGAAGCCCATACCAAAGCGACATGTTTTTCGAGCATGGAGTAACGAGTTTCACGATCGTGAACTTCTTACTCGGGTAGTAGATGGCATGCTCCTTCTTACGGTGTCATCTTGTTGTCCAATCGCAGCCCATGGACTCTTCTAGTGCGGTAAGGTATATGATCAATGGTCTTCCTTCCACTGGAGGGATCAGTATTGGTGGTTTTGACAGGTATTCCTTGATACTGTCGAATGCTTTTTGGCAATCGGCTGTCCACACAACCTTTTGATCTTTGCGTAGAAGTTTGAATATCGGCCCGCAGTGTGATCCTCGAGAGATGAATCTGGAGATGTAGTTTAATCGTCCAAGAAATCCTCTTACTTGCTTTTCCGTACGTGGCAAAGGCATTTCCTGAATAGCCTTGACTTTGTCAGGGTCAACTTCAATACCCTTTGGACGATGAAACCTAGGAGTTTTCGGATCTTACCCCAAAGGTGCATTTGTTAGGATTCGGTTTGAAACTTCCTTAGTCGTTGAAACAACTTTAAGAGATAGTCTATATGTTCCTCTTTAGTGTCAGACTTTGCTATCATGTCGTCCACGTAGACTTCGATCTCTTTGTGCATCATATCATGAAAGAGAGTAGTCATTGCCCTCGTAAGTTTGCATTCTTTAATCCAAGCGGCATTACTTTGTAGCAAAGGTGCCCATGGCGTGATGAAGATGTCTTCTCCATGTGTTCGGAGCCATTCGATCGATTATAACGGAGAAACCATCCATGAAGGAAAAGGCGTTAAATTTGGCGATACTATCCACTAGCATGTCGATATGCGGAAGTGGGAAATCGTCTTCGGACTAGCTTTGTTCGGATCGGTAGTCACACACATTCGACCTTTCCATCTTTCTTGGATACGGTACTATGTTGGCTAGCCATTGAGGATACTCGGAGTGACAAGGAAACCCGATGTGCTTTTGAACTTCCTTTTGATTTTCTCGACCATTTCGGGATGAATTCTCCTCGATTTTGCTTAGCGGCGGACATTACGGTCTTAACGGCAAGTGATGCTCCACTATCTTTGGTATCAAACCCGGCATGTCTGGTAGGACCAAGCAAACACATCAACGTATTCTTTGAGAAGATTTATCGGTTTGCCTTTGACCTTTGTCAAGTGAAGCTCGATATTTACTTCTTTTTTCCCGGAACCCAAGTTGATTGCTTCTAGAGGTTCTTTATGAGGTGAATGATCCTTTCCTCGTGCCTTAGCGGTCTAGAAATTTCATCGGGATCTCTTCTTCAACTTCTTCTTGGTAATTCACGAGGATTTGAGTTGAGAAAAGCGTAGAGTTATTGCTTTCAATGGATTTGTCCATTTGTTTAATCTGCATTTTTTATTTACGTTTGATTAAAAAAAGTTTTTTTTTTAAAGTTAATGTATGCAGATTAATTTTATTATTTTTGAAGAGAGAGAGATTTTTTTTTTGAAGTGATTTTTTTACTGTGTTTTTTAGGATTATCATTTCCAAAAAAGGGTAAAAATGAAAATAAACACAGAGTGTGGAAACAAAACAACGCGTTTTATTTATGATTCACAATATGAACAAGGCCCTAAAATACAAACTCATTTGTCTTGGGCAAGACAAAGAGAAATTTATTTAAAAGCTAAACCCTATAAAACATCTCTTCGCTTTGGGCGAAGTGAGAGTTCAAAACAAAAAGAAAAGATAAACTACTTAGAGCTATGAACATTAGTCCTAACTTCAACGGGTTTCCAATAGTGACGAACTCCTTGGAAGTCGAGGTACTCGGGTAATTTTCCGCTTGGTTTAACCCTTGAGTAGACTTTGGTCGCTGGCTGAGCAGGCTTTAAAGACTCTGGGTGATGGCCCTTGGCTTTTGTGCTGCTAAAGCGATCTTCTTGATTAATAGATTGGGAAGTATGAGATATAGCATTTGTACTTCCCGTTGATCTCTGTGTTGAATACTGGGGATGTTCCTTCCAGTCTTCTGAGTGAAGAGACTCATTGTCGGCGACATTTTCTAGATCGTATCCCGAGTCGTACTCTTGATCTTCGGCGATCATGTTGATGTAGTGATAACCAGGATCTGGTTTGGTGAATTCCACAGAAGTGTTGAAGCAGAGATCTTCATTTGGGATCTCGATCTGTTGATTAGTTTGAGAAGACGAGTATTCCTCCTCTGGTTGACTAGGGTATTCAAAGTCATCACCCCATCCTGTGGGTTGGATATCTTCGATCCGGATTTTCGAGCTTTCTGGCGCAGTGTATTTCACCATGTAGTCGTATTTGCCACTTGGTTCTCCCAAGGTATCCCAAATTTCAGCAGGGATTGGTGGATTTTCATGTTGCTGCAAGGACATGTCTTTGAATTGATCAGTCGGTGCATATGATTCCTCCTGAGACACATATTCAGGGCTATTCAAGTAAGTGCTCCACTCTTCAGATTCGGATAGATTGTCTTCCTCCTCTTCAATGGTTACAACATTGACTTCTTGTGGAACAGGGTTTAAGAAACCTCCACTGTGAAATATTTCCTTGATCGGGGGAAGTGTTTCATCTTTTGGTTCGTTCTAAGAGAATACAGGTGTGAACCCGAGTCCGGCTTTTGTTCCGTTGTTGACAGGTTTAATTACTTGTCCCCATCCTTGGGCATTCTTTCACCATTTGTGCGCCTCTATATGAAGAGATAGATGATCTGTTTTTAGTAGATTCATCTTCTAATGGATTTTCTGGGAGATGCGGCGCTTCAATGTCATTGGCAGTGATGAAGGAGAAACTGGATAGATGGCTTACATGCAAAGCTTGTTCACCGCTGATAGTCACCAACTTTCCGTTGTTGTGAATTTTAATTTTTGATGGAGAGTAAATTCTGCTCTGCATCGTGGATCCAAGGTCTTCCTAGCAAGCAAGCTGTCGGTACGTCCATGACTTGGAAAGTAATTTTGAAAGTGTGAGGCCAATTGTCATCGGAGATCAACTTCCCAATAAGCGACTTTCTCGATCCATCAAGCTCTTACTACTATATCGTTGAACTTCATTGGCGTTCCTTTGTAAGCTAAGCGAGCGGCGTCATTTTGGCATTACATTTAAAGGCGAACCCGTATCCACCAATACATTGGACGGGGAATCATTGGAAAATCATTGAGATGTGTAAGGCCAAGTTGTGATCTTTCCTTCTTAGGAAGTTCTTAGTCACTAAAACTCAGTTATTGCGGTTGTTATGTTGGAGCGATCCTCAAATTGGTGCATAGTCACATCGTGATCCACATAAGCCTGGTCTAGTACTCTCATCAAGGCTTCTCTGTGAGCTTCGGAGTTGAGGAGTAAAGACAGTATTGAAATCTTTGAAGGAGTCTGCATCAGTTGATCTACGACTCGATACTCGCTTTTCTTGATCAGTTTTAGTATTTCTTCAAAGTCTGAGTTGATGTTGGTTCCATCAGTAGAACCAATATTTGTGCTTGGGTTAGCAATGGGAATCGTTGCGATTCTCGGAGATATGCTAGCGGGTTGTTTAACAACAGGAATTGCAGGCGATCTTGGTGCTAGTGGAGCGTGAACTCGTCCACTCCGCGTTACTCGTCCGATTTCTGTTATATTGACATTAGCTGGAAGTGTAGGCATGGGTATCTCCTTTCCATCCTCTATCAGGGTTGCATTGTACTGGTAAGGAATTGCTTTGGTAGAAGCTGTATGGAGCAGGACCGGTGAATTACCAAAGGAGATGTTGGAATGTTGGAACCACTGTACGCGATCTCCACATGCTCGGGTATGTTGAAACAAGGGATCACAATGTTTACTTCGGGATTTTCCGAGTTGATATCTGAGACTAAAAGCTCATGCGGAAAATGCCCTACGATATTTACGTCATGGTCATCTCGGTTTCTGTAGATTTGTAAATCACCAGTGTCTAACAAATGCTGGATATCTGCTCTTATGGTGGAACATCCTTGAATATTCTGGGAGCAGACGCGGCAAGCTGCATAATCATGCTTAGTGAAGGTGCTCATGGTATTGTATGCTTCATGAAGATGCACCACATTTTCTCAGTATCAAACTTACTGAATGTCCGCTGTGACTAGGAAGCGGATTGGCTTGTACGTTTGGGCTCGTATTCTTGAAGGAAAGAAGATTAGACCTTACTAAATTCTGTACTTCTGCCTTTAATGCTATGCAATGTTCGAGGTCATGGCCTGGTGCCCCTTGGTGGAAAGGGCAAGATACGTCGGTTTTGTACCACCACGACAATTTCTCAGGAACCGGAGGTGGAGACCTTGTTTGTATCAGATTTCTTTCTATTAGAGCAGGGTAAAGTTCTGCGTACGTCATTGGGATCGGATCGAACTGAGTGACCCGATGCATACGGTTTTGGTTATTAAACTGCTGAGCCTGCTGACGAGGCTGTTGAGTTTGTTGATTTTGTTGAAATTGCGGAGCAATTCTTGTGTTCGGAGTCATGTTGACAGTGGGCGCTATGGCAGCTACCTGTCGTTGTTGAATGACATTCTTGCGTGGTTTCCCTCGGGACACCATTCCTACGTCATGTTCCTTTTTCCTTGGGAAACTGGTTCCAATTTTCTTGGTATTACTAGAAGATCCTGCTTCCTTGGTTAGACGTCCTGTCCGAACCCCTTCTTCTAGTCGCATTCCCATGCTTACCATTTCGTTGAAGTCTCCGGGAGCGCTAGCGATCATTCGTTCATAGTAAAATGAGCCTAGAGTATTCAAGAATACCTTAGTCATCTCCTTCTCTTCCAAGGGCGGGTTGACTTGGGCAGCAATTTCCCTCCATCGTTGCGCATATTCCTTGAATGTCTCTCTTTCCTTTTGAGACATGGAGCGGAGTTGATCCCTATCAGGAGCCATATCCAAGTTGAACTTATATTGCTGTACGAAGGCTTTACCTAAGTCGTTGAATGTTTGGATATTCGTGCTGTCTAAACCCATGTACCACTTCAGTGCGGCACCGGTGAGACTGTCCTGGAAGTAATGAATTAGCAGCTGATGATCCTCATTGTACGTAGACATTTTCCTGGCATACATCGTGAGATGACTTTGCGGACATGAGTTTCCTTTGTACTTTTCAAAGTCAGGGACTTTGAATTTTGCAGGTATTTTTACGCGAGGAACTAAGCACAGATCCTGGGCATTTTTCCCAAACAATTCTTTCCCTTGAATCGTTTTTATCTCAAGCTGCATTTTGAGGAGTTGTTCCTGGAGATTCTCCATTGAACCACGAGCGTTCGTGTTATTTCCTGGAGTGTGATGAACTTCTTCGTCTGTGGTAGCGTGCACTACGGAAGCTGAGTTCAACATAATCGGTTGAGAAACCGACATTGTTACTTGTGGAAAAGTTATTCCATGTTGTAGAGTGAACGTAGCGTTTTGCTGCAAAGTAGGTATTTCAAGCGGGGTTGTTTGAGAAGTCGGTTGGCGAACTTCGATGCCGAAGTTGAAAGGCATTCCCCATGGATAGCCTTCTGGCATGTTGAAAGGTGAACTCGGCGGCAATTTGGCGGAGTAGTAGTATCCTCTGAAGTTCTTGTTTGGTTTTGTTGCTCGATCTTTGCTTGTTGACTTTCTTGTTGTGGCAAGTGAGTTGACCAAAGATGTGAGTCTCTCCACTTCTTCCTGTAGCGTAGTTACCGTGCTACGGAGTTCAACGTTTTCTTGCTCAAAATTCTCCATTATTTTTCTTCTTTTTGATCTAGTATCGTGCGTTCGAGTTGGTTGGGACGGAGAAACTCTAAGGCGACGACGACAATCTGTTCCTATCTGGAAAAGTGATTCCAACTGGAAAAATGAGAATATAGACAATAGACCTAAATGCAAGATATGATGCATGAATATGATTGTAAAGAAGAGAAATTTCCAAAGAATTTATGCTAAACGAGATATTTCTGGCAAATATTTGGATGGAAAACACGAATTTTATTGATTAATGAAGGAAGATTACAACAATTGTTTTTTTTTTTTGGAGCATTGCTCACACAAATGATAAAACAAATGATAAAATTACAAACTAAATTAAACTAATTAAACGTCTTCGTCTGATGAAGATCCAAAGGCTTGATGCAGCTTCCTCTTCAGGATTTCCTTTCCATAGCGAGCTTTTAGTTCCGCTTTCTCGGCTTTTAGCTTGCTGACGACTCTTTTCCATTTGTTGGGAGTAAGATTGTTATTCATCAAATCTTCAGGCGTTCCTTTTCTTTCTTTGATGAATTTCTTGATTGCGTCATGTTTCTGGCGAATCTCCTCATCTTTTTCCATGAGCCATTCATCCTGGAAATAAAGCGTCTTTTCATGATCTTTGACTTGCTTCTTGAGTTTTTCATTCTCAAGGTTAGTCTTAAGGAATTTGCTTTCCAAGGCTTCCTTCTCAAACCTTATCTTGGTCAAGGCTTCTTGGTATTCTCCCACAGCTTCGACGGGAAAATCTGTTGATTTGGAGGCGATTGAGAACATGGGATCTTCATAAGCGTAAGGCATTCGGAATTCCTTTGCTCTTTTCTTTACCAAAGTGTAGGTTTCCATGGCTACACAATTCTTTGCCTTACCTTTTCCTTTCTTTCGGATGTGATGCCAAGCTTTAATCATCCTAGCCAATCCTTGGGAATCCTCCCTTCATGGTAGAAGTAGCTTTCTCTAAATCCAAGAGGTTTACCAGAGTTTGCGTATCCGAGTTGACGTCTCGCTAGGAATGGGTTATAGTTGATTCCTCCTCTTGTACCAATGAGAGGTACGTTGGCAAATTCTCCACAACTCTCAATGATTTCCATCTCATTATTTGCCAAAGTATACCAATGGATATCGTCGTTTGTAAGAGACATGAGTCTTCTGGACCAATGCCACTCGTCTTTGTTTTCGCGGAAGATAGGAGATTTAGGCAAGTGTGAGGTAATCCATTTGAAAAGCAGTACGCAACACACGATAGTTCCGTCTCCTTGACGATTCCTATGATGAATAGAGGCGTCGTATCACCGGCGAGGGTGAGCAGGTTTCCAATCGAGAAAGATCCTTATGGCGTTGATATCAACGAAATTTGGGACGTTGGAAACAACACCAATCCATAGAGGAGTAAAGCTAAAATAGCTTCAAAGGCTACCATACTACCGGCTTGAGAATTTGAGAGCCTTCTCCATTAGGAACTTTGAAGTCGGTCCTAAGAGTTTTCCTTTGGTAGTTAGGTTTTGTCTATCTCGATTTCTTTAAATGAGTCATTGTTGCAATGATTGGTGACTTAGGAATGGCTTCAAACCATTGAAAGGCACTTTGTCGATCTTGAGATACCTAGGATATCGCATACTCTTCCAAAGTAGGCATCTACGATAATCGGGGAAAGTGAAAGCAATGATAGGTGGATCGTCGAGGCTGAGCGAAGGTTTTGAGAAGTCCTTCATCGACGTTAGCGTTCAGAAGAGTTAGAAGAGTTCCATAGCGTTTTCTGAAATCCGAGGGATCTTCTACCAAGGATGCTAACTCTTTTAACTTTCCTACATCAGGAATTCTAAAACTGTATCTTTTGGTGAATCTTCCTCTGACATCCATCACTCTAACCTAAAATATTTTACAAAGAAAAAATCTCTAAATTCTTTGGAAATGGGAAGAGAAATGAAGTTTTTTTTTTTGAATGAATGAGTGAATGCATGAATGCGGCAAACATGGTTAGTAGTTATACACACGGTCAAGCGTTCGAAGTCACGAGCATGAAATAGCGATAAGAATCAACGTGGTTAAGTTCTATGGGCTTATTCATACGTGAATCGGGTTCTACGATAATCTGAGCTCAACACTCCCCTTCAAAACATTATTGGATTTGTTGAATACTTGATGGTCCAATAATATTTTCAAAGAAACTCGCTGATCGTAGTATCGCATGACAATTACTCTAGGCTTACACCGAATAATCTACTTTTACATCCTAATGGCGGGGATGGTTTATGTGTTCTCTGATCCACTCGACTTCTTAAGTTCCCCGAAAATACTGGTGTTTTCGCAATTACTTGCTAAACACAATACCCCCAAGACAACCTCCGAGAAATATTAACCGAAAGCATTGAGCGCTCACGTATTAATATCTCCACCTAGATCTTAAAAATGTTTCTTAAATCGGGTTAGGATTTCTTTCCATCAAGTGAAATCAAAACACCCAATAAAGAAAAACAGATATGTGCAAAACATGAAAGCTTATCCCCTTTCTTTTCTTTTTGAAAACAAAAAGCTTGGTGCTCTCGGCGAAGTAGCGTTTTCCTTTTTGAAAATCAAAGTTTCTACTCCCAGTAGTCGCCATTTTTCTGTTCGCGTTAAAGGTGGCTAGAGGATCTGACGTGAATTCGGATCTTCTGGCTCGTAACGATTTAAATCTTTTGATTTGTTTATAAAGATGTCGCGAGCATCAAGCTTTATTATTTTCAACACAAGAAAGATGATTTAATGATTATGAAAAAGGGGAAAGCTGAAATACCCTCAAGTGATATTGATATGCGTAACGACTAGCGCAAACTAGACGTAACGCATTGGGAGATACGAATAAGGGGATTGTTATATAAAGGGAATAGATGGAGCACCCTAAATATATGTAGTTATCTACAACTTTATATATGAATATGTTTGATATGTTTGTGTGTTTTAATTGCTATTTCTATGATTGGGAAAGTTTCTCCTTTGGATTTTAGAAGCGAGATTATGTGGGATTCTAGTGGTTATTTTTATTGTGCTCGCAAAGATCTATGGATCTTCTGCATACATATCCCCTAGTGGGAATCAGAGCATTTGTAGCTCGGATCTACAGGGTTCTGTGTTTTGTTTGGTGCAGGGAGATAGAAATTTGCTCGGCAAGGATGAGACCTTGTGCCTACGTATTCTCAAAAGGATGTTGAGAAAGTCAGAGCAATCGTAGTTCCCACTTATGCTAATGGAAAGCAACAGGATGTTAGTAAGAGACAGGCAAATGTCATCTTAATGAAAAAATGTATCTAATCTATTTCATCACATACATTTTTGAAAAGTTTAATTGATTAAAATCTTTCGTCGTAAGCTATAGGTGTTTTGCTTGAGTGTACAAGCATTACCACTTACATGTTTAAGAAAGATGTTTGAAAAATATGATTGAATCTTTTAACTGTAAGTATTAGGTGTTTTGCTTGAGTGTACAAGCGTTACCACTTACATTTTAAGAGATGTTTTTGTTTGAAAAAAAAAGTTTGAAAAGTTTTGAAAAGTTTTTGACTGTATGTGATGTGATGGATGAGATAATTCTTCCATAGAGATGATAGATGTCTAAATCTCAAGGAGAAATTGATTGGATTAAAGGGATGCTTTTAAGAAGCCCGTGGGTCCTTGTATTGTTCGCCCAAGAGGAGGCATTCCGAGGGTCATCGAGGTCATCGAGGTCCTTGTATGAAGCTCGAGAGGAAGCTATAGGGTATGGTGGCTTTGGCTTGAAGGATTTCAAGAAACCATCCTTTTGAATAAGAGCAATTTCAGGAAATTTTACTCTGGGAATTTGAAAGTGATTTCAAGGAAACCATCCTTCGTGGTTCTATCTTAGCGGGTGATTCTTTGTATTGGAAGCCCAATAGGAGGTGTTAAGAGATTTCCTATCTCTTTCATTGTATGATGCCCGAGAAGGCTAAACTCAATGAGGAGTTCTTTTGAGCGGAGCCCAAGGAGGCTGACTCAGCGGAGTGTTGTCTTATATGAAGCCTAAGCGGAGGCTAAACTCTGTGGGGAGAGTTTCTTTGTACGAAGCCCAAGAGAAGGCTAAACTCAGTTGGAGATAAAATATCTTGTATGAAGCCCAAGCGGAGGCTAAACTCAGATGAATGAGTTTTCTTATATGAAGCCTAAGAGGAGGTGACCCATCTTTGAGGATGGATTGTCTTGTATAAAGCCCAGCGGAGGCTAAACTCAACTGGGATGAGTTATCTTGTATGAAAAGCGGAGGCTATTACTCTGGGAACCTATTGATTAGTCTAATTGTTATGTTATTATTAGACGGTTTGTATAAACAGGTGTGTGTGTGTGTGTGTGTGATATGTATTCACAGGAGTTTATGAAGGAAATATAAACAATGCATGATGTTTATTTACAGGAGTTTATGAAATATAAACAAGTGTCTGTGAAACGAACGTTTAAAACGAGCGTAACTTGATTATTTACAAGTATGAACTGTGTACAAGGAAATGAATATGTACATGAACGAGTTTTTGTGTCTGAGAAAGATGGATGTACATAGGAGGGTTGGGACTTACACCATAAGGGAGGCCCATTGATTTGAAAGCAGTTTCACAGGGAATAATGCTCCTTCCAATATCAATGGTATTCAGTGTAAAATGTACAGATGAAATGGAAATGATTGATTGAAGTTTATACGTAAAAGGTATCCATTATGTACAGATAAAAAGTATTTGAAAAAAAAGTATCATGTTATATGGATAAAATTTTGATATGTACAAGGAAATATTATGTACATAAAAGAATGTTATGGGACTTACACCATGATGGAGGCCCATTGGTTTGAAAGCAGTTTCACAGGGAATAATGCTCATTTCAATACCAATGGTATCGGTGTATAAACAAACGAATGAAAAACAAACGAAAGAAATTTGTTTACGTTTGAATATTAACAATGATAATTTGAGTATGTACAAGTAAAACTAAATATGTACATAAAGGATTGGGACTTACACCATAAGGGAGGCCCATGATCGATCGAGAAATTCGAGAGAAGACAAAATCAGTTTTATCGTTTTAAATCGGATCGATCATGGTAAAAGATGCAAGTTTCATGAAATGTTTTGAAAAATGATTTTGAAATGTTTTGAAATGTGAGGTTCATTTATGAAAAGTTTTGAAAAAGATCGGAAGTCGAAAACTTGAAAAATTCACCTTAAAAGGAGGTTTGAAAAGTGTTCAGAACGTCGTTTTCGGCTCGATTAAAATTTAATCAGATGAAAGTTTTTTTCTGAAAATTTTTGCACTATCATAAAATAGATGTATTTATTGACAAGTGTCCAAAAAATCACCTTAAAATAAGGAGTTTTGATTGGTCAAAAAAATTGTGAAAGTTTTGTAAAAAAAACATGAAAAATTTGAAAAGTTGTAAAAAAGAATGGTCCTGGTGGGTGTTGAACCCATGACCATGAGGTGGGACGCGTGTCAAAGAGAACTAAAGGCAAGCAAGCAACCACTAGACCAAACGCGTTTCTGTGTTTAGTGGACTAACACACGTGTAGACAAGGTGTTGGATTATTTGAAAATTTGAAAATGAAGAACAGATGAAGAACACGCGCGCATCCTGGGTTTGTGGTTTGATCCTCAGATTGCAAAACTCAAGCCAGAATCTTTGTTTCTCAACCAAATTAAGTGAAGTAAAAATCAAACTTGATCGGTTTTTCATCACGAACATGAATATGTATGTTAATTTCATTTATTTTCAACCTAGCATGTTTGGATTTCTGGAGAATGCTAAGAACCCTAAAACTGAGAAATCAAATTAAATTATGTGTAGTTGATGATTGTTTGATTTTATTGAGGGTTATCAATCGTTATGAGTGCAGAAAAGGATCGGCCAAGAGCTTTTTCAAAAAGATGCAAGGAATATGGATATCATAGTTCATATGCATACCTGGAAAAGTGAGAATCGAAAACTGGATTTTGATGCTTCCAGTTGTTGTTTTATGACTGCTTGAGCACCAACGGCATGTATGGAAGCTGTGAGGATAGCCTGCTTGCCTTAAATCCTTTCCAATCAATCCAGCCAAGTCCACCTGCATAGACTGAAAAATGGAGCTCGAATTCTTGGTTAGAGCTGTTACAGATCGAGATTAATGGCCTGACTCATGTCCATGGAGTATAGTGATGCTGCTCAGATGATTAGATCACAGTTTTATCAAGCTTTACTCCAAATTCGATTGCTTGGGCAGTTTGGAAAAGTTTGAAAAATGAAAAATGAAAACTGATTTTAACTTGATTTCAGTTTGATTTTAAGCTTGTAACAAGTTTGATAGTGATTATGAAACATGTTGGACACCAAAGATCATCATGGTTTTAGCTCAATTTCAAAAATGCTATGTTTCTCAATTTGCACTATATTGCTTGATTTTCAAGAAAGTAAAGAGAAAGCATCATTTTGCATTGTTTTGGTGTCTATTGAGCTTGAATTGGTACCTCTATTTATAGGCCATTGTATCTGAAATGTTAGGCAAGCAATTGGGCATTGGTAATTCAAACTTGCCTTAGAGGGCAAGGAAGTCTTTTTTGCATTAAATGCAAAAGGAAGCTTCCTTCTTTTAACCATGGTTAATTTCCAACTTGATCCTATCTTATAATAATTACATCCAACTGATTTTTATCAGTTCTATCCTCTCTTGGCAAGGTGGCAAAGGTTCTAGAAGAGGAAAATGCAAAATGACCTATAATCTTGATGTTTTGACTTTGAAAATCAAGTGTCATGGAGCCTTATGTTTCAATTTCAAAAGTGTATCTAGACTCCATGGATTTGAGAGTTATTGGACATTTTGGAAATATTTTTCCACAAGCTACAACTTTCATGTTTTGAGTTTTTTCAAATTCAAATTGGAACTAGGTGAAAAAATGGCTTGAAGTTTGAAAAAAATAAGAAATTTCAACACTTAGAAAAATTTCTAAGTATGAAAACTTTTGACTTTTTGTTGACTTTTTTCAAATTCTTTGATTTTTTATGATCATGATGGATCATTTGAAGTATTTTGATGATGGAAAAAGTTTTGTTTTGAAAAATTTGACCAAAAGTCAAAGTTTGACTTTTCTGTGCAGATGAAATTTCACCAGACGTTTCTGAAATTGACTGATGAAGTCTGTGAACCTCTGTGATGTTTTGAATCCAGAAATTAGGTCAAGATGTTGTATCTAAGATATAATTACCAATCTCTATCCAAAAAAGTCATTTCTTGCTCAAAAAATCAGAGAATGCCTATGCTCGACCAAAACCCTAATTGGTCGATCCTCGATTGATCAGTGAGGAAAATGGATATCTGAGGATTGAAGGCTGATGATTTGATCAAGATAGATCAAATGGAGTGAGAAAATATCAAACCCTAATTGGTTAGCTCTTGAATCAGATGAAAATCTGATGAAACCCTAATTTTGACCTGTGAATGTTATACCCGATTAATGCTGTCTGAACTGTTAGTTGTGCAATGATGCAAATGTAAGGTGGTATATTAGGTCAAAATTTGGGGTATGACAATACAAATAATGCATGCTTCAATTCAGCCATATTGTTAGTGTAATCGAAACATAATCTGGCGGTGAAAGGTGTATGGCCGCCCTTAGGAGATATAATCACAGCGCCAATACCGTTGCCAAGTGCATTAGAAACTCCATCGAAGACCATGGTCCATCGGGATCCTGGCTCAGGTCCTTCATCCGGTCCAGGCTCTTCATAATCTGTGACTAACATAATATCCTCGTCTAGGAACTCAAAATGCATGGACTGATAGTCATCTACAGCTTGATGAGCCAAATGATCATCTACCACACTTTCTTTGATTTCCTTCTGAGTAGTATACTGGATGTCGTATTCGGTCAAAATCATTTTCCATCTTGTTATTCTTCCGGAGAGAGTAGGTTTCTCGAATATGTATTTTATCGGACCCATCTTAGAGATCAACAAGGTAGTGTGAGTCAACATATACTGTCTTAGTCGGTGAGAAGCCCAAGCCAAAGCGCTGCAAGTTTTCTCGAGCTGTGAGTATCTTGTTTCACAGTCGGTAAACTTTTTCCTAAGGTAGTATATTGCATACTCTTTTCGACCAGACTCGTCATGTTGCCCCAACATACACCCATTGAATTCTCTAATATTGTTAAGTACATGATCATAGGTCTTCCCTTAACTGGCAATCGTCATTCTATTTTACTACTTGATCTTTCTTCAGTAACTTGAAGATTGGCTCACAAGTAGTAGTTAGATGTGCAATGAATATGGAAATATAATTCAGTCATCCTAAGAAACCTCTGACTTCCTTCTCAGTACGGGGAGCTGGCATTTATTGAATATCTTTAACCTTAGCGGGGTCAACTTTGATACCTTTACCACTGACAACGAATCCCAGGAGTTTGTCGGATCTGACTCCAAATGTGCATTTGCTCGGATTCAATCTCAGTTTGTATTTCTTCAGTCTATCAAAAAACTTATGCAAATGACCAAGATGTTCTTCTTTGGTTTGTGATTGAGCTATCATGTCGTCGACGTAAACCTCTATCTCGTGATGGATCATATCATGGAATAAAGCCATCATAGCACGCTGATATGTTGCGCCAACATTCTTCAACCCAAACGACATTACCTTGTAACAAAAAGTGCCCCATTGTGTAACGAAAGTAGTATTTTCCATATCTTCGAGAGCCATCTTGATCTGATTGTAACCAGAGAAACCATCCATGAAAGAGAAATCTTTATGTTGAGCGGTGTTGTCAACCAGGACATCAACATGTGGAAGCGGAAAATCATCTTTTGGGCTCGCCTTATTTAGATCTCGGTAGTTCACACACATGCGCACCTTGCCATACTTCTTAGGTACGAGCACCAAGTTCGCAACCCACTGTGGATAAGAAGTAATGGCTAAGAAACCGACATTGAATTTTTTCATAACTTTGGCTTTAATTTTCTCAGACATCTCAGGACGCATACGACAAACCTTCTGCTTCATAGGGAGAAAACCTTCATTCGTGGGTAGTCGGTGTGACACCCCAAATAATTCGATAATTAAATAATTATGATTTTTAATTATTAATTTAATTGAGAATATAATTTATTAATATATTGGATTATTGGGATTAATTGTGGAATAAAGGAATGGAATTATTAGAGGTGTGTTGAGTAAAGTGAGGGTGTGAGGAGTAAAAGACTCTACTCACATTATTTAATTTATTTTATTTATATTAGAGGAATAAAAGAAATAAAATAAGGAAAAGAGGAAAAAAGAGTCATTTTGGAGAAAACAAGAATACGTGAAGTTGAGAAGAGGAAAAGGAAGGAAGAAAACCTAAAGTGCCGGAATTCGAAGAACTCACAAGGTAAGGGGTGATTTTGATTAGTTAATTCATATTATCGGTTTAGATATTCAATGGTATGGATCATAGTGTGTTAGGAATCCCGGTTTAGAATGTTAGGGTTCCGTAGAATTGTCCCTATTGTGTCGAATTATAGGTTGAAAACAATTAGGGTGTCAGATATCAAATAGAAATGATGGAAATATGTTGTTTTATGTGATAATGATGCAAATTGGATGTGTTTTAGTATTTCCCATGTTGAAATTCGTATGGGTAAGTTTGGGTTTGATTGAGAATGAATAAATGCTGTCAAAAGTGCAGGAAATGGCTCTGTAACACGTGGGAACCGGTTCCCAGTGGGGAGGAACCGGGTTCCACTTTGAAAAATTTGTAAAAACCTGAAAATTGCACTCAGGAACCGGTTCCTGTATGGGTAGGAACCGGGTTCCCATACAATTTTCCAGAAGCGTGAAATTTGAACTTTCCAGGAACCGGTTCCTGTATATGTAGGAACCGGGTTCTGCTGTATATTTTTGAAAAATGTCAAACTTTGAAAATTCATAACTTTCAAACCGTAAGTCCGTTTTGAGCGCCGTTTTGGACGTTATTTCTTAAATTTAATGCTCTATTTTATAAAATGAAAATATTTTCCAAAACTTGAAATTATTTTGAAAATGAGCCGAATTCCGAAATGGGTGACTTTTGACTAACGCATATTGATATGTATGTAGCAGAGATCCTGTGATGATGAATGTATTGGTATTGTGTGGATGTAGAGCATGTTTATGCTGTTGTTAATTGTATGCATGATGGTTGAGATGTCATGTTGTTGGTTTTGATTCAGTTATGGTAAATTGATGTATTACATAGACTGATTGATGTTGCATGCTAGTGATGTGCGTGCATATGCATTGTTTTGGTGAAGTTAATTCCCATTGTGTGGAATTTGACTTGGATTGCCGATAACCGATACCCGAGTGAGGATGGGTGGTTAGGCTGGATTCGTGTCCGGGTATTTATGGACGAATCGATGGTTACTGTATCCGGTTGATGATGGATCAGTGTTGGGTGACTTGGTCACGTGTTGGTACCACATGCATTGTGTCTGCATTTGTGTTTGCATGGGATTGTAACATGTTAGGATGTCTTCCAGTGTTGCAATTATTTTGTTGTCTATTGATTATGCATAATGACTAGTATGGTTGTAATTGTGAGTTGGATATGAATTTATGCTAAGTGGGTGAAATAATATGCTTGTGATATATTATTGATTGAAAAGCTTATAATGTGTTTTAATTATGAGAAGTCTCACCCTTACTTTACAATTTCAGATTAAAGTTAGCAGCTCAGGACTTGGTGAGGATGGCTCTAGAGCTTATCATTTAAGTCCGCGTGTCAGTATCATGCTCTGATTAGATTGTAACACTGGGGAACGTTAGTTGAGGAATTAGATACTGTTCAGTTGTTTCTTTAAATTTTGTTGGGAATAATAATGATTGGTTTATTCCGTTTTGGTTATGGTATTTTTCCGCTGTGTAAGACATGGTCTTAATTTAATTGAATTATTTTGAATAATGATCCTCAGTGTAGCATGGCTACTGTTTATTTGGAGGTTTTATTTTATTTAATAATTGTGACATCCCTTGTTCCGTGTTAACTCTGATGGATTATGTCCTTTAATCGTTGATATAATTAATATTGTTCGGGGTATTTTAGAAGGGGTGTTACAATAGTGGTATCAAAGCATAGTCGGTCTTGTCTTGTGTCGTTATCCCTTTTAGTATGCGACTAGTGTAAGTAACACTGTCGATACTTGTGTGCTGATGTAGATTATTTTGTAATGTTACAGAACAATGGCCGGAAGAGGTAACGGAAGGAATGATGATGCTATTGCTGAGGCTTTGGGAATGTTGGCTGGAGTGCTCGGAGGGAACCAGCAGGGAGCTGTGATTGGTGCTGACCGACAATTGGGGAATTTTCAGAGGAATAATCCTCCATTGTTCAAGGGTGCACATGATCCCGAAGGTGCTCAGAAGTGGTTGAAGGAGATCGAGAGGATCTTCAGAGTAATTGACTGTGCTGAAGGGATGAAGGTGAGATACGGAACTCACATGTTAGCAGAGGAAGCTGATGACTGGTGGGTTGCTACCAGAACTGAAATGGAAGAAGATGGTATTGCGTTTACTTAGGCTGTGTTCAGGAGGGCTTTTCTGAGGAGGTACTTTCCTGAGGACATCAGAGGCAAGAAGGAGATAGAGTTTCTGGAACTCAAGCAGGGTAACAAGACTGTCAGTGAGTATGCTTCGAAGTTTACTGAGTTAGCGAAGTATTATGCTCATTATACTAACGATGCAGATGGAGAATTTTCCAAATGTATCAAGTTTGAGAATGGTCTTCGTGATGAGATTAAGCAGGGTATTCGGTATCAGCAGCGTATCCGGAGATTTCCTGATCTGGTTGACTGCAGTAGGATTCTAGAGGAGGATCTTGCTAACACTAAGTTGAATGCTCGAGGGTATGTTGATAGGAAGGGCAAGCAACAGATGGATCGTGGTAAGCCTTATGATAGGAGTAATCAGAGATCTGGTGGTTGGAAGAAATCTAGTGGAGGAGATTCTGGTTCTTCCATTAAGTGCTACAAGTGTGGTGAGACAGGACATCGTATGGTGGACTGTAAGAGCAATGATAAGAAGTGTTTCAAGTGTGGGAAACTCGGCCATATGGCCAATGATTGCAGAGTGAGAGTGGTGACTTGTTACAACTGTGGTGAAGAGGGTCATACTCGTCCTCAGTGCACAAAACCCAAGAAAGAGCAAGCTGGTGGTAAAGTGTTTGCATTGTCTGGATCAGAGACTAAACCAGATGATCGGCTGATTAAAGGTACATGTTTTATTAATGACATACCTTTGATTGCGATTATTGATACTGGAGCTACGCATTCTTTTATTGCTTTGGATTGTGCTAAAAGATTGAATTTGGAAATTTCTAATATGGATGGAAGTATGGTTATTGATACTCCTGCGTCGGGTTCAGTGACTACTTCGTATGTTTGTAGGAATTTTCCTATTGTGATTTTTGGTAGGGGTTTCGGTATGGATTTAGTGTGCCTACCGCTAGAACAACTTGATATCATCCTTGGAATGAACTGGTTGGAATTCAACCAGGTTCATATCAACTGTTTTGCAAAGACGGTTATTTTTCCTGAAGAGGTTGGTGTCAAAGATGTGACTATGTCGGTTAAACAGATGAACCTAGGCTGAAAGATGGTCTGTGGTGTTTATGTTGTACTGCGATAGAAGCGGAGGAAAATCAAAGAGTGATGGATTGCGGTGGTGAATGAATTTCCCGAGGTGTTTCCGGAAGACGTTAGTGAATTGCCACCTGAGAGAGAGGTAGAGTTTACTATAGATTTGATTCACGGAACTAGTCCGGTGTCGATGGCGCCTTATCGCATGTCGGCATCTAAATTAGTGAGCGAAGAAGCGTTAGAGGAATTGCTTGAGAAGAAGTTTATTCGTCGAGTGTTTCGTGTGGGTGCTCCGTGTTATTGGTTAAGAAGAAGGAAGGTTCAATGAGATTATGTGTTGACTACCCGGTTGAATAAAGTTACAATCAAGAATCGGTATCCTTTGCGAGGATTGATGATTTGATGGATCAACTCGTTGGAGCTTGTGTATTTAGTAAGATTGATCGAGATCGGATATCATCGATTCGTGTGAAGTCGGAGGATATTCAAAACGCATTTAGAGCGAGGTATGGGCATTATGAATATTACATTATGCCGTTTGGAGTTACTAATGCACCTGGTGTTTTCATGGAGTATATGAACAGGATATTTCATCCGTATCTTGACAAGTTCGTAGTAGTGTTCATTGATGATATTCTGATTTATTTGAAGAGCGATGAGGAGCATGCAGAACATCTCAGAGTTGTGTTGGAATTGTTGAAAGAGAAGAAGCTTTATGCGAAGTTGTCCAAGTGTGAATTCTGGTTAGATGAAGTAAGTTTTCTTGGCCATGTAATTTCCAAGAATGGAATTGTTGTGGATCCTACGAAGGTAGAAGCGGTATCGCAGCGGGAAGCGTCGAAGAATACTTCTGAGATCCGTAGTTTTCTGGGTCTTGCAGGTTATTACAGGAAGTTTATAGAAGGATTTTCCAAACTAGCATTGCCATTGACTAAGTTGACTAGAAAAGGGCAGGTGTTTGTTTGGGATGTTGAATGTGAGAAATGATTTCAAGAGCTGAAGAGGAGACTGACAAGTGCTCCGATCTTGATTTTGCCAAATCCGACTAAGTCTTTTGTTGTGTATTGTGATGCATCATTAATGGGATTAGGTGGTGTATTGATGCAAGATAGGCAGGATGTGGCGTATGCTTCAAGACAGTTGAAGATTCACGAAAGGAATTATCCGACTCATGATTTAGAGTTGGCGGCTGTTGTGTTTGTATTGAAGTTGTGGAGGCATTATCTGTATGGTTCACGGTTTGAAGTGTTCAGTGACCACAAGAGCTTGAAGTATCTTTTTGATCAGAAAGAGTTGAACATGAGGCAGAGGAGATGGTTAGAATTCCTAAAGGATTATGATTTCGGTTTGAATTACCATCCTGGTAATGCAAACGTTGTTGTAGATGCCTTGAGTAGGAAGTCCTTGCATATGTCGATGTTAATGGTCCGTGAGTTAGATTTGGTTGAGCAGTTCAGAGATTTAAGTTTGGTTTGTGAAACTACTCAGAATAGTGTGAAATTGGGTATGTTGAAACTGACTAGTGGTATTCTGGAAGAGATTAGAAATGGACAGAAGTCTGATATTGGATTAGTTGATAAGTTGACATTAATCAACCAAGGTCAAGGAGGTGAGTTCAGAATTGATGAGAATGGAGTTATGAGATTTGGTGATCGGGTGTGTGTTTCAGATGTTGCCGAGATTAGGAAGAGTATTTTGGAAGAAGGACATCGTAGCGGGTTGAGTATTCATCCCGGTGCTACTAAAATGTACCATGATTTGAAGAAGTTGTTTTGGTGGCCGGGAATGAAAAAGGAAATTGCTGAGTTTGTGTATGCTTGTTTAGTTTGTCAGAAGTCAAAAATCGAGCATCAGAAACCGTCAGGATTGATGGAGCCATTGTTTGTTCCAGAATGGAAGTGGGATGGAATCTCTATGGATTTTGTGTCTGGTTTGCCAAGGACAGCGAAGAATTGTGATTCTATCTGGGTTATTGTGGATAGGTTGACGAAATCTGCTCACTTTATTCCGATAAGAATGGATTATCCGATGGAGAGGTTAGCAGAATTGTATGTTGAAAAGATTGTGAGTCTACATGGTATTCCTTCTAGCATTGTGTCGGATTCAGATCCGAGGTTTACATCTAAGTTCTGGACGGGATTGCAAGAAGCTTTGGGTACCAAGTTGCGTTTAAGTTCCGCTTATCATCCGCAGACAGATGGTCAGACGGAAAGAACGATTCAGTCGTTGGAAGATTTGCTGAGAGCCTATGTGTTAGAGAAGGGTGGAGCTTGGGATAGTTATCTACCGTTGATTGAGTTTACCTACAACAATAGCTTTCACTCGAGCATTGGTATGGCTCCGTTTGAAGCATTGTATGGTAGAAGGTGTCGGACACCGTTGTGTTGGTATGAATCTGGTGAAAGTGCGGTGATTGGGCCAGAGATTGTTCAACAAACTTCGGAAAATATTAAGATGATTCAGGAGAAGATGAGGACTTCTCAGAGTCGTCAGAAAAGTTATCACGATAAGAGGAGGAAAGATCTTGAGTTTAGTGAAGGAGAACATGTTTTTATGCGAGTTACTCCGATGACGGTATTGGTCGAGCTTTGAAGTCAAAGAAGTTGACTCCACGATTTATTGGTCCTTTTCAGATTACCAAGAGAATTGGGAAGGTTGCATATCAGATTGCCTTGCCGCCGTCACTTGCGAATTTGCATGATGTTTTTCATGTATCTCAGCTAAGGAAGTATATTGCTGATCCGTCTCATGAGATTCGGGTAGATGATATACAGGTACGAGAGAATTTGACTGTGGAAGCGGTACCTGT
Source organism: Vicia sativa (assembly GCA_021764765.1). NCBI lineage: Eukaryota > Viridiplantae > Streptophyta > Magnoliopsida > Fabales > Fabaceae > Vicia > Vicia sativa. The sequence goes on along the minus strand of CM038794.1, from coordinate 25,081,607 downwards.
GAGAATTGAGGATCGAAAGTTGAAACAATTGCGAGGCAAAGAGATCGCATTGGTAAGAGTGGCTTGGGGAGGACCAGCAGATGGAAATGTCACTTGGGAGCTGGAGAGTCAGATGAAGGACTCGTATCCCGAACTATTCGTCTGAGGTAGGTATGTTTTCGAGGACGAAAACTCTTTTAGTTGGGGAGAGTTGTGACACCCCAAGTAATTCGATAATTAAATAATTATGATTTTTAATTATTAATTTAATTGAGAATATAATTTATTAATATATTGGATTATTGGGATTAATTGTGGAATAAAGGAATGGAATTATTAGAGGTGTGTTGAGTAAAGTGAGGGTGTGAGGAGTAAAAGACTCTACTCACATTATTTAATTTATTTTATTTATATTAGAGGAATAAAAGAAATAAAATAAGGAAAAGAGGAAAAAAGAGTCATTTTGGAGAAAACAAGAATACGTGAAGTTGAGAAGAGGAAAAGGAAGGAAGAAAACCTAAAGTGCCGGAATTCGAAGAACTCACAAGGTAAGGGGTGATTTTGATTAGTTAATTCATATTATCGGTTTAGATATTCAATGGTATGGATCATAGTGTGTTAGGAATCCCGGTTTAGAATGTTAGGGTTCCGTAGAATTGTCCCTATTGTGTCGGATTATAGGTTGAAAACAATTAGGGTGTCAGATATCAAATAGAAATGACGGAAATATGTTGTTTGATGTGATAATGATGCAAATTGGATGTGTTTTAGTGTTTCCCATGTTGAAATTCGTATGGGTAAGTTTGGGTTTGATTGAGAATGAATAAATGCTGTCAAAAGTGCAGGAAATGGCTCTGTAACACGTGGGAACCGGTTCCCAGTGGGGAGGAACCGGGTTCCACTTTGAAAAATTTGTAAAAACCTGAAAATTGCACTCAGGAACCGGTTCCTGTATGGGTAGGAACCGGGTTCCCATACAATTTTCCAGAAGCGTGAAATTTGAACTTTCCAGGAACCGGTTCCTGTATATGTAGGAACCGGGTTCTGCTGTATATTTTTGAAAAATGTCAAACTTTGAAAATTCATAACTTTCAAACCGTAAGTCCGTTTTGAGTGCTGTTTTGGACGTTATTTCTTAAATTTAATGCTCTATTTTATAAAATGAAAATATTTTCCAAAACTTGAAATTATTTTGAAAATGAGCCGAATTCCGAAATGGGTGACTTTTGACTAACGCATATTGATATGTATGTAGCAGAGATCCTGTGATGATGAATGTATTGGTATTGTGTGGATGTAGAGCATGTTTATGCTGTTGTTAATTGTATGCATGATGGTTGAGATGTCATGTTGTTGGTTTTGATTCAGTTATGGTAAATTGATGTATTACTGTTGTAGGATTTTTCCGTAAACAAGTATTTTTAATTATCGATTCGTCAGGGATTGGTGTATGTTATAGTCTTTCAATAGGAAAGTGTATTTTAAGATATTGTAACCAAGGGGGGTTTGTTATCTATTCTACTAGAACCATGAGTTTCCAAACAATACTAAATTAATTCTTTCAAAGAGAGTTATGGTTTGGATTAAAGAGAGTTTGAGATTGTTTTCAAATTAAGGAGGCATGTCAAGATTAGTTTCATTGATCTAGTTTCATACATATTCAATTAATCAAGTGATGAACATAATGGATGATTTCTATAAATACATATCCTCTCAATCTTGTAGATTTCCCACCAAGATTGTGAATGTTATCATGTTAATCCTTGCATGATTCCTCACTACAACTATTAACATGATAATCATTAAGTTCAATATTTTGTAAACACTAACACACAAATCTATTCCTAGCATTTGTTTGTTAGAGGATGAATATCCTAGGTCTACTTTGAAGTATTCTTTTCCAAGCAAAACCCAAAGCATAAAGATGAAGAACAAAGAGATTCAACTATATTAATCATCAACCATGTTCATACACAAATGGATTAAAAGAAATACATACTATAAAGATCAACTACCTCTAATCTTGACACAAAAAGAGCTTAGCTACTCATTTCCATGGTTGCTTTGCTCTCAAGATTGTTGGTAGAGATGATGAACATAAGAAAAATCAAGAGAAAAGCTATGGTTTTCTTACAATTCTTGCCCTAGATATTTTACAAAGATGAAAGATAATGATGATGAAGTGTTTCTTCCTTCCTTTACAAGCCAAAAAGTCAGTTGAAGTGATGGGTTGGTGGCTCAAAAGGTGAAAGCATGGGCTGTCCTTTTTACGAATTTCCAGATCGGTAGGTAAGTCATGTTGGCGCTCATGCTTGACACCATGTTGAGTGCGACCTGTAGCATGCTTCCTTCATCAAAATTATCTTCAAAAGAATCATCCTAAAGCTCTTCAAAATTCTTGAATCCAAGCTTGGGAGAATTAGTCAATAAATTCCTACAATTAAGAGTGAAATAAGTTAAAGAATATATATTAAACAAAAACTAAATAAAAACCTATTTAAACAAAAATACTAGAATAAATAATACTAATTAATTAAAAAGACATTGTTAAGGACCACAAAATAATGTACAAAATAACTACAATTTGGTCATAACAACTCTCTAACTTACTTCTTTGTTTGTCCCCAAACAAAAGTCAATAATCTTACAAAGCTAGAAGAAACAAAATGCAAGCATGCAAATTCACACTAGAGTAATGGTTCAAACTCGACATACCAGGCAAAAGCACACATCAATCGCTTCTTCGAAACACAACATGGCCATGAATTAAGTTCTAAACACAATATCTCAAAACATGTAACAAAATAAAAGATATGTTCACACTTGAATCACCTAATCATTTCTTCAAAATTCATGAAGAACAAAAAAGTATATTCACAAAGGACTAAACACTCTCACTAATAATTATGCACATCCAGAATAATTCATGCATTCATCGAAACAAGTTAAATGATAAAATGGAAACGAAGATCACTAAGGACTTTCAAGGTTGTAACTTGGCTTAGGTTAGAAACAAGGGATATTTAAGTACAAAGCCATTGAAACGAATCGGGTAAAAGGATATGAAGAGCATTTCACAACTAATTCCCATCTTATTATTCACAACCTCTTTTCTTTCCACAAAATGATCCTCTCTTTTTTTTTTTCTTTTCTTTTGTTTTCTTTTCATAAACAAATTTCTTTCTTCTTTTGTATTTTTCTTTTTCTCTATTCTATTTCTTTCTTTAGGATCATTGTGCCATCAATTCTAGGTTCTTTTTGATCCACCTCCCCAACTTCATTTATATCAATCCTTTTTTATTCAAGAATATGCTCTTCAAGGGTTAATTAACAAAAGGGTTGGTATTCACAAACAAGAAAATTTATAGAATGAATTATCATTGAATTTTTCAAAGATCATCAACAACTATTAAGTGGCCTACTTAACAATTAGTCGATTTGATATATTCATCCTACAAATACTATTTAGCTCAAAAGGGTTCACAAGGATTCCCTCTCTCACGGGTAATTGAAGCCCTTTTAGAATTGGTGGTTTTTCTCATAATGCACAAAAATTGCCTTGATCATCTCTAAGTTTCCAAGTTATCATAAACAAGTAAAGATTAAACATGAATCAAACGAGTTAACACAACTATTAGACACTCTATATTTGGTAAAAAGTGGAAGCTTCTCACATATATGGTTTATGTCCTAATGATTCGAATGTGAACACAAATTTTTTGTACATGCTAAGGTATTTTGCATAAAGAACAAATTTCATAAACATGTTATTATTCTACAAAACGATTAAATGTGTACCTTCTTTGTGGAATGAATCGAGAATTTTATCATCACCATCACTTTGGTGAAACACACTTACTAGCTTTGAAGAACCGTTGAAAAATTCGGACAAACCACAAGAAGTAAATTCAAATTAAATGACTATAATCTAAAAATAAAATAAAAATAAAATAAAATAAAATAAAATAAAATAAAATAAACAACTAAAATAAAAAGACACCCCAAAATGGTGTTTAAAACTTAAAAGTACTTAGGCTCCATGCCTACAAAATATCAATTGGAATTACAAGCCTATCCCCAAAAATGGATGGCAACCAACAAAATCCAGGAGTTTTAAAGTAATATCCGAAAATAAAAACTAAAAACTAGAAAATGCTGAAAGTAAAATAAAAACAGGAAAATAAAAGAGAACATCAATCAGTGGTCTCGAGAGAATTGAATCTCCAATAGACCCCGAGTCAGAACTGGAACCAGAATCAGAATTATCTTCACCATCATCCTCATCTCCCACCTCCTCCTCAACATTTGGCCCGACCCCGGGCCAACCAGCATATGCACTGAGCTGCTCTCCCGTGCGAGTGAAATGGTTCACTCCGGGCTCTCTAATCTGTAGAGCAAGGTGCTCCATGCTCTCATGCATAAACATGAATGCTCTCTGATGAGCGAGATGCATCTGCCTGTTCCATTCTTCTAATGGACTAGCCTGAGGAAGTGCCGCTGCAACTGGTATAGCATGGGCAGCAGTATTATCATCAAGGGCCCTACAAAATCGATCACAGTAGTGATCATCAATAACTTCATCAATGGTGAGGTGCCCCCACAGCAGGAAAGGCAACCTTCGCCTTTTTCAGCAAACCCATGATCAACCCAGGATATGTGAGAGCATACTTTATACGCTCCCCCTGGAGGTATAACTAAGCGCAACCCTCTTCAGCTCATTCGCGATCAGACGGCCAAAATAAATTTGCTCCTCATCGAGCATATAAGCAATTAAACCTGCCGTATCCATGGGTATCGAAGATGTGTGGCTCCCAGGTTTCAGATTATACAGAGCCACACACATCATAACTCTGGCACTTGTCTTCAGACTGGACCTGTTGAATTTCAAGGGTTGTCCAGCCCGGTTCAACTCATAAGAATGCCCAGACAAACAGAGTTTACTCCTCAGCATGTTGAAATCCCAGTTACCACGAGCCAGTTGCTCATGGTAAACATCAAGTTGGTCCTCTGGGGCTGTCCAGTTGATGCCCAGAAAACTGTTGATTGTGGTGCGAGAGAAAGATACTAGTTTGCCTCGAACAACAGAAGCAAACCTAAATTCTCTCCCCTCGGCCGGAACAGCATTTGCGTAGAATTCCCGCACAAGCTCAACGTTGACCTTCGTCTGAGGCGTACAAAGAACATCCAACCCGTAGTTATCAAGAATGACATTAGGCGTGTGGTAGTGGCCTTGATCACGGAGGCGGATGGTTTGCTCAGTCCAAATATTGCGCTCCTCGAGCTCTTTGTAGCGAGCCTCCTGAGCGTGTCCTATGAAGCGAACATGATCGAAAGCAGCTGGCCTAGAGGACCCAGCCCCAGCAGAGGAAACTCTTTGCCTTTTTGGTGCCATCTGAAAATTCAACACAAAAATCAACAGAAAAATGACACCGAGGTGTCCATTAGCAAAAAATCATGCAAACAGCAGAGCAAACCAACCAACCAAAGCATTACAACTAATCGGAAACACTAAAAAACACAGCAGAAGAATTTTTCAAAATTCTGCAGACCGCGCTGAGCGCGCTCTGTGATTTTCAGAAAAATTCTTCTGCAAAACAGAATTTTTCTCCACAAAAACACTTGCAATGGCAGCGAAAATAACATCCTATTACTTCTCTATCATCTAAACAACCTAATTCTAAGAGAAAATTCGAAAATTCCTAACCCTAGGTTTTCAAAATCTAACCTAAACATGCAATGCACACGAAATTGAGAGAAGAAAAGCATAGAATACTTACTAGGATGCCTTGGGAGATTGATTTGACAATGAAATTCACAAAGATTCGAAGATTATTTTGTTGGGGATTTTTGAGATTTTGAGAGAATGAAGAGTGATGAAGAAAATGGGGAAAAAGGGTTTAAAATAACCCTAACCCCTTTTAAAACTAACCAGGCCACGGTTTGGGCCTCAAAATCGATTTTTGAAAATAATTTTTTAAAAATCCCGGACCTGTTGTGGAAACATTGCCAGATGGGTCTAAATGCGCGCTGAGCGCGACCTACAGAATTTTGATTTTTCTGAAAAAACAGCAAAATGATAGTTCGGGCATGTGTAAATGAGTTCAAGGAAGAATACTTACAATGTTGGGGTGCCTCCCAACAAGCGCTTTGTTTAACGTCGGTAGAGCTCGACGGTTCATGATGATCATTGAACATCAAAGAAAATGTTGCCAACCTCATAATTTGCTCATCCGAATTTGTAAACCTCCACGACTTCCTCCTCCGCCGCATCCTTTCGAGAAACGTCAAGTTCGACCTTGGTATGCGTTGTTCCTTCAAAAAGCTTGAAAGCAACCTCTTTATCTTGCACTCTCACTTTCATAATTTCATTGTCGACATCAATCATCATGCGAGCCATCTTCATGAATGGTCTTCCGAGAATTAATGGTATCTCTCGATCCTCCTTCATGTCAATTACCACAAAATCCACAGGAAACAAGTACTTGTCCACCTTTACTACCATGTCCTTAATAACTCCATAAGGCGAAATGGTTGACTTGTCGGCAAGTTGCAAAGCCATTTCTGTAGACTCCATTCTAACATTCCCCAATCTTTTAACAATGGATAACAGAGAATTAAATTGATGCTAGCCCCTAGATCGATCAAACCATTACCCTTGAATGTCTCTCCAATGGCCACCGGCAACGTTACACTCCCCGGATCAAATTCTTTCACTGGAAGAGCTTGCTTGAGTATGGAACTACAATTAGCGTCAAGTAATATCGTCTCCTTATCCTTGTGCCTCTTCTTCCTTGTGAGCATATCCTTCATAAATTTCACATATTTCGGCATTTGCTCTAATGCTTCGGAAAATGGAATGTTTATGTGAAGTTGTTTAAAAATATCCATAAACCGAGCATATTGTCTTGCCTTCTCCTTCTTTGACGGCGAATGAGGGTAAGGTAAATTTTGAATGGGAGCCGTGCTTTTGTCTTTACTTCCCTTTTTACTCTTCCTTTCCTTCTTCTCTTTCTTTTTACTTCCTTTACCATGTTCCTTCCCCTTTTCAACTAAGTTTGCCTCCTTTTCGACTAAAGCTCCCTCAACAAATAATCTCTTATTTTCAACTACTTCTTCCAACTCATCTTCCTTTACAATGTCATTGCTTTTTTTAACTACAACCTCATCCTCTTTTTCAACTACTTCATCATCTTCAACTAAACCATCTTTCACATCAACATCATTAATTTTTTTAGAGGGAAGGTGAGGATAAGGTAATTTTCTCCATGGATAAGTGACTTCCTTCTCTTTCCCCTTTCTACTCTTCTTCTTCTTCTTCTCCTCTACTATCTCCTTTTCAACTACACCATTTTCTTTTTCATTTTCAACTAACACCTCGTTTTCATCCTCCTCTACATCTTCATCGCTCTCACAATCCGTCATCTCATTTTGATTTATAGTGAAAATTGCTTTGCAATACTCCTTTGGGTTTGTTTGAGTGGTTGGAGAAAATGATGTCGAAGCTTTTTGTTCGAAAATTTGCTTAGCTAGTTGTCCCACTTGAGTCTCCAAATTCTTGATGGACGCCTCCGTGCTCTTTTGATTAGCCATAGAAGCTTGCATAAATTGAGCTAGAGTGTCTTGAATGTTGGAAGACCTCACTTGATTTTGAGGTTGATTTTGTTGTTGACTTTGAGTTTGATTTTGAGCTTGATATGGATTTTTCCTTCCTTGGTTATTGTTATCTTGCCTCCACCCTCCTTAATAGCCTTGATTACCCCTTTGTTGGTAACCTTGGTTTTGATTTTGATAAGGGTAATGAGCTCGTTGTTGGTACCCTTGCCCTTGGTTGGCCATATAGTTAGCTTCCTCATTTTCCAGAGGACAAAATCCGGTTTTATGATCTCCTTTACACAATTCACAACAAGCTATTTGGTGAGCTTGCTTACTTGATGCTCCTTGTAACTCCATGATTTGTTGAGGGAGTTTAGCCATTTGTTTTGTCAATTCTTCAACTTGTTTCGCAAACAATTTGTTTTGCGCCACAAGTGCTTCGTGACTTGAACCAATTTCTAGAACTCCCGTTTTCACTTGTACACCTCCTTGATCATGATGAGTTTGATGATCATTCCTACCCATCTTCTCAATTATTTGGATTGCTTCATATGGTGTTTTTGCCATCAAAGAACCTCACGCCGTGGCATCCAACAACAATTTGTGTTGAGGTTGGAGACCATTTCGGAAAATGTGAATTTGTGTAAGCTCGTCAAAACCGTGGCTAGGACACTTCCAAAGCATGGACTTGTACCTTTCCCAAGCCCGATTCAAAGGCTCGTTTACTCCTTGTGAAAATACCGAGATAACGGTCTTTGCCTCCATGAAACGTGATTGAGGGAAAAATCTTTCAAGGAACTTTTCCTCCAAAACATTCCAATTTGTCATGGTTTCTTGCAATTGGTCTAGATACCAATCTTTTGCCTTCCCCACTAGAGAATGAGGGAAAAGCCTTTGGAAGTATTGTTCTTCTTTGTCTTCCGGAGCCCCGGCCACTCCCGCGATCTCATAAAACTTTGTAAGGTGAGTATAAGGATCTTCATGGTCATGGCCATGAAATGAACTTGCATAGAGAAGTTGAAGCAAGCCCGTTTTCATTTCCGCGACCCTTGCATTTGCTTGTCGAGCAAATTGAGCATTGTGACGAGGGCTATTGACACACGGCCCCCGTGGTGGTGGTGGTGGTGGTGGTTGTGGTTGATTCTCCGCCATAGTGGTGACTTCTCCAAACACGGGTGGTGTTGAAGAAGTAGATGCTTCTCCTCTTTCTCCTCTTTCTTGCCTTTGCCTAGCTTGTCTTTTTCTTCTTTTAGCACTACTATTAAGTCTTCTAGCCGTCCTTTCAATTTCGGGATCGAAAAGGAGTTGGTCGACCGGAATACTTCCCCGCATAAACTAATTCCTGAAAAAGTCTAGCCACACAAAAGAAACAAAGAGAGGTTAGAAGAAAATGTCTTAAAACACACAACTATTGCTATACTAACAACATCAAACGCCAATCCCCGGCAACAGCGCCATTTTGTTGTAGGATTTTTCCGTAAACAAGTATTTTTAATTATCGATTCCTCAGGGATTGGTGTATGTTATAGTCTTTCAATAGGAAAGTGTATTTTAAGATATTGTAACCAAGGGGGGTTTGTTATCTATTCTACTAGAACCATGAGTTTCCAAACAATACTAAATTAATTCTTTCAAAGAGAGTTATGGTTTGGATTAAAGAGAGTTTGAGATTGTTTTCAAATTAAGGAGGCATGTCAAGATTAGTTTCATTGATCTAGTTTCATACATATTCAATTAATCAAGTGATGAACATAATGGATGATTTCTATAAATACATATCCTCTCAATCTTGTAGATTTCCCACCAAGATTGTGAATGTTATCATGTTAATCCTTGCATGATTCCTCACTACAACTATTAACATGATAATCATTAAGTTCAATATTTTGTAAACACTAACACACAAATCTATTCCTAGCATTTGTTTGTTAGAGGATGAATATCCTAGGTCTACTTTGAAGTATTCTTTTCCAAGCAAAACCCAAAGCATAAAGATGAAGAACAAAGAGATTCAACTATATTAATCATCAACCATGTTCATACACAAATGGATTAAAAGAAATACATACTATAAAGATCAACTACCTCTAATCTTGACACAAAAAGAGCTTAGCTACTCATTTCCATGGTTGCTTTGCTCTCAAGATTGTTGGTAGAGATGATGAACATAAGAAAAATCAAGAGAAAAGCTATGGTTTTCTTACAATTCTTGCCCTAGATATTTTACAAAGATGAAAGATAATGATGATGAAGTGTTTCTTCCTTCCTTTACAAGCCAAAAAGTCAGTTGAAGTGATGGGTTGGTGGCTCAAAAGGTGAAAGCATGGGCTGTCCTTTTTACGAATTTCCCGGATCATGTTAGCGGTAAGTCATGTTGGCGCTCATCTTCACACCATGTTGAGTGCGACCTGTAGCATGCTTCCTTCATCCAAAATTATCTTCAAAAAGAATCATCCCTAAAGCTCTTCAAAATTCTTGAATCCAAGCTTGGGAGAATTAGTCAATAAATTCCTACAATTAAGAGTGAAATAAGTTAAAGAATATATATTAAACAAAAACTAAATAAAAACCTATTTAAACAAAAATACTAGAATAAATAATACTAATTAATTAAAAAGACATTGTTAAGGACCACAAAATAATGTACAAAATAACTACAATTTGGTCCTTAACAATTACATAGACTGATTGATGTTGCATGCTAGTGATGTGCGTGCATATGCATTGTTTTGGTGAAGTTAATTCCCATTGTGTGGAATTTGACTTGGATTGCCGATAACCGATACCCGAGTGAGGATGGGTGGTTAGGCTGGATTCGTGTCCGGGTATTTATGGACGAATCGATGGTTCTTATGTCCGGTTGATGATGGATCGGTGTTGGGTGACTTGGTCACGTGTTGGTACCACATGCATTGTGTCTGCATTTGTGTTTGCATGGGATTGTAACATGTTAGGATGTCTTCCAGTGTTGCAATTATTTTGTTGTCTATTGATTATGCATAATGACTAGTATGGTTGTAATTGTGAGTTGGATATGAATTTATGCTAAGTGGGTGAAATAATATGCTTGTGATATATTATTGATTGAAAAGCTTATAATGTGTTTTAATTATGAGAAGTCTCACCGTTACTTTACAATTTCAGATTAAAGTTAGCAGCTCAGGAGTTGGTGAGGATGGCTCTAGAGCTTATCATTTAAGTCCGCGTGTCAGTGTCATGCTCTGATTAGATTGTAACACTGGGGAACGTTAGTTGAGGAATTAGATACTGTTCAGTTGTTTCTTTAAATTTTGTTGGGAATAATAATGATTGGTTTCTTCCGTTTTGGTTATGGTATTTTTCCGCTGTGTAAGACATGGTCTTAATTTAATTGAATTATTTTGAATAATGATCCTCAGTGTAGCATGGCTACTGTTTATTTGGAGGTTTTATTTTATTTAATAATTGTGGCATCCCTGTTCCGTGTTAACTCTAATGAATTATGACTTTAATCGTTGATATAATTAATATTATTCGGGGTATTTTAGAAGGGGTGTTACAGTCGGTGTACCACAATGTCGATATCTAAACCTGACATGTCTTCGTAGAACCAAGCAAAAATCTCGATGTAATCTCGCAGCATCTGGATCAATCTTTCTTTAACACTGTTCTCAAGACCCGCTCCTATCTTGATTTCTTCTCTATCTTTGTTGGTACCTAGATTCACAACTTTCATCAGTTCTTCGTGTGGATGTGTAGCCCTTTCCTCTTGCTGTAGTAGTCTGGCAAGTTCTCCTGAAGATTCACAATCTTTCTCACCTTCTTCTTCGGCTTGGTAGATCGAATTATCAAAGTCATATTTAGCAATAGCAGAGTCGTTATCGACATGATCCAGAGTGAATGTGGATCTGCAGTTTATTACGTGGGTGTGTGTAAGAACACATAGCTTTTAAAAAGGTGATAAAGTAAAAAGAAAGACAAAGAGCATAATTTTTGAATGCAAAAGTCCAATAATTTATTGAATAAAAATATGCGAATGACAAATAATTACCCTCACAAATGAGCCGTGGTGCTCCGGGCAAGGAACTAGGCTTAAAGTTTTATTGTTCGAAACTATAAAGCTTAAATGCATAAAACAGAAAAAAAATTACTCTTTGTCTAAGGGAGATTGGCATAACATTTTTAGCCATCCAATTTTTGAGTCCATCTCCGGGAGTTGGGAAGATCCAATTGTTGATGTCGAAGTCACCATCATTGTCTTCTATAGCATGAACTTCATTCTTGTTGATGTAGAATGAAGATCCGTCGGCACGTTCGCGGCGTATCATCTTCTGACCTTTGGAAGTGAAGTCTAAACCAGTCTTGTTACATTTGAATGGAAAATCGGGTAGCTAACCCCAAACGATACAACCTCCTTCTTTAACTATAGCTCTGGCATCTTTTAGTGAGACCATCTTCGGTGGAACTCTAGTAACTTTAGGAGTGATAGGAGAGTCGACAAGAATGACTCATGGAACTACTTCGAAAGCTTGATAGGGAGTCTCGATAAATTCGCCTTCCATTTCAACGTATCAGAATGACTGCAGATGGCATACCATATATTCTTCTTCTCCCGAGGGATCCTCTACCAAGGATGCCAACTCTTTCAACTTTCCTACCTCAAGAATTCTAAAACTGTATCTCTTGGTGAATCTTCCTCTGACGTCCATCACTCTAACCTAAAATATTTACGAAGAAAAATCTCTAAATTCTTTGGAAATGGGAAGAGAAATAGAGTTTTTGAATGAATGCATGAATGCTACAAACATGGTTAGTAGTTATACACACGGTCAAGCGTTCGAAGTCACGAGCATGAGGCCAACGATAAGAATCAACATGGGTAAGTTCTAAGGGCTTATTCATACGTGAAGCAGGTTCTCTTGATAATACTGAGCTCAGCGCTTCTCTTTGAAATATTATCGGTTGTTGAATACTCGAAGTCCAATAATATTTTTCAAGAAAAACTACTTTGATCGTAGTTTCGCATGACAATTATTCTAGGCTTACGCCGAATAATTTACACTACATCCTAAATGGCGGGATGGGTTATGTGTTCTCTGACCACTCGACCATGAAGTTCTCTTGAAAGCAAAATGTCTTCGCAAATACTTGATAAACACAAATACTCTCAAGACAACCTCCAGAGAGGGATCTCAAATTAACTCCGTAATCTTGAGACTTCTCACAAGTTAATAGGACTATACCCCACCTAGATCTTAAAATGTTTCTTAAATCCGGGTTAGGATTTCTTTCCATCAGATGAAATCGCGAAAACACACAATAAAGAAAAACAAACATATGCACATATGAAAGCAACCCTTATTTCTTTTGAAAACAAAAAAGCTTGGTGCTCTTGGCAGAGTCACATTTTTTGAAAATCAAAGTTTAAGCGTACTCCCAGTGAGTCGCCATTTTTTATTCGCGTTAAAAGTGGCTGGGAATGGAATCGAATTGGATTCTACGGCTCGAAAAGATTTACTCTTTTGATTTGTTTATAAAGATGCATGAGCATCAAGCTTTATTATTTTCAACACAAGAAAAATGATTATGAAAAAGGGAAAACATTAATACCCTCAATTGATATGATATGCGTATGACTAAGCGCAAACTAGGCATAGCATTGGGGAGATTCAGGTAAGGGGTTTGTTATATAAAGGGAATAGATGGAGCACCCTAAATATATATGGTTATCCATAGCTTTATATATGAATATTTTTGATATGTTTGTGTGTTTTAATTGCTATTTCTATGATTGGGAAAGTTTCTCCTTTGGAATTTTTAAGAAGGATAGATTATGAGGGATCCTATGTTTTGTTATTATTGTGCTCGCAAAGATCATTGGGATCTTCTGCATACATATCCCCTAATGGGAATCAGAGCATTTGTAGCTCGGATCTAAAGGGATCTATGGTTTGTTTGGTCTGAGGAAGAAAGAAATTTGCTCGGCAAGGATGAGACTTTGTGCCTACGTATTCTCAAAAGGATGTTGAGAAAATCAGAGCAATCGTAGTTCACACTTATGCTAGTGGAAGCAACAGGATGATATTAAGAGACACAGACAAATGTCATCTTAATGAAAAATGTATCTAATCTATTTCATCACATACATTTTGAAAAGATTGATTGATTGAATCTTTCGTCGTAAGTTATAGGTGTTTTGCTTGAGTGTACAAGCGTTACCACTTACATGTTTAAGAAAGATGTTTGAAAAATGATTGAATCTTTTAATTGTAAGCATTGGGTGTTTTGCTTGAGTGTACAAGTGTTACCACTTACGATTAAGAGATGTTTTGTTTGAAGAGAGTTTAAAAAGTTTTTTGATTGTATGTGATGTGATAGATGAGATACTTCTTCCATAGAGATGATAAACGTCTAAATCTCTAGGAGAAATTGATTGGATTAAAGGGATGCTTTTAAGAAGCCCATGGGTCCTTGTATTGTAAGCCCAAGAGGAGGCATTCCGAGGGTCATCGAGGGTCCTTGTATGAAGCTCAAGAGGAAGCTATAGGGTTTGGCTGGCTTTGGCTTTAAAAGGGATTTCACCGGGAAACCATCCTTTTGGAATTAAGAGCAATTTCACCGGGAAATTATACTCTCAGGGTTCTATCTTAGCGCAGGTGATTCTTTGTATTGGAAGCCCAATAGGAGGCTGTTAAGAGATTTCCTTGTCTCTTTCTTTGTATGATGCCCAAGAGAAGGCTAAACTCAATGAGGAGTTCTTTTGAGCAGCCCGAGGAGGTGACTCAGCAGAGTGTTGTCTTATATGAAGCCTAAGCGGAGGCTAAACTCAGATGAATGAGTTTTCTTATATGAAGCCTAAGAGGAGGCTAAACTCAGATGAATGAGTTACCCTGTACAAAGCCCAAGAGGAGGCTATTTGTGGGGAACCTATTGGTTAGACTAGTTGTTATGTTATAACTAGACAATTATATAAACAAGTGTGTGTGTGATATGTATTCACAAGAGTTTATGAAGGAAATACAAATAGATGCATGTAACATTTATTTACAAGAGTTTATGAATGAAATATAAACAAGTGTGTGTAAAACGAACGTTTAAAACGAGCGTAACTTGATTATTTACAAGTGTGAATTATGTACAAGGAAGTAAATATGTACACGAACGAGTATTTATGTACAGGAGGATATGGATGTACATAGGAGGATTGGGAATTACACCATAAGGGTGGCCCATTGGTTTAAAAGAAGTTTCACCGGGAATAATGCTCCTTTTAATACCAATGGTATTCAGTGTATATACAAGCGAAACGGAAAACAAACGGACGAAGTTTGTCTGTACTTGAGTATTTACAAAAGACGTCTCTATTATGTACAGATAAAAATTGGTATGTACATGAAAGAATCAGATATGTACAAGGAAATATGTATGTACATAGAAAGAATTTTGGGACTTACACCGTGAGGGAGGCCCATGATCGGTTAAGAAATTTGAGAGAAAACGAAATCGGTTTTATCGTTTAAATCGGATCGATCATGGAAAAAGATGTAAGTTTTGATGAAAAGTTTTGAAGAATGTTCTTGAAAGTGTTTTTGAATAGTGAAATATACTTGTGAGAAGTTTGGAAAAGAATCGGGCTTCGAAAGTTTGAAAAAATCACCTTTAAAGGTGCTTTGAAAAGTACTCAAATGTATCGTTTTCGGCTCGATAAAAATATAATCGGATGAAAGTTTTTCTGAAATTTTTTGACACTATCATAAAATAGACATGTTAATTGACAAGTGTACAAAAAATCACCTCAAAATGAGGGGTTTTGATTGGGTTTTGAAAAAGTCAAAGTTTGTAAAAAAAATGAAAAGTTTGGCAAAAATGGTCCCAAGGCTACTCGAACCCGGGACCATTAGGCAAGGCAAGGCATGAATGACTTAAGAGTGAGCTGACAACCGCTGGGGCGGCAATACATCCGTGTATTGAAGTCAAACCAACTAATTATATTATAAAACAAATATTTGAATTTGAAAAAAACGCGCGCAAGCTTCTTCTTCTTCCTCCAATCTTCAATCAGCCATGGATTCTTCATTTCTCCATGAAATTGCTCGATGTAAACATCAAACTTGATCATTTTAAGCCCAGGAACATAATGATGTCCTTTAATTTCATTTATTTTAAGCCTAACATGATTAAATTTCTCAAGAACACGAAGAACCCTAAATCTGAAAATCCTAATTGAAATCGTGTATGGTGAACGAATTGATCAATTGATTGAGGGTTATTGATCAGTGATAGTGCAGAAACAAAACGGCCAAGAGCTTTTTGGACTGGAGGCAAAGAATCATAGAGTTTGAAGTTCGTGTTCTTACCTGTTCAAGATGAGATCAAAATTGATGATGAAGTGTTTCCAGTTGTGATTTGATGACTCCTATAGCACCAACGGACTTCAAGGATTGTGTGAGGAAGGTCTGCTCACTCTGAAATTTCCTGAATTGTTCTGACCAAGTCCACTTGCATATGGTTCAAAGTGAAACTCGAATTTGATGTTAGAGCTGTTACAGGTTGAAGTTAATGATCTGCATCATTCATATGGAGTATGTTGATTGATGTTTGAGTGAAAAAATCACAACTTGCTCGAGCCAAACATTGAATTCGACAGTTAAGGCAGTTTTGGGCAAGCTTGAAATTTTGAAATGCAACTTTGAGTTTTAGTGTTTCTTAGATTGATTTTAAGTTTCAAACCAATTCTATTAGATGTTTATGACATGTTAGACACCAAATATCTCATGTTTCTTCACAAGTTTTCAAAAATGCAAGAATTTCCAATTTGAACCATGTTACTTGAAATTTAAGAAAGAAGTGAAAAAGCTTGTTTTGGCATAGCTTTGGTGTAGTTTCAAATGGCCAATATGACCTCTATTTATAGGTCACAAGTTCTGAATGGCAAGTGAAGGAAAATGGTTTTGGTATTTACAAGTTGCCTTAGAGGGCAAGGAAGTCATTTTTGCAATAAATGCAAAAGGAAGCTTCCGTTTAACCATGGTTAATTTTTCAACTTGATCTTATCCCATCATAATTACTCTCCATCTTATTTTTTATCAGCCCTATCCCTCTTTGCAAGGTGGCATGGCTTCTAGAAGAAGAAACTCAAAAATGACCTATAATCTTGAAGTTTGTACTTGAAAATCAAAGATTTTGGAGCTCTATGTTTCAAAATCAAAAGTATAGCTAGACACCATGGATTTGCAATTTCTTGGACATTTTGGAAAGCTTGTTTCAAGAGCTACAACTTCATGTTTTGAGTTTTTTCCAATTCAAAGTGGAACTATGTGAAAAAATGCCATGAAGTTTGGAAAAAGTGTGAAATTTTAACACTTGAAAATTTTTCTGTGTTGAAAATTTTGACTTTTTGTTGACTTTTCCAAATTTCTTGATTTTTTATGATCATGATGGATCATTTGAAGTATTTTGATGATTGAAAAAGTTTTATCTTGAAAAAGTTGACCAAAAGTCAAAGTTTGACTTTTCAGTGCAGATGAAATTTCATCAGATGATTTAGAAATTGACTGATGAATTCTGTGAACTTCTGTGATGTTTTGAATCCAGAAATTAGGTCAATATGTTGTATTGAGGATATGAAGATCAATCTCCAATCAAAAAAGTCATTCATTGATCAGAAAATCAGTGATTGCTTATCCTCGATAAAAACCCTAATTGGTCGATCCTCGATAGATCATGAGAAAAAGTTGGATATCTGAAGATCAGAGGTTGATGATTTGATCAAGATAGATCAAATAAGGTGAATAAAACTCAAACCCTAATTGATTGCCTCTTGAATCAGATGAAAAAATGATGAAACCCCAATTTTGCCTTTAAGCTACACCGATTAATTACATTACAGGCATTAGTGATGCAATGTGCAAATGTAAGGTGGTATATTAGGTCAAAAATTAGGGTATGAGATGATGCCCTATTTAAGTTTCTTTAACCTGAGATATGAAGATGAATATCTTCATTTTGATAGGTGTGAAGAGACTTAAATATCGAATCTGTAAATTTTGGACCTAAGATACCAAAGATGAGTGATGCAAAATAATTGCAAAAGATTCACCCAGAAAATATCAAAGAAATGACATGATGGGGAAAAATTTGTGAGGATGACTCGATCTGTTTAAGAAAAGAGAATCCTGTTTTGTTGGGAAACAAGTAATATGTTTCACTGGGAAAATAGATTCACAAAACATGTGAATATCTTTAGCTTTGAAACAAAAGATTATACTGTCGACCTTGTGACAATGTTTAAGGTAAATGAAAATGATATTACCAATTATCAGCCTTGTGATAGTTTATGGTAATGAGTTCTGAAGATATTACCAATTATCAGCGAAGTGATAACTATAACAGGGTAATTCTTGAGAAAATTGCTGAGTATTCAACCTTGTGAATAACAGACAATGAGAGAAATAGATCTCAAATGAGTTTCTATTTTCAAATCTACAATCTTGCCAGGGATCTCTCTTTTTTTGAGAAGATGTGGGCATTTTGATTGAGAAGACACAGGTTTTCTTTAGAGCGAAAAGACAAGCGTGATTTCTGACTGTCATGATTTGAACTTGCTGAGAAGAACAATTGTTCTATGACAAGTTTCAAGATGAAAAGGAAATAAGCAGCTCATATGATGAGGCTATTGTTTATTGTTTGTAGGTAGATTTTTTCTTGTGAAATCCAAACCCGAGTTGGTCAGAGACGAGGTTCTATCCAGGAATGAACTGGAAGGAAACAGTTAATCAAGACTTTGTTCCCAATGAGAAATGATCTCAGCTGAGGAATAGGAGAGAAAATATGAATTTTTCTGCTTGGGAATAATCTACTGGAGATATGACATACCCACATGAGTAAATGTAATCTAAACCAGTGATATAGAAGCAAACATTTGAAAAATGCAGAAATGCATTAATTGTATGATGAATGTTATGAATGTCATATGCATCTTGTGATATCTTTCGAGATCGAAACACTAAATGGAAAAGCATTGAAGTTTTTTCTGTATTCGGAGTTCAAAGGAAAATTTTGCTTTTATTTCAAAATTTTGAAGTAAAAATTCATTTAAAACTTTTTTTTTCTTTCGTTTCAAAAGTGATTTTCATAATAAAAAGTGTTATTTTGCAAAAGCAGAATAAAGTAAGAATACAAACAAGCGGGCACAAGGCTCAAATTTTATTGATAGAATGGTAATCGAAAGGCGTGATTCCATGAACTATTTACATGAGTTGGAATTGATAATTTATTGGGAAAAGGCTACATTGAAAGCAATAACCACTATTATCCTAACAACTTTGAATTCCAAGCTGTGCTTGTTGCTTGAGAAGAGTTGATTGAAGATCCGTTGATGGAAGATTTTTGATTGATAATCGGATGATTGATTACTTTGTCATTTTGTATCCTTATTTTGCCTAGATTGCCTTTTGGTTTTCAATCTATTAGGATAATTTCATTTATTGTCTCTAATTTTTGCACGGACCGCCTTTTCGGGTTTTCGATCCAAGGCGCTCTTTTTGCCTAAGCCACCCTTTTCGGGTTTTCAACTTACCGAGTTGTTCTTTTGTTTTTTAGACAAAGTATTTCTTGGTACATCGGCATTTACAGGATGCGGAGTTCATCACCGTCCATGGTTGTGAGTCATACTTGGAAAAGCTTCTTTGACGATGTATGGGCCTTCGTAATTAGGGTCCATTTGCCCTAGAATCGGTTGAAAAGACGAGAATCTTTTTAAGCACAAGGTCGCCTTCTCGAATTCACGAGGTCGGACCTTTTTGTCAAAGCTTTCTTCATCCTTCTTTAATATAGTTGTCCATGACACAGGCGGTCGGTGCTTCTCTTGATTAAGTTCATTTGGTCGTATGCTTTGACACCATTCGACCTCGGATAACTTAGTTTCCATGAGAACTCTCATTGGCGGAATCTCAACTTCTACGGTCTGCTTCCATGCCGTATACTAGAGAAAGGAGTTGCCCTGTTGAAGTGCGTCTTTGTCTGGTACCCATGCGAGCAAATGGCAGCATTTCGTGCCAATCTTTGTAAGTGATGACCATCTTCTGGACGATCTTCTTGATGTTCTTGTTGGCAGCTTCAACGGCGCATTTCATCTTTGGCCGGTAAGGAGACGAGTTATGATGCTCGATCTTGAATTCCTCACACAGTTCTTTCATTATTTTATTGTTCAAGTTCGATCCATTGTCTATAATGATCTTACTTGGAACTCCATATCGGCAAATGAGGTTGTTCTTGATGAACCTCACAACCACTTATCTTGTAACATTGGCATAAGATGCTGCTTCGACCCATTTGGTGAAGTAATCAATAGCCACTAGAATGAAGCGATGTCCGTTGGACGCTTTTGGTTCGATCATCCCAATCATGTCAATACCCCACATGGAGAAAGGCCACGGAGAGGAGAGAACATTGAGTAGAGTTGGCGGCACGTGGATCTTATCTGCGTAGATCTGGCACTTGTGACACCTCTTGACGTGTTTACAGCAATCGGATTCCATCGTTATCCAATAGTATCCTGCTCTCAAGATTTTTATGGACATTGCATGTCCATTTGAATGGGTTCCAAAGGACCCTTCATGCACTTCATGGATTATCGTGTCTGCTTCTTGTCTGTCGATGCATCTGAGCAGGACCATGTCGAAGTTTCTTTTGTATAGAACATCTTCATTCAGGAAGAAATTTCTAGAAAGCCTCCTTAGAGTTTTCCTATCTTTATACGATGCTCCGAGTGGGTACTCTTGAGTTTGAAGGAAGCGTTTGATGTCGTGAAACCACCGTTTATCATCGAAGACTGCTTCAGTTGCAAATACATATGCAGGTCTTTCAAGGCGTCTGATGTAGATCTTAGGCATATCATTCCAATCGCTAACTTTGAACATAGAAGATAGAGTGGCCAAGGCGTCTGCCATTCGATTCTGATCTCGAGGGATATGATGCAGTTCAACTTTGTTGAAGAAAGTCAACAAATGTCTTGCATAATCTCTGTAGAGAATCAAACCAAGATGATGAGTTTCATACTTGTCTTTGATTTGATTGATCACAAGTGCCGAATCTCCATATATGTCAAGGATCTTGATCCTCAAGTCGATGGCTTCTTCAATACCCATGATACAAGCTTCATATTCTGCGATGTTGTTGGTGCAATCAAATAACAATCTGGGCGGAAAACGGGATATGAGAACCCTCGGGAGTGATGATGACTGCCCCAATTCCATTGCCAAAAACGTTAACTGCTCCATCAAAGATCAAGCCCCATCTAGATTCTGGATCTGGGCCTTCTCCGGGCAGCGGTTCGTCGCAATCTTTCATCTTTAAGTACATAACATCCTCGTCAGGGAAGTCGAATTTGAGAGACTGGTATTCGTTGATCGGCTGATAAGCCAAGTGATCGGCGAGAATGCTTCCTTTAACCGCTTTTTGAGCACGGTACTGGATGTCATATTCTGATAACAGCATCTGCCATCGAGAAATTCTTCCCGTTAAGGCAGGCTTTTCAAAGACGTACTTGATTGGATCCATTTTGGAGATTAACCAAGTCGTGTGATTGATCATGTACTGGCGGAGACGTTTCGAAGTCCATACCAAAGCACAACATGTTTTCTCGAGCATGGAGTAACGAGTTTCACAGTCAGTGAAATTTTTACTCAGGTAGTAAATGGCATGCTCTTTCTTTCCAGTTTCATCTTGCTGTCCAAGCACGCAGCCCATGGAATTT
Source organism: Vicia sativa (assembly GCA_021764765.1). Classification (NCBI taxonomy): domain Eukaryota; kingdom Viridiplantae; phylum Streptophyta; class Magnoliopsida; order Fabales; family Fabaceae; genus Vicia; species Vicia sativa. Next base: position 25,060,300 of record CM038794.1, on the reverse strand, counting down.
TCTAGCACAGTAAGGTACATGATTAACGGTCTTCCTTCGATTGGAGGAATCAATATCGGTGGTTCTGACAGGTATTCCTTGATACTGTCAAACGCTTTTTGGCAATCTTCTGTCCACACAACCTCTTGATTTTTGCGGAGAAGCTTGAATATCGGCCCACAGGTAGCAGTCATTTGAGAGATAAATCTGGAGATGTAATTCAACCGTCCGAGAAATCCTCTTACTTGCTTTTCTGTATGTGGCGTAGGCATTTCTTGAATAGCCTTGACTTTGTCAGGGTCAACTTCAATACCTCTTTGACTGACGATGAAACCTAGGAGTTTTCCAGATCTTACACCAAAGGTGCATTTGTTAGGATTCAGGCGAAGTTGAAATTTCCTTAGTCGCTGAAACAACTTCAAGAGATATTCTATATGCTCTTCTTCAGTGTCAGACTTTGCTATCATGTCATCTACGTAGAATTCGATCTCTTTGTGCATCATGTCATGAAAGAGAGTAGTCATTGCCCTCTGGTAAGTTGCGCCTGCATTCTTTAATCCAAACGACATTACTTTGTAGCAAAATGTGCCCCATGGCGTGATGAAGGATGTTTTCTCCATATCTTCGGGAGCCATTCTGATCTGATTGTAACCAGAGAAATCGTCCATGAAGGAAAAGACGTTAAACTTTGCAGTGCTATCCACTAGCATGTCGATATGCGGTAGTGGGAAATCGTCTTTTGGGCTTGCTTTATTCAAGTCACGGTAGTCAACACACATTCTAACCTTTCCGTCCTTCTTGGAGACAGGTACTATGTTGGCTAGCCATTGAGGATATTCAGAAGTGACAAGGAAACCAGCGTCAAGCTGCTTTTGGACTTCCTTTTTTATTTTGTCGGCCATTTCAGGGTGAACTCTTCTCAGTTTCTATTTAACTGGAGGACACTCCGGTCTTAATGGCAAGTGATGCTCCACGATGCTGGTATCTAAACCCGGCATGTCCTGGTAAGACCAAGCAAACACATCAACGTATTCTTTGAGAAGATCGATCAGTTTTCCCTTGACGCTGCTGTCGAGTGAAGCTCCAATGTTTACTTCTTTTTTGTCTTCCTCAGAACCTAAGTTGATTGCTTCCAAAGGCTCTTTGTGAGGTTGAATGATTCTTTCCTCGTGCTTAAGTAGTCGAGAAATCTCATCCGGGATCTCTTCTTCAACTTCTTCCTCGGTGATTTCACTGGGGATTTCAAAGTTGGGAGAGAGCATAGAGTTATTGCGTTCAATGGATTTGTCCATCTGTTAATCTGCATGTTTTGATTTATGTTTGATTAATTAACTCTTCTCTTTTTTTTTTTGAAAAAAAGTTAATGTGAAAGTGAATGCAGATTATATTCTTTGAAGATTTTTTATTTATATTTTTTTTTGAAGATTTTTATTGTGTTTTTTAGGATAATCATTTCCAAGAAAGGGGTAAAAATGAAAAAACAAACACAAAGTGCAGAATCAAAACAACGCGTTTTATTTATGATTCACAATATGAAACAGGGCCCTAAAATATAAACTCATTCGTCTTGGGCAAGACAAAGAGAAATTATTTAAAAGCTAAACCCTATAAAACATCTCTTCGCTTTGGGCGAAGCGAGAGTTCAAAACAAAAGCAAAGATAAACTACTTAGAACTATGAACATTTGTCCGAACTTCAATAGGTTTCCAATAGTGGCGAACTCCTTGGAAGTCGAGGTACTCTGGTTGTTTTCCGCTCGGCTTAACCCTTGAATAGACTTTGGTCGTTAGTTGAGCAGGCTTTGAAGACTCTGGACGACGGACCTTGCCTTTTGTGCTGCTAAAGTGATCTTCTTCTGCTTGACGAACAGATCGGGAAGCACGGGATACATCATATGTACTTTCTATTGGCATTTGCGTGGAATTCTGGGGATGTACTCTCCAATCTTCTGAGTGAAGAGACTCATTGTCGGCGACACTTTCCAGTTCGTATCCCGAATCGTATCCCTGATCTTCAGTAATTACGTTGATGTAGTGATAGTCAAAATCTGGTTTAACAAATTCCACAGGCGTATTAAAGCAGAGATCTTCATTCGGAACCTCAATTGGTTGATGAGATCGGGAAGATGTGTACACCTCTTCTGGTTGACTAGGATACTCAAAATAATCACCCCATCCAGTGGGCTGGATGTCTTCAATTCTGATTTTTGAGCTTTAACGATGTATTTCACCATGTAGTCAAACTTTCCACTTGGTTCTCCCAAGGTATCCCAAACTTCAGAAGGGACAGGTGGATTTTCATTCTTTTGTAGGGACATGTCTTCGAATTGATCAATCGGAGGATATTATGGTGCGTACGATTCTTCCTGAGACACATATTCAGAGCTGTTTAGATAAGTGCTCCACTCTTCAGATCCCGAGAGATCGTCTCACCTTCATTGGTAAGAACATTAACCTCTTGAAGAACAGGGTTTAAGAAACCCCCACTGTGGAATACTTCTCTGATTGGGTGAAGTACTTCATCCCTTTGCTTTTCTTTAGCAAACCCGAGTCCGGCTTTTCTCTCATTGTTGACAGGTTTGATTACTTGTCCCCAACCTGCAGCATTACCATCTTTCACTATCTGTGCTGCTTCTTTGTAAGAGGAGATAGATGACCTGCTTTTGCTTGTAGATTCATCTTCTAACGGATGTTCGTGGGACTGTGTCCCTTCAACGTCGTTAGCTGTGATGAAAGAAAAGATGGATAAATGGATTATTAGTAATGCTTGCTCACCAATGATGGTCACTAGCTTCCCATTTACTGTAAACTTTAGTTTCTGGTGGAGAGTGGATGTCACTACTCCTGCTTCGTGTATCCATGGTCTTCCTAGCAAACAACTATAAGCAGCTGGCACATCCATGACCTGGAAAGTGATTTGGAAGGTATGCGGACCAATTGTCATCGGGAGATCGACTTCCCCAATAACATACTTTCTTGACCCGTCAAAGGCTCTTACCACTATGTCATTGAACTTCATCGGTGTTCCTTTGTAAGCTAAACGGAGCGAGAGTCGTTTTTGGCATTACGTTTAAGGATGAACCGGTATCTACTAGTACATTGGACAGAGAATCGGATTGACAGATCATCGAGATATGCAGAGCCAGATTGTGATCTTTCCCTTCCTCTGGGAGTTCTTCATCACTGAAGCTTAGATTGTTGCAAGTTGTTATGTTGCCCACAATACCTCCAAAATGGTCTGTAGTCACGTCATGATCTACATAAGATTGATCCAGTACTTTCATCAAAGCTTCTCGGTGAGCTTCAGAGTTCAAAAGTAGAGATAGTATCGAAATCTTGGAGGGAGTCTGCATCAGCTGATCCACGACTCTGTACTCGCTTTTCTTGATTAGCTTCAGTATCTCATCAAAATATGAGTTAACGTCGGTTCTATCAGGAAGACCAACATTTGTGCTTGGATTGACAACGGGAATCCTCGTGGGATTCTCGGGAGATACATTAACCGAATTTTGTCTAACAACAGGAACAACAGGCGGTTTTGGTAGCAGCGGAGTATGTACTCGTCCACTTCGCGTTACTCGTCCGATCTCAGTTATGTTGACATTGGCTGAAAGAGTTGGCATGGGTTTCTTCTTCCCATCTTCTATCATAGTCGCATTGTATTGATAGGGAATTGTTTTGTTAGAACTGTATGAAACAGGACCGGGTAGGCAAATCACTAAAGGAGATTTTGGAATGTCGGAACCGTTATATTCAATTTCTACCTGCTCGGGCACGTTGAAACAGGGGATAATAACGTTTACTTCGGGAATTTCCGAGTTGATATCTGAGACGAAAAGCTCATGCGGAAAATGCCCTACTGTATTCACGTCATAGTCATTTCTGTTTCTGAAGATCTGTATGTCACCATTGTCTAGTAACCGTTGAATGTCTGCTCTTATGGTTGGACATCCTCGACGATCCTTGAAGCAAATGTTACAAGCTGCATAATCATGTTTAGTGAAAGCACCCATTGTACTGTATGTCTCATGGAGTTGTACCAGGCTTTCTCTGATCAGATTTACGTCTGTGACAAGATACCGATCTGTATTTCTTAATATCAAATTCACTGTATGTCCACTATGACTGGGAAGTGGATTTGCTTGCACATTTGGATTTGTGTTTCTGAAAGAAAGAAGATTAGACCTTACTAACCTTTGTACTTCAGCTTTTAGCGCTATGCAATGCTCAAGATCATGACCCAGTGCCCCTTGATGAAAAGGGCAAGATAGGTCCGCTTTGTACCACCATGGCAATTTATCTGGTACCGGAGGTGGTGACCTTGTCTGCACAAGATTCCTTTCTATTAATGCAGGATATAGTTCTGTGTACGTCATTGGAATTGGATCAAATTGCGAGACCCTGGGCGCACGGTTCTGATTGTTGAACTACTGAGCCTGTTGTCGAGGCTGTTGAGTTTGTTGGAACTGCGGAGTAATTCCTGTATTTGGACTTGTATTAACAGCGGGTGTTATGACAGCTACCTGTCGTTGTTGACTGACATTCTTTCGTGGTTTCCCTCGAGATACCATTCCTATGTCATGTTCCTTTTTCTTTGGAAAATTGGTTCCAACCTTCTTAGTTCCACTAGAAGTCCCTATCTCTCTGGTCAGGCGTCCTGTTCGAACTCCTTCCTCTAACCGCATTCCCATGCTTACCATCTCGGTGAAATCTCCGGGAGCGCTGGCGATCATTCGTTCGTAGTAAAATGGGCCAAGAGTGTTTAAGAATACCTTGGTCATTTCCTTCTCCTCTAACGGTGGGTTGACTTGGGTAGCAATTTCCCTCCAACGTTGAGCGTACTCTTTGAATGTCTCTCTTTCCTTCTGAGACATGGAGCGGAGTTGATCCCGATCCGGAGCCATATCCAAGTTGAATTTATATTATTGTACGAAGGCTTCACCTAAGTCATTGAATGTCTGGATATTTGCGCTATCTAGCCCCATGTACCACTTCAATGCGGCGCCTGTGAGACTGTCTTGGAAGTAGTGGATTAACAACTGGTGATTATCGTTATACGTAGACATTTTCCTAGCGTACATCGTAAGATGACTCTGTGGATAGGAATTTCCTTTATACTTTTCAAAGTCAGGGACTTTGAATTTTGCAGGTATCCTTACGCGAGGAACTAAGCATAAATCATGGGCATTCTTCCCAAATAATTCTTTTCCTCGGATTGTTTTAATCTCAAGCTGCATCTTGAGGAGCTGTTCCTGGAGAGTCTCCATCGGGCCATGAGGATTCGTGCTATCGCCTGGATTATGGTGAACTTCTTCGTCTGCAGTAGTGTGAACTACAGAAGCTGAGTTTGTCATGATTGGTTGAGAAACCGTCATAGTGACTTGCGGAAAAGTTACTCCATGCTGTTTGTACCTGAGAAGTCGGTTGACGAAATCCGATGCCGAAATTGAAAGGCATGCCCCATGGATAACCTTCTGGCATACTGAAGAGCGAACTACTGGCTGCAACAGTTGAAACTGGAGTAGTAGTAATCTCTGAAATCGCCGCTTGATTTTGACTGCTCGATGTTGCTTGCTGACTTTGCGCGGTTGCCAATGAATTGACCAAAGAAGTGAGTCTCTCCACCTCTTCTTGCAGTGTCGCCACTGTGCTACGAAGCTCAACATTTTCTTGCTCAAATCCTTCCATTACTTTCCTTCTTTTTGAACGTGTATTGTATGTACGAGTTGGCTGTGGACGTGGTCGAGAAACTCTAAGACGCGACAACTTGGCGATCTTTTCCTTTCTGGAAAGAATTCCAAAAGATCAGACTCTAAACAACAAACTCGATATGCAAAGTATGATGCATGATTATGAATGTAAAGAAGAAAAATTTCCAAAGAATTTACGCTAAAAGAGAAATTTCTGGCAAATATTTGGATGGAAAACACATATTTTATTAATTATTGAAAGAAGATTACAACAATTTTTGTTTTTGAGCATGGCTCGTACAAATGATAAAATAAATGATAAAAATACAATCTAAACTAATTAATCGTCTTCGTCGGATGAAGATCCAAAGGCTTGATGTAGCTTCAACTTCAAGATTTCTTTCCCATAGTGAGCTTTTAGCTCAGCTTTCTCGGCTTTTAGCTTGCTGATGACTTTCTTCCACTCGTCAGGAGCAGGATCGCTGGTTGTCATTTCCTCAAGCTTTCTTTTTCTTTCTTTGATGTACCTTTTGATCGCGTTATCATTCTGACAAATCTTCTCATCTTTCTCCATGAGCCATTCATCTTGGAAATAAAGCGTCTTTTCATGATCTTTGACCTGCTTCTTGAGCTTCTCATTCTCGAGATCAGTCTTAAGGAACTTGTTTTCCAAAGCTTCTTTCTCAAGTCTCATCTTGGCCAAAGCTTCTTGGTATTCTCCCATAGTCTCGACGGGAAAAATTGTTGATTTGGAAGCTGTTGAGAACATAGGTTCTTCATAAGCATAAGGCATTCGGAATTCCTTTGCTCTTTTCTTCACCCAAGAAGTGTAGATTTCCATGGCTACACAATTCCTTGCATTACCTTTCCACCTTCGGATGTGATGCCAAGCTACGATCATTACGGCTTTCAAACCTTGGGAATCCTCCCTTCATGATAGAAGTAGCTTTCCACGTAAAACCAAGAGGTTTACTAGAGTTTGTATACCGAGTTGACGTCTAGCCAAGAATGGGTTGTAGTTGATTCCTCCTTTCGTACCAATGAGAATGCGTTGGCAAATTCTCCACTCTCAATGATTTCCATCTCATTTATGCAAGGTATACCAATGGATATAAATCGTTTGTAAGAGACATGAGTCTTCTTGACCAATGCCAATCGTCTTTGTTTTGCGGAAGATAGGAGATTTAGGCAAGTGTGAGACAATCCATTTGAAAAGCAGTACAACACACGATAGTTCCATCTCCTTGGCGATTCCTATGATGAATGGAAATCGTGTCAGAGCAAAGTGGGAGCGAGATTTCCAATCGGAAAGATCCTTATGGCGTTGACATCAACAAAACTAGGGCGTTGGGAAACAACACCAATCCATAGATGAGTAAAGCTAAAATAGCTTCAAAGGCTACCATACTAAAGAGAATTTGAGAGCCTTCTCCATTAGGAACTTTGAAGTTAGTCCTAAGAGTTTTCCTTTGGTAGTTAGGTTTTGTCTATCTCGATTTCTTTAAGTGAGTCATTGTTGCAATGGTGGTGACTTAGGAATGGCTTCAAACCATTGAAAGGCACCTTATCGATCTTGAGACACCTAGGATGTGCATACTCTTCAAAGTAGGCATCAATAATCGGGGAAAGTAAAGCATGATAGGTGGATCGTAAAAGCTGAGCGAAAGTTTTGAGAAGTCCTTCATCAACGTTAGCGTTCGAGAATAGTTAAAGAGTTCCATAGCATTTTACGAAATCAGGATCCTCTACCAAGGATGCCAACTCTTTCAACTTTCCTACCTCGAGAATTCTAAAGCTGTATCTCTTGGTGAATCTTCCTCTAACGTCCATCACTCTAACCTAAAATATTTACAAGAAAATCTCTAAATTCTTTGGAAATGGGAAGAGAAATAGAGTTTTGAATGAATGCATGAATGCTACAAACATGGTTAGTAGTTATACATACGGTCAAGCGTTGAAGTCACGAGCATGAGGCCAGCGATAAGAATCAGCGTGGGTAAGTTCTAAGGGCTTATTCATCGTGAAGCAGGTTATACTAATAATACTGAGCTCAACGCTTCTCTTTGAAATATTATCGGATTTGTTGAATACTCGAAGTCAATAATATTTTCAAGAAAAACTTCTTTGATCGTAGTTTCGCATGACAATTATTCTGAGCTTACGCTGAATAATTTCTACACTACATCCTAAATGGCGGGATGGGTTATGTGTTCTCTGACCACTCGACCATGAAGTTCTCTTGAAAGCAAAATGTCTTCATAAATACTTGATAAACACAAATACACCAAGACAACCTCCTTTGAGAGGGATCTCAAATTAACTCCGTAAATCTTGAGACTTCTCACAAGTTAATAGGACTATACCCCACCTAGATCTTAAAATGTTTCTTAAATCCGGGTTAGGATTTCTTTCCATCAGATGAAATCGCGAAAACACACAATAAAGAAAAACAAACATATGCACATATGAAAGCTTAACCCTTATTTCTTTTGAAAACAAAAAAGCTTGGTGCTCTTGGCGAGTCACATTTTTTGAAAATCAAAGTTTTAAGCGTACTCCCAGTCGCCATTTTACATTAGCCTTAAAAGTGGCCTTGGAATCAAATCTGAATCGGATTCTCGGCTCAAAGCGATTTACTCTTTTGATTTGTTTATAAAGATGCATGAGCATCAAGCTTTATTATTTTCAACACAAGAAAAATGATTATGAAAAGGGAAAGCATTAATACCCTCGATTGATATGATATGCGTAACGACTAAGCGCAAACTAGGCATAGCGCATTAGGGAGATACAGGTAAGGGTTTGTTATATAAAGGGAATAGATGGAGCACCCTAAATATATATAGTTATCCATAGCTTTATATATGAATATGTTTGATATGTTTGTGTGTTTTAATTATTATTTCTATGATTGGGAAAGTTTCTCCTTTGAAATTTTAAGAAGGATAGATTATGAGGATCCTATGTTTATTATTATTGTGCTGCAAAGATCATTGGGATCTTCTACATACATATCCCTTAATGGGAATCGAGCATTTGTAGCTCGGATCTAAAGGGATCTATGGTTTGTTTAGTGCGAGGAAGAAGAAATTTGCTCGGCAAGGATGAGACCTTGTGCCTACGTATTCTCAAAGGATGTTGAGAAAATCGAGCAATCGTAGTTCCACTTATGCTAGTGGCAACAGGATGATATTAAGAGACACGAGACAAATGTCATCTTAATGAAAAATGTATCTAATCTATTTCATCACATACATTTTGAAAAGATTGATTGATTGAATCTTTAAATCGTAAGTTATAGGTGTTTTGCTTGAGTGTACAAGCATTACCACTTACATGTTTAAGAAAGATGTTTGAAAAATGATTGAATCTTTTAATTGTAAGCATTGGGTGTTTTGCTTGAGTGTACAAGCGTTACCACTTACGATTAAGAGATGTTTTGTTTGAAAGAGAGTTTGAAAAGTTTTTGATTGTATGTGATGTGATAGATGAGATACTTCTTCCATAGAGATGATAAGCGTCTAAATCTCTAGGAGAAATTGATTGGATTAAAGGGATGCTTTTAAGAAGCCCATGGGTCCTTATATTGTAAGAGGAGGCATTCGAGGTCATCGAGGGTCCTTGTATGAAGCTCGAGAAGCTATAGGGTTTGGCTGGCTTTGGCTTTAAAGGGATTTCAGGAAACCATCCTTTTGGAATTAAGAGCAATTTCACGGGAAATTATACTCTCGGGGTTCTATCTTAAGCGGGTGATTCTTTGTATTGGAAGCCCAATAGGAGGTTAAGAGATTTCTGGTCTCTTTCATTGTATGATGCCCAGAAGGCTAAACTCAATGAAGAGTTCTTTTGAGCGAAGCCCAAGAGGAGGTGACTCAGCGAGTGTTGTCTTATATGAAGCCTAAGCGGAGGCTAAACTCGGATGAATGAGTTTTCTTATATGAAGCCTAAGAGGAGGCTAAACTCGGATGAATGAGTTACCTTGTACAAAGCCAAGAGGAGGCTATTTGTGGGAACCTATTGTTTAGACTAGTTGTTATGTTATAACTAGGAGTTGTATAAACAAGTGTGTGTGTGATATGTATTCACAAGAGTTTATGAAGGAAATATAAACAGATGCATGTAACATTTATTTACAAGAGTTTATGAATGAAATATAAACAAGTGTGTGTAAAACGAACGTTTAAAATGAGCGTAACTTGATTATTTACAAGTGTGAATTGTGTACAAGGAAGTAAATATGTACGAGCAGTATTTATATACGGAGGATATGGATGTACATAGGAGGATTGGGCCTTACACCATAAGGGTGGCCCATTGGTTTAAAAGCAGTTTCACCGGGAATAATGCTCCTTTTAATACCAATGGTATTCAGTGTATATACAAGCGAAACGAAAAACAAACGGACGAAGTTTATGCATGCTTGAGTATTTACAAAAGGCGTCGTATTATATACGAGATAAAAATTGGTATGTACATGAAAGAATCAGATATGTACAAGGAAATATGTATGTTCATCGAAAGAATTTTGGGACTTACACCGTGAGGGAGGCCCATGATCGGTTAAGAAATTTGAGAGAAAACGAAATCGGTTTTATCGTTTAAATCGGATCGATCATGGAAAAAGATGTAAGTTTTGATGAAAAGTTTTGAAGAATGTTCTTGAAAGTGTTTTTGAATAGTGAAATATACTTGTGAGAAGTTTGGAAAAGAATCGGGCTTCGAAAGTTTGAAAAAATCACCTTTAAAAATCACCTTGAAAAGTACTCAAATGTATCGTTTTCGGCTCGATAAAAATATAATCGGATGAAAGTTTTTCTGAAAATTTTTGACACTATCATAAAATAGACATGTTAATTGACAAGTGTACAAAAACTCACCTCAAAATGAGGAGTTTTGATTGGGTTTTGAAAAAGTCAAAGTTTGTAAAAAAAATGAAAAAAATGAAAAGTTTGGCAAAAATGGTCCCAAGGCTACTCGAACCCGGGACCATTAGGCAAGGCAAGGCATGAATGACTTAAGAGTGAGCTGGCAACCGCTGGGGCGGCAATACATCCGTGTATTGAAGTCAAACCAACTAATTATTTTATAAAACAAATATTTGAATTTGAAAAAAACGCGCGCAAGCTTCTTCTTCTTCCTCCAATCTTCAATCAGCCATGGATTCTTCATTTCTCCATGAAATTGCTCAATGTAAACATCAAACTTGATCATTTTAAGCCCAGGAACATAATGATGTCCTTTAATTTCATTTATTTTAAGCCTAACATGATTAAATTTCTCAAGAACACGAAGAACCCTAAATCTGAAAATCCTAATTGAAATCGTGTATGGTGAACGAATTGATCAATTGATTGAGGGTTATTGATCAGTGATAGTGCAGACACAAAACGGCCAAGAGCTTTTTGGACTGGAGGCAAGGAATCATAGAGTTTGAAGTTCGTGTTCTTACCTTTTCAAGATGAGATCGAAATTGATGATGGAGTGTTTCCAGTTGTGATTTGATGACTCCTATAGCACCAACGGACTTCAAGGATTGTGTGAGGAAGGTCTGCTCACTCTGAAATTTCCTGAATTGTTCTGACCAAGTCCACTTGCATATGGTTCAAAGTGAAACTCGAATTTGATGTTAGAGCTGTTACAGGTTGAAGTTAATGATCTGCATCATTCATATGGAGTATGTTGATTGATGTTTGAGTGAAAAAATCACAACTTGCTCGAGCCAAACATTGAATTCGACAGTTAAGGCAGTTTTGGGCAAGCTTGAAATTTTGAAATGCAACTTTGAGTTTTAGTGTTTCTTAGATTGATTTTAAGTTTCAAACCAATTCTATTAGATGTTTATGACATGTTAGACACCAAATATCTCATGTTTCTTCACAAGTTTTCAAAAATGCAAGAATTTCCAATTTGAACCATGTTACTTGAAATTTAAGAAAGAAGTGAAAAAGCTTGTTTTGGCATAGCTTTGGTGTAGTTTCAAATGGCCAATATGACCTCTATTTATAGGTCACAAGTTCTGAATGGCAAGTGAAGGAAAATGGTTTTGGTATTTACAAGTTGCCTTAGAGGGCAAGGAAGTCATTTTTGCAATAAATGCAAAAGGAAGCTTCCGTTTAACCATGGTTAATTTTTCAACTTGATCTTATCCCATCATAATTACTCTCCATATGATTTTTTATCAGCCCTATCCCTCTTTGCAAGGTGGCATGGCTTCTAGAAGAAGAAACTAAAAAATGACCTACAATCTTGAAGTTTGTACTTGAAAATCAAAGATTTTGGAGCTCTATGTTTCAAAATCAAAAGTATAGCTAGACACCATGGATTTGCAAGTTCTTGGACATTTTGGAAAGCTTGTTTCAAGAGCTACAACTTTCATGTTTTGAGTTTTTTCCAATTCAAAGTGGAACTATGTGAAAAAATGCCATGAAGTTTGGAAAAAGTGTGAAATTTTAACACTTGAAGTTTTTTCTAAGTGTTGAAAATTTTGACTTTTTGTTGACTTTTCCAAATTTCTTGATTTTTTATGATCATGATGGATCATTTGAAGTATTTTGATGATTGAAAAAGTTTTATCTTGAAAAAGTTGACCAAAAGTCAAAGTTTGACTTTTCGGTCTGAGATGAAATTTCATCAGATGATTCAGAAATTGACTGATGAATTCTGTGAACTTCTGTGATGTTTTGAATCCAGAAATTAGGTCAACATGTTGTATTGAGGATATGAAGATCAATCTCCAATCAAAAAAGTCATTCATTGATCAGAAAATCAGTGATTGCTTATCCTCGATAAAAACCCTAATTGGTCGATCCTCGATAGATCATGAGAAAAAGTTGCATATCTGAAGATCAGAGGTTGATGATTTGATCAAGATAGATCAAATGAGGTGAATAAAACTCAAAACCTAATTGATTGCCTCTTGAATTAGATGAAAAAATGATGAAACCCCAATTTTGCATTGTGGAAGCTACACCCGATTAATTCTGTTCTGAACTGTTAGTGATGCAATGCTGCAAATGTAAGGTGGTATATTAGGTCAAAAATTGGGGTATGACACTAGGTACTTCAACTTCTGATGCAGGGTAGAGGTAACAACGATTTCCCCATGTATCCAAGGGCGTCCAGCAGGCAAGAATAAGTTGGACGAATGTCCTTCACAAAGAAAGTATAATCGAAAGTCTGGGAACCCACTTTGACCGGCAAGTTAAGCTCTCTAAGTACTGTTCTCTTAGAACCATCAAAAGCTCTTACGATTATGTCATTGGGTTTCATGACCGCTTCTTTAGCATCAAGTCGGTCGAGAGCACTCTTTGGTAGGACGTTCAAAGTAGAGTCAATATCCACCAACACATGAGACAATGTAGTGCCCTTACACCCCACAGAAATGTGTACGACTTTGTTGTGTTTTCTTCCTGTAGGAGTCAAATCAGCATAAGAAAAGCCCAAACCATTGTCTGCGTTCAGGCTAGCAACACAACTTTCAAATTGGTCAGTAGAAGTGTCTTGCGGTACGTGATCATTCTTTAGGAATTTCACCAAGTCTTTAGCATGAGACTCATAGTATAGCAACAGTGCTAGCATGGATATCTTGGATGGGGTTTGTCCCAACTGCTCCACTACATTGTAGTCACTCTTCTTAATGATCTTTAAAATTTCCTCCATTTCTTGTTTAGAGGTATCTTCAGGAACTTCCTTTAGTACCTCCGTTTAGAGGCGTTCAAAATATGGTTTATTGAATTGTATTTCTGTATTGAATTGGATTGAACCATAAAAAAACTGAACCATTTAAATGATTATTAAACTGAACCATTTATTCAAAACAATTTCAATGCAATTTTAAACTAGCTAAAAACCAGTTTTTATTATAAATTGGTTTTATTATAAAAATTAGTATTTTATAAAAAAATCAAATAAATTTTTTTTTTCTAAAATATTAAAAAAATTATCTTAAAAAAATGGAAAAAAAAATTGATTTCGGGAAAAAAACTGAAAATTTGTTTTTCTTGAAAAATAAAAAACTGAAATTATTTTTCCAAAATATATAAAAAACTGGAAAAAATTTTTGAGAAATAATAAAAAGAAATTTCAGAAAAAAAAAACTGGAAAAAAATGTCAACAAAAAAACTGAAATATTTGTTTTTTTGAAAAATAAAAACGAAATTATTTTTCGAAAAATATAAAAAGCATGTATTTTTTTGTGAATAAAAAGTGGAAATTAAAAAAAATAAAAAGCGGAAAACATTTCGGAAAAAAAAGCAGATAAAATTCTTTTTGAAAATTAAAAAAAACCTGAAATTATTTTACCAAAAAATATAAAAAACTTTTCGAGAAATAAAAAAAAAAGAAACTTCAGAAAAAAAAAACTGAAATTATTTTACTGAAAAATATAAAAAAATTGGATTTTTTTTTTGAGAATTAAAAAAAGGAAATTTTAGAAAAAAAAAAAGAACTTTTGACTTTTAAAAAAAAAAAAATTTCCAAAAAAAAACGTAATTGGTTTAACAGATTAACTTTTTTTTAAAATGGTTTTTAATAACTGGATGGAACCATTAATATGGTTCAATTCGATTCATGAACTCCTAAACACCTATCTCCGTTTGAGTAGGTTGAGTCACTTTTTCTTTCCACCGAGCCTCGGGAGTTGGTTCAATAGCAGGAATGCGAACTAGTGTAGTATTATCCTTTGAAGGACATATATATGGAGAAAACAATCTTCCGGTTTTGGTTACTTTATTTGATCATGATATTGTCAACATCGGAATTTGGTAGTTTCAAGCTGTATTGTCTTTAATGATTAACGGCTCTTGCTTGAGGCCATAATAGTAAACTTCGGCTCCATAATTCCAAGGTATAACTTTGTTAGAGGAATATGGAATCAATCTGGGCGAGGTAATAATTAGAGGTGCCACTCTAAGTGCAAGATCGACAGAGGTGAACCTTATTGTGTTCACATCAGTATATTCTTCGGGATAATCATCATCTCCCCATCCGCTTTCCTTGATGTCTTCGATTGCGATCTTGTAGCTTTCAAGAGCGGTATACTTCACCATGAAATCAAACTTCCCACTTGGCTGCCCCAAGTATCCCGGACTTACGGTATTGTTTTGCTTCGTCTTGATTTTCAAGCTCTTGGAAACATCTTATCAGAAACTCTCTATGGATAAAGTTTTCAAGAATAACACTTCTCGGTTGTCTATCGGTATTGAATACCTCTCTTCAACCGGTACATCCATTGGGCTCATGTCTGGTGGGAGCCGGCTTGTTTGTTTTGCATTTTATGCAAATATTACGGATAGCAAAGTCGCCACCGACTTTTCTTTTATCTAATTAAAAGGCGAAAAGAATAGGAAAAGACCCGTTAGATTAAAATGCAGGCGGTTATGAAAAAGGAAGGTGTTAGCACCCTTTCCATCCGTAGTTATGTACGGGTTCTTAATTGCTTAGCTCACTTTATAAATTGCTTTCTGTGTGTGTGTTTGAAAATATTTTGAAAAGGCATTTCGCTTTGACTTCGTAATGATTCAGCTGGAATGTATACGAAGTGTTTGGAAATGTTTTGTTTTGGAAAGGACTTTGTAATGATTCATGCTGGAATGTATACAAAGTGTTTAGAAAAGTTTTGAAAGTGTGAGGTGTGAAAAGTATTTTGGTGAGCAAGCAAAGAGTTATTACCTACTCGATTATGTCGTTTAGTGTTATTTTGCTTTCCTTTAGGGTAGCGCTATCCATACCATGGGTTGGTAGGTAACTCTATCCGTTGGATGTAAAGGGACATTCGAAGGGACATCGGATGGTCATAGAAGGCAACATGTAGGGATAGCTTAGCATATTCGTAGGGACGATCATCACTTTTCGTAGGCAACAATCGAGGGACGAGATCATATATTCGTAGGCAACATCAAGGGTCATCGAGGGACTATGATCTTTAGTTCGAAGGGACTATGATGATATGTTGTAAGCGTCTTAGCTAAGATATCCTTACGTTTGAGGGACATGACCATTGTATTCGTAAGGCAACAAGAGAGGATACCCTAAGGTGGGTGCATGTGTGAAAAGTGGGTTGTATTCAGATATTTATCTTGTGATTAGTGATCTAGATTGATTAAGTTAATCTTGCCATACGCCTAATTACTAGGTTAATAAGTGCATAGAGTAAATGCGAAGCGTAAAGGTGCTACACTATTACATGGCTTTAGGCGAGATACATAATATGGGAGTGAAAGTAAAAGCGAAATGTAAAGTCGGAAAGTAAATCCTACGCTATTACATGATAAAATTTTTGCAACCTATACAACCTTTCTAGAATTTAAATGCGGAATAATAAATAAAAAATGAGAAAATGAGAAAATGTTAGTGCAAAAATGTTCTGGAAGTTAGTAAAAAAAAGTTTTAGTTAGCAACCCTAATTACTAAAAAATTATCTCTTTTTTGAGTTTTTTGTGATTGATTTTAATAAAAAAAACTAATTCTGATTAATGTAAAGAAAATGCTTTTTTTTTGTGAAAATTTAAATAAAGGTGTTCTGAACCTAAATCGTAAAGTTAGACATTTTTTAGGTTTTTTAGAAAAAAATAATTGAGGAAAAATGCAAAGAAAATTAGTTAGCAGGAAAGTAAATCAAATTAAGGGTTTCCGTCAGAGCTTCTGACAGAAGTTCCCTCCAGAACCTCTGGAAACATGTTTTCTAGAGCTTACGGAGGCGCCTTGCTTCTTCAGCAAGTTGCTTCCCAGCAGTTGACATCCCTTACGAAACTTACGAGGTGGCATACAGGCATCGAGTTGGAACACGGAGATGGAACTTCTGGGCATCCAGAAGTTGGGACTTCTGGAGATGGTACTTCTGCAGTCAGAGACGCCGGGAGAGAAGCTCCGATCATCTTCTCCGATTACCACCTTTTGCAAAACCTGCGAAATCAAACATAAAAACAAAAACAAAGTGCCCAAATTCAATAATTAGACCCTTGCGAACACGATGGTGGGGTTCGTTTAGCCTAAAATAACCTGTAACGTGGAATCCGAAGCTTAGTTAGAACTATGCCTTAACAATGGCAATTAACGATTTAGGCGTTAAACCTTGCAGCGATGGATGAAACACATCTTATTGATCCTAGGAAGGCGTTAGTGGTGTTAGTTTCGATTAAAACAAGCTATAAATTAAAATACAATTTTGAAAATATTTACATACGGGATGAATGCATGTTGGATGATTCAGTGAGTATAAGCTATGTACAAAGGTGTATTCTTACCTACCTACCTCAAGAACACATTGGATGATTGGAACGGCTTGAGGGTGGCTGGAAATAGGTTTTGAATGATGCAAGTTTCTTAAATTTTTTGTAAGAATGAGAGTTGTTCTTGAGGCTAGGGTTTTCTCTTACAACCCTCCTTTTGATCTGATCTTGTCATGTATTTATAGGAGTGTGCATTAGGTCAAGCATAATTGGAAAATATTTTGCCTTGAATGAGAGAATATTTGATTTGCCAATCTTTTCAATTTTGATCAAATATTTCCAATATTGTACCAATATCTTGACAATCACTCAATTTCGAAATTTAGGCCATTTAATAGGTATCATGGACCTCAAGAATGTCAAATAATTCAGCCTTGCATTGATTGATTTATTTTTGCTATTTTATTTTAATTAAATTGACTTTTAATGAATAAATATTAAAATAAATAAAATAAAAAGCTCAAGGCGTGGTATTGGGCTTGGAGGTTCTAATTGGGATTAGAAACAAGTTTGAATTAAGAAAAGTTAGGCCCATTTAGAAATTTTTATTTTCTCAAGTATTTCTCTTTATGCACCTCCTCAAAATGCTCAACTTGCACAACTTGTATCTTGCTCAATTTTAACATTTTTGGATTTTCTTGGACTTTTAGAAAGCTCAAGATGTCCTATAAACATACCTTTTGTTTCATCTTCATTGAAGTTTCCATGTTCATGAACACTTCCTTGCAAAAAGATGACTTTTGGTTCACTTTTAAAAAAGACCTGCAATGTTTGTAAAATGGGAAGAATGAGGAAAATTTGGTTTTATAACTTATGTTTTCTTACTAGCTAGGGGTGTACACCCAATCCTCACTAATTGCTCCCCACACTAACAATTATTAATTAACACCTAATAATATCCAATAATATTATTTACTCAATTAATTAAAATAATTACGGAATTAAATATCGGATCGAATAATATTTTACCGAACGAGCGGAATAAAACGGACCGAACTAAACACACGCCAATTATATTAATAGATATATCAATTAATATAAATATTCTAAATCATAAAATAAATATCGATTGGTAATTCGAAAATATTAATATAATATAATATTAATTAAAGCAGTACAACTCTCCCTACTTATAAACTTTTAGTCCTCGAAATTTAGACCAAAAGCGAACAAATCGGGACATGCCTACGCATTCGTCCACTCAATCCTCGCGTCAATTAAACAACATATAAAATACACCCAACACAAGGGCATCTCACTGGCCATAATGTCTAGACAAGAACAACCATGCCGAGATGCAAAGCCCATATAATGCACTTGACAACCAACTAACAATCTAACAATCAAACAAGTAGCAGACACACCGATTCACTCGAGAACCAATCAAACAAGATCGATACCCATCCTAACGTCTTAATCATAGAATTAGTCACACATTCGAACCGACACCTCGGAAATGAGTCACCAAAGATAGGAACATAAAGTCCTACGACACAACACCGACACCATCGCTAAAACGAAAACAACAAAATGGTTATACAAACCAAAACTGAAACAATCAGAATAGGGTAGAATCACGCGTGCTACGCAAACACGAAAAAGATGCCTTCATTCACGCATAAGCACAAACTTAAGAATTACACTTGCAGTCATCGCTTTCATTCCCGAAAATCACAAGATCACATCGTCCTTGTAGATTACCGACGTATAACCCTAGAACGATAACAAGTTACTCAACATAACCGACTGCGATACACTACTCATTCTAGGGCGTATACAGACGAATTGCGACTATAACTCACTAGCCCAGATCCAACAATCTCGCATACTCGCTAAAACTCAATGCTCGATATCTAAACCATGCTGCTCACTTTTATGCATAAGATGCCAACCGTAAAACAACTTGGTTAATCCTCAACTCCACAATTACTCAGAATGGATACGTTCAAAGCGTACACCCATCAGGACACCTCGTAACATCAATCTCATCAACTCGAAAAATCACTCTTTCGTTCTTGATTGATCAACGGCCATTGATCCTCTAACATACACGACATAGTTGACCTTTTCAAATATTGTCCAAATATTCACTTGTGAAACTTTGACGTATACACTCGACTTTAACGAAGTCTTCCCTTATACCAATTGAATTCTCAAAATTTATTAAGTAATCGCCATCCTCGCACCGTCGCAACAATCAATACACAGACTTCTTATTCGAAACACCTTCATAACTTTCAATCTCCCAAAGTGGTAATTCAAACCAAAACACTCTCTCAAGACTCTACCCAACAACGTCGTCTCATACTCCTGACTTACAACACAGTGTCATACCCCAAAATTTGCCCTCCATCTTCTCAAGACATTCCATGCATCCATACTCAAGGATTCCTCAAAGGTTGATCAGACAAACCCTCTCCTAGACAATCAACCCAAACTAGGGTTTGGTGATTCTCAGATCAAAATGGATTTCCAACATCTCCAATGTTCATCATGCCTCCTCATCACTTCAAATGTTCTCCATGTCAAGTTTCAAGCTTCCAAGTCAAGTTTCCTCGGACAATTGCTCGGATGGTTGAAAATCGGTTGTATTGGACAAAAAGTCAATGGTCAACATACTGTCAAACTTCATGATTTTTGTCAACATCCTCATTTTAAGTTACATTCATCATTTGATCAAGGGTTGATCATGATTCATCAAGAAAACTCAAGATTTGCTCAAAGTCAAACTTTCTAAATTAGGGTTTCTCGAGAAAAGTCAACCAAACTTTGGTGATCATAACTTCTTCATACTTTCTCGAAATTTATCCACCACCTCTTGTTTTGAAGGAAATTCCATTCCCTACAACTTCATGTCGACAAGAATGTTCAAAAATGCTTCATTTGAGAGGTATGGATCAAAACATTCTGGTCCTTTTCAAAAGTCAACAAAAGTTAACATTTTGTTTTGAAGATATATTGAGCATGGAAACTCAATTGAGATGAGACCAAAACGGTTGGTTAGAGGACTCTTAGAGCTTTCAAAAAGTCCAAGAACACTCAAAAATGTGGAAAATTGAGTAAGATACACCATTCACAAGTTGGGAAATTTTGAAGAAGTGCACATAGAAATACCTACGAGAATAATTTTTTGCAAATGGGCTTACTTTTCTTCATCAAACTTGTTCCTTATGTAATTAGGAATATCCAAGCCCAATGCCACGAATTTTTAGTTTATTTTTCTATTTAATTTGGAATTTATTCATTTAAATACAAATTAAATTCAAAAATAAAGTATAAAATCAAAATTAAATGCAAATTTGATTTTCATTCTTCCTTGAGAGCAACTCAATAAAGCCGCAAATTTGAAATTTGGTTGGATATGGCAAGATTTGATTGAAAATTGATCAAAAAGATGGAAATTTGATTTGGTACAAAATCAAATATGTTTTGCATTGATTAGTGATTGATTCTTTCTCAAATCAACTCTGAATCCATCTACTATATATAAACAACACATGCCACACGAATTAGGGTAGAATAAGCGAAACCCTATTGAAGCTCAAAAATACATGGCTTGCAAGCAATTGGTAACCATCGATCCAGCCTGTTTCAATTGTTTTTGAGGATTCAAACACATTCCTTGACATCCCTGGAAGCATTCCAGACCTTTACATCATTGAAAACCATCAAGAATCAAAGAATCCGAATTCGGTTTGTTCAAATATATTTCAAAATCGATTTCTCATATTCATGCATTTTTAACACGATTTGTTGTTGTTTTTGTGATTAGTGAGAAGTTTGCAAGTGATCTGGGCAGGTTAATTGTATTTCCATGGCCGGAAACACGATATGCCATGATTAGGGTTCTTGACCACGAATTAGGGTTTCCTTAAAACGGAAAAATTGGACCTCGAGACCATTACCATTGCATTCGGAATGATGTTTCCAATCGATCCATGGTTTCAGAATTCATTTATATTATCGTATGTGATTTTGATTTAGCTTGAGGTTGTAGCGTCGAGCAAAGGCCGGCGTTGAATTTTCAAAATTCAAATTGAGGAAGGCGAAGCTTGGCGTGATGGAAGCGGTCGGGGGTGGCGTGTTTACATTCCACTCGTTCGGTTTCTAAATAGTTGGACCGCTGGCTTAGTTGGTTAAAGCGCTCACTATGCAAAGATACTCCTCGGGTCCCTGATTCGAACCATGCAGGACCGGTTTGCATTTTCTTTTACAAACTTCAAACTTTTTCATATTTTCTATATTTTATTATTTATTTAATATTTTGCATGCATTTTAATATTTTCATAATTTTCTCATGCATTTAAGAACATCAAAAATATTTTTCTTTTGCATTATTTCCAGAAAATGTTTATTTAATTTATAAAATTAAAAATTTTATTTTGCATGCATATTTATTTTTATTTCTAATTTACCATTTAAATCACTTTTAATTAGTTTTAATTATTAAATTGCATCAAAAATCCCAAAAATTATCTTAGCATATTAATGTTATTTCCAACATGAAATATTTTCTCATCTAAAAATTTGCATTTTACTAATATTTTCCTCTTATTCGATTTAGCTCGTATTTTAGATTTCTCATCTTTCACGGGTTATCCGTTTGAGACGATTTCTTTTCTTGTTTTCTTTTTCCAATAATGTAACTGCTCATGGGATGTAATAGTTTAATTAGGGCTTTTATTTTCCGCATTTTAAATTATGTATACGCCCAAAGCCATGTAATAGCGTAGGATTTATCTTTCGCATTTACTTTACGCATTTACTTTCGCACTTATAATGTTAGTAACTAGGCGTGTATGGCAAGATAAAATTGAACATAGCCCACTAATTTTCAAGATAACATATCTGAATTCAACACACTCTTTCACACGCACCCTTAGGGTAATTCTCTCGTTGCCTTCTACGAATACAAATGGTCAAGTCCTCGAGCGTAGAGGTATTCTAGCACCATTGCCTTCAAAATAAATCATCATAGTCCCTTGATACAAAGATCATAGACCCACGATGTAGCCTCCGAATACATGATCTTGACCCTCGATTGTCGCCTCGAAAAATGATGATAGTCCCTTGAATGTGCTAGGATACTTCCTGAGTTGCTTTCTATGACCATCGATGTCCTTGAATGTCCCTCTTACATCCAGCGAATGGGGTTACCTACCAACTAATGGTATGGATAGCACTATTCTAAAGGGCGTAAAACAATCGAAACGACCAATTAAGTAGGTAATAAGACTTTTAGTTGCTTGCTCTATCAAAATACTTTTCACACCTCACTTTTGTCAAAGTTCAAACTCTTTTCAAAGCGAAACATTTCCGAACACTTTGTATACATTCCTACATGAATCATTACAAAGTCAAAGCAAAATGCCTTTTCAAAACATTTTCAAACACAGAAAGCACAATTTTAAAAGATGATCTAAGAGCAACTAAGAGCCGTAGATACCTCTTGATGGAAGGGGTGCTAATACCTTCCCTTTTCATAACCTTCTCCCTTACTCGAGAATCTAACGAAGGTCTTTTTACGTACTTTTTACCTTCCCTTAATTGGATAAAAAGAAAAGTCGGTGGCGACTCTTGCTATCCGCACATTTGCAATACAAAAATCACAAAGTCGGTTCACGTTTCTGAGCTGGCGACTACTGTAGAAACACCCTAAAAGAGAATGCCTTAGGGATTTCTAGATAACTTTTATTGCTTTTGTTTGATTTGCTTCTTGATAACACGATTTTATATAGTATATTTGATTTAATTTTCATAAATAATGTTAGTATTTTTATTTAATTATTTCATTTTATTTCCATATTACGCTGGTATTTTTATTGTTTCAGGTATTTTATTTTAAATAAACAAATTGAGCAAAGTGAAGAAATTAAGAGGATTATTTAATTAATTATGCAAGAAATGAAGAAAAGGGGTGTGCAAAGCAAAACAATGGATCAAAAGCCCAAAGCAAGCAAAAGCCCAAAGCAACCAAAAGCCCAAACGAAGCAAAACCCTAAAGGCCACGTTCAAGGGTGAGGCGCGTCTCAACCCTCCTTCCTACAATTGAGGCGCCCGCCTCGGTCTCTCCCCTTAGTGGGAGACGTCCGTCTCCAAAGCCATGTCAGCCCTAGCAGTTGCGTGGGACGCCCGTCTCACGTGGCTATATTCATGGAGAGAAATCCGGGACGTCCATCTCAAGAAGTGGGCAGTTGGAGCGAGTATTTTTAGGAGGAAGCTACGAAAATATCTCAACCGGTGGTTACTTCCTACCACTATAAAAGGACCTCTCAGTTATAATTTGACACACGATTCTCGACTTTATTTTCCAGTTTCAAAGTTTATTTTCCTGCATTTATTTTCCATTGTAATTGAATTGAAGTTATTTTCCCGCATTGTTTACATTCTGTTGAAGAACCAGGGCGTTATGCAGGTTACTTCGATTTCGAAATTCTTTCCGGCATTTATTTAATTGGTTTCTATTTACATCGCTTTATTTATTTAATTAATTCTTGCATGAGATATATTTGTTTGCCATGAATTTATTAATGAATATTAAAACCTTTAATTTATTCATGTTTGTTTTATGAATATATACGGCTAAATTATTTAAATATCGGTATGTAATGAGTTAATTTGAAAGTATCCAGGAATAAAGCGGCTTGATTATATTTTATAAAATAAACACTTTTTGATTTAGTTATCTAATTTATTTTGTTAAAAAGGTTTAGAAACCAACAGGCGAAAGTTTGAGGTTAATAAATGACTAAGATTAGAAACCAACAGGCGAGTTTGAGGTTTAAAATCGGATAGTAGATACTAGGTATTGTTTTAAAAACCATGACATTTAAAACCAATTAAATTTTATTTATTTTCAAAAAGTAATTTTAAAATCGATGGGATAGCGGCATACATTAGAGTTTAAAATTATAATCTACTTCAATAAATGACAGTTTGAGAATAGGTTTTAAATAAATACTTTTTCTTTGAAAAGAAATTATTATCATTTTACGAAAATAAGCGATGGAAAACCGGATTCTTTAGATTAACGAAATACATACCGATATTAGCCTTATTATTATTTTAATTAAAATTAAGTTTTATTGCCCAAAAATTCCCCAATTTATTTATTCGATAGCTATAGCTTTACGATAAGCTTAGATTACGTTAGTTCAATTTATAGTCCCTTTGGTTCGATATCTTTTAAAACTACGCGATAGGGTATACTTGCGGTCTCGATTAATTTAGGCGATAAAGTCGCGATCAAGTTTTAGGCGCCGTTCTGGGACTATTCAAGTTGATATCGTAATTTTATTACAGTATAGACTATAGCAACTATTTCTTTTCCCTACTGTGTATGCCAAATACTCGCTCTCAAGTGCGCCTTTGCATATACCTATTCTGACGTCGGCGTTATCTTAGATTAAGAGGCGAATTCAGAGTATTTAGAAGCATACAATCTTCCTTCAACCAAACTTCGGCGTTGAAGAACTTAAGAAGATGGCGATCGAGAACCTCCTGCTCCTCGTCCTCTTAAAGACTATTGTTCCTTCTCAGCGGAGCCTCATAATAGTATTCTGCTCCTGCTATCGCTCGAAGCGATTCGAACTAAAACCTTCGCTTCTTTCGCGTTCGTGAACCGGTTTTGGAGCTCCTCGGCGACCCAAATCTTCATCATCGGTGTTTGTGCGATCTGCGAGACCTTTGTAAGCGAATGGTGTAAACCCGAAGCGATCGATTGCGCCTATTTCCTTTTCTCTCGAGAGGCGAGCTCGCGCATGGCTCCAATCTCTTCCTTCCAACTCAATCACCACATGGGATGAGTTGAAGAAATATTCTTGGCTAGATATTTTCCTCCAAGCAAAGCGCTATGCTCGAGCCAATATCAATGGTTTCGGACAAAGGACAATGAATCACTCTTTGAAGCTTGGGAGCGTTATAAAGACATGCTTAGACTTTGTCCTCATCATGGTTTAGAAGAATGGTTAATCATTCACACGTTTTACAATGGTCTCTTGTATAATCTGAGATTGACTATAGGCAGCTGCGGTGGTGGCGCGATGAATAAACCATATCTTTGAAGCAAAGCAACTTATCGAAAGTATGGCTCGAACCATTACCAATGGGGTATGGAGAGTTCTTGTAGAAATCTCAAACTAAAGGTGCCATGGTTGAAGTGAATAGTGCGGATCAAGTCACGCTAAAGTGGAAGCTCTCACTCAAAGCTCGGGAACTTACCCTTTGCTCCCGACTCTTTCTTTGCAATTACTCAAACTGCGACTTATGTGGTATTCAATCACATCTTGCTCGAATGCCCACTTCTAACGGGAGTTCGGTTGAACAAGCGAATTACGTGCAGAATAATCCTTACGACACATATAATCACTGGTGGAAGAATCATCCTAACTTTTCCTACAAGAATAACAACGCGTTATATGCACTGGACAAGCCCTGCTACACCACGGTTATCCTAAAGCTATTCCAAATCACCTAACAATGGTCCTAACACAACAAATGCTCCTAGGAAGTCTAATTTGGAAATCATGATAGAGCACTTCATTGCTACTCAAAACCAAACCAATAGTGCTCAAGCCGGACTAATAAGGAAGTTCAAAATCGAATATACACATTAATGAGCAAATGAAGCGGTTTTCTAACAAAGCTTTAGCTACACACAATAAAATGTTAGAAACACAAATCTCTCAAGTAGCTCAACAACAAGCGACCTCTGCTGCTCCTGCTTTGGTTCATTTCTGGTCAACCTCAACCTAATCCCAAAGGACATGCAAATCTTGTTATCTTAAGAAGCGAAACAAAGTATGATGGACTGTAGATCCGAAACAATAGCCCACTATGCAACAAAATTCATCAAACCATACGAAACTAAAGATAAACGAGAAAAGAAATTCGAGAAAGATAATAATGAAGATACCACACAAAGGGCGAACCTTATATACCTCCACCACCTTATAAGCCTCCTATTCCATACCCTCGAAGGTTAGTTAAAACTAAGAATGTGGGACAATTCAAGAAATTTGTGGATCTTACGAAGCAACAATGTTACAATTCCTTTTACGAAGCTATAACTCAAATGCCCTCTTATGCTAAATTCCTTAAAGAGATTCTATCCAATAAGAAAAAGCTAGAGGATAATGAAGCATCATGCTTCTTCTTGAATGTAGTGCAATTATTCAAGACCAATGCCTCCTAAACTCAAAGATCACGGAAGTTTCTCTATTCCATGTGTAATTGGCAAATTTGTCATAGACAAAGCTTTATGTGATCTAGGAGCCGTATAAGTGTGATGCCGTTATCCATCTGCAAGAAACTTGATATGGGAGGTGAGACCAACCAAAATGTCCGTTCAACTAGCGGATAGGTCGATTAAATATCCTGCGGAGTACTTGAAAATATTCACATGCGTATTGGCCAATTCTATATACCAGCTGATTTCATTATCATGGACATAAGGGAGGGAAGTTACTCAATCATTCTTGGAAGACCTTTCTTAGCCACAGTAGGTGCAATAATAGATGTGAAAGAGGAAAACTTACTTTTGAAGTAGCGAGAGAAAATCAATTTATCCTCTCAATTCACGAAAGCACGCAATAGAAGATACTTGTTACTTCATGGATATCATCGATGAATGTAGAAAAAGAAGCTTGAAAATACGGATAATCGGATGAAAGTGCGGATAATAATCTAAGTGAATGTAGCTATAGCACGGATCCACACAAAGTTTAAGAAACCTTCCTAGAACTCAAAACACTTCACGAAAATTTAAGTGCAATTCCTAGATTCCAAACTCGAGCGTCCGGTGATAGTCAGCATAAAACTTGGAGAATCAAGCGAAAAACTTTACAGATTAGAAATATCAACGACCTTAGGGTATAATATCAACGATCTTAAAGGAATAAGTCCCTCTATCTGTATGCATCGCATTATGCTAGAAGATTGTAAAACTTCAAGAGAACACGGAGGAGACTAAACCCGATTTTGGCGAGGTTGTGAAAAAGGAAGTAATGAAATTGTTAGAAGCGAGAATCATATATCCTATATCGATAGCAAATGGGTTAGCCCATGCATGTTGTACCTAAGAAGGAGGTGTCACGATGTCGAAAATGAGAAAGGAGAAATCATAACTAAAAGAATCGAATCGGATGGAGAATGTGCATCGATTATCGAAAACTTAACAAAGCCACCGAAAAGATCATTTCCCTTTACCATTTATTGATCGGATGTTGGAGCGTTTAGCTAGACACTCTCATTTTGTTTCTTAGAGCGGTTATTCGGGTTTCTTTCGGATACCTATTCATCGATGACCAAGATAAAACAACTTTCACATGCCCATTTGGAACCTTTGCTTATAGAAGAATGCCTTTTGGTTTATGCAATGCTCCTGCAACTTTTCGAGAGATGTATGATGGCAATATTCTTTGATTTTACGGACAATATTATGGAAGTCTTCATGGACGATTTTTCGTCGTGGACAAAGCTTTGAAGAATGTTTAGAAAATTTAGAAAGGGTATTGGAGCGTTGTGTGAAGGTTAATCTAGTGCTTAATTGGGAGAAATGCCATTTTATGGTACAAGAAGGAATTGTTTTAGGACACATTATATCCAAAGAGGAATTGAAGTCGATTACGCTAAAATCGAAGTTATTGAGAACCTTGACCTCAAAAACCGTTAGAAATCCGAAGCTTTTGGGACACGCGGTTTTTATCGACGTTTCATTAAAGATTTCTCTAAGATAACTAAACCCTAAGCGAGCTATTAATGAAAGATCTGAATTTATCTTGACGAAAAATGTTTAGAAGCGTTTGGACACTTAAGAAAGCATTAATTTCTGCGCCTATCATGCAAACTCAGTTGGAATGAACCTTTTGAAATAATGTGTGGTAGTGACTACGCCGTAGGAGCTGTTTTAGGACAGCGAAAGGATAAAAGACTCCACGTCATATATTATGCAAGCGGAACTACGGAGGATGAATTATGCTACAGAGAAAGAGTTCTTAGCGATGATCTTCGCATTAGACAAGTTCCGTTCCTACTTAGTAGGATCCAAAATAATCATATACAGATCATGCTGCTATTAGATATCTCTAACCAAAGGCGCTAAACCTAGACTCACGAGATGGATATTCTGCTGCAAGAATTTGATTTAGAAATCAAAGATAAGAAAGGGCGAAAATGTAGTAGCGGATCATCTCTCTAGACTAGAAAATCTTAAACATGAACAAGTGCCGATTGATGATGAATTTGATACGATAAAGCGATTGCCCACTTGGAAGACACGAACGGATAAACTCATGGAAACCACTTTAGCTATTTCCTCGTGCCTTGGTATCTTGATTTTGTAAATTACCTTCTTTGCGTTCTACCACTGAACTTACCTACCAACGGAAGAAGAAATTCTTCCATGATCTTAAACAATATTCTTGGGATGAACCTTTACTTTTCAAGAGAGGTCCGATGGAATTTTCCCGATGTGTGCGGAAGAAGAGATTGAAAACATTATAACACCTTGTCATTACGCATCTTACGGAGGACATGCTAGTACATCAAAACATGTGCAAAGATCTTACAATCCGGTCTCTATTGGCCTAATTTATGGACGTACATGCCACCATCTTAAAATCGACGGTGCCAGCGCACGGTAATATATCTAGGCGTGACGAAATGCCACAAAAGGCATTTTAGAAGTCGAAATCTTTGATGTGTGGGGATAGACTTTATGGGACCCTTTCCATCTTCATCCGGTAATAAGTATATACTCGTGGTGTGGATTATGTCTCAAAATGGATTGAAGCTATAGCTTCTCCAACAAATGACACCAGTGGTACTTAAGTGTTCAAGAACATAATCTTTCCTAGGTTCGGTGTACCCGACTCGTTATAAGCGGACGGTGGATCTCATTTCATTTCCAAAATCTTTGAAAAATTATTAAGGAAATATGGAGTTCGACACCGCATAGCTACACCTTACCATCCCAAACTAGCGGACGAGTTGAAGTTTCAAATCGCGGATAAAACAAATCCTTGAAAAAGCGTCGCTACTTCGAGAAAAGGATTGGTCTTTTAAACTTCATGAAGCTTTATGGGCTTATGAGCGCCTATAAAACTCCCATCGGTACTACTCCTTTCAAGCTTATTTATGGAAAGTCATGCCATCTCGGTTGAGTTAGAACACAAGGCTTATTGGGCCATTAAGAATGAACTTAAGTTATCTTCCGGAGGAAAAGCGTATCGGATATTAATGAATTGGAAGAACTTAGGCAGGATGCGTCGAAAATGCTAGGATTTACAAAGGCGCACAAAGAAATGGCACGATAAGCGTATATCTAGGAAGAATTTTAATGTAGGTGATTGCGTATTACTTTTTAACTCACGATTAAAATTATTCCACAGGAAATACGATCTAGGTGGTGCGGACCTTTGAAATTACTCGAGTTTATCCAAGTGGAGCAATAGAGATTAAGGGACCTTGATTGAACCGTTTATAGTAAGCGGGCAGCGTCTAAAACATTACCATCTCACGAAATCGAGGATATTCTCAAAAGATAACTCTAGGCGAGCCACAAGCTCGATTAGCGACTAATCTCTAGTTTTATTTGTCGAGCTTGCGACATAAAACAAAGCGCTTTGTGGGAGGCAACCCACCGTATTTATTTCTTTCTTTTTATTTTATTTTATTTCTTCATTCTATTCAAAACAAACAAAAAATATCTATTTCTTTTTCTATTTTCTTTTATTTCTATTCTCATCTTATATTCTATTCTATATCTCTCTTCTTATCGGCATTTGGCCAATTTGATGTTCTTTTATTTTCTTTCTCCTCGAGTTCTTCTAGCTACTTCTTTCTCTTTCCACTATGTCTATTGATGATATGCGGTCGGTTTGAGAGGAAGAAATCGCGCACCAAATATGGAGTTTTATCGGCGTGAGATGTTTCCTACTACCTACTTTCATTATGGTGCTATGAATGCTCTTGGCATTCGTGATAGTGTCTTTACGCTCAATCAGTTGGGTGGGATAATTCACGCTGATGACTTGCTTTGCCATATCGGAACCTCACTTTGGAATTCCTCGACTCTTTAGCTTATTTTCCTACTCATGGGATAGCTCTCGCGTGGACTTATTATTTTCGACTTTTGGCTTCACCTTCAAGTTTACCCATAAGGAATTGGCTGATCTTCTTGGTTTTCCTAGTGGTTTAGGAGTTTATCTGAAACTCGGGAGGAATATCTTGGGTTTAGAGATCTTGACTATTTTGGGGATCTATTTACGGAATCCTTAACCACGAGCAGGGACCTTGTATCGGAGAATATCCATAACTTGGCCTTGGTATTTCCATAAGATTCTTGCCCATACCGTTTTGGAAAACCCGAATGTCACTTGTTTCTAAGGATGAAATTTATCATGTTTTGTGCTTGTGAGCTCGTCGTTAATCGATCCCTTATCTGCTCCGTACCTTTGTGAATCTCATTGATCTTGATCATGCACCCATTCGGATGGGAGGTCGTTACTATGATTGCAAATGTTGTTGGACTTGACGACCTTTTAAGCATCTGAATGCTTTTCTTGGTGTTACTTCCATGACCATCGAGTTCTGTTTCAACTTGGTATGATTGGTGATCTTGGCCGACTCGGTTTACCTTGTTGATTAATGGTCAAGTTATGCATTGTTTACCTTGCCTAACCACGCTACTAGTGTGCATAACAAAGCCAATTGGCTTTATGGTTTGATCGACATCCTTCTCATGAAACCTCAGATTCCACGGGCTTTGATGTTTTAGAGGGCCTCGGGAAGTTCCCTCTGCTCACCACGATCCCTCTGTTGCTCGACCTTTGTTATGCATGAGGTTCCTCCTTTTGATTATCATTGTTATCCACGCTCTCCAGTGGAACATCGGGCTTTGAGGGGACGAGTTCACTACTCTGCGGTGACTTCTTTAGTTTTATGGATCGGTTTACGCACAATTTCAAAGTCTTCTCTTATCTTCATTCTCCCTCTGCTCCTAAGGCAGGACCATCTAGTGGCTAGAGTCCTTGAGTAGTTTATTTAGTTTAGTTTAGTTTGATTTCATTAGGATTTTATAATGCTTTCATTATGTTATTTTTATTATGTTTCTCTTCCAAATACTTGATTCCTACATTGTAAGCAACTTTGCTCTCCATTCTAATGCAATTCATGTTTCCTTTATTATAATGTTGCATATTATATTATATTACATTATTATTACTGTTGCATTATTCTTCTTAAGTTGCATTATTATTGTTGCTCTGAATTTACTCACCCATCTTTCATTCGATTCTCCTTTGTTATTATCATTGAGGACATTGCTCCTTTTAAGTATAGAAGTCGGATCATTTCCTTATTTATTTTATTGCCTTTGCTCTCTTTGTAGTATTTCCCTTTTATTTATTTATTTTCTTGTATAAATTTCAATTCAATAAAATACATGTTTATGTTAATTTTAATCTTATATGCAAAATTTAATGCTTATTAATTCTCCTATTTCTTGAGCCATAACGAAAATTTAAAACACATTTATAAACATATTCAACTAGTATTAAGGTTGCTTAATCTAAATAAGGATTCAAGTCGACTTAGCAAAATTGTTATCGTCCTAACACTTTAAAACCCCGATATGCTAGATCGATTTAAGTACTTATTATACCAAGAACCTTTAAAACTTAGTTTTAGATTAGCCCCAAGTAGTTTATTAAGCGATCGGCACCGCCATAAAACACAAACTACGTGGAGAACCGATGAATATAAGTGATTGATCAAATATCTTTAAGAAAATTGCTTTTATTTAAGATGCACTTACTAAGTTAGATGGTCCTTACGGATCGTTTAATCAAAAGTTCTTGAAAATATGAATTTTATGCAAAATAATCCATTATAAAAATTGGTTCGATGGTCACAGTGCTGAACTTGGTAGAAGCAATGCAGTTCGATCCCCGCAATTTTAAATTGGAAAAAGGAGTACCAAATGTTTAATTACGGAACTCTAGGCTTATTAAGATCAAATTCACTAACGGTTACTCCACTATATGCGTGTGCGGTAATGGGCTTAATGTGATTGCACTAGAATGAAAGCGGGTGAAATAAAACATAGTATTAGGTTGAAGCTATAATGACATGACTTGAATTGGTGCATAGATGGGGTTGTCTAGTGTTCTCGGTAACTTTGGTGTTTAAGTTCGACTTAAATTCTCGATGAAAAATCAATTTGCAACTGATACAAAGTGATATATGTTGTTATATTTGTGTTTAAGTGTGCTTCAAAGATTTTCATTTTACTTTTTGCTTGAGGACAAGCAATGGTTCAAGTATAGGGAGTTTGATAACACGATTTTATATAGTATATTTGATTTAATTTTCATAAATAATGTTAGTATTTTATTTAATTATTTCATTTTATTTCCATATTTATTTGGTATTTTTATTGTTTGGTATTTTATTTTAAATAAACA
Organism: Vicia sativa; assembly: GCA_021764765.1. Lineage (NCBI taxonomy): Eukaryota > Viridiplantae > Streptophyta > Magnoliopsida > Fabales > Fabaceae > Vicia > Vicia sativa. The sequence continues at coordinate 25,027,940 of CM038794.1, read as the reverse complement.
AATTGAGCAAAGTGAAGAAATTAAGAGGATTATTTAATTAATTATGCAAGAAATGAAGAAAAGGGTGTGCAAAGCAAAACAATGGATCAAAAGCCCAAGCAAGCAAAAGCCAAAGCAACCAAAAGCCCAAGCGAAGCAAAACCCTAAAGGCCACGTTCAAGGGTGAGGCACGTCTCAACCCTCCTTCCTACAATTAGGCGCCGCCTCGGTCTCTCCCATAGTGGGGCGTCCGTCTCAAAGCCATGTCGGCCCTAGCGATTGCGTGGGGCGCCCGTCTCACGTGGCTATATTCATGGAGAGAAATCGGGACGTCCATCTCGAAGTGGGCGGTTGGGCGAGTATTTTTAGGAAGCTACGAAAATATCTCAACAGGTGGTTACTTCCTACCACTATAAAAGGACCTCTCGGATCATAATTTGACACCGATTCTCGACTTTATTTTCCCAGTTTCAAAGTTTATTTTCCTGCATTTATTTTCCATTGTAATTGAATTGAAGTTATTTTTCCGCATTGTTTACATTCTGTTGAAGAACAGAGGCGTTATACGGGTTACTTCGGTTCGAAATTCTTTCCCATTTATTTAATTGAGGTTTCTATTTACATCGCTTTATTTATTTAATTAATTCTGCATGAGATATATTTGTTTGCCATGAATTTATTAATGAATGTTAAAACCTTTAATTTATTCATGTTTGTTTTATGAATATATAAGCTAAATTATTTAAATATCGGTATGTAATGAGTTAATTTGAAAGTATCCGGAATAAAGCGGCTTGATTATATTTTATAAAATAAACACTTTTTCGATTTAGTTATCTAATTTATTTTGTTAAAAAGGTTTAGAAACCAACAGGCGAAAGTTTGAGGTTAATAAATGACTAAGATTAGAAACCAACAGGCGACAGTTTGAGGTTTAAAATCGGATAGTAGATACTAGGTATTGTTTTTAAAACCGCGACGACATTTAAAACCAATTAAATTTTATTTATTTTCAAAAGTAATTTTAAAATCGATGGGATAGCGAAAGCATACATTAGAGTTTAAAATTATAATCTACTTCAATAAATGACAGTTTGAGAATAGGTTTTTAAATAAATACTTTTTGCTGAAAAGGAAATTATTATCATTTTCTGAAAATAAGCCAGTGGAAAACCGGATTCTTTAAGATTAACGAAATACATACCGATATTCGCCTTATTATTATTTTAATTAAAATTAAGTTTTATTGCCCAAAAATTCCCCAATTTATTTATTCGATAGCTATAGCTTTACACAGTAAGCTTAGATTACGTTAGTTCAATTTATAGTCCCTTTGGTTCGATATCTTTTAAAACTACGCGATAGGGCTGTATACTTGCAGTCTCCCGATTAATTTAGACGATAAAGTCGCGATCACTTGCTTTATCTTTAAGGGTTGCTTGGGTATTATATTTGTGGGGGATCCTACACCCGGATCCGGGTTTCCTTTTAGGTAAGTAGCAATAAATCGTCGCGACCGTTAGACGTATATCGAAACGGTCAACATGATGGCTACGTTAGTGTGACACTTTGGATGTCCTGATACTCTTCATTTCCAAGTTGAGGATAGTATTTGGCTTCTGCATGGTGTCATCAAGCACTAACTAAACTTTTAGAACCTTAATTGACCCATCTTGGCCATTAGAAGGTAGTGAGATGGCGGCTTTAGTCTGGACTAAGGTTGGTGATACTCGATGCTACGCTCATTAAGATCGGACTTTTGGGATATTTTCGATCGACCACTTGGCGATCGTGTTGAAATAAGCGCCTACGAGAAAGATCAATGATGTGAGATTCCTAGAACCCGGTTACTATTATAGGGCGGATGAACCAACTCAAACTTTTGGTGGGGTAATCACCTATACCTCTTTGCAAGCCTTAAACCTAGGCTCATTGTGTGAATTGATTGTGTGTGCCAAACATGACATCATGACATCATTTGCATTGCATATCACTTCTAACTATTTCAAGGACCTAGGGATTTATCTTTGCTCTGTTTTGTAGGGATTATGGCTTCTAGAAAGACTATCCGAATCAACTTCATGGGTATACCTTCTCGACTCAAAGAATTGGTTTGAAATTCCCGATCATGCTCGGTTCATCAAAAGACATGGTTATCGCTTGATTTGGTTATCTCCGGTTCGAAGAAGATATGATGCATGTCTATTCGGTTCTTGATCGAAACACCATTGCTTTACATTCCCAGATTATCGATTAGTTCCTACCTTGGAAGAGTTCTCTAAGCTACTTGGGATACATTCTTGACCAAATGCCATTCACCGGTTTAGAAAAGGTTCCTAGGTACGAAGACATTGCATCAGCCTTACATCTTAAGCGCTCAGACATTGAAGCCAATTGGGAAACCAGAAGTGGAGTTAAGGGTTTACTTTCCAAGAAAGCCCGAGAATTCCTCAAAGTTATGAGTTTTCATGCATTTGAAGACATTTTTGCCTTGCTAATCTATGGTTTGGTTCTATTTCCTAACTCAGATCAATTCATAGATGTCAATGCCATCAAGTTATTTCTCACCCGCAATCCAGTGCCTACTTTACTTGGAGACATTCTACATTCTCTCCACACTCGTACTATCAAAAGACAAGGAACTCTCATGTGTTGTATCCCGTTACTTTCCAGGTGGTTTATTTCGCACCTTCCTCCATCAATTTTGAAGAACGAACAAAGGTTAATGTCACTCTCTCATTCAGATATCCGTTGGAGTCTTTTCTCTCAAAAGGACTTCACATTCATTGAGCGTTGTGGAGAATTCCCTAATGTACCGCTACTTGGTATAAGGGGAGGTAGTACTTACAACCCTTCTTTAGCTCTACGTCAGTTTGGTTTTGCTTGAAGAGATGGCCCACATGATATGCTTCTCCAAGATATTGTGTTCGACTACAACCACGATCTCGAATTAAGCGAAGGTTCATACGCTTGGGGCATGGTAAAGAAGGCGATACCAAGACTTTGGGGCACGAACTCCATTCCTTGGGAACCTTACCTCAAATGGGTGAGAGCTCGAGCTCAAAACCTCATGATGCCATTCACTTTGTTCTACGGTAATTTTGGAACTGTTGCTATAGGTGGCGTACCCTATCTTGTTCTCCATCCCGACATGCCTCGATTTTGAAGACTTGAAGAGATCACGGATTCAACTAAAAGAAGAGAGGATATCTTTGAAGCTCGTGTTATGCAAGTGAGAAGAAAGTGCTAGAGTTGACCAAGCTACTTCACGAGGAAGCATCGCCTACCTCGGCACAAGAGGAAGCGCCCATGGGAGACTTAGAACTTTAGGGTTTATATGTTTTCTTTTATTTGTTTGAACTATCTTTTGTACTTAAAAGAAAAAGAATAAAAGGAGTACTAATAAATGTTTATTCATTGCTTGTTTAACAAATTTAAATCTCTAAGGTCCTTGAAAACATTGCATTGCATTCGCATAAACATTGCATATCATAGCATAACATTGCATCACAGGTACATTGAAGATTGGTTTTCTCATTTGCTCGCTATTTATTTTAGCGAAATGGCTCTTGATCTGTCAAAGATCTTCAAGCTCGAATGCTCGGTTTGATGTTTACACTTGGTCAAGGCCAAGAGGATGAAGAAGCTCATCAACAGAAAGAAGAAGGTTGTTGGTCTCCTCGACATGGCGGGCCTACAAAGGTGGTCCTAAAGTGGTTAGTCGAATTGAGCTCTACGAAGGAAGTGTCAAGAAGAGGATGAGCAAAGTGACAAGGGTGATGGCGAAGGTAGTCGACATGAGCACGAGAAAGACTATGATAATGGCCAATACTCGATGAAGATGACAAATACAAACAACTTGAAGACCGTCGAATGTTGTGGAAAACACGAAGATGTGCAGGTTGAATTTTGATGATCACGAGTCTTGTCCACAGTGTTGTGATTCCTCCCAAGTTCAAAGTTCCAACTTTTGCTAAGTACGATGGCATGTCTGTCCAAGTTGCATTTGAAGTCCTATGTCGAAGATCAATCCCTGATAGAGAAAGTTGTGGATGCACTATTTTCAAGAGAGTTTGTCAGGAACCCAATTGGAATGGTATTATCAGCTAGAAACGAGTATCCGTACTTGGGTATCTTAGCGGATGCTTTCTACAAGCGATATGAGTACAATCTTGAATTGACACCCACTCGCATGCAACTACAAAGCATGTCTATGGGTCGTGATGAGAAGTTCAAGGGTATGCTCGAAGTGGAGATCTAGCGGTGATTCACCACCCTTGTCCAATAGGAGTTGGTTGATATGTTTATGAACAACAGCGAGGCCCGTTCTTCAATCATCGATTGAAACTCTTCACCGGATTCACCGTGATATTGATGACGGCGTATTAGTGGTATCAAAAGTGGGAAGATTAGATAGAGACATCTTCAAATCTGCGAAGAGATCTTTTGGTGGAAAGAAAGAAGTCAATCTTGTATGGTCGGAAAAGCCGAGCCAAGACCGACGCGCTCAATCTGTAAGGCGGTTGTGATCTCAATCCTACATCAGCACAACCTCGGCGAGACAGCGTATCGAGCGTGCCACGAAGACATTTCGAAGATCAACATGCCATTGTCATGAAGCCTTGCAACACATGTTGAAAGTAAGTGATTACCTTGAGGATCCCCTCGAATGTCAACACTTCCTCTCAGGATACAATCCTAATGCTAAGTGTGCTTACCACTCCAATAGCCGAGGCACGACAACGACATTGTTGGGCTCGAAGAACAAATTCAAGACATGATTGAAGCTAAGTAGATTGAGTTTGACCCTCTGTTGAGACTCGAATGTGATCAACGCTCCATGCCTAACCATGACAAGAGTTCCAATCTGTTGGTGAAGATACTTATGTTTTCAACATAGATGACTTGACCATTCCTCGATGGTATTAAGAAGAATTTGCTGCAAGCGGTGTCAATCAGGTGCCCGGAGCCGTTGGTGCCCGTCACACGATGGTTGTGCTTGGTTGAGAAGGCGTGTTCGGTGCATGATGGATACCGTGAAATACTATTCACGAAACCACTGCGGCGTGTGAAGATATGTCTAAGCGAAGATCGAAGATGTGACAGCGCACCATCTGTGTGGGATACCTTGGGGCAGCCAAGTGGAAAATACGATTACAAGGTGAAGTACATTGTTCTGAGCTACAAGATTCCTATTGAAGATGTTAAGGCAACGGATGGGGTGACGATTCCAGAAGACCATCTTGATGTTAACACCAAGGATTTCCTCTGCGATCCTGTGCCTAGAGTGGTACCTCTTATCATTACTTCTCAAGACCAGTTCCATATTCCTCGACAAGGCTATCCCTTGGAATTATGGGGCTGATGTTTACTATCATGGCGTCAAGCAAGACCCTCTGACCATTGAAGATCTTATAGTTGAAGCTACCATTCTTGACATTGACAACATCACCGGATCAAGTAAGGTGACCCGGCGGAAGGTTTTCTCTCGAAATCTCTCCTCCAAAGACACTGCGACTCCAGCTCGCATTCCAGCCATTCAACCCATTCCCCAAGCTAGAGGGAAAGAAGCAGTGACTCATCCTGCTCAACCAGAAGTACCAAAGGAAGTTGTTGAAGACACCTCCAAACAAGAAATGGAGGAAACTCTGAAGATTATCAAGAAGAGTGCCTACAATGTTGTGGAACAGTTAGGGCAAACTCCGTCCAAGATATCCATGCTTGCTCTGCTCTTGTGCTCTGAGGCTCATGCTAACGCCTTGGTGAAGTTTCTGAAGAATGCTCACGTACCACAAGACACTACCACTGACCAGTTTGAAGTTTGTATTGCTAGCCTGGCTGCCAACAACGACCTAGGCTTCTCTGATGCTGATTTAACCTCTGCCGGAAAGAAACACAATAAAGCCTTGCACATCTCTGTTGAATGCAAGGGTGTTACATTGTCTCATGTTTTGGTGGATACCGGTTCCGCTCTGAATATCCTTCTGAAGACTGCTTTTGATCGACTTGATATCGAAGGGTTGGTTCTGAGACCTAGTTATATAGTTGTGAGAGCTTTTGATGGTTCTAAGCGAGCGATACTTGGAAACTCATTACACTTTGTTAAAGTCGGTTCCCGGACTTTCGACTCCACTTTCTTTGTCATGGACATCCGTCCGACTTACTCTTACCTACTTGGACACCCTTGGATACATGGGGCGGTACCTCACCTTACATCGGTGAAGTACCGTGAAAGGAAGGTTGTTCGATATGTGGTGAAGAAGAATTTATGGTCGGTCATCTACGGTCATTCCGATACCTCGAGATGGAGGTGAATTCTTGAGACTCCTGTCAAGCTTTTGAAACAATACCCAGTGTCATGCCTGTTGACTCTCTTGTCACTCCTAAAGTTACACAAGCTCCGCCTAGGATGGCCTCATTGAAAGATGCCCTTGAACAAGGAGGTAGTGCTATTTGGGGTCGACTCACGATCTTCCTTTCAAATTTGACAAGCTGGTTTAGGCTTCACCATCAAAGTCGAAGATGATCGCATGACGTCTTGGCCAACTTCCTTTCCGCATCGGCCAGTGGAATCCATGCTATAGAAGGCGGCGACCACGACTTCGACATCGGCAAGTGGATCTTCGACTCGGACAAAGGGCTCGACAATTGGAAGGCGAAGGCGTCATACCAATCTCCTTTAGGCAGAGTAATTACTCTTGTTTTGTTTTGCTTTTCGTATTTTCTATGTTTTGAACAATAAACTCTAAAGCCTAGTGCCTTGCGGGCATCGTGGCTCGTTGTGAGGGTTACTATCATCATTTGCATATTTTCATTCAATAAAATCGTTGGACTTTTGCATTCAATTGTGGCTTTCTTTCTTTTACTTTATCACCCTTCAAAAAGCTATGTGTTTCTTACACACCACGTGATACAACTGCGAATCACTCCGAATCTCGTTGATAACACTATGCTATTGCTAAATATGACTTGATAATCCGATCTACCAAGCGAAGGCGAAAGTGAGGAAGATTATGAAGTGCCAAGAGAACTTGTCCGACTACTGACAAGAAGAACGAGTTATCTGACCACCGAAGAGCAAGTTGAGGTTGTGAATTTGGAGTGCTGATGAAGGCAGAAAAGAGATCAAGATAGGAGCGGGTCTTGAGCAGTGTTAAAGAAAGATTGGTTCGGATGCTACGAGACTATATTGAGGTTTTGCTTGGTCATACGAAGACATGCGAGGGTTGGACATTGATATTGTGGTACACGATTGCCGACAAAGAAGGTTTTCTCGATAAAGCAGAAGGTTAAATCGCATCGTCACGAGATGTCGAGAAAATCAAAGCCGAAGTTATAAACGATTCAGGCTTCTTAGCGATTACTTCCTATCCATAATGGGTTGCTAATGTGGTTCTGTACCAAGAAGGATGGTAAGTACGGATGTGTGTGGACTACGAGATCGAACAAAGCAAGTCGAGGCGATTTCCCACTTCCTCATATTGATGTTACGGTTGACAACACCGCTTTCGGCATAAGGTTTTTCCTTCATGGATGGTTTCTCCGGTTACAATCGGATCAAAATGGCTCCGAAGACATGGAAAAGACTACTTTTGTTACGGTGGGCACTTTACGCTACAAGGTTATGCCGTTCGGACTAAACGCGGGTGCGATTATCGTGCTATGGTGACATTATTCCATGACATGATTCATCACGAGATAGAGGTCTCGTCGATGACATGATAGCTCGATATGAAGAGGAACATCTTGATCATTTGCGAAACTGTTTGATAGGTTGTAGAAATCTGGTGAGACTTAATCTAACAAGTGCACTTTTGAGTCGGATCAGGAAAACTCCTAGGGTTTGTTGTCGATGGTAAAGGTGTTGAAGTTGATCCCGCCAAGGTTAAAGCTATTCAAGAGATGCGGCTCCCGAGAAGGAAGTCGAGGTTTCTTGGGCGATTGAACTACATTGCGATTCATTGCACATTTAAGCGCTACTTGTGAGCCAATCTTCAAGTTACTTAAGAAAGATCAAGTAGTAGAATGGAGCAGCGATTGCGGATCGCTTTTGACAAAATCAAGGAGTACTTACGAATCCTCCTATCGATGCATGCGAAGGAAGACCTCTTATCATGTACTTGGCGGTGTTAGAGAATTCAATGGGGTGTGTTGGGGCAACATGGCGAGTCAGTCGAAAAGAGCATGCAATATACTACCTTAGCAAAAGTTTACCGGTGAAACAAGATACTCACGACTTGAGAAAACTTGCAACGCTTTGGCTTGCTCGCCGACTAAGGCAGTATATGTTGACTCATAATACCTTGTTGATTTCAAGATGGATCCGATAAAATACATATTTGAGAAACCACTCTCGGGAAGAATAGCAAGATGGAAAATGATCTTGACCGAATCGACATCCGTACACTTCTCGAAGGCGATCGGAGGAAGTGTAGTAGCCGATCATTTGGCTCATCAAGTCGTAGATGACTATCGATCTATGCGGTTCAATTTCGGATGAAGATGTTTTACTAATTCTTGATTACGAAGAACCGGGCCGGACGAAGGACACGAACAAGGATCGATGGACCATGGTTTTGATGGAGCCTCAACGCGCTTGGCAATGGCATTGGCGCCATCATTACATTCCCTGACGGACATCGCCTTTCACATGATTATGTTTTAGTTGCACTAACAACATGGCGAATCTGGCTTTGCATCATGGGTATTAAAGTGCTATTGACTTAGAATCAAGTTCTTGGAAGTGTGTGGAGACTTAGCTTTGGTGATCAGTCAAATTAAGGGCGAGTGGGATACGAAGCATCCGAATCTTATTCCATATCGAGCATGTTTTGAGTTTGATCCCCTACTTCGAAGAGATTACTTTCGGTCACATTCGAGAAGAGAATCGGTTGGGACGCATTAGCTACTATGTCATCTATGTTCAAGGTTAGATGGGACGAGGCTCCCGGATCATCATTGAGAAGTTTGTGAACCATATTGTTATGAGCTTGATATAGAGAAACCTTGGTACTATGGCGTGAAGAGGTATCTTTAGACTCAGGAATACCCCGCAGGGGCATCTGTCAACGATAAGAAGTTCTTGTGAAGATTTGCTTCCAAATTCTTCCTCGAACGACATCTTATACAAAGCGCAACCACGATTTGTGCTTACTCCATTTGTAGACGAAGCAATACGTATCATGGCGAGTTACGAAGGCGCATTTGGTACTCATTCTAGTGGACATCGATGGCTAAGAAGATTTTGAGAACAGTTACTATTGGTCCACCATGGGCGATTGTCACCTTCACTCGATGTTGTCACAAATGCGGTTATGCGGACAAAGTGCACGTACCTCGGTACCTCTGAATGTTTTAACTTCTCCTTGGCCTTTTGCAATGTGGGGCATTGACATGATTGGAGAAATCAAGCCCACCGCTTCCAACGGACATCGTTTCATCCTTGTGGCAATTGACTACTTTACCAAATGGGTAGAAGCAGCCTCGTTCGCGTCTGTTACCAAGAACGTTGTGGCTCGATTCATCAAGCATAACCTTATCTGTCGGTATGGCACTCCCAAAAGGATTATCACAGATAACGGCTCCAATCTCAACAATAAAATGATCACTGAGCTCTGCACGCAGTTCAAGATCAAGCATCACAACTCTTCTCCTTATCGGCCTAAGATGAATGGCGCGATGGAAGCCGCCAACAAGAACATTAAGAAGATTATCTGAAGATGACGGTGACTTACAAAGATTGGCATGAGATGTTACCATTTGCTCTTCATGGTTATCGCTTTCTGATCGACGTCAAGCAACCCCTTCTCTCGTATACGGTATGGGCGGTCCTACCAATTGAGGTTGAGATACCCTCAACGAGTCCTCCGGACACGGGGTTAGTGAAGGCGATTGGATTCGAGACTCGCCTTGACCAGATCAACACGATTGAGGAGAAGCGACTCGCATCCATCGCCATGGGCGGATCTATCGAAGCGAATGATCGAGCATTCAACAAGAAGGTCAAGCAAGGTCTACCAAGTCGGTGATCTAGTAGTCAGCGCATCATTCTTCCACGAGGTGATCCGAGGGCAAATGGACTCCCACCTCGAGGGACCGTTTGTAGTCAAGCGATATTTTCGGTGAGCTATGATACTTAGCACCATGGATGGTGAAGACTTCCACACCACGTGAGCAGACATAGTCAAAAAATACTACGCATAAATAAGGGCATCTGGCAAACCAAAGGGTTCGGGCAAAAGTTAAGGATATATGCAAAACATGTACACGCAGTCGAAAACACGAAAAGGCGGCTTGGGCAAAAAGGTATCATGGTGAAAACCGAAAGGCGGTCTAGGCAAAGTTAGGGATTTAAGCGTCGACTATGTCTCATCGGATCACCTATCTACGGACTCTATCGGCATTCAAGATTCAAATGGAGACAATCAGTCTACTCACTTTCTACTGACAGCAAGGAGATGAGATAGTTGAAATATATGAGTACTAGCATAGTTGGAACTTAACGAGATTATTTCCGCATAGCTTTTCACTTTTCTTGTATACAGACTACTTGGCCATACGCCACCTTTCAAATAAATACAAGTTTATTTCTCTTTACAATTTGTTTTCGTTGTTGTTTGCATAAAGTCCAACGTTTGCTTTGAATGATTATATGCATCTAACAATAAAAATCTATTTACAAACGTGCGAAAAGAGCATACGAAAGTAATTACTACAGGCTTCAGAAATTGAGATAACGACGAAGGTCACTAATGCATTTCCCCATAGCGTGATCCCACGAAATGTCACTCGCCACAAAATCTTCCCAACAAGAGGAGGATCTGCGGTGATTCCACTTAACTTAATCGGGCCACGTCCGGCCGAGTACTTATCCCGCGGATGTCTCTCAACAATTCCCTTTTCTCCGGCGATGTCGAACCCGAACTTGGTCGGATAGTGCATCGGAAGAAACTTACATCTTTCTTTTCCCGAGCCAGAGATTCCAACGGGCTCCAGACTCTTCTAACCCGTTCTCCCGACAACAACCATTTACTCTCCAGCAGGATTTACGCGCAAATTCCCCGGTAGAGTACCTCCCAGACTCTCCACAGCAGGGTTGTCAACAATATCTAGCCTCAAGACTTGGTCAGATAGTGCACCGGAGGAATCAAAGTTTTCTCTCTTCTCAGGATCTCCATCCTCAAACAGAAGTCAGAAATCCCCAAGTAGAACATTCGCATCTTCTTCAAGATGGATATGTTTTGAAATACCACAACATCTATCATTCATACATTACTCATAAAAGTCATGATTTGTGCATATGTCATTCATACACATCGTCATGCATCATACTTTGCATAAGACTAATCAATATTCTATCAAAATTTCTCTTGTTTTCTCAAAGCAGTGAAAGTCACCGGCATAAGCAGGTCCAGATTAAGACCCGAATCAGACGGAAAACTATCGAAGACCGCCCTAGTTGTCCTCCGACAACTGGTCCAGGATTAAGACCCGAATCCAGACGGGAAAACTATCTGAAAGACCGCCCTCGTTGTCCTCCGACAACAGATCCAGGATTAATACCCGAAGCTAGACGAGAAACCCTATCCGAACGATCATAAGTTATCCTCCGATAACAGGCAGTGGATCAACACCGATGCCTGACAGGAAGATATCCACATTTGCCAACTACTACCTCCCTCGAGTAGTCGGACGAAGATCTATTCGACTCATTCTTATTATCAACTCTGATGCGGTATGCGACTCGATTGTCTTGGATGGCATCTTAAGCCCATCTCCGACTACTTGTCAACATTTCTCCACTTTCAAAATGCTGCATATTTGGTTAAAAACCAATACAAACCAATAGCTTCATTCAAGGATGAGCACGAAGTCTAACATACGACTCCCTCCGGATGGCATCTTAAGCCTCCATGCTCCTTCCACTATCAAGAACATCTATAGAGCCTAGCGTACGGCTCACTCCTCAGCATCGATCTTTCCAGATGGCATCTTAAGCCCATCCCCGTCAATTCTCCTATCAACAATCTCCAGTCCAGCGTGCGACTCATTCCCCAGCGAAGTCTCCAACTTCTCAAAATGGCATCTATAAGCCCATTCCCGCGTCATCAGCCAACAGCGAGTGCAAATTTTCAGGTGTATTCGAGTGTTCAATCTTCTTCTACCTCCAGGTCACGAAAGGCGAACATGCCAATCTAACCCTTCGAGTACAAGAAGATTGAACAGGGCATTGTCATACCCCAAAATTTGCCCTCCATCTTCTCAAGACATTCCATGCATCCATACTCAAGGATTCCTCAAAGGTTGATCAGACAAACCCTCTCCTAGACAATCAACCCAAACTAGGGTTTGGTGATTCTCATATCAAAATGGATTTCCAACATCTCCAATGTTCATCATGCCTCCTCATATGCTTCAAATGTTCTCCATGTCAAGTTTCAAGCTTCACAAGTCAAGTTTCCTCAGACAATTGCTCAGATGGTTGAAAATCAGTTGTATTGGACAAAAGTCAACTGTGGTCAACATACAGTCAAACTTCATGATTTTTGGTCAACATCCTCATTTTGAAGTTACATTCATCATTTGATCAAGGGTTGATCATGATTCATCAAGAAAACTCAAGATTTGCTCAAAAGTCAAACTTTCTAAATTAGGGTTTCTCTGAGAAAAGTCAACCAAACTTTGACTGATCATAACTTCTTCATACTTTCTCAGAAATTTTTCCACAACCTCTTGTTTTGAAGGAAATTCCATTCCCTACAACTTCATGTCTCACAAGAATGTTCAAAAAATGCTTCATTTGAGAGGTATGGATCAAAACATTACAGGTCCTTTTCAAAAGTAAAAAAAAGTCAACATTTTGTTTTGAAGATATATTGAGCATGGAAACTCCAATTGAGATGAGACCAAAAAGGTTGGTTATAGGACTCTTAGAGCTTTCCAAAAAGTCCAAGAACACTCAAAAATGTGGAAAATTGATCAAAATACACCATTCACAAGTTGGGCATTTTTTGAACAATTGCACAAAGAGAAATACCTCTAAGAATCAAATTTTTTGCAAATGGGCTTACTTTTTCTTCATCCAAACTTGTTCCTTATGTAATTAGGAATATCCAAGCCCAACGCCACGAATTTTTAGTTTATTTTTCTATTTAATTTGGAATTTATTCATTTAAATACAAATTAAATTCAAAAATAAAGTATAAAATCAAAATTAAATGCAAATTTGATTTTTCTTTCTTCCTTGAGAGCCAAGCAACTCAATAAAGCCAGCAAATTTCGAAATTTGGTTGGATATGGCAAGATTTGATTGAAAATTGATCAAAAAGATGGAAATTTGATTTGGTACAAAATCAAATATGTTTTGCATTGATTAGTGATTGATTCTTTCTCAAATCAACTCTGAATCCATCTACTATATATAAACAACACATGCCACACGAATTAGGATAGAAAAACTGGCTGGAGAAACCCTATTGAAGCTCAAAAAATCCGTGGCTTGCAAGCAATTGGTAACCATCGATCCAGCCTGTTTCAATTGTTTTTGAGGATTCAAACACATTCCTTGACATCCCTGGAAGCATTCCAGACCTTTACATCATTGAAAACCATCAAGAATCAAAGAATCCGAATTCGGTTTGTTCAAATATATTTCAAAATCGATTTCTCATATTCATACATTTTTAACACGATTTGTTGTTGTTTTTGTGATTAGTGAGAAGTTTGCAAGCGATTTGGGCAGGTTAATTGTATTTCCATGGTCGGAAACACGATATGCCATGATTAGGGTTCTTGACCACGAATTAGGGTTTCCTTAAAACGGAAAAATTGGACCTCGAGACCATTACCATTGCATTCGGAATGATGTTTCCAATCGATCCATGGTTTAAGAATTCATTTATATTATCTGTATGTGATTTTTGATTTAGCCAGGGTTGTAGCGTCGAGCAAAGGCCGACGCTGAATTTTCAAAAATTCAAATTGAGGAAGACGAAGCTTGGCGCGTGATAGAGATAGTCAGGGAGTGACGCGTGTTTACATTCCACTCGTTCCGGTTTCTAAACAGTTGGACATGCTGGCTCAGTTGGTTAAGGCGCTCACTATGCAAAGATACTCCTCCAGGTCCCCCTATTCGAACCATGCCAGGACCGGTTTTGCATTTTCTTTTACAAACTTCAAACTTTTTTTTCATATTTTCTATATTTTATTATTTATTTAATATTTTGCATGCATTTTTAATATTTTTCATAATTTTTCTCATGCATTTAAGAACATCAAAAAATATTTTTCTTTTTGCATTATTTCCAGAAAATGTTTATTTAATTTATAAAATTAAAAAATATTATTTTGCATGCATATTTATTTTTATTTCTAATTTACCATTTAAATCACTTTTAATTAGTTTTTAATTATTAAATTGCATCCAAAAAATCCCAAAAAATTATCTTAGCATATTAATGTTATTTCCAGCATGAAATATTTTTCTCATCTAAAAATTTTCATTTTTACTAACATTTTCCTCTTATTCGATTTCGCTCGTATTTTCCGATTTCTCATCTTTTCACAGGTTATCCCGTTTCAGACGATTTCTTTTACTGTTTTTCTTTTTTCCAATAATGTAACTGCTCATGGGATGTAATAGTTTAATTAGGGCTTTTATTTTCCGCATTTTAAATTATGTATCTGCCCCAAAGCCATGTAATAGCGTAGGATTTATCTTTCCGCATTTACTTTCCGCATTTTACTTTCCGCACTTATAAACTGTTAGTAACTAGGCGTGTATGGCAAGATAAAATTAAACATAGCCCACTAATTTTCAAGATAACATATCTGAATTCAACACACTCTTTCACACACGCACCCCTTAGGGTAATTCTCTCGTTGCCTACGAATACAAATGGTCAAGTCCCTCGAACGTAGAGGTATTCTAGCACCATTGCCTTCAAAACAAATCATCATAGTCCCTTCGATACAAAGCTCATAGACCCACGATGTCGCCTCCGAATACATGATCTTGACCCTCGATTGTCGCCTACGAAAATGATGATAGTCCGCCGAATGTGCTAGGATACTTCCTGAGTTGCTTTCTATGACCATCGATGTCCCTTCGAATGTCCCTCTTACATCCAACGAATGGGGTTACCTACCAACTAATGGTATGGATAGCACTATTCTAAAGGGCGTAAAACAATACAACGACCAATTACGAGTAGGTAATAAGACTTTTAGTTGCTTGCTCTATCAAAATACTTTTCACACCTCACACTTTTGTCAAAGTTCAAACTCTTTTCAAAGCGAAACATTTCGAACACTTTGTATACATTCCTACATGAATCATTACAAAGTCAAAGCGAAATGCCGTTTCAAAACATTTTCAAACACGAAAGCACAATTTTAAAAGATGATCTAAGAGCAACTAAGAGCCGTAGATAACTACGGATGGAAAGGGGTGCTAATACCTTCCCTTTTCATAACCTTCTCCCTTACTCAGAATCTAACGAAGGTCTTTTTCTGTACTTTTTACCTTCCCTTAATTGGATAAAAGAAAATTCGGTGGCGACTCTTGCTATCCGCACATTTGCGATACAAAAATCACAAAGTCAGTTCACCGTGTTACACACAGGTTGGACTTAGAACCAAAAAATCAATTTTATGGAATCCAACATGAACACCGTCGCGACCGACTTCAGTCACAATTAGAACGCTTTCCTTTATACAACATCACTCATCTTAAGGTATCTGTGGCTACCAAACCATCTCAAAATTCTTTACCGATAAGACTTATCTTAGTCGTAATCTAATAATCCACCGCGACCATTAGTATTCGACGAAATCCAAATGTTAGTAGTGAATAAATCCTTAATAACCTTCTGAGCTTAAACTCAATCAGTGTCCCAAAACAAACGTGCAACATTCTTTAAAGTAATAAACCCCAAATCAGACATTCTTGGGTTATCCGCAATATCAACATACTAAACTCAATAACAAAAGAAGCCTCTTTATAGCTCACTCTCAAACTTGAGTTGTCTTCAACAATTCCAATCTCCTCGTTGTTAACATTTGCACCTCTAAGCTTTCCAACGAGCACAACCGTATCAAACTCTAACTCACGCGCCCGACAATTTTTTCTTATGAAAAATCAAATTGTCCCAAGGTAGCAATACACTTTCAAACTCTATGACGAAATACATCTTAAGTCCAAAATGGAATATCACAATACGCCGCACAAGGTTCTTCAGTACAAAGCAAATCAAAATCAAAGCATTCGCTAAACTTTCCACTGGCTCAAACAAATTCGCTTCCCATTGCGAAGTCCAAATAGCGACTCAACCATCTCAAGTCAAAGCATCCACGATCAATACCAACTTATAAAAAGATCTTCCATCAAACTCACAAAGCTAACCATCCAAAACAAAGGAACTTCTAGGCTCTGAAATAACCCCTTAAAGTCTTCTACAAGACACAAAATGAATCTTCGTGGAACTGTCCAAAATATCACCGTCTAAGTCGCTTACTTAAGGCACTCACGTCCAACAGTTCAAAATTCTATCTTTAGAATACTCGACATGCACTGGTCTAACTTCACTACTGATAACGCAAAGCTCGGATGCTGCCACAATTTCCTTGACTTGACGTGAACCAATTAATATCCATGAACACGAAATAACTCTTATAGCTACTCATGAGAGTACTGTCTGAACATTCCAAAATCATACCTGACGCATTAGCCACACTAATAGCATCAACAATTACTCTCCAGGGCCATACACTATCTTGAAAAGCATTGTCTAAACATCTTTAGCTTTCACACTAAACCGTAGACAGCCAGACTTCACATCGATCTCACTAAACACATAAACTCCAAATGACTGATTTATCCAACATCAGTCCTTGGAAGTAGATACTTGTCCTCAATATCCACTTCGTTCCTTGACTGCAAACGACACACCAACTCGGGCAACCTTTGCTCTTCTTGAACAACACAACGGTAGCACTCCACGGTGACCCGCTCGAGTAAACAAACTCTACTAAAACCAATCTTCAAGTTGACTTTTCAACTCCAACTCAGAAGTAGACATCCCCTAAGGATACTTCGAATCACAACTAGTTCCAAAAACTAAATCCATCAAAACTTCACTTCGCACTACTACGGTAATTCACTCACATCTTCACAATATGCTTCAGAAGAATCACAACAAGAAGTTCGCTTGCCGAAATCTTGTTCCTCACCAAAATCCAAATTCGCCTACAACTCAAGTAACCATGCACTACCTTGTGCCAACTCGTCTGCTTCACACACTATTAAGCTGGCAAGACAAATCTATCCCAACCAACATAATTCCCGACTACTATCAACAAGAGATTAAGGGTGATTAGTTCCTCAATTTGTTAATAGACATTCGACAATCATGATGGTGACATAAACCATCTTTACCAAACTACAAAAGCGTCTTCAACTTACACTTCAAGTTACCAAAGCGTAACCCTGCTTGAGGCTCCACCTCTAAGCCACAAGCGCCACCAAGAAGTAAAACTTCTCCCCCACTTGTTTCAAACTCATCTCTGCAGACAAACAAATAGAAACAAGCAAGTATCGACAGTGCTTCACACACATGTCGCATACAAAAGGGTTAAACACATTAATAACACGGCCGACGGACCGACACCTCGATACCACTAATGTAACACCCCAATATTACCCAAAGTTTTATATGCAAAAATCAGAGTAATTTAAAATTTCATAAATTAAATACTGAGGCATCACACCTTCAAAACCAATCCTCATCAAATCATGTTTTCATAAAGTATGATTCTTATTTACAAAAGGAAGAACAACAAAAGAACAACAATAAGACAACATAAATATTCCCCAGTGCTACGTGTCGGGCGACACCGACTCGACTAACAACACTATAAACTCCGTCTTCATAACCTTGCACGTTACCAATATAAAGGTAACGGCGAAACAAGTAAAGGGTGAGATACTCCAAAACATATAATTAAAGGCATGATAATATATATATATTTTTTTGGAATCATAAGGGATATAAGTTAATAAGTGCAATTCCAACACGTATCCAAACCTCACTTACTTTGATCGTTATTCTAATGTGTATAATCTACACTATATCACTATAACCTCATCGGCATAAATCATTACAACAACACATAAACTTCCATCACCACGAAATCATCACAAGTTAATACATCACTAATTAACACGACAATTATAAGCAACAACATCAAACAACAACATTAAACCATACTAATAACTTAATCAACATAAATAATATCATCACCAATTGGCTAAAGCCCATCGTCACAAACATCATCACATCATATTTGGATTAAGCATTTCATCAAGTTAAATCATCACAATTCAATATCATCCATCAATTAACAAAAACCCAACGCCAAACTACTCAAACATAAACATAACCGACTCCATGAGACACGACTATGTTATGCATGTGGTACCCGTCACTTTGTCCATAATTAGGAACACTTGGCATAAAAGCCTCGTCGCTTGGCATAAAAGCCTCGTTGCTTGGCATAAAAGCCCATCGTCACCAATGCAATATATGTGACTCAATAATAAAGACAACACAACAACACATCATCATCGCTCATCAAAATTGACATAAAGTCCACGTCGCCATATTTATTCACATCAAATAAACATATCATCGCATCATATTTGCATTATGCAAAACATCGCCCAAACAATTCATCATCGTAAAAAGTCATGCATTCATAATTCGGAAGCATTTATTAACAACATCAATATAATCATCACATCATCATGTACAAAGACATATATCATCGCATCGCATATCACAAGTATTCATTAATAAATACACCGTCGCAAGCATTATATTTATTCACACCACATCATTATCAATTAATTCACCAAATTCCAAAAACGGAAAAATAGTCAAAACATCAATAACCGTTGCAAGAGTCATTCTTAATAACCGGCATTAATCAAAATTATCAACATCGAAATCGGATTGTCCATACGTGCCTTAAATCCACTAAAACGCAATCCGATTCAATTTAACCATAAGTTGGCCTATTTCGGGTCATCTCGTAAAAACTCGTAATTTCTAAAAATTAACCTCACCACTACGTTCTACACGTCGAACTTAGCTAG
This sequence comes from Vicia sativa, assembly GCA_021764765.1. Lineage (NCBI taxonomy): Eukaryota > Viridiplantae > Streptophyta > Magnoliopsida > Fabales > Fabaceae > Vicia > Vicia sativa. Next base: position 25,008,808 of record CM038794.1, on the reverse strand, counting down.
CATGTCAATTTTCGTTGAATTCGGAGCAACTTGCTCTGTCGTCGAATTTACTACAATCAGAAAATCGGAATATAATCGGGTCCTAAATTTAATCGGCTAACTTATGCTCTAGTTATATTTTATTAATACTAACTAGTAGTATATGGATTTAATGAAATAGAAACTAACAGAACCAAATTGGAAAATTATGCAGAAAGAAGTTATGTAGGAAAACAGAAAAAACTGAAACAGAAAACGCAGACAGCAAAATTTCACTTCCTCCATGCTTGCTAGAAGAGACGAACGTCCCTGGCCTTGTGTACAAATGGAGGCGAGGGCCTCAATGAAGCGGGTGGCCACCCCACACATGGAGGTGGGCGCCTCCCCCATGCATCTCCTTCCATCCATTTGTTCGTCTTCATCCTGCAATATTTTCTATAACAGACAGTTTATGTTTTCTTGGTTTTTTAGATTTTCTGTTTTCATTTTTCCATTCTTAATACTTCAAGTTTCTACAAGCTAGCTCCTAAACACCTACAATCCATACTCCTAATCCAACTCTTCTAATCTATTTCAACAACCAATCCACCAAAGCCCTATAAATCAACTTATCAATTTTTCCCCAAATCCAAAATATAACTATCAAAACCTAGCAATATGAGATGGAGAATCAAACCTCTTACCTCTAGCTTGGATGATTCTACAAGACTCCATCTTTAAGCTTGCTCATGTTCTTCCTCTTCTTCCTCTCTTGCTCCTCTTCTTCTTCTTCCCAAAACCCTCTCTTTCTCTCTAGGTTTCTATTCTTGGCTTTGTTTGTAAAATGGGAAGAATGAGGAAATTTTGGTTTTATAACTTATGTTTTCTTACTAGCTAGGGGTGTACACCCAATCCTCACTAATTGCTCCCCACACCCCTAACTTAATTATTAATTAACACCTAATAATATCCAATAATATTATTTACTCAATTAATTAAAATAATTCCGGGGAATTAAATATCGGATCCGAATAATATTTTACCGAACCGAACGAAATAAAACCGGACCGAACTAAACGTCGCCAATTATATTAATAGATATATCAATTAATATAAATATTCTCATCGCAAAATAAATATCGATCGGTAATTCGAAAATATTAATATAATATAATATTAATTAAAACAGGGCGTTACAGTTTCCATATAACCTTTGTTTAATGTTGCAGTGGACACTGGTTATTGGTTGCAATTAATCCTGTGAGAGAAATTGTATATTATCTGGATTCATCAGGCAATGATTGGACAACATACCCAGATATGAAGAAGACGATTGACATGTAAGTGAGATTGTTCTAAAATATTCTTGTGTATATTTAATTATTTATGTGAGATAGTTCTAAATATTCGTTATTATTTTATTATAGTATTCTACAAAGTTTTCGAGCACAAAGAGATATTCAAGTACCAAGGCATAGAGTCAACAATATTTCGTGGATCAAAGTGGAGGTATATATTTTCACAATTTTGATTATATAGCGATGATACTTGATAAAACAAGTTAAGGTGTATATCTTAATGTATATCCGTATTTTCTTTCCATGTGTAGTGTCCTCCTCAGCGCAATTGTGTAGATTGCAGTTATTTTATGTTGAGGTTTATGAAAGAAACTCTTCTTTTGGACCGATTAGAGATTCCATTCACGGTATGAATTTCTAACTTAGGAATTATTTTAATATTTCTCATAAAATGACTTAGTGTTTTAAGTAAATCATACTATGTTATATTATTATGTAGTACTTTGATGAATTCAAGTGTGCTTATTATTCAAAAGATCAATTGGATGAACTTATGAAGGATGGGTGCCAATTTGTTATGGAGTTGAGAATTTTATTATAAGGTATAACTTTGAGTTTTGAGAATATAATAAATGTCGTTATAGTTGTGTTACAATATTATTGTTTTTGTTGTTGTTATTTGGTAATTTGTATGAATTTCGATTTTTTGATTTTGTTTCAGGTTATATAGGTGTAGATCGATGTAGAAGATAGAGCTATTTTGTAATTCATTGTAGATTTTTTTCATTGTTGGATATATTAATGTTGTTGTTGTTTCATTGTCGTATATATTAATGTTGTTGTTGTTTCAAGTTTATGAAATATTGTGCAAAAAAGGATTGGAGATGTATATTGATATTGTTGTTGAAATATTGTTTCGTTGTTGTATATTGATGTTGTTGTTGTTGTTTCAAATTTTATATTGATGCTGCAAATTCTGGTAAAACTCTGGTGCAAAAATGGTGAAATTAAATCTGATAGGCAACATTTTGTTATAAATGAAAAAAAATTATATTAAAAAATTTATTAGGGAAAGCGCTGCTAAAGGGGGGGGGGGGAATAAACAACGCTTTTAATGAGAAGCGCTGTCTAAAATGGATGAAAAAAGCGCTGCTATAAGGGGAAATAAAAAAGCGCTGCTAAATGGGAAATAAAATAGTGTTGTATAAAGTAAAGTGTTACTAAAGAGGGTATCTATAGCGGCTTTCGGAAAAAGCGCCTAAAAGTATCTATATTTTTACAAGCGCGTCCAAACCACCTAAAATTCTTTCAAAAGCTATCTAAAGTGAATGCTTGCTAAAGAGGTATCTGACTTTTCAAAAAAGCGTTGCCTAAAGGGTATCTATAGCAGCGCTTTTACAGTAACCTAAGCGCTGTCTATACCTCTAGCAGTGGTGGTTTTAGCAGCGCTTTTAAGTGCCGTTAAAGGCCAAAAAGAGCGTTGTCTAATCCCTTGTTTGGCGTAGCGTAAAAAGACCTAATCTAAAGAATCTAGTTACTTATAGAAGATAAAGGTATTCAATGACTTCCAAAACCAACGTAGATGGAGAGAACATGAAAATCAAGGAAGGAAAATGTATGCAATGACCTCCAAAGCCCTCAAAAATTATAACATTGCTGCTCCAAATCGTCATTTTCTCTATCAAATTAGGAGCCTTTGGGGAGAACATGAAAATCAAGGAAGATAAAGGTATGCAATGGCCTCCAAAGCCCTCAAAAATTGTAACATTGCTGCTCCAAATCGTCATTTTCTCTATCAAATTAGGAGCCTTTGGAGAGAACATGAAAATCAAGGAAGGTAAAGGTATGCAATGGCCTCCAAAGCCCTCAAAAATTGTAACATTGCTTCTCCAAATCGTCATTTTCTCTATCAAATTAGGAGCCTTAAAAAAGTAGCCAACATTCTATATTTTAACCTGTAAAGCATGTCAGAATGTTTCGCAAGCTCACGCCATAATGAGATGCATCGCCTGCACGTAAAATCCAGGGGCTAAAGTTACTTTTTCCTTCTCGTTTTCTTTAGAATTTTTCTTAGTCTCAATTCTTCAAGTTTTTGTAGTTTTGGTTATATTCTTTACACTTTTGGCCTGACATTTTCTCATTAATCCAATGCTTTCATATGAATTTGCTAGTAAAAAACACGTAATAACGACTATCATCAATACACAATATAACATGTGTCTGTATTATACGTGTTTATGTGAGCGCACACGTGTTGTGGAAGATGGCATGGGTGGGTGGGTGGGTTGGGCGTGTGTATATTGATAATTTAGATAATTTTATCAATTGATTTCAGAGAAAAATATATACAATTTAGACCTATTTGTTTTTACATAAGGTTGAGAATAATTTGTAGGAAACATTTTAAGCAAGATGTTGTATCAAGATTCAAGACATTATGTCTAAATGTAGTTCATGGTGTATTTGTGGAAAGCATCATGTTAAGCCAAATCTTTTAACATTATAAGATACATTTTGTCTTGAGCTGTTTACTTGGTACTCAAGTATTAATGGAGTATATCTTACATTTTTGAGATTTGTTTCCTTTTTTGTCCAATCAAAGTGGAAGTGCGGTTTGAATTGGGTTTGTAAGAATAAAATATTTTTGAAACCAACCACTTGACGTTAACACAAGAACAAAAATAAATAAATACACAATACTACAAAACATGTAAATAACAACGTCCAATTCACCACGGTTTTACCCAACACCGTGGTGACATCTTCAAACTCAGGCATTAACATATTTATTTATTTATAATTAAAAATTGTTAAGTTATAATAATGGTGCTTGAGATAACCGAGATTATACACTCAAGCTATATGTGTTCGAACCTCAGCCCCTTCAAATAATTTATTCCTTTTATGTTAAGACGCAATTTTCTTTTTTTATTTATTTTAAATAAAAAATAAAAGAGATGTCACTACAGTTATTTTGTTAAAGCGTTGTGACACACACACGCACACACACATGAATCAGCTTTTGTAAGTTCATTAGCTTATGTAAGTACAACTTAAACTCTAAGCACTCTAAGCGGGATTGACATGCACACCCTGAATCAAACCCGCTCTTTTCATCTTTTCAAACACCTTCCCCATGGGGATTTTCAAATTATTTACTTTGTATATGTTGTTGTTATGTTGATGTTATTCTTATATATGTTGATAAATTTTGTTGGATTATAATGTCATGCTAGTTTATGTTAACATGTTTTTTATCATCATGATTGTAGAATTCAAATTCACATAGTATGATTGTGGTTCACATGATAGTTTTTGGTTCACATAGTATTAGGAAAAATACAAGTAACAAGAAGCTATTGACCCTCCTTGTATTTTTTCATAGTAACATCAGTAGATCAACTTCAACTTCATTATGTGATAATCATTTTTTCAATTAAAGGTATGCATTTTGATGATAAATGTTGTTTATGTTGTTGTTGTTGATTTTGTTTTGTGTGTTTTGTTAATAAATAGTTTTTCATGTGCAGCTAGCAAGTGGTTACGGTTCTTTATTTATCACTTAAACTTCAAGAAATGGATAGTTATTCATTTCTCCCAATCTACGTAAACTAATTCGATGCTTTTGTTGATAAATAATGTTAGTGAGTTTGTTATATCACATGTGATTGTTTGTTTGCAATTCGAAAAATATTGGGTATTTTAAGTTGTTTTTCTAGAATAACTTAATTTTTCTGATTATTATTTAAAAAATCTATTTGAATTGTTGTATATGATTAATGAGGGTTAGAGAAAAATAAGCAATCCTATATTTTATAATAAACTCTTACATATACCACAACGATTTGAACTTATAACCATGGTGAAATGCTATTTTTCTGCGCTTTAATTTTTGTTGTAGCTCGGTATAGAATCCATGCCATTATATTTATGATAACAGTGGTTTACATCTACTGTTGTGATGAATAGTTTACTATAACGGTCACCAGATCGTAATTGTAAGTGACACATATACAACCATACGATACATAACAATGTCTGATCCCGCGTGATTATTTATCTTTCCCAACCGTTGTTGAATGTCTTTTTTGTAGTAGTGACAATTATTTTTATCTTGATTCCCTGTCAACTAAGTGAATCCAATTCAACCACCAAGGTGATTTACGTTTATCATAGACAATTCCATTACTTTAGCCACCTATCCCTCTACGATAGACTTCTCAATCTTTAAAGCCTTAAAAGTGCATATACACCATCCTAAGATTCCACAAGTCAAGGAAGTAATTTGGTGCCCTCCCATTGCTTTGTGATCAAATGCAATACAAATGGCTTAACTCTTGGTAACTCTTGTGCTACTCTTTTTAGAACTAATAATTGTGATTTTACTGATTGTTTTTCTACTCAAGTTGGTAATCATAACTCTTAGTTTGCGGAGCTAACAAACAATATGGTAGAAATTGGAACTTCTTATGGATTAAAACTTACTCAAAAACTAACTATATTTCCTATAAAATTCCTCGAATTCTTCTTTGGCAGCTTCATAACAAATGGAGCAACTTCGTAGCCCTATCTAAATCAATGCATTTTATGATCACACACATCTTTTAGGAAGAGAATCACTGCACTGAAACTCTTGAAAATTAAGCTTTCTCTGTTGAATTTTACAAGGTGAAATACCCCACTTATTGTAATTCGGAAGATTTTCATCAATAATTAGTTAGTTATATCTATCTTTAGATTTTCTTAACTTTGACTAGTTATTTTTGACCTCCTATATAGGGCTAGGCTCCCCCGACCTTGTATCTTATCTTTTTCTTTCTTTCTAGTATATGAGAATTATATTAAAAAATCTTTATTATTAACAAACTATTTTGAATATTTTATCGCAAATAGTAAGTTTTAGATCAGTGTGCAACCAAATATTTAAATGTGAACTTTATAATATAAATACCTTTTAAAAAGAATAATTTTTTAAAATGATATGAATACATATATAATATATATAGACAAAATTATAATTTTTTTTCATTTTATCTCATTTAGTAAATCTTACATTACTGTACAAGTCAAAATTAAAATATAAAATTATTAATATAAATACCATTTAAAAATGAATAATATATTTTAAAAATGTAAACACATATATAATATATATTATGTATATGGACAGAACCCTTTTACGAACTTTATCTTTTATAATAAATAAATAAATCTCTTAAAAAACTTTTAAAAATCATAAATAGAAAGTAAATATCATAAAATGATTAAAATTTCTAAAAAGAAACAAGTCTTTGTGTTTTTTCTTACCAACAAGTCTTGTGTTAGTGTGCCAAATAAATTTAATTGTAAACTAATAATATAGATACCTTAAAAATGAATATTTTTTATTAATAATATGACCACATATATAATATATATTGTATATAAAAGGTCAAACACCATTTTTATGACCACATATATAATATTTTGTGAAACAAATTTGAAATGTAAACTTAATATAGTATTAATATACATTTAGAAAGGAATGATTCCCTTAATCAATACAAACTAGGTATAAAGTAAGTCTATTATGCCCAAATAATTTTGTTATAGAAAATTTATCTTATATATATAGAATGATTTGCATAAGTAGCCGATTCCTTTTTTAATTTTACATGGTTTATATATGTGAATAAATTGTGAAGGAGTGCATTACATTTGATTCAGTGGTACAATATTGTTTAATTTAATTACTATGTCTCATTCTTATACAACTATTTTCTACACTTTGGTCTTCTTGATTGCATTATCCACTTTTGTTGTAGAGATTACTGATGGAAAGGTTATAGCTGATGTGACCGTTGCTGCTGATGGAACTGGAAACTATAAGACAGTGATGGAAGCTGTAAATGCAGCACCAGATAATAGCATGACACGTTATGTAATATTTATAAAAAAAGGAATTTACGTAGAGAAGGTTTTTATCGATGAAAAGAAGTGGAATATCACTATGATTGGAGAAGGTATGGGCGCTACAGTCATAACTGGTAACATGAGTTGCAACCAAAATAAATCAAATGATTGTACCTACGACTCAGCTACCTTTTGTAAGTCCTTTAACCATAAATTTCAAATCCTATCTTTAATTTTATATCGCACTTTTTGAATGTTTTATTTTGTATTAATTTTCACATTTATGTTATTTTTCAATGTTTGAGTATCTTATCTTTTTATATATTTTAATACTGAAACATATCATTTAATTTTTATTTGTTTTATGAAGCTGTCAGTGGTCCAAGATTCATAGCACAAGATATTTCTTTCTGGAACACTGCTGGTCCAGAAAATAGTCAAGCATTAGCACTCAAATCTGACTCCGACTTTTCCGTCTTTTATAGAGTTGAGGTTTCTGGTTATCAGGATAGTTTATGTGTCAACACGAATCGTCAGTTTTATAGAGAGTGTAAAATTAGTGGCACAGTTGACATGATTTTTGGATATGCCACTGTGGTGTTTCAAAACTGTACAATATTAGTAAAGAAAGGGATAGCAGGACAAGAAAACACAATCACCGCTCAAGGTGGATACCAAGGAATAGCAACTGGATTTTCATTTCAATTTTGCAACATATTAGCAGATTCTGATTTCTTACCTATAATTAATTCAACCACAACATTTCTTGGTAGACCATGGAAGGCAAATGCTAGAACAATTTTCATGCAATCAAACATAAGTAATGTTTTGGACCCTAAAGGATGGTTAGAGTGGGAAGGTGCCCCTGAATATTTAGATACATTATTTTATGCAGAATATATGAATTATGGGCCAGGAGCTAACACAATAAACCGAGTAAAATGGTCAGGCTATCATTTGTTGGATTCTGATCAGGCCAGTAACTTCACTGTGGCAAACTTAATTGCAGGAGATCAATGGTTACCTTCAACAGGAATACCGTATATTAGTGGATTAAAATAAATCATAATTGAAAAAGTACAATAACACAAAAATATAGTTTTCACTCTCTTCATTATTTGACAATTTATTTGGATCTATAGACGAATATTTTCCGTTTGAAATGAAAAATAAAAAATTGTTAAGTGATATATTTTCTGCGGTGTTAGATTTGTTATGGATTACTTTGATTAGTTAATTAAAAAATATTAAAATTTAATTATTTAGTTAGTTAGTACTCCTTATTTTAAATAAATGTAATATAGAATTGTTTTGTGGGATAGTCTAAGATGTGGTGAATTTAGTTAGCTTGTTGAGTGGTCTCTACTCTTATTTGATGGTTATATAATCTGAATATCTCAATAGGTGAGATAAATCTCAATTACTATACCAACCTCTCATATGATGGTTATATAATTTGAATATCTCATTAGGTGAGATAAATCTCAATTACACTTCACACCTATTTTGTATCTCTTAGATTAAAAAGAACTAACAACAATAACAATACAAGATACATAATGACAATTCTAATAAATGTATTAGTCTCGTCGAAATAGTAAAATAAAATTGCGACATAAGTAAATGATAATGGGGAATTTTCAAGACTTATTTGGTTCACAAATAATACGATAAAATATTTAGAATAAAATTCAATAACTAAAGACTGTTAGATTTTCTTTTGACTCCCCTACTCACACACTTGTTGATGAACTAAGAATTAATCATAGTTATAATATGTTAAATTATTGCAACGGATTAACAAGGCCACTACACCGAATTTTTTGATGTACAACTCCCTAATATACACAATAACTCCCTAATTTCTAAGGCCAATTTATCGTTAAATTAGGCGTTCTAAGTTTATTAATTCAAAAATCACAACTTACAACTACCTATTTCTAATTAATTACTAAGTTGAATAACTTCCCTAGATCAGATCGGTAGACTAACAGTAAAAAATTTATATTCATCTTATATCAATTCAAGCATTTGTCAATACTTAAAGATCAAGAATAATTAAATAATAACAATAACATAAAATAATTCTATTACTACCAAACAACTGTTAAGTCCAAGAAGTACAAAAAGGCTTGTCTAAAAAGACCTAATCTAAAGAAATCTGGCTACTGATGCAAGATATAGTTTTTCAATGGCTTCCAAAATCAACATAGATGGAGAGAACATGAAAATCAAGGAAGATAAAGGTGTGAAATGGATTCCAAAATCCTAAAAATCGTAACTTTGTTGCTCCAAGCTGTGATTTTCTCTATCGAATTAGGAACCCTAAAAAAGAAACCAACATTCTTTATATAAAGTTGTAAAGTTTGTTAGAATTTGTCGCAAGCTCACGCCACTATGAGATGCATTATAACACCCTAAACTTCTCTGTGCATATTCTTATAATTATCACATTAAAATAAAATAAAAACATGAATTTAGGACATTGCAATTTCCATATAAACCTTCTCTTTCAATTTAAGTGAAAAACATAACTCTTTAAAAATTATTAAAATTATAATTATGACAATCATACAAGTCTTAAATTTCGACTTCTTGTTGAATAGGGGAAACAATTCAACCTGCAACAATTATAACATCAAAACATAGTCATATTTTCAAAGCAGTTAATCATAGTTATAACATTTCAAGAGATTAAACATAATCTCACACAACATAACTTAAAAAATAGTGCTCTGTTCTCTAGTGTTACACATTAGAGAAGACATTGACTCTAACAAAATAAAAGGAAGACTTCGTGTTCACTAACTTCGACTGCGCACTAATCTTGATTATGTACACGATGTCGTATAAAGAATCATTCTAACAAAATGCATAATATATATATATATATATATATATATATATATATATATATATATATATATATATATATATATATATATATATATATATATATATATATATATATATATATATATATATATATATATATATATATATATATATATATATATAAGCACAAAAGTATAATTCACCTATCCAATTACCAATCCACACATACAATTCAATGCATTAGTGCATAATCCAATAATTCACATCAATAATAAAAATGAAACATAAATATTATACCATGTAATGAGACTCCATATGAGACTCAATGCATGTGCTACCATTCTGCTCATAAAAACCCTCCAAATAATTCTCGTCGGAATTCAAGTACATCCCTCACACCCCATATGGGAACACGATCATCCCACTCTTCGTCATTCACACCTACATGGACACATGACGAACCTCATCGATCACACCCCACATGAACACACAATAATCTCACACCAACACAAAATGTATGCATGACACGTGTACAGTTCATACAAGAACAATATGCACATCAACCTTTACCATGGTCGGTGCACTTTACCACTATGAGCCATCATACAACATCACTTTCCTGCCAATACATATAGTAATAACAACACATCGATACAATAACCAAATCTCAAGTCATTTGCAATGTTTCACAATTTCAACATAACTCGACACACACGAAAGTATAGATTAAATGTCAAATAGTTACATTTTATAGAAAAGTACATTTTACAAGCTTTCCAACGACACAAACTACAATTTAAACAGACACTCGAAACAAAAGTTACAAATTTCCAAAGTTTTAAAAATATATATATATTCTCCCAGGTAACCGGTTACTTCAACGTAATCGAGCCACTGCCAGGAAAAATGATCCTTAGGTATGGTTACTCCATCCAAGGTAACCAATTTCTTCTGTTAGACGGTGTGGCGAGTGATCGAGAGGGGGGGTGAATAGATCACCTCTTTAATATCACGAATTAAAAATATTTCTATCAGAGTTGATGATAAAACTTGCGGAAAGCGACAAACGATCCTGAATTGACTTCCGTCTATTCTGAACAGGCTACAAGAAAACCGGACATGCGATAGATTGCTGGATTTTAATTAAGATGATAAAGATAAATTAACACAGAACCTATGTTGAATTAATGCACTTATCACTATAACACTCTTTCCGATGAAATGAAATTAAGCTAGCACTTTTGTCAAACAATTGGAGAATGCTTGTTCAATGATCAATGGCAATGGAGTTTTGACAAAGATTTTCTTCCAGCCTTATATCAATGAAAAAAAAGATTGCACACCAATTGAATCATAAACGTATCGTAAAAGAAAAGAGATAGAGATAAAGAATACGATACTCGGAGCGATTTGGTAAGGAAGTCCCCCACATTCGTCCTCGCGTGTGGGTACGTCTCCCTCTCAATTTCCAAATTGGAATTGAGAACTTCTATATCAATATGTTGAAAAATGTTTACAAGGTTGCAATACAAACACAGAAAAAAAATTCTGCAGATCTTCTTCTTCTTGTATCAACCTTCTCTTGATTTGAGCCGATCAAGAACACCCCTACAAAATTCACAGACAATTAACCACTTCCACGACCTGTTTGCGAAATCACCCGATCTCCAAACCCTACGCTATGGTTGAATCTGCTCTGTGCAATCGTGACTAACAAACCCATAAGATACCTCCGTTCTTGCTGGATAAACCTTCTGGTTTTTCCTCGAAACCCCCTTCGAATCTTCAACTCAGCTAGATCCCCGATCATACCACTAAACGTTATCTCTTTGATCTCTTGATACAACGAACAATGATGATTATGTGTCAATGTTCTTGAACCAAGATGATTGAGAAGATGATGAAGATGAAGTCTCTTTTAGGTTTCTATGCTCAGAAATTTGGATGCACACAAACTGCTTTTGTAACCACTGTGCATGTTTTTTGAAAACTGCCAGAACAATCTTATATATAGAAACAACAAATGTTAGTTGAAAAGCAAAATTATGAGTTGACACATAACTCGTATGAGTCTATACAAAATATGTATGTGTCGACCTGAGAGAGTTTGTATCGATACATATTATATTAAGCATTGATTCCAGAGAGTAAACATATGTATGAGTCGATGCAAATGTTGTATGTGTCGACACAAGCAACTTTTGTATTGATACAAAAGGTTTTGTATCAATGCATAATGTATTAAGATGACTTTCAGAATATTGAAATGGCTATGAGTCGATGCAAGCAATTATGAATTGATGCATACTATTTGTTAACATGATTTCCAGAAGACTAAATGCATTATGGGTTGATACATAACGCGTATGTATCAATGCATACTATTTGTCAAAATAAATTCTACGAAACTAAACATATTATGCGTCGATGTAAGAAGATATGTATCAATACATACTATTTAAGAAAATGAATTTCAGGAAACTAAACACAGTATGCACCAGAACTTCTGGTGTGTATTAGAACTTTTGTTACGTTACTAGTCAGAGCTTCTGTTAGGTTCACAACTTCTGTTACATTACTAGTCAGAGCTTCTGTTAGGTTCATAATATCATAACTTCTGACATAGATCCATTCCATCAGAACTTCTATAAAACTTTAAGTATCAGAACTTCTGACATAGATCATTCCATCAGAACTTTTGTAAGACCCACGTATCATAACTTCTAACATATATTCATTCCATCAGAATTTCTGGAAAACTCAAGTATCAGAACTTCTGACATCATTCAGTTAGAGCTTCTGTAAAACTATGAATCAGAACTTTTGACAAAAATTCATTCCAACAGAACTTCTGGAAAACTCATGTATCATAACTTCTGACATCATTCCATCAGAGCTTCTGTAAGACCACATATCAGAACTTCTGACAAAAATTCATTCCAACAGAACTTCTGGAAAACTCACGTATCAGAACTTCTGGAAAACTCACGTATCATAACTTCTGACATCACTCCATCAGAGCTTCTATAAGACTACGTATCAGAACTTCTGACAAAAATTCATTCCAACAGAACTTGTGTAAAACAATTCTTCTTCTGACGTGTTGACACAAGAGACATCAGAACTTGTGTAAAACATTTCTTCTTCTGACGTGTTGACACAAGAGGCATCAGAACCTATGTGACTTTTCTTCTTCTAACATGTTGACATAAGAGGCATCAGAACCTGTGTAAAACTTTTCTTCTTCTGATGTGTTAACAAATTGACTACTTTTACACATATATGTACATTTATTCAATTAAACAATCAATCATATATATTTGACAATCAAGCATTATATATTTGTACATTTATTCAATTAAACAATCAAGCATATATATTTGTACATTTATTCAATGAAACAATCAAGCATATATATATTTGCTATCATTCAAAACTATCTAGCATTCTTGCACACATTATGTAAAGGAATTCTCACAAACTCCCCCTTTTTGATGATGGAAAATTCTTGCAAGATGTATGTATGTTGATTGATTGATAATTGCTCCCCCTGAGTTTGTGCAGGATTTCTAACATGACATCTGCCTTTTCTACCCCTTTGACAACATCAAAAAGAAAAAAAAATAGTATCGAAGTAGTAGTTGACAGCAGTAATAAGGACAGCAGTAAGGCAAACACAACACTATTGATTTATAGACGACAATCACAAAGATTGACAGGTTTTAGGGTAAGCACAAACTATCACTCACACATAGTGTCAGAGATAAGGCAAATAACAAGCAAACATATATAAACATTTGACAATGAAGTAAAGATGTAAGATAAAATCAATATCACTTCGTTTTCATTAAGTTTGATTCTAAAACCCACTTGGTACCTATGATATGATGGTCTCGCGGACGAGGGACAAGTTCCTGAACATCATTTCTTTTAAATAGATTAAGCTCATCTTGTGTGGCCTTTAGCCAAAATTCATCAATCAAGGCCTCTTTGGCATTTATAGGTTCTACTTGTGAAACAAATGCGAAGTGATAGTAGAAATTTATTATCTTAGAACGAGTCATCACTCCTTTTGATATGTCTCCCAATATGTTGTCAATGGGACAGTCTTTTGAGGATATCCAGGCTGGTGGAATAGATTTCACGTCTGCTGGCCTATCTTCCTCATGTTTGTCATAACTAGTATCTTCCTCCTTCTCATAGTCAACTGATTTGGACGGATCAATTTCTAGAACAGTTTCCTTGAGCATGTCTTCTGAAGATACACCCGCGTCATCAAAAGAAATACCTTTTCCGACATTTTTCGGATGAGACTTATTAAAAGAAACATGAACAGATTCTTCAATAGTATCAAACATATCAGTGTTGTTTACTCTAATTTCCTCAAACATAATGTTCTGTTCAAAATGTACAATAGTGCACCAAGTTTTTGTGAAAAACACTTTAGGAACCTTGTAGCATAATTTCATAATACTTAACACATTATGTCTAAGACCCTCTACGAGATGGGCATTAGAAATAGTAGTGGTAGAGGGATCACCTACACTACCTTTGCCGAGTATACCTTCTTTGTTATTGACTCCATAAGTAACATATCACTTCTTCTTTGCTTTGAAGTCAGTGAAGAACGATATGTCATCCGTCATGTGCCTTGAGCACCCGCTGTCTAGAAACCATCTTCTATTTACGGATCCAAGACACATAATCTGCAATATCAAAAGAGAAGACTAGGTCCCCAACTTTCATTGGGTCCTTAAGGGTAAGTGCTAACATGGTTGCCTTTAGGCCTCCATTGATAAATGCCTTTAGAAACAAGAAATCTCCTAAACTTGCATTTTTTGATGGTGTGACCTTTATGACAATAATAATGACATAAACCATGATGATGAACTTGCTTACTTTTCCTAGTTGAATCCTTTGGAATCTTTTGCACAAAAGAGTATTTAGCATATGGTGGATTTAATGATTTCTTAAAAATTCTAGGATCAACAGCATAAGTAATCTTGGTTTGTAGAGCTTTCTCCAATTTGACATTAAGAGTTTTAACTTCTTTTTGCCAAATATGACAAACTCAACAATTTACAGTCTCAATACATCCATCTTTTGAATTTTCTGCAATACTAGCTTTTAGACTTTTTAGATCTTGTTCATCTTTATACACTTTACCCTCCAAATGAGAAAAGAATTGTTTGTTGGAGGATAATCGTTTAAAAGCGTCTACAGCTTCGTTATGCAGTTTTTCAAAAGCTATTTTCAGTTCAGAGAAAGACAAAGAATCAAAATTACGGTAGTAGGCTTGTCTTACTTTCTTCTCCTTGTTTCTCCTCTTGTGGCTGGACTGTTTATTGATGAGAGCTGTGGGGCATAGATTTGCAGTCTCATCATTATCACTTAAGATGTCTCTGTTTGATGGATCACTATCACTTTCCCAAGCAATATAGGCTCTTCTTTGTTTGTTGAACTTCTTTGGTGGGTCCTTTTCTTTTCCCCTTTTGTTCTTAGGACATTCTGTCTTATAGTGCCAAGTTTTACCAAAATTATAGCAAGATCCTCTTCCCTTGTATTTCTTATTTTCTTCTTGCTTGGGTTCCATGGATTGTCTTCTAAACTTTGTGAGATTTTTGTCGGAGTGTTTGATTCTGTTCCTTTGAATGAAGCTATTATATTTTTGAACAAACAATCTCATCTCTTCATCATCTGAATCTTCGTCACTACATGAGTCATTATTGCTTTGCTCTATTTTTGAGGACATAGAGCTAGAAGCCTTAAGAGCTATAGACTTCTTATCACTCTCCTTGTCTCTATTCTTCTCCTACTCACTCTTGTTTTCATAATTTTCAAGGCTTTGCAGTTGCTGCTGATGTTCTTCTAGATTACCAAACAGAGTTGAAATAGTAAGCGTAGTGAGGTCGTTGGCTTCCTTGATTGTTGTAACCTTAGGTAGCCATTCCCTGCTAAGACATCTCAAAATTTTATTAGTAGCAATTTCATTGGAAACTTGTTTTCCAAGTGCATTTAAACGACCAGTGAGATGAACAAATCTCTTTTGCATGTCAGAAATAGTTTCTACCTATTTCATGCGAAAGAGCTCAAACTCTTGGTTGAGTGTGTTAATTCGAGATTGCTTAAATTCAGTAGTTCCCTCATGGGCAACTTCTAAAGCATCCCACATTTCTTTAGCTGTCGTGCAATGAGATACCCGATAATATTCATCAACACCAAGTGCTGAAATTATCATATTTCGGCCTCTCCAATCGCTTGACCACTTTTTCTCATCTTTTTCATCCCAAATGTCCTCAGGTTTAGGCACAATGGCACCTGCAACATTTTTCATGGTAATTTCAAAAGGTCCATTCTGAATGGAAGTCCATACAGTCCTATCTATGGAGTTTATGTGAACTCGCATGCAGTCTTTCCAATAGCCATAGTTTTCACCGTTAAAAACAAGAGCTCTAGTATACGCCCCCTTAGGTTTAGAAGCCATATCGTTAGAAGCAGCCACAAAGCACCAGCTGTCATACCCCAAAATTTGCCCTCCATCTTCTCAAAAGATTTCATACATCTATGCTCAAGGATTCCTCAAGAGTTGATCAGACAAACTCTCTCCTAGACAATCAACCCAAACTAGGGTTTGGTATATCTCAAGTCAAGGTGAACTTCCAACATCTCCAATGGTCTTCATGCCTCCTCATATGCTTCAAAGATTCTCCATGTCAAATTCCAAGCCTCACAAGTCAAGTTTCCTCAGGCAATTGCTCAGATGGTTGAAAATCGGGTGTATTGGACAAAAGTCAACTGTGGTCAACATACAGTCAAAACTTCTGATTTTTGGTCAACATCCTCATTTTGAAGTTACATTCATCATTTGATCAAGGGTTGATCATGATTCATCAAGAAAACTCAAGATTTGCTCAAAAGTCAAACTTTCTAAATTAGGGTTTCTAGGTGAAAAGTCAACTGAACTTTGGCTGATCATAACTTTCTCATACTTTCTCAGAAATCTGCCCACCAAAGCTCATTTTGAAGGAAATTCAATTCTCTACAACTTCATGTCTCACAAGAATGTCCAAAAAATGCTTCATTTGAGAAGTATAGCTCAAAACATTACAGGTCATTTTCAAAGTCAACAAAAAGTCAACTTTTTGTTTTGAAGATATATTGAGCATGGTAACTCCAATTGAGATGAGACAAAAGACATTGGTTAGAGGACTCTTAGAGCTTTCCAAAAAGTCCAAGAACACTAAAAAATGTGGAAAATTGAGCAAGTTACACCATTCAGAAGTTGGGCAATTTTGGACAATTGCACAAAAGGACATTTTGGTCAAAATGCAAAATTTTCCAAATGGGCCTATAATCTTTTGATCCAAACTTGTTCATGATGTTATTCTTGACCCATAAATGCTTGACATTGGTAATTTTCTATTTTTGTGATTTATATTTGAATTTTACAACATTTAATTCAAAAATAAATTATGTAAAATATGAAAATTAGGCTATTTTTTCAATTAAGTTGGATTTATATCTTTCTTAATGTCCAAGAAAGCCCAATACACTTACCAAATTCGTGCAAGCCATGGCATTGATGAGAAAATCATATTTTTTTCAAGATTTGATTTTATTTTCAAAGAAAATATTTGCACATTCAATTTCCAATCTTTTTTCCTTGTTTTTTCTCTTCCAAAAACTCCTATAAATACCAAGCAATGCAGCCAGTACAAAGGACGGAACCCTAACCTAAAAACAAACCCAAACTCTTGCAAAAATTTTCAAGATTCTTGGAAATTCGAATTTCAAATTCCAGCCTTTCTCGACCTCTTCCAGCCATCCAAACGTGCTCAGGAGGTTCCCAGGAGTCCAAAGCAATCCTTACTCGAAGCCAAATCGCCCTGAATCGCGTCCTTGAGTTCACACCGGTTTGGATTTTTTTCAAATTTTGATTTGTATTCAGCATGCATTATTAACTGCTTTCATGTGTTTATTTGTGATCAGGAGGTTCATTAGAATGCATATGAACCATTACATGTGAGCTTGAACGTTTGGAAATCGAATTGCCATTGTTAGGGCATCTCAGGTTGTTTCGATCGAACCGGGTCATACAGGCGTTTTCAGAGGAAACCAATATCACCAATGGATTCGTAGGGTCCGATTTAGGTGGGTAGGGTACCTTAGAACTATTTATCTTGCGTGTTTTTCCAGTTTCAGGTGGCTGCTCATCGGGGAAGACGACCGGAGCTAGGGCTCCGGCGTCGTTGACTTGAGTGGACCGGCGAGCTGCATGCGTGGCGAGAGAACACGTCCTGATTCGTCCATTCAAAATAACCGGGGCCCACACTCGCTGACTGGGTTTGGAATATCATTAGGACGAGTCAACATTCATATTCTTTTGATTTTGCTTTCTCCAACACCAAACGCCAAGTGTCCCAGTGGTTAAGGCGCTCACTGTGTGTAGATACACCTCAGAGTCACGAGTTCGATCCACTCCAAGGCTGGTTTTGCTATTTTCTCTCACAAACTCATATTTTCTAACTATTTTCTATTTTCTAATTTATTTAATATTTTGCATTCTATTTTAATTCTTTTCATGATTTTTATTTTGCATTAAAAAATTACCAAAATATTTTATTCTTTTTGCATTATTGTCATAAAAACCTTTATTTAATTTAATAAATTTAAAAATATCTTTTTGCATGCATATTTATTTTTATTCATAATTTTGCATTTAATTCAATTTTAATTGCATTTTAATTATTAAATCTTTTCTAAAAAATCCCAAAAAATTATTTTAGCATATTTATCTTATTTCCAGCATGTAATAATTTTTCCATATAAAAAATTGCATTTTTTCTAACATTTTCTCTTATTTCGGTTTCATCATATTTTCTGATTTTCTTATTGTTTCACAGATTCATCCGATTCAGACGATTCTTCCGTTTTTATTTTATTTTCCAATAATGTAACTGCATATGGGTTGTAATAGTTTTAATTAGGACTTTACTTTCCGCATTTTAAATTATGTATCTGCCCCAAAGCCTTGTAATAGCGTAGGTTTACATTTCCGCACTTTACATTCCGCATTTTACTTTCCGCACCCTTATCAATTGCTAGTAATTAGGCGTGTATGGCAAGATAATAAATCAACATAGCCCACTAATCTTCAAGATAAAAATATCTGAAATCAACACACTTCTTTCACACACGCACCCCTTACGGTAATTCTCTCTCGACGCCTTTCGATTCAAAATGGTCATGTCCCTCGAACGTAGAGGTATTCTAGCACCGTTGCCTTCCAAACAAATCATCATAGTCCCTTCGATATAAAGATCATAAGACCCACGATGTCGCCTCCGAATACATGATCTTGACCCTCGATTGTCGCCTACGAAAAATGATGATAATCCCTTCGAATGTGCTAGGATACTTCCTACAAGTTGCTTTCTATGACCATCCGATGTCCCTTCGAATGTCCCGCTTACATCCAACGAATGGAGCTACCTACTAACTAATGGTATGGCTAGCGCTATTCTAAAGGAATGTAAGTACAACAAAGCGACCAATTACGGTGGGTAAATAAGACTTTTAGTTGCTTGCTCTATCAAATGCTTTTCACACACACTTTTCAAAGTTCAAATTCTTTTCAAAACAAAATATTTCCGAACACTTTGTATACACTCCTACATGAGTCATTACAAAGTCAAAGCGACCTCTTTCAAAACATCTTTGTCAAACACGAAAGCAATTTTAAAAAGTGATCTAGAGCAACTAAGAGCCCGTAGATAACTACGGATGGAAAGGGTGCTAATACCTTCCCTTTTCATAACCATTCTCCCGAACTCGAGAATCTAACGAAGGTCTTTTTTACTTTTACCTTCCCTTAATTGGATAAAAATAAAAGTCGGTGGCGACTCTTGCTATCCGCACATTTGGATACAAAATCCTACAAAGTCGAGTTCACGTATCACAGGCTGGCGACTCTGTGGGAAACACCCTAAAGAGAATTGCCTTAGGATTTCTAGATAACTTTTACCGCTTTTTGTTTGACTTGTATGCTTTATCTTTAAGGGTTGCTTGGGTATTATATTGTTGGGGGATCCTACACCCGGATCCGGGTTTCCTTTTAGGTAAGTGGCATTAGATCATCGCGACCGCTAGACGTATAACTAAACGGTCAACATGATGGCTACGTTAGCGTGACACTTTGGTTGTCTCGATACTCTTCATTCCCAAGTTGAAGATAGTATTTGGCTTCTGCGTGGTGTCATCAAGCGCTAACTAAACTTTTAGAACCTTAATTGACCCATCTTGGCCATTAGAAGGTAGTGAGATGACCGGCTTTGGTGTAGACCGAGGTTGGTTGATACTCGATGCTACGCTCATTGAGATTAGACTTTTGGGACATTTTCGATCGACCACTTGGCCGTCGTATTGAAATAAGCGCCTACGAGAAAGATCGATGATGTGAGATTCCTAGAACCCGGTTACTATTATAGGACAGGATGAACCAACTCAAACTTTTGGTGGGGTAATCACCTATACCTCATGCAAGCCTTAAACATAGGCTCATTGTGTGAATTGCTTGTGTGTGCTAAACATGACATCATGACATCATTCGCATTGCATATCATTTCTAACTATTTCAAGGACCTAGGGATTTATCTTTGCTCTGTTTTGTAGGGATTATGGCTTCTAGAAAGACTATCCGAATCAACTTCATGGGTATCCCTTCTCAACTCAAAGAATTGGTTTCAGAAATTCCCGACCATGCTCAGTTCATCAAAAGACATGGTTATCTACTTGATTTGGTTATCTCCGGTTTTGAAGAAGATATGATGCATGTCCTATTCCAGTTCTTTGATCCGAAGCACCATTGCTTCACATTTCCAGATTATCAGTTGGTTCCTACTTTGGAAGAGTTCTCTAAGCTACTTGGGATACCTATTCTTGACCAAATGCCATTCACCGGTCTAGAAAAGGTTCCTAAGTTCGAAGACATCGCATCCGCCTTACATCTTAAGCGTTCAGATATCGAAGCCAATTGGGAAACTAGAAGTGGAGTTAAGGGTTTACTTTCCAAGTTCCTGATTAAGAAAGCCCGAGAATTCCTCAAAGTTATGAGTTTCCATGCATTTGAAAACATTGTGGCCTTGCTAATCTATGGTTTGGTTCTATTTCCTAACTCGGATCAATTCATAGATATCAACGCCATCAAGTTGTTCCTTACCCGCAATCCTGTGCCTACTTTACTTGGAGACATCCTACATTCTCTCCACACTCGTACTACTAAGAGACAAGGAACTCTCATGTGTTGTATACCGTTACTTTCCAGGTGGTTTATTTCGCACCTTCCTCCATCAGTTTTGAAGAACGAACAAAGGTTGAGATGGTCTCAAAGACTAATGTCACTCTCTCATTCAGATATCCGTTGGAATCTTTTCTCTCAAAAGGATTTCACATTCATTGAGCATTGTGGAGAATTCCCTAATGTACCACTACTCGGTATAAGGGGAGGTATTACTTACAACCCTTCTCTAGCTCTACGTCAGTTTGGTTTTGCTCGAAGAGATGGTCCTCATGATATGCTTCTCCAAGATATTGTGTTCGACTACAATCACGATCTCCAGAATTACCGACGAAGGTTCATACACGCTTGGAGCATGGTAAAGAAGACTAATACCAAGACTTTGGGGCACCAAAATCCCATTCCTTGGGAACCTTACCTCAAATGGGTGCGAGCTCGAGCTCAAAACCTCATGATGCCATTCACGCCTGTTTTACGAGTAATTATGGAACTGTTGCTATAGGTGGCGTACCTATACCGTTCTCCATCGACATGCCTCACGATTTTGAAGACTTGAAGAGATCCTGGATTGACTTAAAGAAGAAGGGATACCTTTGAAGCTCGGTGTTATGCGAGAAGAAAGTGTTAAATTGACAAAGCAACTTCATGAGGCGAAGCATCAATGCCTACATCGGCACCAAGAGGAGCGCCCATGGGAGACTTAGAGCTT
This sequence comes from Vicia sativa, assembly GCA_021764765.1. Lineage (NCBI taxonomy): Eukaryota > Viridiplantae > Streptophyta > Magnoliopsida > Fabales > Fabaceae > Vicia > Vicia sativa. Next base: position 24,986,820 of record CM038794.1, on the reverse strand, counting down.
TAGGATGTTTATGTTTTCTTTTATTGTTTGAACTATCTCTTGTACTTAAAAGAAAAGAGGAATAATAAAAAGTACTAATAAATGTTTGCTCATTGCTTGTTTAACAAATTTAAATCTCTTAGGTCCTTGAAAACATTGCATTGCATTCGCATAAACACATAGCATATCATAACATTGCATCACGGTACATTGGAGATTGGTTTTCTCATTTGCTCGCTATTTATTTTAGCGAAATGGCTCTTGAGCGATCTGTCAAAGATCTTCAAGCTCAGAATGCTCGGTTTGAGATGTTCACCAGTTTGGTCCAAGGCCAAGAAGATTTGAAGAAGCTCATCAACAAGAAGAAGAAGGTTGTTGGTCTTCTCAACATGGGCAGACGCTACAAAGGTGGTCCTAAAGTGGTCAGTCGGATCGAGCTCTCTGAAGGAAGTGTCCATACCGAGGGGAGTACCAAGGGTGATGAAGGTGATCAGCGTGAGCCAAAGAAAGAGGGAGAGGATCGCTCTGATTATAGCCAGTACTATGATGAAGATGACAAGTACAAACAACTTGAAGACCGTCTGAATGTTGTGGAAAACCTGAAGATGTCCGGGCTGAATTTTGATGATCTGAGTCTTGTTCCTGGTGTTGTGATTCCTCCCAAGTTCAAATTTCCAGCTTTTGCCAAGTATGATGGCATGTCTTGCCCTAAGCTGCATTTGAAGTCCTATGTCCAGAAGATGAACCCCCCGATGTGAAAGTTGTGGATGCACAATTTCGAAAGAGTCTGTCCGAACTCGGTTGGTGGTATTATCGACTAGAGAATGGCCGTATCCGTACTTGGGTGACTTGGTGATGCTTTCTCTGACGATGAGTACAATCTTGAATTGACACCCACTCGCATGCAACTACAAAGCATGTCTATGGGTCGTGACGAAGTTCAAGGGTATGCTCGAAATGGAGATTTAGCGATGAGTTCACCACCCTTGTCCAATAGGGAGTTGGTTGATATGTTTATGGGAACAGCAGGCCCGTTCTTCAATCATCGATTGGAAATTCTTCATCCGGATTCACCGAGTGATATTTGATGGCGCATTGAAGTGGTATCAAGAGTGGGAAGATTGAGATAGAGTCATCTTCAATCTTTGCGAAGAGATCTTACGGTGCTAAGAAAAGCGAATCTTGTGTATCGGAAAAGCGAGCCAAGTCCGCGCTCAATCTTTGGGGCGGTTGTGATCTCGATCCTGCATCGGCACAACCTCGGTGAGACAGCGCGTAACGAGGCGCCAAAGCAGTTCTGAAGATCAACATGCCATTGTGCAAGCCTTGCAACACATGTTGAAAGCGGTGATTACTTTGAGGATCCTCCTCGAATGTCAACACTTCCTCTCGAAATACAATCCTAATGCTAAGTGTGCTTACCATTCCAATAGCCAGGCACGACACGACAGCTGTTGGGCTCACGAAGAACAAGATTCAAGATATGATTGAGGCTAAGCAGTTGAGTTTGACCCTCTGTTGAGACTCGAATGTGATCAAGCGCCTATGCCTAACCATGACAAGAGTTCCAATGCTGTTGGCGACGATACTTATGTTTTCAACATAGATGACTTGACCATTCCTCTGATGACTGTTAAGAGGAATCTGTTTTCAACAGAGATGTTGCAAGCCGGTGTCAATCCAGGATGCCCAGAGAATCGTCGTTGGTGCTCATCTGCGCCTGATGGTTGTGCTTGGTTGAGAAGACATGTTCAGTGCATGATGAATAATCGTGAGATACTATTCCTGATATGTCTAAGTTGAAGATATGTCTAAGTTGAAGATCGACGATGTGATTGGAACTGTACCATCTGTGTGGGATACCTTGGGGCAGCCAAGTGGAAAGTACGATTACATGGTGAAGTACACTGTTCCTGATAGCTACAAGATTCCTATCGAAGATGTTAAGGCGACCGGATGGGGTGACGATTTTCCAGAAGATTATGCTGATGTTAACACAATAAGGATTTCCTCTGCTGATCCTGTGCCAAGAGTGGCACCTCTCATTATTACTTCTCCCAAGGCCAGTTCCATATTCCTCTGACAAGGCTATCCCTTGGAATTATGGAGCTGATGTTTATTATCATGGCATCAAGCAAGACCCTCTGACCATTGAGGACCTTACAGTTGAAGCTACCATTCCTGACGTTGACAACATCACCGAATCGAGTAAGGTGACCAGAACCGGAAGAGTATTCTCTCCAGATATCTCTCCTCCAAAAGACACTGCGACTCCAGCTCGCATTCCAGCTATTCAATCCATTCCCCAAGCTAGAGGGAAAGAACCAGTGACTCATCCTGCTCAGCCAGAAGTACCAAAGGAAGTTGCTGAAGACACCTCCAAACAAGAAATGGAGGAAATTCTGAAAATTATCAAGAAGAGTGACTACAATGTTGTGGAACAGTTAGGACAGACTCCGTCCAAGATATCCATGGTTTCTCTGCTCTTGTGCTCTGAGGCTCATGCTAAAGCCTTGGTGAAGTTTCTGAAGAATGCTCACGTACCGCAAGACACTACCACTGACCAGTTTGAAGTTTGTATTGCTAGCCTGGCTGCCAACAACGGCCTAGGCTTCACTGATGCTGATTTGACTCCTGCCGGAAAGAAACACAACAAAACCTTGCACATCTCTGTTGAATGCAAGGGCATTACATTGTCCCATGTGTTGGTGGATACCGGTTCTGCTTTGAATATCCTTCCGAAGACTGCTTTTGAACGACTCGATGTTGAAGGATTGATTCTGAAACCCAATGACATAATTGTGAGAGCTTTTGATGGTTCTAAGCGAACGGTACTTGGAGAGCTCATTCTGCCTGTCAAATTCGGTTCCCAGAACTTTGACTCCACTTTCTTTGTCATGGACATCCGTCCAGCTTACTCTTGCCTACTTGGACGCCCTTGGATACATGGGGCGGTTACCTCTACCTTACAGTGAAGTACCGGTGAAAGGGAAGGTTGTTACAGTATATGGTGAAGAAGAATATATGGTCAGTCATCTACAGTCATTCTGATACCTCGAGATGGAGGGTGAATTCTTTGAGACTCCCTGTCAAGCTTTTGAAACAATCCCCAGAGTCATGCCTGTTGACTCTCCTATCATTCCTGAAGTTGCTAAAGTTCCGCCTAGGATGGCCTCGCTGTAAGATGCTCAAGCTGCAGTTGAAGAAGAAGGTAGTACTATTTGGGGACAGCTCCCTGATCTTCCTTTCAAATCTGACAAGATTGGTTTAGGCTTCACCATCAAAGGTCAGAAGATGATACGCCGCGAACGTGCCGACCAACTTCCTTTCCGCATCAGCCAGAGTGGAGTCCATGCTATAGAAACGGCGACAACGACTTGACATCAACAAATGGATCTTCCCAACTCCAGACAGTGGGCTCAGCAATTGGAAGACTGAAGACGTCATACCAATCTCCTTTAGACAGGAGTAATTGCTCTTGTTTTGTTTTGCTTTTCGTATTTTCTATGTTTTGAACAATAAACTCTAAAGCCTAGTGCCTTGCCCGGGGCATCATGTCTCGTTGTGAGGGTTATTATCATCATTTGCATATTTTCATTCAATAAAATCGTTGGACTTTTGCATTCAATTGTTGTTTGTTTTCTTTTACTTTATCACCCTTCAAAAGCTATGTGTTTCTTACACACCCCGTGATACACTGCGAATCACTCGAATCTCGTTGATATGACTATGCTATTGCTAAATATGACTTGATAATCCGATCTACCAAGCCAAAGCGAAAGTGAGGAAGATTGTGAAGTGCCGGAGAACTTGTCCATTGCTACTGAAGAAGAAGCGAGTTATCTGACCACCGAAGAGCGAGTTGAGGTTGTGAATTTGAGTGCTTGATGAAGAGAAAAGAGATCAAGATAGGAGCGGGTCTTGAGCAGTGTTAAAGAAAGGTTGGTTTAGATGCTACGAGACTATATTGAGGTTTTGCTTGGTAAATGCGAAGACATGCGAGTTTAGACATTGATATTGTGGTACACCGACTACCGACAAAAGAAGGTTTTCTCCCGGTGAAGCAGAAGGTTCGTCGCATGCGTCCTGAGATGTCAGAGAAAATCAAAGTCGAAGTTATGAAGCAGTTCAACGCCGGTTTCCTAGCCGTTACTTCCTACCCACAATGGGTTGCGAACGTGGTACCCGTACCTAAGAAGGATGGCAAGGTACGAATGTGTGTGGATTACAGAGATTTGAACAAAGCAAGTCCGAAAGACGATTTTCCACTTCCTCATATTGATGTTCTGGTTGACAACACCGCTCAGCATAAGGTCTTCTCCTTCATGGATGGTTTCTCCGGTTACAATCAGATCAAGATGGCTCGAAGACATGGAAGACTACTTTTGTTACGGTGGGGAACTTTACGCTACAAGGTTATGCCGTTCGGACTGAAGAACGCGGGCGCCACCTACCAGCGTGCTATGGTGACATTATTTCATGACATGATTCATCACGAGATAGAGGTCTACGTCGACGACATGATAGCTCGATCACAGACAGAGGAAGAGCATCTTGATCACTTGCAGAAACTATTTGACAGATTGAAGAAATACAGACTGAGACTTAATCCTAACAAGTGCACTTTTGGAGTCAGATCCAGAAAACACCTAGGGTTTGTTGTCAGTGGTAAAGGTATTGAGGTTGACCCCGCCAAGGTTAAAGCCATTCAAGAGATGCCAGCTCCTCGCACCGAGAAGGAAGTCAGAGGTTTCTTGGGCCGTTTGAACTACATTGCCAGATTCATTGCACATCTAACTGCTACTTGTGAGCCAATCTTCAAGTTACTAAAGAAGGATCAAGTGGTAGAATGGAACGACGATTGCCAGATCGCTTTTGACAAAATCAAGGAGTACCTACAGAATCCTCCCATCCTGATGCCGCCCGCCGAAGAAAGACCTCTTATCATGTACCTAACAGTGTTAGAGAACTCAATGGGGTGTGTGTTGGGGCAACATGACGAGTCTGGTCGAAAAGAGCATGCAATATACTACCTTAGCAAAAAGTTTACCGATTGTGAAACAAGATACTCACAGCTCGAGAAAACTTGCAACGCTTTGGCTTGGGCTGCTCACCGACTAAGGCGATATGTTGACTCACACTACCTTGTTGATTTCTAAGATGGATCCGATAAAATACATATTTGAGAAACCACTCTCTCGGAAGAATAACAAGATGGCAAATGATCTTGACCGAATACGACATCCAGTACACTTCTCAGAAAGCGATCAAAGGAAGTGTAGTAGCCGATCATTTGGCTCATCAAGCCGTAGATGACTATCAGTCTATGCAATTCAAATTTCCAGATGAAGATGTTTTGCTAGTTACAGATTATGAAGAACCAGGCCCAGACGAAGGACCTGAGCAAGGATCCCGATGGACCATGGTCTTTGATGGAGCCTCAAACGCACTTGGCAATGGCATTGGCGCTATCATTACATCCCTTGCAGGCGGACATACTCCTTTCACCGCCAGATTATGTTTCAGTTGCACTAACAACATGGCCGAATACGAAGCGTGCATCATGGGTATTAAAGCTGCTATTGACCTAAGAATCAAATTCTTGCAAGTGTATGGAGATTCAGCTTTAGTGATCAGTCAGATTAAGGGCGAGTGGGATACGAAGCATCCGAATCTCATTCCGTATCGAGAGCATGTTCTGAGTTTGATCCCCTACTTCGAAGGGATTACTTTCAACCACATTCCACGCGAAGAGAATCAATTGGCAGACGCATTGGCTACTATGTCATCTATGTTCAAGGTCAGATGGGACAACGAGGCTCCCCAGATCATCATTGAGAAGTTTGATGAACCAGCATATTGTTATGAACTTGATACATAAGAGAAACCTTGGTACTACGACGTGAAGAGGTATCTTGAGACTCAGGAATATCCGAGGGCATCATCAACGATAAGAAGTTTTGAGAAGGTTTGCATCCAAATTCTTCCTCGATGCGACATCTTATACAAAGCGCAACCACGACTGTGTTTACTTTCTTTGTGTAGACGAAAACAATGGAACATATCATGGAAGAGTTACACGAAGGCGCATTTGGTACCCACTCCAGTGGACATACGATGGCTAAGAAGATTTTGAGAACAGGTTACTATTGGTCCACCATGGAAGCTGATTGCCACCGCTACGCTCGATCTTGTCACAAGTGCCAGATTTATGCAGACAAAGTACACATACCTCTAGTACCTCTGAATGTTCTAACAGCTCCTTGGCCTTTTGCAATGTGGGGCATTGACATGATTGGAGAAATCAAGCCCACAGCTTCCAACGGACATCGTTTCATCCTTGTGGCAATTGACTATTTCACCAAGTGGGTAGAAGCAGCCTCGTTTGCATCTGTTACTAAGAATGTTGTGGCTCGATTCATCAAACACAATCTTATCTGTCGGTATGGCACTCCCGAGATAATTATCACAGATAACGGATCTAATCTCAACAATAAGATGATCACCGAACTCTGCACGCAGTTCAAGATCAAACATCATAACTCTTCTCCTTATCGGCCTAAGATGAACGGCGCAGTGGAAGCCGCCAACAAGAACATTAAGAAGATTATCTGAGAAGATGATAGTGACTTACAAAGATTGACATGAGATGTTACCATTTGCTCTTCATGGTTATCGCTTTCTGATCTGAACATCACAGGGCAACCCCTTCTCTCTTGTATGCGGTATGGGCGGTCCTACCAATTGAGGTTGATACCCTCAACGAGTCCTCGGGAGAGTTAAGCGAAGCGATTGGGTCGGACTCGCCTTGACGGATTAACTTGATTGATGAGAAGCGACTCGCATCCATTTACCATGGACGGATCTATCGAGCGAATGATCGAGCATTTAACAAGAAGGTCAAGCACCGAGTCTACCAAGTTGGTGATCTAGTAGTCAAGCGCATCATTCTTCCACAAGGTGATCGGGCAAATGGACTCCCACCTACGAGGGACCATTTGTAGTCAAACAGTATTTTCGGCGGAGCTATGATACTTAGCACCATGGATGGTGAAGACTTCCCACCACATAGCGTAGACATAGTCAAAAATACTACGCATAAAGAGACACGCTGGGTCGCGAACCTAGGAAAAATAAGGGCATCTGGCGAACCAAAAGGTTCGGGAAAAGTTAAGGATATATACAAAAATGTACACCGGCAAGTCAAAAACACGAAAAGGCGGCTTGGGCAAAAAAGGGTATCCCGGTAGATTGAAAACCCGAAAGGGCGGTCTAGGCAAAAGTTAGGGATTTAAGCGTACGACTATGTCTCGTCCAGATCACCTATTTTCAGACCACTACTATCAGCATTCAAGATTCAAATGGCGAAGATCAGTCTACTCACTTTCTACTGACAGCGAGGAGATGAGATAGTTGAAATATATGAGTACTAGCATAGTTGGAACTTAATGAGATTGTTTCCGTATAGCTTTTTACTTTTCCTGTGTACAAACTGCTTGGCCATACGCCACATTTCAAATAAATACAAGTTTCTTTCTCTTTACAATTTTTGTTGTTGTTGTTTGCATAAAGTCCAACGTTTGCTTTGAATGATTATATGCATCTGACAATAAAAATCTATTCACAAACGTGCGAAAGGTGAACATGCAAAAGTAATTACTGCAGGCTCCAGGAATTGAGATGACGACGAAAGTCACCAAAACACTCCCCTGCAGAGCATTGATCCCCACATAGGTGTCACTCATCACAAACCTTCCCCAGCGGAGTAGAGGAGAATCCCCAAGCAGTGATTCCACTCAACTTAACCGGATCACACCCGTCTTCTAGCAGTAGCATTCCATCCCCAGCCGAGGTATTTATCCCCAACAAAATATCTCTCAACAATTCCCCTTTTCTCCAGCAGCAGCGTCCAGACTCGAAACTTGGTCAGATAGTGCACCGGAGGAAATCTACTCCTTATTCCCCAGTCAGGGATTCCAACGGGCTCCAGACTCTTCTAACCCAGTCTCCCAACAACTACCGGTTATTCTCCAGTAAGATTTACACACAAAATCCCTGGCAGAGTACTTCCAAGATTCTCCCCAACAGGGTCTACACACAAGATCCTCGACAAGCGTATCTCTATCATCCTCAACAATATCTAGGCCCAAGACTTGGTCAGATAGTGCACCAGAGGAATCAAGGTTATCTTTCTTCTCAGGATTTCCATCCTCAAACAGAAGTCAGAAATCTCCAAGCAGAACATCCAGACCTTCTTCAAGATGGATATGTTTTGAAATACCACAACATCTATCATTCATACATTTCTTATAAAGTCATAATATATGCATATGTCATTCATACACATCGTCATGCATCATACTTCGCATAAGACTAACAATATTCTATCAAAGTTTCTCTTGTTTTCTCCAAAACAGGTGAAAATCATTTCTGACGCAAACAGGTCCAGGATTAAGACCCGAATCCAGACGGGAAAACTATCTGAAAGACCGCCCTAGTTGTCCTCCGACAACTGGTCCAGGATTAAGACCCGAATCCAGACGGGAAAACTATCTGAACGACCACCCTCGTTGTCCTCCGACAACGGATCCAGGATTAATACCCGAAGCCAGACGGGAAACCTTATCCGAACGATCACAAGTTATCCTCCGATAACAGGCAGTGGAGCAACACCCGATGCACAACAGGGAAGATATCCACATCTTGCCAACTACTATCCCCTCAGATTAATCAGCACGAAGATCTATTCTGACTCCTTCTTATTATCAACAGCAACCACAGGGTCTGACATATGACTCAGTTGCCTTGGATGGCATCTTAAGCCCATCTCCGACTACTTGTCAACAATTCTCCACTTTATGAATGCTGCATATTTGGTCAAAAACCAATACAAACCAATAACTTCATTCAAAGGGGAATGGGAAGTCTAACGTACATGCTCTTTCCAAAAACATCTACAGAGCCTAGCGTATGGTTCACTCCCCAGCATCGACCTTTCCAGATGGCATCTTAAGCCCATCCCCGTCAGTTCTCCTATCAACGATCTCGAGTTTAGCGTACGACTCATTCCCCAGCAAAGTCTCCAACTTTTCCAAATGGCATCTGTAAGCCCATTCCCGCATCGTCATCGACAGCGAGTGCAAATTTTCAGGTGTACTCGAGTGTTCAATCATTTTCTACCTCCAGGTCACGAAAGGCGAACGTGCCAATCTAACCCCTTCCGGTATAAGAAGATTGAACAGTGGCAGCTGTTATACCCCAAAATTTTCCCTCCAACTTCTCAAGACATTTCATACATCCATGCTCAAGGGTTGATCAGACAAACCCTCTCCTAGACAATCAACCCAAACTAGGGTTGGAATTCCTCAGATCAAGATGGACTTACAACATCTCCAATGGTCATCATGCCTCCTCATATGCTTCAAAGATTCTCTATGTCAAGTTTCAAGCCTCACAAGTCAAGATTGCTCAGACAATTGCTCAGATGGTTGAAAATCAGTTGTATTGGACAAAAAGTCAACTGTGGTCAACATACAGTCAAACTTCATAATTTTTGGTCAACATCCTCATTTTGAAGTTACATTCATCATTTGATCAAGGGTTGATCATGATTCATCAAGAAAATTCAAGATTTGCTCAAAAGTCAAACTTTCCAAATTAGGGTTTCTCAGTGAAAAGTCAACCAAACTTTGACTGAACATAACTTCTTCATACTTTCTCAGAAATTTTTCCACCACCTCTTGTTTTGAAGGAAATTCAATTCTCTACAACTTCATGTCTCACAAGTATGTTCAAAAAATGCTTCATTTGGAAAGTATGGATCAAAACATTACAGGTCCTTTTCAAAGTCAACAAAAAGTCAACATTTTGTTTTGAAGATATATTGAGCATGGAAACTCCAATTGATATGAGACCAAAAGGGTTGGTTATAGGACTCTTAGAGCTTTCTAAAAAGTCCAAGAACACTCAAAAATGTGGAAAATTGAGCAAGATACACTATTCAGAAGTTGGGCAATTTTGAACAATGGCACAAAGAGAGGTATTGGTCAAAATGCAAAATTTTCCAAATGGGCCTATAATCTTGTGATCCAAACTTGTTCATGATGTTTTTTTTTTACCCATAAATGTTGGGCCATGACAATTTTCTATTTTATTAATTTATTTTTGAATTTTAAACCATTTAATTCAAAATTAAATTATATAAAATATGAAAAAAAGATATTTTTTCAAAAGGAGTGATTTTATACCAAACTTGAGGTCCAAGGAAGCCCATAGAACTTGCCAAATTCGTGCTTGATCATTCATTTAAGAGAAAATCAAATTTCCTTCAAAAATTTGATTTTATTTGAAAATTATTCAATGCATTCAAAACCAAATCTTTTTTCCTTGTTTTTTCTCTCCCAATTCACTCTATAAATAGCCAGCATTACACACAACAAAGGACAGAAAACCCTAGCCAAAAACACAACCCTTATTTTGTCAAAATTTCTCAAGAATTGTGAAAAATCGAATTTTGATTTTCAGCCAATTTCAAGAAGTTCTAAGCATTCAAACATCTTCCAGAGGTTCCCAGCAATCAAAAGCAATCCTTACTCGAAGCCAAATCGCCCTGAATCGTGCCTTTGAACTCTCACCGGTTTGGATTTTTCTCAAATTTCGATTTGTGTTAATCATGCATTATTAACTGTTTTTATGTGTTTGTTTGAGTCCAGGGTATTCATTAGGATGTGTTTGATGCCTTACATCCAAGCTTCCACGTAGAAATCGTATATTGCCATGGTTAGGGTTCAAAGAGCTGTTTGATTCGACCAAGCTGTCTGAGACGATTTAGCCAAAACCAATGCCACCATTGAACTCTGAAGGGTCAAAATAGGTGGACTAGGTCTTTCTTTTGCTTTGAATCTTCGTATTTTGCAGGTTAGGAAATCATAGCTACCGGAGAAGATGACCGGAGCCCTAGCTCCGGCGCTGACTCAGGCAAAGTCCGGTGGGAAGCTTGCGTGGCGCGATGGCTTTGTCTGATTCGCTCATTCATGCTGACTGGGGTCCACGCACGCTGACTGTGTTTCAAACATTCCCAGGACGCGTTGACATTCAAATTCAATTGATTTCCATTCTCCAAACACCAAGTGTCACTTGGCCTAGTGGTTAAGGCGTGGACTGTGCAAAGATACCCTCCAGGGTCATGAGTTCGAATCAGCCTGGGACTGGTTTTGCTTTTCTTTTACAAACTTCAAACTATTTTCATATTTTCATATTTTTTAATATTTTGCATTCATTTTATTTAATTTCAATAATTTTAATCATGCATTAAAAAACACCAAAAATATTTTTTCTTTTTTGCATTATTTTCAGAAAATGTTTATTTAATTTATAAAATTAAAAAATATTGTTTTGCATGCATATTTAATTTTATTTCTAATTTATCATTTAAGTCACTTTTAATTAGTTTTTAATTATTAAATTAACTCCAAAAAATCCCAAAAAAATTATTTTAGCATATTAATGTTATTTCCAACACGAAATATTTTTCTCATTTAAAAATTATCATTTTTGCTAACATTTTTCTCTTATTCGATTTCCTCGTATTTTCTGATTTCTCATCTTTTCACAGGTTATCCCGTTTCGGACGATTTCTTTTTATCGTTTTCATTTTTCCAATTATGTAATTGCTTATGGGATGTAATAGTTTTAAATAGGGCTTTTATTTTCCGCAAGTTTAAATTATGTATCTGCCCCAAAGCCATGTAATAGCGTAGGATTTATCTTTCCGCACTTTACATTTCCGCATTTTAATTTCTGCACCCTATAAACTGTTAGTAATTAGGCGTGTATGGCAAGACTAAAATCAACATAGCTCACTTTAATTCCAAGATAACATATCTGAATTTGACACACTCTTTTCACACATGCACCCCTTAGGGTAATTCTCTCTCGTTGCCTTTACGAATTCAAATGGTCATGTCCCTCGAACGTAGAGGTATTCTAGCACCGTCGCCTTCAAAACAAATCATCATAGTCCCTTCGATACAAAGATCATAAGACCCACGATGTCGCCTCCGAATACATGATCTTGACCCTCGATTGTCGCCTACGAAAAATGATGATAGTCCCGTCGAATGTGCTAGGATACTTCCTACAAGTTGCTTTCTATGACCATCCGATGTCCCTTCGAATGTCCCGCTTACATCCAACGAATAGGGTTACCTACCAACTAATGGTATGGATAGCGCTATTCTAAAGGAACGTAAAATAACACGAAAACAACCAATTTTGAGTAGGTAATAAGACTTTTAGTTGCTTTCTCTATCAAAATACTTTTCGCACCTCACACTTTTTTCAAAGTTCAAACTCTTTTCAAAAAACGAAACATTTCCGAACACTTTGTATACATTCCTACATGAATCATTACAAAGTCAAAGCGAAATGCCTTTTCAAAACATTTTTGTCAAACACACAGAAAGCACAATTTTAAAGTGATCTAAGAGCAACTAAGAGCCCGTAGATAACTATGGATGGAAAGGGGTGCTAATACCTTCCCTTTTCATAACCTTCTCCCTTACTCAGAATCTAACGAAGGTCTTTTCCTGTTCTTTTCACCTTCCCTTAATTGGATAAAAGAAAAGTCGGTGGCGACTCTTGCTATCCGCACATTTGCGATACAAAACCTACAAAGTCAGTTCACCGTATTACACTAACAAACCCAAAAGAAACCTCCGTTCTTGCTGGACAAACCTTCTGGGTTTTCCTCGAAACCCCCTTCGAATCTTCAACTCAGCTAGATCACCGATCGTACCACTGAATGTTATCTTTTTGATCTCTTGATACAACAAACAATGATGATTATGTGTCAATGTTCTTGAACTAAGATGATTGAGAAGATGATGAAGATGAAGTCTCTTTCAGGTTTCTATGCTCAGAAATTTGGATGCACACAAACTTCTTTTGTAACCACTGTGCATGTTTTTTGAAAACTGCCAGAACTATCTTATATAGAAACAACAAATGTTAGTTAAAAAGCAAAATTATGAGTCAACACATAACTCGTATGAGTCGATACAAAATACGTATGTGTCGACCTGAGAGAGTTTGTATCGATACATATTATATTAAGCATTGATTCCAGAGAGTAAACATATGTATGAGTCGATGTAAATGTTGTATGTGTCGACACAAGCAACTTTTGTATTGATACAAAAGGGTTTGTATCAATGCATAATGTATTAAGATGACTTCCAGAATATTGAAATGGCTATGATTCGATGCAAGCAATTATGAATTGATGCATACTATTTGTTAACATGATTTCCAGAAGACTAAATGCATTATGGGTCGTTACATAACGCGTATGTATCAATGCATACTATTTGTCAAAATAAATTCTAGGAAACTAAACATAATATGAGTCAATGTAAGAAGATATGTATCAATACATACTATTTAAGAAAATGAATTTCAGGAAACTAAACACAGTATGCGTCAGAACTTCTTGTCTGTATTAGAACTTCTGTTACGTTACTAGTCAGAGCGTCTGTTAGGTTCACAACTTCTGTTATGTTACTAGTCAGAGCTTCTGTTAGGTTCACAACTTCTATTAGGTTCATAATATCAGAACTTCTGACATAGATCCATTCCATCATAACTTCTGTAAAACTTTAAGTATCAGAACTTCTGACATAGATCATTCCATCAGAACTTTTGTATGACCCACGTATCAGAACTTCTGACATATATTCATTCCATCAGAGCTTTTGGAAAACTCAAGTAACAGAACTTCTGACATCATTCCATTAGAGCTTCTGTAAAACTATGTATCAAAACTTCTGACAAAAATTTATTCCAACAGAACTTCTGGAAAACTCACGTATCAGAACTTCTGACATCATTCCATCAGAGCTTCTGTAATACCACATATCAGAACTTCTGACAAAAATTCATTCCAACAGAACTTCTGGAAAACTCACGTATTAGAACTTCTGGAAAACTCACGTATCAGAACTTCTGACATCATTCCATCAGAGCTTCTGTAAGACTACGTATCAGAACTTCTTACAAAAATTCATTCCAACAGAACTTGTGTAAAACAATTCTTCTTCTGACGTATTGACACAAGAGACATTAGAACTTGTGTAAAACATTTCTTCTTCTAACGTGTTGACACAAGAGGCATCAGAACTTGTGTAAAACATTTCTTCTTCTGTCGTGTTGACACAAGAGGCATCAAAACCTGTGTGACTTTTCTTCTTCTAACGTGTTGACACAAGAGGCATCAGAACCTGTGTAAAACTTTTCTTCTTCTGACGTGTTAACACATTGACTACTTTTACACATATATGTACATTTATTCAATTAAACAATTAACCATATATATTTGACAATCAAGCATTATATATTTGTACATTTATTCAATTAAACAATCAAGCATATATATATTTGTACATTTATTCAATTAAACAATCAAGCATAAATATATTTGATATCATTCAAAACTATGTAGAATTCTTTCACACATTATGTAAAGGAATGCTCACAACTTCAACGTTACAGAGCCACAAATTTTCTAATTTTTGCCTAGGTAACTAGTTACTTCAAATTAAGTAACCGATTACCTTAACTAGAAATTCAATTTTCTACTATTTCCTACTATGAAAACCTTTTTTATACACACCCAAACAGATTCAAACATCATAGAATGCACAATTTAAATTACCAATTTCAGTAACACGTAACCTACATCATTAACAACGATTATTTGCATCAAAATTACAATTCCAACAATTAATTTTCATAATAGCACATATGATAGACAATATTAACACTGACTCTGACACTGACAAAATCACTTATCTCAAGAACACTAAGAAGGATGATAATTCATGGAGAATAATAATTACCCACCAATATACATATCATAAAATCCCTATGAAATAAAAAACCACACCCTTAACTTAGAGTTTTCTTGAGATTCTTCTACTTCAACAATGGTGATTTCCCTTCCCTTGAGCCCTAGCCTCTGTTTTCTCTTTTATTGTTTCTACGATTGTTCTCCTCTCTAAAATATTCCTCTTTTCCTTTGTTTAGACTATTCTAAACAAATTTTCCAATGCTGAATAGTTCTCTTTGTCTGGCCATCCATCTGCGGATGATATGCAGAGCTCACTCTCAACTTAGATCCTAAAGTAATATGTAAACTCGTCCAAAATCCAGAAGTAAATATTGTATCTCTATCAGATACAATACACAACGGAATCCCATGAAGCTTCACAATCACACAAATGTAAATCTTTATCAACTTTGATACAGGAAAACATATATTAATTAGAATGAAATCAGTCGACTTTGTTAGTGTATTGAATATCACCTAAATTTTATCATGTCCTCTTGGAGTACTCGGCAACCCCGTCACAAAATCCATAGATATATTATCCCACTTCCATTTTGAAACATCCAGCAGTTGTAACAATTCTGCAGGTTTCTGGTCCTCAATCTTTGACTTCTGACAACTCAAACAAGCATACACAAACTGCACCACATCTTTTTTCAATCCACACCACCAAAATATATTTTCAAATCTTGGTACATCTTAGTAGATCCTAGTTGGATACTTAAGCTACTTTGATGACTTTCTTCTAAGATCATTCGCTTAAACTCTGGGTCATCTGGTATACAAATCTTGCCTCTGAACCTTAACACTCCCTGTTCATCTACTTTTAAATCACTTCCTTCAGCTGGATTACTTGTATTCATCAACTTTACGAGTTTAACATCCAAATTTTGACTTTCTTCAACATTATCCAAAAAATCATTATTTACCTTCAGCATACCCAACATCACACTCTACGACATCATGTCACAAACCATACTCAAATCTCTAAATTTCTCAATAAGATCAAATTCTCTAACCATCATAGCAGACATATGCAAGGACTTTTGATTTAAAGCATCGACCACCACATTAGCCTTACTGGGATGATAATTCAAGCCAAAGTCATAATCCTTAATAAATTATAACCACCTTTGTTGTCTCATATTCAATTCCTTCTAATTGAAAAGATACTTAAAACTCTTATGGTCACTGAATACTTCAAATCGGGAACCACAAAGATAATGCCTCCAAAGTTTCAACATAAACACTATTGCAGCTAACTCTAAATCACGAGTAGGATATTTCTTCTTACGCACTCTCAGTTGTCGTGAAGACAAATCCACAACCTTATCGTCTTGCATTAACACACTGCCTAAACCCATCGAAGACGCATCACAGTATACTAAAATTGATTATTTAGGATTTGGCATGCTCAAAATCGGAGCCTTTGTCAATCTCTTCTTCAACTCTCTAAAACTTTTCTCACACTGGATATCCCATAAAAATGCCTTTCCCTTACAAGTTAGTTGGGTCAATGGAAGTGCAAATTTGGAAAAACTTTCAATGAACTTGCGGTAGTAACCAATTCCAAGGATCGAATCATATTCTTGAGGTTTCCATGAACCGATCCAATCATTCACATGAGTTCAAAGCATCCAGAAATCGCCTCCACGAAGTTGCACCGGTAGGTAATATTTCTTGATCTTCAAACCTTCGATTTACGTAATATAAACAATTTTGATTCATATATTCATTTCATACAGATGTTTATGATTATTTAAAACCATCGTGCATGAGTTTTAACACAAGAATCAAGTCTCACCATTTCTAGGGCATGAAGGTTTTGATCTTTCGTATCTCTGTGTACACGTTGTTTCAATCGAAACTAAGGCCACTACTGAACTCGCAGGGGTCGATTTAGGGGGGTAGGCTTAAGCTCTTGTCTCGAATCTTGTTATTTTTTGCAGGCTGGCATTTGGAGTGGCCGGAGAAGACGACCGGAGTTTGACTCTGGCGTCTCTGACTCTCGTTGATCGATCGAGGACAGGCGTGGCGTGTTCTGATTGTCCATTCAAATAGCCATGGGACCCACGCACACTTGGTTGGAAAAATAAAAAATCAAGAACTTTGTTTCACTTATATATTTATCAAAGTGTATAAATTAATGGATGTATCACCACCCTAGTGGTTAATCACACGCGCTCTAGTCCTCTTTGTCTCTCAAGGCGTGGGTTCGATCCCTGCCTTTTGCGTTTTTTTCTTCAATATTTATGATTTTCCATAGGTTTCATATACATACAATTGGAGGTGTGATTCAAACATCACATGCAGGTGGCGTGGTGGTTAGCGTTTGGACCTTCAACCTCAAAGTCCTGGATTCAAGCCTAGGCAGGACCATCCTTATTTTTTAGCATTTGTTTCCTTAACATTTTTCTATTTCTCTTATTTTCTAAGCAATTTAATTTATTTTCAAATAATTTTAAAACTATTTTCTAAAAAACCTAAAAAATGTTTTAATTTTAGATTTAGGTTTTAAAAACCTTTATTTAATTTTTGACACAAAAACATTTGATTTTTCTTCACATTTAAATTATTTTCATAATTAATTGCTAATTAATTAGAATTAGGCTTTCTTAATTAAAATCAGTTCCAAAATACAAAAAAAATCTTTTTCTTAAATAATTAGGGTTTAGAATATTTTCACAATTATTATAGCATTTTTCTCATTATTTATTTTGTCATTTTTGCATTTAAATATTAGAAATCTATGTGTAGGTCGCAAGGATATTTTTGTAATAGCGTAGATTTAATTTCTCGCACTTTACTTTCCGCACCTCTTATTCTGTAACTGCCCCAAAGCCATGTAATAGCGTAGGACTCTATTTTCCGCTTTTACTTTCCGCACCTCAATTTTATGTTCATATATTAACTGCTTAGATGTATGGCTAATAGGATTGCATGATAAGACATAAAATCAAACTTAGCTCACCCTAATTTAAAGATACACTTTTCACACTTTCACCCTCTAGGGTAATCTCTATTGTTGCCTTACGAATAAACAATGGTCATGTCCCTCGAACATAGGGGTACCATTAGCAAAAGTCCCCCGATTCAAAATCATCACAAAGATCATAGTCCCTCGATGACCCTCGATGTTTCCTACAAATATATGATCTCGTCCCTCGGATGTTGCCTACGAATAAGTGATGATCGTCCCTACGAATTTGCTAAGGTATCCTTACATGTTGCCTTCAATGACCATATGATGACCCTACGCCTATCCCTTCACATCCAACAGATATATTTACCTACCAACTAATGGTATGGATAGCGCTAACCTAAAGGAGAAAGAAAATAACAAGAAAGACCCTTCTGAGTAGGTAATAAGACTCTAAATTGCTTGCTCCAATCCAACCAAAAATACTTTTCACACCTCACACTCTTTTCAAAAATACTTTCAAAAACACTTTGTATACAATCATACGGTAATCAATACAAAGTTAAACTTTCGAAACATTTTCAAACACTTTGTATACATTCTTGAAGACTGATATAAGAATCATTACAAATTCAAAGCAAAAAAATACTTTTCAAAATACTTTTCAAATTACACCCACATAGAAAGCAAGTTTTTAAATAGTGAGCTAAGCAATTAAGAGCCCATAGATAACTACAGAAGGAAAGGGTGTTAATACCTTCCCTTTTCATAATTAGCTACCGTACTCAGAATCTATCAAAGGTCTTTCCTATTCTTTTCAAATTTCCTTTATTCGATAAAAGAAAAGTCGATGGTGACTCTTGTTATCCGCAACATTTGCGATAAGATGCAAAATAAACAAGTCAGTTCTCCCACTGTGTTATAGAACTGGCGACTCTACTGGGGAAAACACCCAAAGAGAGGTTACCTTAGGGCTTTAGATCAATTTTAATCGCTTTATGTTTGCTTTGTATGCTTTATTTTAAGGGTTTCTTGGGTATTATACTTGTGGGAGATCCTACACCCGAATCCAGGTTTCCTCAGGTAAGTAGCAATAGATAATCGCGATTGTCCGACGTAGACCGAAACGGTTAAAATGATGGCTATGGTTAGTGCGACACTTTGGATGTCCTGATGTTCCTCATGTTCAATTAAAGAAATATTTGGCATCTGCGTGGTGTCATCAAGCATTAACTAAACTTTTAGAACCCTAATTGATCCATCTTGGCCATTAGAAGGTAGTGAGTTAGCTGACATCAGTGCAGATAGAGGTTGGTTGATACTCGATGCTACGCTCATTGAGATTCGACTTTCGGGATGTTTCGGTCGACCATTTGGTAGCCGTATTGAAATAAAGCCTATGAGAATATCTGTGATATGAGATTCCTAGAACCCAGTTACTATTGTAGGATAGGTTCAACCAGCTTAAACTCCGGTAAGGTAGACGCCTATACCTCATGCAAGCCTTAAACCTAGGGCTATTGTGTGAATTGTTTGTGCTTTCTATTTAAACATGAAATCATAACATCATAACATCATAACATTTCTAACCATTTCAAGGACCTAGGGATTTATCTTTGCTCTTTGTTGTAGGGTTATGGCTTCCAAGAAGACTATCCAGATCAACTTCGTGGGTATACCTTCTCATATCAAGGAGTTAGTCTCAAAAGTTTCCAATCACTCTCAGTTTGTCATGAGGCATGACTTGGTTACCTATGGTTTTGAAGAAGATATGATGAGTGTCGTATTCCAGTTCTTTGATTTGAAGCATCACTGCTTTACTTTCCCAGACTATCAGTTGGTA
This sequence comes from Vicia sativa, assembly GCA_021764765.1. Classification (NCBI taxonomy): domain Eukaryota; kingdom Viridiplantae; phylum Streptophyta; class Magnoliopsida; order Fabales; family Fabaceae; genus Vicia; species Vicia sativa. The sequence goes on along the minus strand of CM038794.1, from coordinate 24,967,194 downwards.
CCTACAATGGAAGAATTCTTTAAGCTACTTGGGATACTCATTCTTGATCAAATACCATTCACCGGTTCAGAAAAGGTTCCGAAGTTTGAAGACATCGCATTAGCGTTACATCTAAAGCGGTTAGACATTGAACCTAATTGGGAAACAAGAAGTGGAGTTAAGGGTTTGCTTTCTAAGTTTATGATAAAGAAATCTCAAGAATTCTTAAAGGCTATGAGTTTCCATGATTTCGAAGACATTTTGGCCTTGCTAATCTATGGTTTAGATCTATTTCCTAATCCAGATCAATTCGTAGACATGAACACCATCAAGATATTCCTCACTCATAATCTTGTGCCTACCTTGCTCAGAGATATTCTGCATTCTCTTCGCACTCGTACTATGAAAAGACAAGGGACTCTCATGTGTCGCATACCGTCATTATCCAGGTGGTTTATTTCGCACCTTCCTCGATCAATGATGAAGAACAAACAAGGTCTGAAGTGGTCTCAAAGGTTGATGTCACTCTCTCAATCAAATATCTGATGGTGTCTCTACTCTCAAAAGGACTTCACTTTCATTGAGCGTTGTGGAGAATTCCCTAATGTACCACTCCTTGGCATAAGGGGTGTAACACCCCGATTCTACCCCATGTATTTATTTAATAAAATATTAGAGTTTTCAAAAATCATTGTTTACTAAAAATACACATAATCAGAATGCCACAAATCAACATAAACACAACGTAAACATATCATTATCTCTTCAACAGATACATAACACTACTCAATGGCTAACAACGTAATCAGTTCATTAAAAATGCAGCGGAATTCAAATGGTTCTACAATGCAAAACAAAACATCTCATGACTATCCAACAAGATCAACTTCAACATAAAACAACGAAATAATAGAAACAATGTGCGTTTTCCCCGAGTGCTATGTATCAGAGCAGACGACACTAAACCGAGACCACATCAGCAAAGACTACTCCTCCTGATCACCTGCACGTTACCAATATAAAGGTAACAACACAAACAAGCAAAGGGTGAGATATCAAACCATATAATTGAGATTATGATAAACAATCTATAGTTCGAAATCATATAAATCACCATTTTATAGTCACACGACTAATCAACAACAATACACAACTATTCCATAACAACACGCATTTATTCACAACAACATAATCCAATCATCAACAAAATTATCATTAAGTATTATGACATGCGACTCAACTAATGCACATGCATGTGGATCCATCGAAGTATAACTCCCAACGTAAACAACTTCCAGTAATTCTGAGGCATCAAGGCGTAAGCCTTCAACATAAACAACATGCCCCTAACGGCTCAACGTGGTTTTACCCCTCACGGCTCAACATAATATGCAAATGTATGTATGCAATGAAATTAAACAGCTTACAACAACAACAGCGTAACCCACAACGGAAACCAACTTACAACATATTCATTTTCCTCTTACGGCCAACGTAATCAACAACAACAACAACCATCAACCTTAGTTATCAAAGCCTCTACAACAACGTTCAACAATAACGACAACAATGAATTCACTTATGGAAACTACAACAATGAAGCAACTCGATTTTCAAAAATCTTTTAATTCTCGAAAACTAGTGAAATCGCCACCTAATTTTATTTGTTCTAAAAAGAACGGGAAAATATAGATAAAACCCCACACAAGCGGATAAGGCGGTCTACGTGACCAAAAAATAAGTGGGATCGGGAGTTGGTTATGTAAGGGGAAGGTATTAGCACCCCTTACATCCATCGTACTCGATGGGACCCATTTAATTCTACGCGTTTGTGTGTGTGTTCATTGCTAAGTTATGGATGCTAAAAGAAAAAGAATTGTTTGTTATTATTTTGAGTTTGTACGGTTTGAGCGTGTGCCTACATATTCCCTTGTGCAATGGGAAAGTCAAAACTCTGTAGTTCCTCTCAAAAAGGTTTTAAGTTTGTTGTGTTGATTTTATAAGAAAAATCGTGCATTAGACATTTCAAATGTTTGAACTTTGACTTGTTTTGTTTGTTTGAAAAGCTTAAGTCTTTGTTCGTATTTGAAACGACTATTGCACCCTCTTTATCCGAAAAGAGTTTAATGATCGCGTATGAGCGATAAAAGAGTTTGAGTGAGTTGAATTATTTTTTATGTGGATGAAAAAGTACCGAACAATGAGGCTAACGTCTCACGATTCAAATACTAGAAACCCGAGGAACTAATGCTCGCACGAGTCGTCTATGATCCAAAAAGGTTTTCTTGAGAAAAGTGAAGTGAAACAAGTTTCACGTTATTAAAAGTCTTTAAGCAACTGGTCTAACGTCCAACGACTTAAAGACTAAAAGTTTATTTGGGGGACAAGTTTTTTAGAAATTAGTCTAGCGTCCAACGACTAAAAAACTTATACTTTATTATGAAAAAGGTTTCGAAAATGCACTCGACGTTGGATCGAGGTTTGGAACTTTAATTGCGAAAGTGTTTTTTGAGATACGGGTTATGGTTAATTAAGCATATGGACTAAGGTGCGATAATGGAAATGAGCGATTAATTGTATACAATCATGAAGTAAAGCACGTAAATAAATCAAAAGCCCATACAAGGTGGCTCGCACAAATAACAAGACAATTTATATTGTGTAGGTGCATGCACGAAATAAATTTAATCGACTAATTAAACGAAATTTAATCAAGTAATTAGTTTAATAAAATTAATTAGGTGGACAAATTAATTTTAAATAACCTAATTAGATAATTAAATAATGTTTAACTAATCAATCAAAGTTTCATTGTAAGCCCAAGAGCAAGCGTGGTGTGTGCACAAACGTGTGGCCGTTGTGATGCTTCAAAGCTTTGTCAACTCAAGGTAATGAAAAAATGGCTCATGAATATTGGTTTGAAAATATTTTTGATTTGTGCTTTGTGAATGAATAATTAAATAATAAAGCAATAAAAATATTTACTAGCTATTACATCATGTGGGGAATGGGGGTACAAATTTACAAATGGGGATAATATAAGGAAAAAGGGAAAAAACTAAAAAAACTTCCTATAATATAAAAAATGTCTAACTAATATTATTTTTTGGTATTTTTGGGTATTAATAATTTTAATGGTTAAGAATATAATAATTATAATTTTTAATTAAGAAAAATAATACTAGTTGGTAATAATAATAATGATAGTTACTAATAATAAGAATAATGGTTAGTAATAACAAATAGTTATAGTAATAATAAGTAATAATAATAATAGTTAGTAATAATAATAATTATTAAGTAAAGAAAATAATAGTAATAATAATAGTTAAGTGATATTATACTATGTTAATCCTATATTAATAAACAAAATATAATTAAAAGAAAAAAAAACAAACCAAACGCTCAGCTTGTCCTCTCCTTCACGATGCTTCAGTCCCTCTCACGACATCTTCTTCGTCGCTAAAACAAACCCTCACCGGAAACCCCTGCTTTATCTCCGTCACCGGTTCTCTGTTGCTTGCATGTTGGTTCGATCTGTTCCTGTTCGTTGGCCGTTGTTCCGTGGTCTTCTCGCCGCCTCCTGCTGTCGTCGCTACCGTTGTTGTTCTTCGATCAGAGTCCTTCGCCGGAAATTGCTTGGACGGCGGTGATGGTGGCGGTCGACGTCGCCTCTAAGCCTAAAATCGGTGATATTGTTCTTATTAAACTTCTTTTCCTCTCTTCTTTCTCTCTGAAGGGCCTTGCGTTAGGGAAGATGATGATAGATTGTTAGGGTTTGGTTTTCTGCGTTTTGGCTTTTTTTTGATTTGTGGTTTCTTGTTCTGGTTTTTGTCTTATGGTTGGAACATATGGGTTTTTAGCAGATTGGTTTTTCTGATTCGTGTTATTTTTGGCTGTGGTTTGAATGGTAACTGATAAGGAACTTCAAAGTTTTCCCCTTTTTGGTCTTGTCGTTCCGAACAGATACTACCCTTGCATATCTTCTTCCTTTTTTTGGTCTTGTGATTCTAGAATAGATATTATCCTCCTTCTTTTTGTTAATGGTTTTGGAAAAATGGTCTATATTGAACAGATGTTGTGCTGGTATATTAAGAACAGATGCACATTTGATTTTTTCTGGTTTGGAATTAGTTTTTTGAGAAATCGTTTGGAAATGGTTTGGTTGAATATTCTCTGTGTTGAGAGATTTTTTCTTGTTAAGAACAGATCCCTTTTCTTGGTCCTCTATTTTGTATATAAGAACAGATATTATATCTTTGCTGGCCTTGAATCCTTGCTCTGTTCTTCTGATATCCCTTTGGCTGGTCCTGATACACACTTGAGTACATTCCTGTTTTGTGTATTTTCTGTGAACAGATACAATGCTTGATTCTTTAGATACCATGCTTTTTTTCTGATTAATTAGAGCAGATTTGCCTTGGTCTTCCTTGGAACTCCTCTGTTGCAGTCTGTGTTGCTTGTTATTAAACTCCAATTTCTTCTTTCAGCATAAGTCCTGCTCTGTTATTTGAAATTTGAACTTTGGCATCTTGCTTTTTCTGTGTATGTTGCCTGCTGCTGTTTCTGGGTGAAAAATAATTACACTATGGGGTAAAAAATTATTTTTGTTTGCTGATAACCATGTAGAAATGTGACTGCTATGCTGTTGGATTATATCTTGGGCTGAAATCTGAAAAACCTTGATAAATTATTGGGCTGATAAACTGTTGGGCTGATTCATGCTTGCTTCTTGAGAAAAAATGATGATGTCTGAGTTTCTTCCTCAGATCTCCTTTTGTGAACCGAACACAGTTTGTGATTTACAAAAGGAGATTATGGCCGATGAGAGAATTTTCAAATTCTGAGGCTCGATTGATTGAACACAACTAAATCCTTCTACCTGATTTCTGACACTAATCCTAATGATGAGTTATAACATAAATGCTTGCGTTAACTCTTTTCGATTAAATTGTTGCTAACCATTTTCCTCTTTTGTGTTTCATGTAACCTGGTGAATTGGATGACGGGAAGCTTGGACGAGAAGAAATAACCTTGGAGGAAAACAACAACTCAATTGAAAACGTCGAGACAAACCTTTAGAAGCTCGTAGCATTAGGATAGGATTAGGATCTCTTAGAAACTCGTAGAATCATGATACTTTGTACCTTTTGTAATCTTTATACATCAAGATTGTAATTTTAATTCCAATGATAAATTCTTCTTTTCTTTGTATTTTTATAACTTCCCAATTCGAAATTATACCCGAATTCCAAAGTAATAAAATTTCTCTCTTTTTTTTCACATTGTATCTCGAAATTCCACTTTTTGCATTCTTCTTGAAACATCCACTAATTATCCCTGGCTAGCAAATTTATACAGCGAAAACGGTGTCTCCATTCACCGAATAAGAAAAAGTAGGATTTCTCTTGAAATTTAAATTCTCAAATAATTATTTTTGAATTCAAGTTCTAAAACAAATAATCCTTTTTTCGGACCCATAATTCCAAACAACCTCTTGCGCGAGAAAAATTCGAAATCATTCGGAACCATCTTGAATATAAAACGAATTGGTTAAAACTTTTCCATGAAAAATTCTCAGTAAGAATTCCTCTGAAATCATTATAAACAAACACATTTTTTGAAAATGATGGGATAAAACGGAGGGGAAATTTTTGGGGTGCGACAAACAAATCATCCAAAAACTCATCTACTGTACTTAAAGACATTATTATAGGATAATTCATGATTCTAGCTTTCCAACGGTCCAAACGGCATCAAAATCGGAGTTACGGTCGCGAAGGTACGACCAAAACAATTTTCCAGAATTATTCCTCTGTTTTTGTTCAGTATGAGCCAATACAAAACTCCATGCATCAATACAAAACAACCTTGTATCGACGCATACAGCGTATGAGTCTGCTCATAGCTTTTCAAAATTATGCTTTTCCACTTTCCTTCAGTATGAGTCGATGCATAGCTCTCATGTGTTGATCCAAAGCCATCTTGTATCGATTCAAGACTCGTATGAGTCGATACAAGCAGTGTAATTTTTCCCTATGAGTCGATGCCAGAGTTTTTCCAGCCCCTGGTTTTCAAATTCGTCCAACTTGTATCGATACATAGGTACGTGTGTCGATTCGTACTGCATCCTAAACACCAAAAACTAGATTTTCACAATTGCACACGATTCAATTGGTTTAATTTCAATCCGTAACAACAACAATTCACATGACAACAGAATTACGCATGATTTTTAATTAGTATTAGCAACATACACATAATAACAACAATTACATATTACTTTCAATCAACAACGACAATACCTACGAAATAACAACGTTCCTATAACACAATTTAGGATTTTCTACGGTTAATCACATCGACATGACACAACCTAGCGAATCATACATCCCAAACTACCTACTGCCCATCATATCCCCAATTATAGAGCAAGAACCCCATCCTTACCTTGGATTGAAGGTTGCTCTGAGGATTTTTGATCGTCCCACTTTTCTCCGTCAAAATCCTTGTTCCTCTTTGGTCTGCAGTTTCTCTTTTCACGTTCTATTCTCCCAAAAGCCAAAAACCCTTATTCTTTACTGCAACCTAATTCTTTTATTTCTTTTTAATCCAATACTAATAATAATATTATTATTATCCTTAATGGGCCAACTAATTAACACCTCTCACATTATTTCTCACACCACCACTAAATCCAACTTTTAATCAAATAATAATTCCATAATAATATTATTTCTCCAATTAAACCGGCTATCGCTCAACTATCAACTCAACCGCTCAACCAACATATTAATCCAATAATAAAATACTTCAATAATTTAATTAACTAATTAATTAAATTTGGGCGTTACAAGGGGAGGTATCACTTACAACCCTTCTCTAGCACTACGTCAGTTTGGTTATGCTCGAAGAGATGGTCCTCGTGATATGCTTATCCAAGGCATTGTATTTGACTACGATAACGATCTCCAAGGTTACCGTCGAAGATTTGTGCATGCTTGGGGCATGGTGAAGAAGATTGATACCAATATTTTGGGGCATAAAAATTCCATTCCTTGGGAACCTTACCTCAAATGGGTGCGAGCTCGCGCTCAAAATCTCATGATGCCATATGCTGTCATTCTACTAGTAATTATTGAACCTATTTCCGAAGGCGATGGATCTTACACCATTCTCCATCCAGACATGCCTGCTGATTTTGAAGAATTGAAGAGGTTCTGGATTCAGCTTAAAGAATAAAGGGATAAATTTGAAGCTCAATGCTATGCAAGCAAGAAAAAAGTATTGGAGTTGATGAAGCTACTTCACGAGGAATAGAGTATTAACACCTACGTCAACACAAAGAGGAAGCGTCCATGGGAGGCCTAAACACTAGGAGTTTACTTTGTACATGAACTTTCTTTTGTATTTACTAATCAGACTAATAAAAAGCTTGTTCGTGCTTGCTTACCAAATTTAAATTCCTAAGGTCCTTGAAAAAATTGCATAACATTGCATATCATAGCATATCATTTCATAACAGGTCTCTAAAGACCGGTTTTCATATCCTCTCGTTGTTTATTTCAGCAGAAATGGCTCTCGAATAAACTGTCAAAGATCTCTAGGATCAGAACGCTCAGTTCCAAGAAATGTTCACCAACTTGGACCAAGGACAAAAATATCTGAAAGATCTCATCACCAAGAAGAAGAAGAAAGTACATGGCACTCTCAACTTGGGAAGAAGGTTTAGAGGTCCGACCAAGGTAGTCAGACAGCTTGAATTCTAATAAAAGAGTGGCGAAACTGAAGAAAGTGTCAAGGCCAATGAAGGAATCCATCATGGGTCTCAAGAAGAATAAGGAGAAGACTATATGAGCGAGCAATATCCTCCTGACAACGAGAAGTATAAGAAACTTGAAGACCGTCTGAATGCTGTGGAAAATCTAAAAATGTCAAGGTTTAACATTGATGACTTAAGTTTGGTTCCTGGAGTGGTCATTCCCCGCAAGTTCAAAGTTCCTACTTTTGCTAAGTATGATGGCATTTCCTGCCCGAAACTACATCTGAAGTCCTATGTTCATAAGATTCAACCACACACTGCTGACAAGAAATTGTTGATGCATTTCTTTCAAGAGAGTCTGTCCGGAGCATAGTTAGAATGTTACTATCAACTAGAGAATACTCACATTCATACCTGGAATGATTTGGCATATTCTTTTTATAAACAATACCAGTACAATAATGAATTGGCACCAACCCGCATGCAACTATAGAATATGTCTATGGGCCGTGATGAGAAGTTCAAAGAGTACGCCCAAAAATAGAGAGATTTAGCAGGCAGAGTCCAACCACCCTTTTCTAATCGGGAATTGGTTGACATATTCATGGGAACACTGAGAGGTCCATTCTTCAATAATTTGATTGGAAACTCTTTAGCCAGATTCATTGAGCTAATACTGATAGGCAAACGTATTGAAGCTGGAACCAAGAGTGGAAAGATTCAAGTCGAGACATCTTTAAATGCTGCAAAGAGATCTTTTGGTGGGAAGAAAGAAGCCAATGATGTGTATGGTCAGAAGAACCGTGACAAAGGTGATTGCCGTCAATCTTTGGGGGAAGTCTTGATATCTAATCCCATGCCAATGCAACCTCAACAGACAACATGCGTAGGCAGAACGCTCCAAGAAGACAGTTTATGAAGATCAACACGCCGTTGTCTCAAGCATTGCAACACATGTTAAAAGAAGAGCTGATTACTTTGAGAGATCTGCCTCAGCATGTCAACACATCTTCTCCGAAGTACAATCCCAACTCAAGGTGTACATATCACTCCAATAGCCCAGGGCATGACACCAACAACTGTTGGGCCCTGAAGAACAAGATCCAAGACATGATTGAAGCTTAGGAAATTGAATTTGACCCTCTTGTCAAAACGAAGAACGTGATCAATGCACCTATGCCCGATCATGGTAAGAGTGACAATGCCATTGATAACTACTCATATGTGTTTTCTGTGAATGAGTTAACCACTCCCTTGATGACTGTTAAAAAGAATCTTCTGCAAGCCGACATATTTCTAAGATGTTTTGACAATTGTTGTTACTGCGCATTCGAACCCAATGGATGTTCTTGGTTGAAGAGAGGTGTTCAACGCCTGATAGAAAACCGAGAAGTGTTATTCCTGAAAACTCTGTATGTAGAAATTTTGTGCGAAGATTTTTTCAAAAGCTTGAAAATTGAAGATGTTATAGTAGAAGAAGCCATAGCAGAAGTCTGGGATACCCTGGGGCAGCCAAGTGGTAAATTTGATTTCATGGTGTAATATACCTCCCCTGAAAGCTACAACATTACAATTGAAGATATCAAGGCAACCAGATGGGGAGATGATGACTCTCCCAAAAAATATGTTGATGTGAACATAATAAGGATCACCTCTGTTGACCCTGCACCTAGAGTGGCACCTCTGATTATTACCTTGCCCAAACCAATTCAATATTCCTCTAACAAAGCTATACCTTAGAATTATGGAGCCAAAGTTTACTATTATGGCGTCAAGCAAGAGCCATTAACCATTGAAGGCAACACATTCGAAGCTGCTAGTCCTGATGTCGAGAACATTATCGGATCAAGCAAAGTAACCAGAACCCGAAGAGTGTTTTCTCCAGATATATCTCCTCCAAAGGATACTACCACACCAGTTTGCATTCCTCTTGTTGAACCAACTCCTGAGAGTCGAGGAAAAGAGAAAGTGACTCAACCTGCTCAGACAGAAGTACCAAAGGAAGTTGTTGAAGATACCTCTAGGAAAGAGATGGAGGAAATCCTGAAGATTATTAAGAAAAGCCATTACAATGTTGTGGAGCAGTTGGGACAAACCCCATCCAAGATTTACATTCTAGCATTGTTGTTGTGCTCTGAGGCTCGTGCTAAAGCCTTGGTGAAGTTTCTGAAGAATGCTCACATACCGCAAGATACTTCTGCTGACCAATTCGAAAGTTATATTGCTAGCCTGACCGTAGACAATGGCTTGGGCTTTTCTGATGCTGATTTTATTATTGCTAGAAGGAAACACAATAAAGCCTTGCATGTCTCTATAGAGTGTAAGGGAACTACGTTGTCTCATGTGTTGGTAGATACTGGCTCCGCTCTGAATGTCCTACCAAAGAGTGCTCTCGACAGACTTGATGTTAAATAAGTGACCATGAAAACCAGTGACATAATGGTAAGAGCTTTCATGGTTCGAAGAGAATAGTACTTGGAGATCTCAACCTGCCGATCAGAGTAGGTTCCCAGACTTTTGATTCTACTTTCTTTGTGATGGATATTCGTCCAGCTTATTATTTCCTGCTCGGACGCCCCTGGATACATGGGGCAGACACTGTTACCTCTACCCTGCATCAGAAGTTGAAGTACCCAGTGAATGGGAAGATTGTTATAGTATGCGGAGAAGAAGAATATATGGTAAGTCATATGCAGTCATTCTGATACATTGAAATGGAAGGCGAATTTATCGAGACTCCCTGTCAAAATTTCGAAGTAGTTTCACGAGTCATGCCTGTCGACTCTCCTATCACTCCTAAGATTACTAGAGTTCCACCAAAGATGGCCCCGCTGAAGGACGCAGGAGCTTTAGTTGAAGAAGAAGGTTGTCTTTTTTGGGGTCAGTTACCCGAGTTTCCATTCAAATATGACAAGACTAGTTAAGTGTTCACTTCCAAAGGTCAGAAAATGATATGCCATGAACGTGTTGGTGGAACTCCGTTCCGCATCAACAAGAATGGAGTTCATGTTATAGAAGACGATGATGGTAACTTCGACGTCAGTAATTGGATCTTCCCTACTACCAGCAACGAATTCAACAATTGAAGGGATAAGGATGTTGTGCCAATCTCCTTTAGAAAGGAGTAATTATTTTTCCTGGTTTATGCTTTATAGCTTTGAATAATAAAACTTTAAGCCTAATGTCATGCCCGGAGCACCACGGCTCATTTGTGAGGGTTATTATTTGTCATTCGCATATTTTCATTTAATAAATCATTAGACTTTTGCATTCAAATATTATGCTCTATGTCTTTTCTTTTACTTTATCACCTTTTCAAAAGCCATGTGTTCTTACACACACCCACGTAATAAACTATAGGTCCACATTCACTCCGAATCCCATCAATAACGGCTCTACTATTGTTAAATATGACTTCAACAATCCGATCTACCAAGCCAAAGACGAAGACGAGTAAGATTGTGATGTGCCAGGAGAACTTGCCAGACTACTACACCAAGAGGAAAGGGATATACAGTCGCACGAAGAACCAGTCGAGATTGTGATATTTACATTGTGGTACACCGACTACCCAAAGAAGGCAGTGAAGAACCGCGAGAAAATTATAGTCGAAGTCATGAAGCAGTTTAATGTCAGTTTCTTAGTTGTAACTTCCTATCCATAACGGGGTGCAACCATGGTGCATATTGAAATTCCTTGCAGCAGATATGTGATGTCACAGAGAATGTTATGACACCGTATCTGACACTCTGTTAACAATTCACGATAAATTTAAAGCAAGAACAATAAATTGTTTACCGATTGTGTACACCTACGGGGCTACCAAGGCGAGGAGGAAATTCACTATTAGTAGAATTAATTCGGGAATAAACCAACCAGTTTATCTCCTTCACTTAAAACCTACCCAATGCAACTTCAATCTAATTCCTACTTAGACCCTACTCACTCCCCTCAATCAACGGTGATATCAACCTATTGATTAATTGAATTGTGAAGACACTCTTCAATAAACATACTTGATCTTGCTTCAAAGCTTTAATCAAGAGACACAACACGTGCTTCAAAGCTTTGAGTGATAAAAACCCTTACAACCAAATCCTAGTCAAGGCACTTATCAAATGATAATTGCTTGGCTCACAAAGTAACTAGAATTACACAAATTACAACACCTAAATCTTCAATATGCAGGAGTTTTTATTCCTATTATAAAGCATTCACGAAACTTGTTTTGGGCTTCCATAATAATAGCTAGGGTTCACTTAATTAATCCTAAAGACTTGGTCTTCTTAACAAACCAATTTAGGGTTAACTAAGATTAACCAAACGCCACGTGAGCATGTAATCCAACATAAAACAACAAAATAAAACAACTCAAAACTTCCGAAAAGGATAAATGTCACACGATGTCACACAATTCATTCGATCTTTATTTCTCATGCTTGAATCATCCTTCTACGAATTTGTCATGACATCATCAAGAGACATTGACATATCTAGTTTTACCAAAAATTAATGCCAACATAAAACACTTACAAACTCCCCTTTGGCAAATATTTGGCTAAAACAAACTAAGCTATCAGTACTAAATGCGTGAAATAAAACACCAGTCTAAGCTAAACTAAGCTAAACAACCAGATCCTAAAGGAGATAAATTCTACCCACAATTTTCCATACAATTGCCCATAATTCCCATAAATTCTTCTCCCCCTTTTTAGCCACAAAGGGGCCAAAGGTACCAGTACAAACAATCATCATATTAATAAGTACCATCAAAGTTAAATATTACATCCCATCAAAAGAGATACAAAATTCAAACAGGCAGAACAAAAATGGAAGAAACAAAATTAACATCAAAACAACAAAAACACATAAAAACAATCAGCAGCAGGTGATCACAAATCAGGTACTTTCTTCTCTAGAAGAAGCATTGTGGTATGTTGCATCCTCTGAACTGCTACCAGCACCAGTGACTTGATCAGCATCAGCATCTTCATCCAAGTTGTCAGCAGAAACATTACCACCTAGCCCTTCATCCTCAACCTCTATGTCTTGCTCCTTTTCCAGTGTAGAGATCAGTTCTTCTAGACTTTGCTTTCTTGCTTCAAGCTTCTTGCAAGTTACTTTCAGCACAGCAATGACATTTGCCTTCTGAGAATTTTCCTTGACATTTGATGTCTCAGCATATGTCATGACAATGTCTGGGACATGTTTCCCTTGAAAGAGCTTGTAGTGGAAACCAAGTGCAGGGGCTCTTTTGCATACTGAATCTCTATCAACCAGAATATCAGGGTATTGATCAATTATGATTCCACACAAGAGGGAGGGAAAGGCTATTGGTCCTTTTATAGCATAACTTTCAGCATGTTTGAGGGTTTCCTCAAAGATGTAAGTTCCATAATCAAATTTTGCTTTTGTACCAACAGAAAAATGAATCTACCCAGACCAATGGAGATGGTTGACTTGTGGTTTGTTGGAACCCAATTTGCAGCACCTATTTTGTGCAAAATAGCAAACTTTACACTCAATTTGCTGGCAGTGAGCTTTCCCTTCATAGGCCAATGCTTCACTTGCTTAGCAGTGATTGTTTGACAAATTTGATTATCAGTTTCTTCTAGCTCAGGTTGAGCATCATCTGATCTTCCCAAATATTTGTTTATCACACTTGGGGAAAACTTCACTCTTCTCCCTCTCACATACACAGTCTTGAAATCGGTGACCTTCCATCAGGACCACTTGATAATTTCACAATGAACTCCTTTACGCACATCATAATTAGAAAACTACAGTCTTCATTAACTTGACTTCTTTAATCGGATCAATAACATCCTTGCATTCAAGGGCACTCTTATTCGTTCCTTTCTAGAGCAATTCTCTTCAAACATATTTCCACTGCTCGGGGTGGTGGAAAGAGATGTTATTAATAGCTACTTCAGGGACTTTGGGTAGTTTCCCAAGTGATGGTTTCTTCCTGGGATGAATGTCTGAGACATTCTCTTCGACATTAAAATCAGAATCTTGTTCAGATTCTGAAGGTTCAGGAACCTTCCTCTTCTTCATGATTCGGGTTCTCTTTGGCCTAGAGATACCTCCAACAGACTTCACTTTTCCCTTCACCTTGGAAGTTCCAGCCTTGTTTTCCTTACCAGATTTTTCCTCAGCCTTACTCTCAGCCCTAGGAGTCTTATGAACAATTTCAGCTACCTTCTCCTTGATAGGACTCTGAGAAGCATTCTGCTTCCCTTTCCTATTCATCATCCTCTTACCAATGCTTGGATTGACATTAGCAATGAGGTCATTATCAGAGAATTCTTCATCTAGATCAATGACTAGAGGCTCATCATTCTGATAAGTGGTTTTCTCAGGAGAGTTTACCAGGTTATCAGCAGCTTGTTTCTCTGGAGTTTCTTCAAGAATACCATCAGAGATATCATTAGCAGAAATACCAGGGGACTTATCAGCAACACATTTTTCAGGGGATTCTTCAAGAATTCCATCAGAAATATCTTCATCACTAATCACAGGGGGCTTATTAGTGGTATCAGTAACACATTGTTCAGGGGTTTTATCAGAGGTATCAACAACACGTTTTACAGGGGAATCAACAGAGGGTTTAGTAACAGGATTCACAGGGGTTTTCTCAACATTATCATCAGATGTCTTAACATTCTCTATGACATCTGGATTAGTTTCTAAACTAGGGCTAGCAGATTCTTGATTTAAAGGGACAGAAACCCCAGGCACAGAGTGATTCTCATTCAGAATCCTAGTTACTATTCTAGCTATGGCTTAATGGACATACCTAGAACCTTCCCTGTTTTCTATTTCAGGAGGAACATAGGAAGTTGGTTCAGAGATCTTACTAGAAGAAGATGCTTGAGATCTTCTTGCATGTCTTGTGCGTAGTTTCTTGACCCTCCCAGGATCAATTGCCATTGCACGTAGAGGAGTGACTTCCAGGATCTCAGTCTGCATTGCTTCTGCGTTTTCCCTAAACCCAGAATCAGTGGGAGATGGAGAGTCGGCTTCTTATGATGATGAAGAAGACGAAGACATGTTTTGTTGAGACATATTGAGGAAAAGAGAAAAAGATTGACAGAGAGTTTGAAAGTTTCTGTTGATGGAATGGCAAGTAAAACTTTCAAATGAAGAAACTGAAATATATATATATATATATATATATATATATATATATATATATATATATGTGTGTGTGTGTGTGTGTCTCTTCCTATTCTTGGACTTTTGAAAAGTAAGAGGGAAATAATTAATTAGCCCACTTAAAATTAAATGAAATAAAAAGTCTCTTCCATTCCTTGTTGTAAGCAATGTTAATTGCTACAACTCTTCATATTGGCAAATACCCAACTTGCCCCTTAAATTCTCAAACTGACTAGCATCAAGAGCTTTAGTAAAAGTGTCAGTCAGTTGAAGTTCAGTGGCTACATGCTCCAATTTAATCACTTTCTCTTCCACAAGGTCTCTGATGAAGTGATGTCTAATGTCAATGTGCTTAGTCCTACTGTGCTGTATAGGATTCTTTGAAATATTAATAGCACTCAGGTTGTCACAGTACAATGTCATGACATCCTGTGTGACATTGTACTCAAGATCGCTTCATCGGACCATTTGAGAACAATTGCTATGCTATGTATTCAAGTGGATAAAGACACGTTTTGCTTCTTGAACCAAGAAACAAGATTGTTCCCCAAGAAGCATCCTCCAAGTGTTTTTCTATCATCAGCACTACCAGCCCAATCAGCATCACAATAGCCAGACATAATTGGTTCACATCCATGAGAATACAGCATACCATAATTGCAAGTTCCACTCACATACTTCAGAATTCTTTTCACCTGATTGATGTGACTCACTTTAGGTTCAGCCTGGTATCTTGCACATACCCCAACAGCAAATGCAATGTCAGGTTTGTTGGCTGTTAAGTACAACAAGCTTCCTATCATGCTTCTATACAAGCCTTGATCAACATTTGCTCCACTTGTATCTTTGGACAACTTTAAATGAGTAGGAGCAGGAGTCCTTTTATGGCTGGCATTTTCCATCCCAAACTTCTTGACAATATTTATTGCATACTTGCTTTGTGAAAGGAATGTTGAGTCCTCCATCTGTGTGACTTGTAGTCCAAGAAAATAAGTCAATTCTCCCATGAGGCTCATTTCAAACTCAGCTTGCATTTGGTTGGCAAAATGTCTCACCATTTTATCTGACATTCCTCCAAACACTATGTCATCAACATAAATTTGAGCTACCATTATCTTTCCTCCTTCATTCTTGACAAAGAGAGTTTTGTCCAAACCTCCTTTCCTGTAACCTTTATCAGTAAGGAACTTTGTCAACCTTTCATACCAAGCTCTAGGAGCTTGTTTCAGACCATATAAAGCTTTCCTCAATTTGTAAACATGATCGGGAAAGTTAGGATCCACAAATCCCTTAGGTTGTTCAACATATACCTCCTCAGTTAAGTAGCCATTTAGGAAGGCACTTTTCACATCCATTTGAAACAGCTTGAATTTCAGAATGCAAGCAACTCCTAACAATAATCTGATTGATTCCAGTCTAGCCACAAGAGCAAAAGTCTCATCAAAATTAATTCCTTCAACTTGAGTGTATCCCTGAGCAACAAGTCTTGCTTTATTTCTGGTGACAACCCCTTCTGCATCAGACTTGTTCTTATAGATCCACTTTGTGCCAATGATGTTTGTTCCTTCTGGTCTAGGAACTAACTCCCACACTTCATGTTGCTTGAACTGGTTCAATTCATCTTGCATTGCTCCAATCTAGTATTCATCAGTTAGAGCCTCTTTGACATTCTTTGGCTCTATCTTTGATACAAAACAAGAGTTTGAGATAATTTCTCTGGATCTTGTAATGACTCCACAGTTAGGATCTCCAATGATGAGTTCCTTTGGATGATCTTTCTGAATTCTGATGGAAGGATTTTGTTAGCTTCCTCTGGTCAGACTTTGGTGAAGTAGGGACAGGCACATCATCCTTATCAGACACTTGTGGTGATGTCTCAAACAATGTCTCAACATCATATGGGACATTGTTTTCCTAATGGTGATCATCAACTATGACATTAATAGACTCCATCATAAATTTTGTCCTGGAGTTGAATACTCTATATGCTCTGCTGTTTGTAGAGTATCCCAGAAAAATGCCTTCATCACTTTTAGAGTCCATCTTTCTCCTTTGATCACGATCTGTCAGAATATAACATTTGCTACCAAATACATGGAAATATTTCACAGTAGGTTTTCTTCCCTTCCATATTTCATACAGGGTGGAGGATGTTCCCTTTCTCAAGGTGACCCTGTTGTGAACATAGTAGGCTGTATTCATAACTTCAGCCCAAAAATGAATAGGAAGTTTCTTAGCATGAATCATTGTTGTGGCAGATTCCTGTATAGTCCTATTTTTCCTTTCCACAACTCCATTTTGTTGAGGAGTTATAGGAGAAGAGAACTCATGATTGATTCCTTCTGAGGAACAGAATTCATCAAACTTGCTATTCTCAAATTCTTTTCCATGATCACTTCTAATTCTGACAATGCAGCCTTCCTTTTCTCTTTGAAGTCTTTTGCATAATTCTTTAAAGACATCAAACACATCAGATTTTTCCCTGATGAAGTTTATCCAGGTGAATCTGGAAAAATCATCCACAACAACATAAGCATATCTTTTTCCACCAAGGCTTTCAACCTGCATAGGCCCCATCAAATCCATGTGCAACAGCTCCAACACCTTGGAGATGGTCAGATGTCTTGGCATTGGATGTGACATTCTGGTTTGCTTTCCAACCTTACATTCACCACAGACTCTCCCTTCATCAATATGCAGCCTTGGAATCTCTCTGACAGCCTCCATGGATATGATCTTTTTCATCCCTCTAAGATGCAAATGACCAAGCTTTTGGTGTCACAGTTTCACCTCCTTTTCATCTTTGGCTGTAGAACACACAGTGGACAGGTTAGTGTTCTCAGACTCCCACAAGTAACAATTATCTTTTGATCTGACTCCTCTCATTACAACTTCTTGTTTTTCATTGGTCACAATACATTCAGACTTGGTAAAGTTGACCTTGAATCCTGAATCACACAGTTGGCTGATACTTATGAGATTGGCAGTCAAACCCTTTACTAACATTACCTCATTTAGATTTGGAACTCCAGGGCAGTCCAAGTTTCCAACACCTTTAATTTCTCCTTTAGCTCCATCTCCAAAAGTGACATAACTGGTAGTATGAGGTCTGACTTTATTTAGGAGATTCTTGATTCCAGTCATATGCCTGGAGTAACCACTGTCAAAGTACCAGTCTTCCTTGGCAGAAACTCTAAGGGAAGTGTGAGTTATCAAAGCTGCAGTCTTCTTCTTCCACTGTTGAGTGTATGGAGCCTTGTTGGTCTTAGGCTTGACATAAGGAGTCTGATTAGGATATCCATGTAGTCTATAGCAAAAAGGCTTTATGTGTCCAAACCTTCCACAATAATGACATCTCCATCTTTGAAACTTTTTCTTCATGTTTCTCGGATCTTGATGTTGAACCCAATGTTGTGACATCTGCTTTGACATTGGTTTATTAGGTTTGTTCTTCTTCTTGTTATCAGCAAATTTCTTTGCAGCCACATATCCTGAACCAGACACATTTCCTGCCCTATGTTGTGACATTTGCTTTGACATTGGTTTGCCAGGCCTGTTCTTCTTCTTGTCACCAGCAGGTTTCTTTGCTGCCACATATCCTAGACCATGCATATTTCCTGCATTTTGTCCAAGCTGAAGGATTTCTTCCAACTTATCGACGGATGTCGACATCTTGAGACTTAGACATCGATCAAGTTTGGAGTTCAACACTATAATTTCACTGTTGAGGTGACTTATAGTAGCAGTGTTTTCCTTCTTCTCAGCCTCCAACTTCACATTCTCATCCTCCAATTTCACAACTTTTTTTCTCATTTTTGACATACTTCACCACTTGATATCTGACTTCTTGTAAGTTTCAACAAGCTCTTCAAATGTCACTTCCTCATCACTAGAATCATTTAATTGCACACCCGAGAGAAGGACAAGTTTGGTGATTCTTCTTGATTCACTTCCGAGTCACCATCGGACCAAGTGACAGCCATTCCTTTCTTTTGTTTCTTTAGAAAGGTAGGACATTCAGCTCTAATATGCTCATATCCTTCACATCCATGACACTGGATTCCTCTACTTTGACTTCCCTTTTCTTCTGACTTGGATCTTCTGCTGGAGTCATAAGTTCTGCTAATGTCAGATGGAATGTTCTTGACATTGGACCTTGACTTTGGATCAATTCTCTTGATGAGTTTGTTGAACTGTCTTCCAAGCATAGCTATAGATTCAGATATCTTCTCTTCATCATCCTCCTTGCATTCCTCTTCAGTATTGGATACAAGGGCTATGCTCTTGTTCATCTTGTCAACATTTTCACTGATCCCCATTTCAAATGTCTGAAGAGATCCAACAAGTTCTTCAACCTTCAAGGTGCAGATATCCTGAGCTTCCTCTATAGCAGTCACTTTCATTGCAAACCTTTTAGGCATGGATCTGAGAATCTTTCTCACCAGCTTTTCTTCTAACATCTTTTCTCCCAATGCTCCTGAGGTGTTGGCAATCTCCAAGATATTCATGTGAAACTCATGAATGGTCTCATCTTCCTTCATCTTTAGATTCTCAAATTTGGTAGTGAGCATCTGAAGTCTTGACATTTTCACCTTGGATGTCCCCTCATGAGTAGTTTTGAGAGTGTCCCAAACATCCTTGGCCAGTTCACACTGATGTACTAGTCTGAAGATATTTCTGTCAATTCCATTGAATAAGGCATTCAATGCTTTAGAGTTTCCCAGTGCTAGCTCTTCTTCTTCTTTGCTCCATTCTTCCTCAGGTTTCAGACTAGTAGTCCCATCTTTCTCAAGCTTGGTAGGATGTTTCCATCCTTTGTCAGCAGCTCTCCAAGCTTTAATGTCCAGTGAACTCAAAAAGGCAACCATACGAGGTTTCCAGTAATCATAATTAGATCCATCCAGAATGGGTGGTCTATTTCCAAATCCTCCTTCCTTGTCCCGAAACTATTATCCCTAGATCTCACCTAAGCAAGCAGGTGCCCGCCCGATGCCAATTGAAATTTCGGAAGGCGTGATGTCAGAGAATGTTATGACACAAGATCTAACACTCTAACAATTCACATAAATTTAAGCAAAGAAAGAACACAATAAATTGTTTACCCAGTTCGGTGTGTAACTACACCTACATCCGGGGCTACCAAGGCGAGGAGGAAATTCACTATTAGTAGAATTAATTGAATAAACCAACCGGTTTATCTCCTTCACTTAAAACCTACCCAATGCAACTTCAATCTAATTCCTACTTAGACCTGAGTTCCTACTCACTCCCCCTCAATCACAGTAGTGATATCAACCTATTGATTAATTGAATTGTGAAGACACTCTTCAATAAACATACTTGATCTTGCTTCAAAGCTTTAATCAAGAGACACAACACTCGTGCTTCAAAGCTTTGAGTGATAAACAACCCTTACAACCAAATCCTAGTCCAAGGCACTTATCAAATGATAATTGCTTGGCTCACAAGAGTAACTAGAATTACACAAATTACAACCTGCTAAATCTTCAATACAGTCCAGAGGCGCAATAGCAGAGTAAGGGTTCTATTCCTATTATAGAAGCAGTCCTAAAACTTCAGTTTTGGGCTTCCATAATAATAGCTAGGGTTCACTTAATTAATCCTAAAGACTTGGTCTTTTTAACAAACCAATTTAGGGTTAACTTAGATTAACCAAACAGCCACGTGAGCATGTAATCCAATAACATAAAACAACATAAAAACAGCTCAACAAACTTCCTGAAAACTCTCAGGAAAACAGATTCTGCATAACAGTAAATGTCACACAGAATGTCATAACATCGGTTATGACATCAGTCAATCTTCTGCGAAATTCCGACAAGATGTTAGCTTTCAGTTTGAGCTGTACTTGAATCATCCTTCTCATGCAGAATTTATCTTCAACTCTGAATGTCATGACATCAGTCAAGACATTGACATATCCTAGTTTTACCAAAAATTTATGCCAACATAAAAACACTTACACATATACCTAAGAAGGATGGCAAAGTGCGTATGTGTGTAGACTACCGAGATCTGAATAAGGCGATCCCGAAAGACGACTTTCCGCTTCCACATATCGATGTCTTGGTTGACAATACCGCTCAACATAAGGTTTTCTCTTTAATGGATGGTTTCTCCGGTTACAATCAAATCAAAATGGCTCCCGAAGATATGGAGAAAACTACTTTCATTACATAGTGGGGCACTTTATGTTATAAGCTCATGCCGTTTGGGTTGAACAATGTTGGTGCAACATATCAACGTACTATGGTAGCTTTATTCCATGATATGATCCATCACGAGATAGAGGTGTACTTCAGCGACATGATAGCTCGATCACAAACCGAAGAAGAACATCTTGATCATTTGCGTAAGCTGTTTGATAGACTGAAGAAATACAGGTTGAGACTGAATCCGAATAAGTGTACCTTTGGAGTCAGATCCGACAAACTCCTAGGATTCGTTGTAAATGGTAAGGGTATCGAAGTTAACCCCGCTAAGGTTAAAGCTATTGTAACACGGTGGGAGAACTGAATTGTTTATTTTGTGTTTTATTGCAAATGTTGCGGATAGCAAGAGTCGCCATCGGCTTTTCTTTTATCCAATAAAGGGAAGGTGAAAAGAACAGGAAAAGACCTTCGTTAGATTCTGAGTACGGGAGGCAGTTATGAAAAGGGAAGGTATTAGCACCCTTTCCATCCGTAGTTATCTACGGGCTGTTAATTACTTAGCTCACTTTTGAAAATTGACTTCTGTGTTTGTGTAGTTTGAACGGTATTTTGAAAAGACAATTTGCTTTGACTTCGTAATGATTCTCGTTGGAATGTATACGGAGTGTTCAAAAATTTTTGTTTTGGAAAATGTTTAACTTTGTAATAATTCCCGCTGGAATGTATACAAAGTGTTTTTGAAAAGTGTGAGGTGTAAAAAGTGATTTTGATTGATTGGAGAAAGCAATAAAATCTTATTTACCTACTCAGAATGGTCGTTTCCATGTTATTTTCCTTTTCCTTTAGAATAAGGCTATCCATACCATTAGTTGGTAGGTAACTTTATCCGTTGGATGTGAAGGGACATGTAATACAGTGGGATAACTGACTTGTTTGTTTTGCGTTTTATCGCAAATGTTGCGGATAGCAAGAGTCACCACCGACTTTTCTTTTATCCTATTAAGGGAAGGCGAAAAGAACAGGAAAAGACCTTTGTTAGATTCTGAGTACGGGAGGCAGTTATGAAAAGGGAAGGTATTAGCACCCTTTCCATCCGTAGTTATCTAAAGACTCTTAATTTCTTAGCTCACTTTATAAATTTTTTTCTATTTGTGTTTGAAAAGATGTTTTTGAAAAAGGACATTTCTCTTTGACTTAGTAATGATTCTCGCTGGAATGTATACGAAGTGTGTGGAAATGTTTTGTTTTGGAAAAGACTTTGTAATGATTCACACTGGAATGTATACAAAGTGTTTTGAAAAGATTTTTGAAAAGTGTGAGGTGTAAAAAGTATTTTGATAGATTTGAGCAAGCAAAAGAGTCTTATTACCTATTCAGAACGGTTGTTTCCATGTTATTTTGCTTTCCTTTAGGGTAGCGCTATCCATACCATGAGTTGGTAGGTAACTCAATCCGTTGGATGTAAAGGGACATTCGAAGGGACATCGGATGCTCATAGAAGGCAACGTGTAGGGATACCTTAGCATATTTGTAGGGACGATCATCGCTTTTCATAGGCAACAATTGAGGGACAAGATCATGTATTCGTAGGCAACATCGAGGGTCATCGAGGGAATATGATCTTTATATCGAAGGGACTATGATGATATGCTTTGTAAGCGTTTTAGCTAAGATAACCCTACGTTAGAGGGACATGACCATGTATTCGAAAGGCAACAAGAGAGGATACCCTAAGGTGAGTGCATGTGTGAAAGGTGTGTTGTATTCAGATATTTTATCTTGTGATTAGGGTTAGCTATGTTGATTGAATTAGTCTTGCCATACATGCCTAACTACTAGCAGTTAAATATGTACAGAAATTAAATTGCGGAAATGTAAAGTGCGGAAAGTAAACCCTAGACTATTACATGGCTTTGGGGCAGATACATAATATAGGAGTGCAGAAAGTAAATCCTAATTAAGCTATTACATCCCATGAGCAGTTACATAATATTGGAAAAAATGCGAGAAATTAAAGTCCTAACTATTACAACCTGTGAACAATTACAATTTTAAAAATAATTTTGTGAGAAGGATCGAAATGTAAATAATAGAAAATAATGTTAGTAAAAAGAAATTTTTTGAGTTAGGAAAAAGTTTTTAGGGTTAGTAAACCTAATTAAATGAGAAAAATATTTTTGGGAATTTTCTGGATTAATTTGATATGGAAAAAAATGATTTAAAAGTTAATTTTCGATTAATTAACAATTAAATAAAACATAGATGGAAAATAATATTTTTTGATGAAAAAATTAAATTAGAGTTTTTCTAACATAATTATGAAAAGAAATTTTTTTTGTGATTTTTTAGTGTATTAAAAAAATGTTTGAAAGAAAATTAAATAGAATAAGAAAATATGAAGAAAAATATGAAAATAGGAAAAATGTTAGTTTTGCAAGGTTGCAAAAATAGAGAGAGGCGACAGGAATCGAACTAGGGTCCTGGTGGTCATCATCATACTCCCTCTGCCAACTGAGCTACGTGCACATCATGTTAGTATAATGAACAGAATAAAATAAATATGAAAATATAATATTTCAAATTCAAAAAAACGCGCGCGCGGCTAGTGGGGTGACTGTTCATCATCGTTTTGACCAAGACTTTTACCAACAATCTGTCTGTAGCTATAACACCTGTGATTTTCAAAATCAAAAGACATGCAACATAAATTAGTTAGGGATACATGAATCGATTTGAATCAATCCACTGAGCATGATGGTACCACTCGTTTGGTCCAATTTTGCCTGTTTCAGAAAACCCCAATTCAAGGTTTCAAACCCTAACAATGGTGAATTCTTCGTTTTGCACCTAAGCATCAATTAAACTATCTAGACATCATCGAAACTTCATCACAAACACAAATATATGGTTAAATTCAATTAACTATGTATGAAAATATGAAATCCATTTTGAGTTAGAGTTGTGCAAACCGTGATCGGGATTGAGCAATTCTGGAGATGTTGTTGGCTTGTGAGTATCTGGAATCGATCAGAGGAACACCAGGAATGTATTGCAAGGCTTAGTGTAATACGGTGAACTTACTTTGGGAATTTGTTTTGCTTTTTATCGCAAATGTTGCGGATAGCAAGAGTCGCCACCGACTTTTCTTTTATCCAATTAAGAAAAGGTGAAAAGAACAGAAAAAGACCTTCGTTAGATTCTGAGTAAGGGAGAAGGTTATGAAAAGGGAAGGTATTAGCATCCCTTTTCATCCGTAGTTTTCTACGGGCTCTTAGTTGCTTCTAGCTCACTTTAAAAAAATTGTTTTCTGTGTGTTTGACAACAATGTTTTGAAAAGGCATTTCGCTTTGACTTTGTAATGATTCATGTAGGAATGTATACAAAGTGTTTGGAAACGTTTTTGTTTTGAAAAGAGTTTGAACTTTGACAAAAGTGTGAGGTGTGGAAAGTATTTTGATGGAGCAAGCAACTAAAAGTCTTATTACCTACTCAGAATGGTCGTTTTCGTGTTATTTTCCGTTCCTTTAGAATAGTGTTATCCATACCATTAGTTGGTAGGTAACCCTATTAGTTGGAGGGACATTCGAAGGGACATCGGATGGAAGGAAGGTTTAGGAGTATCCTAGCACAGAAGGACGATCATCACTTTCGTAGGCAACAATCAAGGGATGAGATCATGTTTTCGTAGGCCACGTCGAGGACTCATGATCTTTTATTGAAGGACTATGATGATATGTTTGTAGGCAACGGTGCTAGGATACCTCTAGGAGGGACTTGACCATTTATTCGAAGGCAACGAGAGAATTACCCTAAGGGTGCATGTGTGAAGAGAGTGTGTTAAATTCAGATATATTATCTTGCAAATTAGAAGTGATCTATGTCCGTTTTTATCTTGCCATACACGCCTAATTACTAACAGTTTATAGGGTGCAGAAAATAAATTGCGGAAAGTATAAAATGCGGAAAGTAAATGTCCTACGCTATTACATGGTTACATAATATAGGAGTGCGGAAAATAAAGTGCGGAAAGTAAATCCTACGCAATTACATAATAAAAATTTGCGACCTATACATCCTTTCTAGAGTTATAAATGCGAAGTTTGCGACCTATATATCGTTTCTAGAATTGTAAACGCGAAATAAGAAATAGTCAGAATAAATAAGAAAAATGTTAGTGAAAATATTTTGAAAATTAGTAAAAAAAGTTTTTAGGTTAGTAACCTTAATTACTAATTTATTAAAAAAACTAAATCTAATTAATTAGATTAAATCTAATTAATTAAGTTAAATTTTTGTGATTAAATTAAATCTAATTAATTAAGTTAAATTTTTGTGATTTTAACTATAACCTTAGTATAAAATCTAATTAAAATAAACACTAAATGAATTTAATCTAATCTCTATTCAAACTAAATTATATAACATCAATTTAATTAAGAAGGTAATCCAATAGAAAATTTCTATTTAACTTAAATAACTGGAATAATTAACCACACCAAACTAATTAAAAAGAACTATATTAATTAAGTTAGGCTATCTAAAGGTACAAAGAAATAAAAAAAAATGTATAGAACTCACGTTGGCATTTTAGGCCTAAAACCTAAAATATATATATACAAACACTAAACCTAAATTTAAGTGGAGCAAACCAAAAAAATATATATATGAACAAAAATAGGAAAAATTGCCACCAGTAGAGAGACGCTTCGTTTTAAGGGGTGTTTCATGTTTTTCTCTCAATATTTCATAGCCTATCAACTCGTGACACTTTGCATACAAAAAATAATAAAAACAAAAAAATAATGAACATATTTATATGGATGTAGAAATAAGAATTCAGATCCAAACTCACTTGTTTTTCTCTCCGTACAGAACACGAAGAAACAAAATCCATTATGCTTTCCAAAAAAAACAAACAATTTCATCTTTGCTTAATTTCCATACTCAGAGCAATATCAATTTCTAAATCACAGATCAATAAAAATCAAGATGGAAAAGGAGTGAAAACACCTGGATTTTGTTGAAAATGCACCGAGAGCTAGTCGGCGCCGGTTCTTGAGCAGCTTCGTCGGAGGTCTTGCGATGTTGTGGTCGGGTGGACGCGACTGTGTTTCTTCCTTCTCTTTTGTTCTGCAATTACAGATCTGCCTGTTGTTCTTATTTTCTGGTTTCACAACATCTGAAGGTGGCAGAGCGGAAGCGTTGATGAAGGTGGGCGCTGGAGATCCTGGTTGTTCGGCGTGGCCGGGATCGACGTCGGCCAGTTCTGGGCAGCATGATCGTCGGGGAACCGTGCGTGGTTGACCATGGTGTTGTTGTCGTGGAAAACGGCTTGGGCAACATTTTGTTCGATTTAGGAGCCGGGAGGTTTTCAAATTCAACCTCTTGTATTTCCCTGCAAAATTTAACAAACCAAAAACAAAAAAAAACAAATGATGGTGGATTTGAGATCGCAACGGGAATTGGATTCGACACAATTTCTTTGTTCTCCTATATATTTGGATCTTTGTTTTCATTACTCGTAGAAAGAAAAAGAAAAAACAATATTGTTAGTGAAAACATGATTTACAAGTTATTGGTGTGTTTGTTACCTGCAACTATACTACCAAAATTATTAGTAAAAGAATAACGGTTAGATAGCAACAAATAAATTACAACAACTCAAAATTAAAATACAGAGATGGGGTGTCTAGCTGTTTGCCAACTGAGCTGGAGTGTCTAGCTGTTTTAATAATGAAACAAAACGAATATAAGCGAAATTGAATCCTGGAACCCAGATTACGCGCGAAGATCTTCATCTTCTTCGTTTGAATTTTCAAACACATAGCGTCGGTCTAGTTCGACGCTAAGGCCCCTGCAAATTCCTAAAATCACACACAAGCAATATAAATACATTATGAATACATGGATCGATTCGTTTTGATCCACTGATCATGCTGGTTGTCTTAGTTTTGTCCAATTTTACAGATTTTAGAAAGCCCCAATTCGAGCAGATGAACCCTAATCATGGTGGATTTCGATTCAGGTCTCTAAACTCCAATTAAACTATGCAGAAAGTTTCAAAACTCCATTCTAAACACAAACAAAGCATCAAAACACGTTAAATATGCATGAAACTTAAAAATCGAAATTGAGTTTGAAAGTGCAAACCGAAATCTGGAATTTGTGATTCTAGATGTTTGGGTGGCTTGTGAGTATCTGGATCGATTTAGAAGACCTCCAGGGATGCAATGGAATGCTGAGAATCGATTGAAACAACCTGGAACTAAGGCTGCAAGTTGCTTGAGAGGCACGGTTTTTTTGAGTTTGGAATAGGGTTCTTGAGGCAATTTTTCTGTTCTTTTTTCATGTGTATGCATTGTGTATATATAGTAGATGGATCTAGGTCAGAAATCAAGAGAAAATAATGAATCAATCAATGTAAAAATATTTGATTTGGTATAAAACCAAATCTTTCCTTTTTGATCCAATTTTCATCAATTCTCTTGCCAATCAATGCCAATTTCGAAATTTTCCAGCTTTGGAGGTTTGCTTGGACCTCAAGAATGAGAGAAAAATCCAATTTGCATTTAATTTTGATTTTCTACCTTTTATTTTAATTTAATTGGTTTTTAAATGATTAAAATCCAAATTAAATAGAAAAATAAAGATAAAATTCGTGGCCTTGGGCTTGGAGGTTCCAAATTAGCTGAGGAATAAGTTTGAACCAAGAAAGGTTAGGCGCATTTGCAAAATTTTGGCTTTTGACAAGTATTTCTCTTTGTGCACCTCTTCAAAAATGCCCAACTTGTGCAAGGAGTATCTTCCTCAATTTTTAACATTTTTTAGTGTTCTTGGACTTTTTAGAAAGCTCTAGATGTCCTCTAAACAACCTCTTTCGTTTCATCTCAATTGAAGTTTCCATTCTCAATAACACTTCTTTACAAAAAGTTGACTTTTTGTTGACTTTGAAAAGGACCTGTAATGTTTTGATCCATATCTTCAAAATGAAGTATTTTCTGACTATGCTTGTGAGACATGAAGTTGTAGAGAATTGAATTCTCTTCAAAATGAGAGGTGATGGAAAAAAATTTGATAAAGTATGAGGAAGTTATGCTCAGTCAAAGTTCAGTTGACTTTTCTTTAGAAAACCCTAATTTGGAAAGTTTGACTTTTGAACAAATCTTGAGTTTTCTTGATGAATCATGATCAACCCTTGATCAAATGATGAATGTTACCTCAAAATATGGATGTTGACCAAAAATCATGAAGTTTGACTGTATGTTGACCACAATTGACCTTTTGTCCAATACAACTGATTTTCAACCATCTGAGCAATTGTTTGAGGAAACTTGACTTGTAAGGCTTGAAACTTGACATGGAGATTCTTTGAAGCACATGAGGAGGCATGATGACTATAGGAGATGTTGGAAGTCCATCTTGATCTGAGAATTTCCAAACCCTAGTTTGGGTTCATTGCTTAGGAGAGGGTTTGTCTGATTAACCCTTGAGGAATCCTTGAGTATCGTATGGAATGTCTTGAGAAGTATGAGGGCAAATTTTGGGGTATGACACTTAGAATGGCTTGAATCTATCTAGAACTCTGGCTGCAAGTGACTTGTAATGCACAGTTTTTTGCAAGCTTTTCTAGGGTTCTTTTGCCTTCAAAAATTCGTCCCTTAGGGTTTAGAAACCTTTTGAATATATAGAGGATGGATTTAGGTTAAGAATTGATGAGAAAATATATCTTCATCAATGTGAAAATATTTGATTGGAATCAAACATTATTTTGCCCTTTTTGAGCCAATTTCAATAAAATCTCTTGCCATCTCCATAATTTCAAAATTGACAGCTTGTATGGCTTGCTTGGACCTCAAGAATGAGAGAAAATCAACCTTGCACTTAATGTTTTGACTTTATATCTTTTATTTTAATTAAATTGGTTTTAAATGAATAAAAATCCAAAATAAATAAAAATAAAAGATAAAAGGCGTTGCCTAGGGCTTAGAGGTTTTAATTCAGATAAGAAACAAGTTTGAACCAAGAAAAGTTAGGCCCATTTAGAAAAAATTCGATTTTCTTAAGTATTTCTCTTCATGCACCTCCTAAAAAATGCTCAACTTGTACAATTCGTATCTTGCTCAATTTTCCACATTTTTAGGTGTTCTTAGACTTTTTAGAAATATCAAGATGTCCTCTAAACATCCCTTATATTTTCATCTCCATTTAAGTTTCCATGTTCATGATCACTTCTTTGCAAAAAGATGACTTTTTGTTGACTTTTAAAAGGACCTATAATGTTTTGATCCATAACTTCCAAATGAAGCATTTTTAGCCAAAGCTTGTGAGACATGAAGATGTAGAGAATTGAATTCCCTTCAAAATGAGCTTTGGTGGAAAAAAATTTGTTAAAGTATGTGAAACTTATGTCTGGTCAAAGTTCTGTTGACTTTTGTCTGAAAAAACCTAATTTAGAAACTTTGACTTTTGATCAAATCTTGACTTTTCTTGAGGAATCATGATCAACCCTTGATCAAATGATGAATATTACTTCAAAATATTGATGTTGACCAAAAATTATAAAGTTTGATTGTATGTTGACCACAGTTGACTTTTTGTCCAATACAATTGATTTTCAACCATCTGAGCAATTGGATGAGCAAATTTGACTTATAAGGCTTGAAACTTGACATAGTGATCCCTTGAAGCATATGATGAGGTATGATGATCACTTGAAGCATTGGAAATCCATTTTGACTTGAGAGTAGCAAAACCCTAGTTTGGATTGGTTGCTTAGGAGAGGGTTTGTCTGGTCAACCCTTGTGAAATGGAGTTGTGAATTGTCTTGAGAAGTAGGAGGGCAAATTTTGGGGTATGACAGTTTACCCTGTTCAATAATCTTGTACCGGAAGGGTTAGATTGGTATGCTTGCCTTTCGTGACCTGAAGGTAGAAGATGATTGAACACTCGAGTACACCTGAAAATTTGCACTCGCTGTTGTATGGAATGGGATCGTCTGTTGACGATGTGCTGGAATGGGCTTATAAATGCCATTTGGAGAAGCTGCTGCTGGAGAGTGAGTTGTACGCTAAACTCTGCATTCGTCTTTTGGATGAGAGAAATATCGGAGATGGGATTAAAGATACCATCCGGAGAGATGAAGATGTGTAGTCGGAGATGGGCTTAAAGATGCCATCCGGGTGGTTGATAATTAGAGAGAGTCAGAATAAACCTTTGTCTTGGCAATTTTTGAGATGAGTAGTTGTCAGCATGTAGATGGTTTTCCCGTCTTGTTTCGGGTATTAATCCATGGTCTGCTATTTATTGGTAAACCCGTCTGGTTTCGGGAGTTCATACCAGATTGGTCGCCTTGATAGTTTCCCGTCCTGTTTCGGGTGTTAATCTTTGACCTGTTGTTTAGAAATAATTTGCACGGTCGTTTAGATAGTTCTCCCGTCTTGTTTCGGGTATTAATCTTTGACCTTCTATTTGGAAAATAGCTTTTACCTGCTGGGGAAATAAATCTTGACAGGATATGGTTAGTTCTATGCAAATTATGATGCATGCGAGTATATGACAATGCTTGTGAATGATATATGCACACATTATAATTTTTATGAATAATGTATGAATGTAGATATTGTGGTATTTCAAAACATATCCATCTTGAGGATGACAGGAACGTTCTGCTGGAGATCTTTGATTTCTGCTTTGATTTCTGACCAAGTTTCGAGTCTGGATACTGCTACTGTTGGGGGAATGATAATCATTGAGAGATACTCAGCTAAGGATGAATATCTTGTGTATAGACCTTGTTAGGGGACGATGTGATATGGAATAACCTATTACTGCTTGGAGACTGACGTAATGTGTTACTGCTTGAGAATGTAGATAATTCTGATAGGATCACTGCTCGGGGGCTGATGTGATGGATGTCGAGGATCACTGCTCGGGGACTAACGTGATGAAGATGAAGTTGATAGGATCACTGCTTGGGGACTAATGTGATAAAGTTGATAGTATCACTGCTCGGGGACTAACGTGATGATGTTTGAAGTGTTTACAACCTGTTGGGAGGAGATGATAATGTAATGCTTCGTTGGAGAAGATTGGTCGATGGCTCTGTGGGGATTGTAGAGATGATCCTGTGGAGATATTTCTTGTGAAAGTGACTCTGTGGGGGATTGTATTGGTGACTTTAGTCGTCATCTCAATTGCTAGTAGCTATTCGCTTATGTTCGCTTTTTATATGTTTGTGTATTGATATTTATTGTCAGATGCATATAATCATTCAAAACAATCATTGGACTTTATGCAAACAAAACAATAAAAAGGGATTGGAAAAGAGGAATTTGCATTAAATTTGAAAAGTGGCCTATAGTGTGATACGGTGAACTGACTTTGTAGATTTTTGTATCGCAAATGTGCGGATAGCAAGAGTCGCCACCGACTTTTATTTTTATCCAATTAAGGGAAGGTAAAAGTACAGAAAAAGACCTTCGTTAGATTCTGAGTTCGGGAGAATGGTTATGAAAAGGGAAGGTATTAGCACCCCTTTCCATCCGTAGTTATCTACGGGCTCTTAGTTGCTCTAGATCACCTTTTAAAATTGCTTTCTGTGTGTTTGACAAAAATGTTTTGAAAAGGCATTTCGCTTTGACTTTGTAATGACTCATGTAGCAGTGTATACAAAGTGTTCGGAAATGTTTCGTTTTGAAAAGAGTTTGAACTTTGAAAAAGAATGTGTGGTGTGAAAAGCATTTGGTAGAGCGAGCAACTAAAAGACTTATTACCCACTCAGAATTGGTCGTTTTCGTACTTTTACGTTCCTTTAGAATAGCGCTAGCCGTACCATTAGTTAGTAGGTAGCTCCATTCGTTGGATGTAAGCGGGACATTCGAAGGGACATTGGATGGTCATAGAAGGCAACTTGTAGGAAGTATCCTAGCACATTCGAAGGGACTATCATCATTTTTCGTAGGCGACAATCGAGGGTCAAGATCATGTATTCGGAGGCGACATCGTGGGTCTTATGATCTTTGTATCGAAGGGACTATGATGATTTGTTTGGAGGCAACGGTGCTAGAATACCTCTACGTTCGAGGGACATGACCATTTGTGATTCGTAAAGGCAACGAGAGAGAATTACCCTAAGGGGTGCGTGTGTGAAAGAAGTGTGTTGATTTCAAATACTTTATCTTGAAAATTAGTGGGCTAAGTTCATTATTATCTTGCCATACACGCCTAGTTACTAGCAATTGATAGGGTGCGGAAAGTAAAATGCGGAATGTAAAGATGCGGAAAGGTAAATCCTACGCTATTACAAGGCTTTGGGGCAGATACATAATTTAAATTTGCGAAAAATAAATACCTAATTTAAACTATTACATCCCATATACAGTTACATTATTGAAAAAAAATAAAATGATAAAGAAAGAACGTCTGAATCGGATCAACCTGTAAAGGAATGAGAAATCGGAAAATACGATATGAATCGAACAAGAGAAAAAATGTTAGAAAAATGCAAATTTTTATATGAGAAAATTATTACATGCTGGAAATAATATAAATATGCTAAAATAAATTTTTGGGATTTTTTGGATGCAATTTAATAATTTGAAATGAATTAAAAGTGATTTAAATGCAAAAATATGAATAAAAATAAATATGCATGCAAAATTGTATTTTTTAATTTTATAAATTAAATAAAGGTTTTCTGAAAATAAATGCAAAAAGAAAATTAATTTTGATGATTTTAAATGCGAAATAAAATTGTGAAACTAATTAAAATAACATGCAAATATTAAATAATTAGAAAAATATGAAAATAGTTAAAGTTTGAAGTTTGAGAAAAAAGAAGCAAAACTGGCCCTGGACGGATTTGAACCCATGACATTGGAGAGGATCTTTGAACAGGCAGCGTCCTTACCACTAGGCCAAGTGGCTTTTGTGTTGGAAAAGCTGAAAACAATAACATATAAATGATGACGCGTCCTGGGAATATTCGAACACGGTCGGATCGCATGTGGACCCACTTATGAATGGACGAATCACGTTGTTTTTTTGCCCTTTGCATCCACCGGAGGTCGACGCCGAGCCCTAGCTCGGTCGTCTTCTCCCATCAATTTTCCTATCCCGCAAAATACACGAAGGCTATGGTTAATGCTACCCCTAAATCGGGTCTGCGAACCCGATTCTCTGAGATTATTCACTCGAAACCCAACATGGCATTATGAGTTTTGGACGTTCAACCTTGCTAGCGATTGCCCAGATCGTACATATGGAATCTCATGAACACAAAAAAGGCATTAGAATCAATTGAAACAAGCAGGATAGTAAAATGCAAAAATCAGACAAAATTGAATATATAGGGATGTATATGCATCGATTCTGGATGATTTAATCAATGGTAATGATGCATTCTTACTCAAACCTACCCTCTAAGCACGATGGAATGGTTGGAAAGGGCTGAGAGTGGCTGCTTTTTGAAATTCGATTTTTCAAAGTTTCTTGAAATTTTTTTGCAAGAACTAGGGTTTGGCTTGAGCTAGGGTTTCGTGTTGCTTGCTTGTGATCTTGCTGAGCATTTATAGAGAAAGTTTGGATGGCAAAAGGAGTGAAAAAAGATTGCTCCATCAATGTGCAAATATTTTCCATTTAAAACAAATCAAATATTTGAAAAAATTGATTTTCTCATGAATGCCATGGCTAGCACGAATTTGGTATGCATATTGGGCTTTCTTGGACTTTAAGAAAGATATAAATCCAACTCTTTTGAAAAAATACTTAATTTTCATATTTTATATAATTTATTTTTGAATTAAATGTTATAAAATTCAAAGATAAATCATAAAAATAGAAAATCACCATGGCCAAGCATTTATGGGTCAAGAATATTGTCATGAACAAGTTTGGATCAAAATATTTTAGGCCCATTTGGAAAATTTTGCATTTTGACCAAAATGTCCTTTTGTGCAATTGTCCAAAATTGCCCAACTTCTGAATAGTGTATCTTGCTCAATTTTCCACATTTTTGAGTGTTCTTGGACTTTTTGGAAATCTCTAAGAGTCCTATAACCAACCTTTTTGGTTTCATCTCAATTGGAGTTTCCATGCTCAATATATCTTCAAAACAAAAAGTTGACAGTTTGTTGACTTTGAAAATGACCTGTAATGTTTTGAGCTATACCTCTCAAATGAAGCATTTTTTGGACATTCTTGTGAGACATGAAGTTGTAGAGAATTGAATTTCCTTTAATATGAGCTTTGGTGGGGAAATTTCTGAGAAAGTATGAGAAAGTTATGATCAGTCAAAGTTCAGTTGACTTTTCACCTATAAACCGTAATTTAGAAAGTTTGACTTTTGAGCAAATCTTGAGTTTTCTTGATGAATCATGATCAACCCTTGATAAAATGATGAATGCAACTTCAAAATGAGGATGTTGACCAAAAATTATGAAGTTTGACTGTATGTTGACCACAGTTGACTTTTTGTCCAGTACAACTGATTTTCAACCATCTGAGCAATTGTCTGAGGAAACTTGACTTGTGAAGCTTGAAACTTGACATGGAGAATCTTTGAAACATATGTGGAGGCATGAAGACCATTGGAGATGTTGGAAGTCTATTTTGACCTGAGAGATACCAAACCCTAGTTTGGGTTGATTGTCTAGGAGAGAGTTTGTCTGATCAACTCTTGAGGAATCCTTGAGTATAGATGTATGAAATCTCTTGAGTAGATGGAGGGCAAATTTTGGGGTATGACAGCTGCCCCTGTTCAATCTTCTTTTACTGGAGGGTTAGATTGACATGCTTGTCTTTCGTGACGGAGGTGAAGATGATTGAACACTGTACACCGAAAATTTGCATTGTTGGTGGATGATGCGGAATGGGCCTACAGATGCCATTTGGATACTTCGCTGGGGATGAGTCGTACGCTAGACTCGAGAATGTCGATAGGAGAATTGACGGGGATGGGCTTAAGATGCCATCTGGAAAGATCGATGCTGGGGAGTGAGCCGTACGCTAGGCTCTGTAGTCGTTCTTGGAAGGAGCATGGAGATGGGCTTAAGATGCCATCCGAGGAGTCATACGACTTCGTGTTCATTTTTGAATGAAGTTATTGGTTTGCATTGATTTTAACCATATATGCAGCATTTCGAAAGTGAAGCATTGATAAGTAGTCGGAGATGGGCTTAAGATGCCATCCAAGGCAACCGAGTCGACGCTAGACTGTGAGTTCTTTGTTGACAATCGGGAATCGAATAAATCTTTTGATTACTCGAGGGAGGTTGTAGTTGGCAAAATGTGGATAGCTTCCTGTTGTGCATCGGTGTTGATCCATTGCTGTTATCGGAGGATAACCAGGCGGTCTCGGATAGTTTTCCGTCGATTCGGGCTTAATCTGGACCGTCGTCGGAGGACAACCAAGGGCGGTCTTTCGATAGTTTTCCGTCGATTCGTGGCTTAATCTCGACCATCGTCGGAGGACAACCAAGGCGGTCTTTCGATAGTTTTCCGTCGATTCGGGCTTAATCTCGACTGTTTGCGTAGGATCATACCTATTTTGGAGAAAACAAGAGGAACTTTGATAGAATATTGGTTAGTTTTTATGCAAAGTAAGATGCATGACAGTGTATATGCATGAATTATGACTTTATGAGAAATGTATGAATGACAGATGTTGTGGTATTTCAAAACATATCCATCTTGAAGAACATGCGGATGTTCCGTTTGAGGATTTCTGACTTCTTCTTGGGGAATTGAGTAGGTGAGAACTCCGCTTTTGAAAGAGAAGAAAGATATCCGGAATTCCTCCGATGCACTATCTGACCAAGTCTTCGGCCTAGATATTGACGAGGAAGGTAGAGATTTGAGAAGCTCATTGTTGGAGATCTCACATATAGACCCTACTGAGGAGAATCTGGGAGGCGATCCGTTGGGGACCTTGTATGTAGATCCTGCTGAGGAAATTTAGGAGGCGCTCTACTGGGGATTCTGAGTGTAGATCTCGCCGGAGAGCATTTGATAGTTGCCGGGAAACCTGGTTAGAAGGGTCAGGAATCCGTTGTAATCCCAGGCTGGGAGATGAAGATGTAGTTTCCTCCGGTGCACTATCTGACCAAGTCTCGAGTCCGATAACTGGGAAAAAGGAAGGGAGAGATGTCCGGGATAAATATCTCGGTCGGGATGAAATGTTACTTCTTGGAGACTGATGTAATCCGGCTTAGTTGATTGGGATCACGGCTCGGGGACCAACATATACTCCTGGGAGGTTTGTGGTGAGTGACACCTTTGTGGGGATCATGCTCGTGGGGAATGCTTTGGTGACTTTCGTCGTCGTCCCAATTCACGGAGCCTAGTAAGTACTTTTGTATGTTCACTTTTATGTTTGTATTAGATTCTTATTGTCAAATGCGTATAGTCATTCAAAACAAACGTTGGACTTATTGCAAATAACAACAGCAGAAATTGTAAAGAGAAAGAAGCTTGCGTTTATTTGAAAGGTGGCGTATGGCCAAGTTGTTTATACACAAGAAAAGTAAAAAGGCCATGCGGGAGCAATCTCGTTAAGTTCCAACTATGCTAGTACTCATATATTTCGACTATCTCATCTCCTTGCTGTTAGTAGAAAGTGAGTAGACTGATCTTCGCCATTTGAACCTTGAATCTTGATAGTAGTCCGAAGTAGGTGATCCGAAGAGACATAGTCGTGCGCTTAAATCCCTAACTTTTGCCTAGACCGCCCTTTCGGTTTTCCCAGGGATACCCTTTCTTGCCCAAGCCGCCTTTTTCAGGTTTTCGACTTGCCGGGTGTACATGTTTTGTATATATCCTTAACTTTTGCCCGAACCTTTTGGTTCGCCAGGATGCCCTTATTTTTGCCTAGGTTAAATCGACCTAGCGGGTCTCTTATCGTAGTATTTTTGACTATGTCTGCGTTCAGGTGTGGGAAATCTTCACCATCCATGGTGCTAAGTATCATAGCTCACCGAAAACACTTTTGACTACAAATGGTCCCTCATATGTGGGAGTCCATTTGCCCCTGGGATCACCTTGTGGAAGAATGATGCGCTTGACTACTAAATCACCGACTTGGTAGACTCGGTGCTTGACCTTCTTGTTAAATGCTCTACTCATTCGCTTCTGATAAATCTGTCCATGGCAGATGGACGCGAGTCGTTTCTCATCAATCAAATTAATCTGGTCAAGGCAAGTCTGGACCCAATCGTCTTCGCTTAACTCTGCCTCCTGGAGGACTCTAGTTGAGGGTATCTGAACCTCGATGGGTAAGACGGCTTCCATACCGTAGACGAGAGAGAAGGGGGTTGCCCCTGTGGATGTTCGTGCCGTGGTGCGATAACCATGAAGAGCAAATGGTAACATCTCATGCCAATCCTTGTAAGTCACAGTCATCTTCTGTATAATCTTCTTAATGTTTTTGTTGGCGGCTTCCACTGCGCCATTCATTTTAGGCCGATACGGAGAAGAGTTGTGATGTTTGATCTTGAACTGCGTGCAGAGTTCAGTGATCATTTTGTTGTTGAGATTGGAACCATTATCTGTGATAATCCTTTCGGGAGTGCCATACCGACAGATAATATTATGTTTGATGAATCGAGCCACAACATTCTTGGTAATAGATGCGAACGAGGCTGCTTCTACCCATTTGGTGAAATAGTCAATTGCCACAAGGATGAAACGATGTCCATTGGAAGCTCTGGGCTTGATTTCTCCGATCATGTCAATGCCCCACATTGCAAACGGTCAAGGAGCTGTTAGAACATTCAGAGGTACTGGAGGTACGTGTACTTTGTCGGCATAAATCTGGCACTTGTGACAAGATCGAGCATAGCGGTGACAATCAGCTTCCATGGTGGACCAATAGTAACCTGTTCTCAAAATCTTCTTGGCCATGGTATGTCCACTGGAATGGGTACCAAATGCGCCTTCGTGTAACTCTTCCATGATACGCATTGCTGTTTTCTGGTCTATACAGCGGAGTAAACACAAGTCGTGGTTGCGTTTGTATAAGATGCCGTTGCTGAGGAAGAATTTGGATGCGAATCTTCTCATGAACTTCTTATCATTAACAGATGCCCCTGCGGGATATTCCTGAGCCTCAAGATACCTCTTCACATCGTAGTACCAAGGTTTCTCTTCTGTATCAAGCTCACAACAATATGCTGGTTCGTCAAACTTCTCAATGATGATCTGGGGAGCCTCGTTGTCCCATCTGACCTTGAACATAGATGACATAGTAGCCAATGCGTCTGCCAACTGATTCTCTTCTCGTGGAATGTGATTGAAAGTAATTTCTTCGAAGTAGGGGATCAGACTCAGAACATGCTCCCGATACGGAATGAGATTCGGATGCTTCGTATCTCACTCGCCCTTAATCTGACTGATCACTAAAGCTGAGTCTCCATATACTTGCAAGAACTTGATTCTTAAGTCAATAGCAGCTTTGATACCCATGATGCACGCTTCATATTCGGCCATGTTGTTAGTGCAATTGAAACATAATCTGGCGGTGAAAGGCGTATGTCCGCCTGTAGGGGATGTAATGATGGCGCCAATGCCATTGCCAAGTGCATTTGAGGCTCCATCAAAGACCATGGTCCATCGGGATCCTTGTTCAAGTCCTTCGTCTGGGCCTAGTTCTTCGCAATCGGTGACTAGTAAAACATCTTCGTCTGGAAATTCGAACTGCATAGACTAATAGTCATCTACGGCTTGATGAGCCAAATGATCGCCTACTACACTTCCTTTGATCGCTTTCTGAGAAGTGTACTGGATGTCATATTCGGTCAAGATCATTTGCCATCTTGCTATTCTTCCTGAGAGAGTTGGTTTCTCAAATATGTATTTTATCGGATCCATCTTGGAAATCAACAAGGTAGTGTGAGTCAACATATACTGTCTTAGTCGGCGAGCAGCCCAAGCCAAAGCGTTGCAAGTTTTCTCAAGCTGTGAGTATCTTGTTTCACAGTCGGTAAACTTTTTGCTAAGGTAGTATATTGCATGCTCTTTTCGACCAGACTCGTCATGTTGCCCCAACACACACCCCATTGAGTTCTCTAATACTGTCAAGTACATGATGAGAGGTCTTCCTTCGGCGGGCGGCATCAGGATAGGAGGATTCTGAAGGTACTCCTTGATTTTGTCAAAAGCGATCTGAAAATCGTCGTTCCATTCTACCACTTGATCTTTCTTAAGTAACTTGAAGATTGGCTCACAAGTAGCAGTTAGGTGTGCAATGAACCTGGCAATGTAGTTCAATCGGCCCAAGAAACCTCTGACTTCCTTCTCGGTGCAGGGAGTTGGCATCTCTTGAATAGCTTTAACTTTGGCGGGATCAACTTCAATACCTTTACCACTAACAACAAACCCTAAGAGTTTTCTGGATCTGACTCCAAAGGTGCACTACAATATCAATGTCCAACCCTGGCATGTCTTCATACGACCAAGCAAAAACCTCAATGTAGTCCCGTAGCATCTAAACCAACCTTTCTTTAACACTGTTCTCAAGATCCGCTCCTATTTTGATCTCTTTTCTGTCTTCTTCAGTACCCAAATTCACAACCTCAACTTGCTCTTCATGTGGCTGTATAACTCGATCTTCTTGCTGTAGCAGTCTGGCAAGTTCTCCTGGCACTTCACAATCTTCCTCACCTTCGTCTTCGGCTTGGTAGATCGGATTATCGAAGTCATATTTAGCAATAGCATAGTTGTTATTAACGAGATTCGGAGTGATTCTGCAGTGTATCACGTGGGTGTGTGTAAGAAACACATAGCTTTTTGAAGGGGTGATAAAGTAAAAGAAAGAAAACAAACAATTGAATGCAAAAGTCCAATGATTTATTGAATGCAAACGATGATAATAACCCTCGTAAACGAGCCATGATGCCCCGGGCAAGGCACTAGGCTTTCAAAGTTTATTGTTCAAACATAAAGAAATACGAAAAGCAAAACAAAACAAGAGCAATTACTCCTGACTAAAGGAGATTGGTATGACGTCTTGATCTTCCAATTCTTGAGCCCGTGATCCGAATTGGGAAGATCCACTTGCGATGTCGAAGTCGTTGTCTTCGTCTTCTATAGCATGGATTCCACTCGGCTGATGAAAGGAAGTTGGCCGCACGTTTGCGGCGTATCATCTTCGACCCTTGATGGTGAAACCTAAACCGTCTTGTCGATTTGAAAGGAAGATCGGAGCTGACCCCAAATAGTACTACCTTCTTCAACAGCAACCTGAGCATCTTTCAATGAGGCCATTCTAGGAGGAGCTTTCGGAACTTCAGGAGTGACAGGAGAGTCAACAGGCATGACTCTGGGTATTGTTTCAAAAGCTTGACAGGGAGTCTC
Organism: Vicia sativa; assembly: GCA_021764765.1. Taxonomy (NCBI): domain Eukaryota; kingdom Viridiplantae; phylum Streptophyta; class Magnoliopsida; order Fabales; family Fabaceae; genus Vicia; species Vicia sativa. The sequence goes on along the minus strand of CM038794.1, from coordinate 24,926,775 downwards.
GAAGAATTCACCTTCCATCTCGAGGTATCGGAATGACTGTAGATGACTGACCATATACTCTTCTTCACCACATACTGTGACAACCTTCCCTTTCACCGGGTACTTTAGTTTCTGATGCAAGGTAGACCGCCCATGTATCCAAGGGCGTCCGAGCAAGAGTAAGCGGACGGATGTCCATGACAAAGAAAGTAGAGTCAAAAGTGGGAACCGACTTTAACATGCAGAGTGAGCTCTCCAAGAACTGTTCGCTTAGAACCATCAAAAGCTCTCACGATTATGTCACTGGGTCTCAGAACCAACCCTTCGATATCAAGTCGATCAAAAGCAGTCTTCGGAAGGATATTCAGAGCAGAACCGGTATCCACTAAAACATGAGACAATGTAGTGCCTTTGCATTCAACAGAGATGTGCAAAGCTTTGTTGTGTTTCTTTCCGGAAGGAGTCAAATCAGCATCAGAGAAGCCTAGGCCGTTGTTGGCAGCCAGGCTAGCAATACAAACTTCGAATTGGTCAGTAGTAGTGTCTTGCGGCACGTGAGCATTCTTCAGAAACTTCACCAAGGCATTAGCATGAGCCTCGGAGTACAAGAGCAGAGCAAGCATGGAAATCTTAGACGGAGTCTGTCCCAACTGTTCCACAACATTGTAGTCACTCTTCTTGATAATCTTCAGAATTTCCTCCATTTCTTGTTTGGAGGTGTCTTCAATAACTTCCTTTGGTACTTCTGGCTGAGCAGGATGAGTCACCGGTTCTTTCCTCTAGCTTGGGAATGGGTTGAATAGCTGGAATGCGAGCTGGAGTCGCGTTGTCTTTCGGAGGAGAGATATCTGGAGAGAATACCCTTCCAGTTCTGGTCACCTTACTAGATCCGGTGATGTTGTCAATGTCAAGAATGGTAGCTTCAACTGTAAGATCTTCAATGGTCAGAGGGTCTTGCTTGACGCCATGGTAGTAAACATCAGCTTCATAATTCCAAGGGATAGCTTTATCAGAGGAATATGGCACTGGTCTTGGAGAAGTAATGATGAGGGGTGCCACTCTAGGCACAGAATCAGCAGAGGAAATTCTTATAGTGTTTACATCAGCGTAATCTTCTGGGAAATCGTCACCCCATCCGGTTACCTTAACATCTTCAATAGGAATCTTGTAACTATCAGGGACAGTGTACTTCACCATGTAATCATACTTTCCACTTGGCTGCCCCAAGGTATCCCACACAGATGGTACAGCTTCATTTGCATTGTCAATCTTCAACTTAGACATTTCTTCACACACCGACGGTGGTTTCAGAAATAGTATCTCACGGTTGTTCATCATGCACTGAACACGTCTTCTCAACCAAGCACAACCATCAGGTGCAGATGGGCACCAACGACAAATCTCTGGGCATCCTGGGTTGACACCAGCTTGTAGCAAATTCCTCTTAACAGTCATCAGAGAAATGGTCAAGTCATCTATGTTGAAAACATAAGTATCGTCTCCCACAGCATTGGAACCCTTGTCATGGTTAGGCATAGGCGCGTTGATCACATTCGAGTCTCAACGGAGGATCAAATTCAATGCTTAGCTTCAATCATATCTTGAATCTTGTTCTTGAGCCCAACAATCATCGACTATGTCACAGGCTATTGGAATGGTAAGCACACTTAGCATTAGGATTATACTTGGAGAGGAGGTGTTGACATTCGAGGAGGATCCTCAAAGTAATCAACTCGCTTTCAACATGTGTTGCAAGGCTTGCGACAAAGGCATGTTGATCAGAACTGCCTTCGTGGCGCGTTCGTTACTGCGTTGTCTGAGGTTGTACTGATGTAGGATTGGAGATCACAACTGCCCCCACAGATTGAGCAAGGTCGGACTTGGCTCGGCTTTTCTGACCATACACAGCATTAGCTTCTTTCTTAGTACCAAAAGATCTCTTCGCAGCATTTGAAGATGTCTCTACATGAATCTTTCCACTCTTGATACCAGCTTCAATACGCTCGCCTGTAAGTATCAGCTCGGTGAATCCGGATGAAGAGTTTCCAATCAGATGATTGAAGAAAGGGCCTGTCAGTGTTCCCATAAACATATACCAACTCCCTATTGGACAAGGGTGGTTGAACTCTGCCTGCTAGATCTCTCCATTTCTGAGCATACTCCTTGAACTTCTCATCACGACCCATAGACATGCTTTGTAGTCGCATGCGAGTGGGTGTCAATTCAGCATTGTACTCATACTGTCTGTAGAAAGCATCATCCAAGTCACTCCAAGTACGGATACGGTCATTCTCTAGCTGATAGTACCATTCCAACTGAGTTCCGGACAAACTCTCTTGAAAATAGTGCATCCACAACTTTCTGTCATCGGTGTGGGGATTGATCTTCTAAACATAAGACTTCAGATGCAGCTTAGGGCAAGACATGCCATCATACTTAGCAAAAGTTGGAACTTTGAACTTGGGAGGGATCACAACACCAGGGACGAGACTCAGATCATCAAAATTCAACCCGGACATTTTCAGATTTTCCACAGCATTCAGACGGTCTTCAAGTTATTTGTACTTGTCATCTTCATTAGAGTATTGGACATCATCATAGTTCTTCTCAAGCTCAGGCTAACTGCCTTCACCATCACCCTTGTTACTTTCCTCAGTATGGACACTTCCTTCAGAGAGCTCAATACGGCTGACCACCTTAGGACCACCTTTGTAGCGTCTGCCCATGTTGAGGAGACCAACAACCTTCTTCTTCTTGTTGATGAGCTTCTTCAAATCTTCTTGGCCTTGGACCAAACTGGTGAACATCTGCTGAAACTGAGCATTCTGAGCTTGGAGATCTTTGACAGACTGTTCAATGTGAAAATATAGAGGATGGATTTAGGTTAAGAATTGATGAGAAAATATATCTTCATCAATGTGAAAATATTTGATTGGAATCAAACATTATTTTGCCCTTTTTGAGCCAATTTTTGAGATGAGTAGTTGTCAGCATGTAGATGGTTTTCCCGTCTTGTTTCGGGTATTAATCCATGGTCTACTATTTATTGGTAAACCCGTCTGGTTTCGGGAGTTCATACCAGATTGGTCGCCTTGATAGTTTCCCGTCCTGTTTCGGGTGTTAATCTTTGACCTGTTGTTTAGAAATAATTTGCACGGTCGTTTAGATAGTTCTCCCGTCTTGTTTCGGGTATTAATCTTTGACCTTCTATTTGGAAAATAGCTTTTACCTGCTGGGGAAATAAATCTTGACAGGATATGGTTAGTTCTATGCAAATTATGATGCATGCGAGTATATGACAATGCTTGTGAATGATATATGCACACATTATAATTTTTATGAATAATGTATGAATGTAGATATTGTGGTATTTCAAAACATATCCATCTTGAGGATGACAGGAACGTTCTGCTGGAGATCTTTGATTTCTGACCAAGTTTCGAGTCTGGATACTGCTACTGTTGGGGGAATGATAATCATTGAGAGATACTCAACTAAGGATGAATATCTTGTGTATAGACCTTGTTAGGGGACGATGTGATATGGAATAACCTATTACTGCTTGGAGACTGACGTAATGTGTTACTGCTTGAGAATGTAGATAATTCTGATAGGATCCGCCTGATGTGATGGATGTGAGGATCTTTGCTCGGGGACTAACGTGATGAAGATGAAGTTGATAGGATCACTGCTTGGGGACTAATGTGATAAAGTTGATAGTATCACTGCTCGGGGACTAACGTGATGATGTTTGAAGTGTTTACAACCTGTTGGGAGGAGATGATAATGTAATGCTTCGTTGGAGAAGATTGGTCTTTGTAGGGAGAGCGATGGCTCTGTGGGGATTGTAGAGATGATCCTGTGGAGATATTTCTTGTGAAAGTGACTCTGTGGGGGATTGTATTGGTGACTTTAGTCGTCATCTCAATTGCTAGAGCCTGTAGCTATTACTGTTTATGTTCGCTTTTTATATGTTTGTGTATTGATATTTATTGTCAGATGCATATAATCATTCAAAACAATCATTGGACTTTATGCAAACAAAACAATAAAAAGGGACTGGAAAAGAGGAATTTGCATTAAATTTGAAAAGTGGCCTATAGTGTGATACGGTGAACTGACTTTGTAGATTTTTGTATCGCAAATGTGCGGATAGCAAGAGTCGCCACCGACTTTTATTTTTATCCAATTAAGGGAAGGTAAAAGTACAGAAAAAGACCTTCGTTAGATTCTGAGTTCGGGAGAATGGTTATGAAAAGGGAAGGTATTAGCACCCCTTTCCATCCGTAGTTATCTACGGGCTCTTAGTTGCTCTAGATCACCTTTTAAAATTGCTTTCTGTGTGTTTGACAAAAATGTTTTGAAAAGGCATTTCGCTTTGACTTTGTAATGACTCATGTAGCAGTGTATACAAAGTGTTCGGAAATGTTTCGTTTTGAAAAGAGTTTGAACTTTGAAAAAGAATGTGTGGTGTGAAAAGCATTTGGTAGAGCGAGCAACTAAAAGACTTATTACCCACTCAGAATTGGTCGTTTTCGTACTTTTACGTTCCTTTAGAATAGCGCTAGCCGTACCATTAGTTAGTAGGTAGCTCCATTCGTTGGATGTAAGCGGGACATTCGAAGGGACATTGGATGGTCATAGAAGGCAACTTGTAGGAAGTATCCTAGCACATTCGAAGGGACTATCATCATTTTTCGTAGGCGACAATCGAGGGTCAAGATCATGTATTCGGAGGCGACATCGTGGGTCTTATGATCTTTGTATCGAAGGGACTATGATGATTTGTTTGGAGGCAACGGTGCTAGAATACCTCTACGTTCGAGGGACATGACCATTTGTGATTCGTAAAGGCAACGAGAGAGAATTACCCTAAGGGGTGCGTGTGTGAAAGAAGTGTGTTGATTTCAGATACTTTATCTTGAAAATTAGTGGGCTAAGTTCATTATTATCTTGCCATACACGCCTAGTTACTAGCAATTGATAGGGTGCGGAAAGTAAAATGCGGAATGTAAAGATGCGGAAAGGTAAATCTTACGCTATTACAAGGCTTTGGGGCAGATACATAATTTAAACTTGCAAAAAATAAAAACCTAATTTAAACTATTACATCCCATATACAGTTACATTATTGAAAAAAATAAATTGATAAAGAAAGAACGTCTGAATCGGATCAACCTGTAAAGGAATGAGAAATCGGAAAATACGATATGAATCGAACAAGAGAAAAAATGTTAGAAAAATGCAAATTTTTATATGAGAAAATTATTACATGCTGGAAATAATATAAATATGCTAAAATAAAGTTTTGGGATTTTTTGGATGCAATTTAATAATTTGAAATGAATTAAAAGTGATTTAAATGCAAAAATATGAATAAAAATAAATATGCATGCAAAATTGTATTTTTTAATTTTATAAATTAAATAAAGGTTTTCTGAAAATAAATGCAAAAAGAAAATTAATTTTTGATGATTTTTAAATGCAGAAATAAAATTGTGAAACTAATTAAAATAACATGCAAATATTAAATAATTAGAAAAATATGAAAATAGTTAAAGTTTGAAGTTTGAGAAAAAAGAAGCAAAACTGGCCCTGGACGGATTTGAACCCATGACATTGGAGAGGATCTTTGAACAGGCAGCGTCCTTACCACTAGGCCAAGTGGCTTTTGTGTTGGAAAAGCTGAAAACAATAACATATAAATGATGACGCGTCCTGGGAATATTCAGAACACAGTCAAATCGCATGTGGACCCCAGAACTTATGAATGGACGAATCACGTTGTTTCTTTTTGCCCCGCCTGCATCCACCGGAGTCAACCGGTCAGCGACGCCGGAGCCCTAGCTCCGGTCGTCCAATTTTCCTATCCTGCAAAATACACGAATTCGAAGGCTATGGTTAATGCTACCCCCCCTAAATCGGGGTCTGCGAACCCGATGGTAGTCTCAGTTTTTCCTGAAAGTTCCTCTAGATATCAGTTCGAAATTCAATAGCTCCGAAACCCTAAACATGGCATTATGAGTTTTGGACGTTCAACCTTGCTAGCGATTGTCCAGATCGTACATATGGAATCTCATGAACACAAAAAAGGCATTAGAATCAATTGAAACAAGCAGGATAGTAAAATGCAAAAATCAGACAAAATTGAATATGTAGGGATGTATATGCATCGATTCTGGATGATTTAATCAATGGTAATGATGCATTCTTACTCAAACCTACCCTCTGAGCACGATGGAATGGTTGGAAAGGGCTGAGAGTGGCTGCTTTTTGAAATTCGATTTTTCAAAGTTTCTTGAAAAAAAATTGCAAGAACTAGGGTTTGGCTTGAGCTAGGGTTTCGTGTTGCTTGCTTGTGATCTTGCTGAGCATTTATAGAGAAAGTTTGGATGGCAAAAGGAGTGAAAAAAGATTGCTCCATCAATGTGCAAATATTTTCCATTTAAAACAAATCAAATATTTGAAAAAATTGATTTTCTCATGAATGCCATTGCTAGCACGAATTTGGTATGCATATTGGGCTTTCTTGGACTTTAAGAAAGATATAAATCCAACTCTTTTGAAAAAATACTTAATTTTCATATTTTATATAATTTATTTTTGAATTAAATGTTATAAAATTCAAAGATAAATCATAAAAATAGAAAATCACCATGGCCAAGCATTTATGGGTCAAGAATATTGTCATGAACAAGTTTGATCAAAAGATTTTAGGCCCATTTGGAAAATTTTGCATTTTGACCAAAATGTCCTTTTGTGCAATTGTCCAAAATTGCCCAACTTCTGAATAGTGTATCTTGCTCAATTTTCCACATTTTTGAGTGTTCTTGGACTTTTTGGAAATCTCTAAGAGTCCTATAACCAACCTTTTTGGTTTCATCTCAATTGGAGTTTCCATGCTCAATATATCTTCAAAACAAAAAGTTGACAGTTTGTTGACTTTGAAAATGACCTGTAATGTTTTGAGCTATACCTCTCAAATGAAGCATTTTTTGGACATTCTTGTGAGACATGAAGTTGTAGAGAATTGAATTTCCTTTAATATGAGCTTTGGTGGGGAAATTTCTGAGAAAGTATGAGAAAGTTATGATCAGTCAAAGTTCAGTTGACTTTTCACCTATAAACCGTAATTTAGAAAGTTTGACTTTTGAGCAAATCTTGAGTTTTCTTGATGAATCATGATCAACCCTTGATCAAATGATGAATGCAACTTCAAAATGAGGATGTTGACCAAAAATTATGAAGTTTGACTGTATGTTGACCACAGTTGACTTTTTGTCCAGTACAACTGATTTTCAACCATCTGAGCAATTGTCTGAGGAAACTTGACTTGTGAAGCTTGAAACTTGACATGGAGAATCTTTGAAACATATGTGGAGGCATGAAGACCATTGGAGATGTTGGAAGTCTATTTTGACCTGAGAGATACCAAACCCTAGTTTGGGTTGATTGTCTAGGAGAGAGTTTGTCTGATCAACTCTTGAGGAATCCTTGAGTATAGATGTATGAAATCTCTTGAGTAGATGGAGGGCAAATTTTGGGGTATGACATATAGTCAGACAGTTTGTATACAAGAGACAAATATCCTAGTAAGAGGAAATTGTCAGAATAGTGAAAAGCTATGTGGAAACAATCTTGTCGAGTTTCAACTATGCTAATGCTCATATATTTTCGACTATCTCATCTCCTTGATGTTAGAAGAAAGTGATTGAACTGATTTGCGCCATTCGAATCTTGAATGTTGATAGTAGTGTAGTCTGTAAGTAGGTGATTTGGACGAGACATAGTCGTACGCTTAAATTCCTAACTTTTGCCTAGACCGCCCTTTCGGGTTTGTGACTTGCCGCGTGTACACTTTTGTATATATATCCTTAACTTTTTCCCGAACCTCTTTGGTTCGCCAGGATGCCCTTATTTTTGCCTAGGCCAGTCAACCTAGCGGGTCTTATTTATGCGTAGTATTTTTTGACTATGTTTGCGTTCACAGGGTGCGGGAAGTCTTCTCCATCCATAGTGCTTAGTATCATAGCTCCGCCGGAGAATACTGTCTTGACCACAAATGGTCCCTCATAGGTGGGAGTCCATTTTCCCCTTGGGTCACCTTGTGGAAGAATGATGAGCTTGACTACCAGATCACCGACTTGGTAGACTCGGTGCTTGACTTTTTTATTGAATGCTCCGATCATTTGCTTCTGGTGTATTTGTCCATGGCAGATGGCTGTGAGCCATTTTTCGTCGATCAAGTTGATCTGGTCAAGGCGAGTCCGGACCCATTCATCTTCGTCTAATTCTGCATCCTGGAGTACTCTGGTTAAGGGTATATGAACCTCGGGGTATACCATATAGAGAGAGGGGTTGCCCTCAGATGTTTGTATCGTAGTGCGATAACCGTGGACAGCAAATGGCAACATCTCATGTGAATTCTTATAGGTCACTGTCATCTTCTGTACGATCTTCTTGATATTCTTGTTGGCGGCTTCCACTGCGCCGTTCATTTTTGGCAGATATGGAGAAGAGTTGTGATGCTTAATCTGGAACTGCGTGCAGATTTCGGTGATCATTTTGTTATGGAAATTGGTACCATTGTCCGTGATAATCCTTTCAGGGACGCCATACCGACAAATAAGATTATGCTTGATGAATCGAGCCACAACACTCTTGGTAACAAATGCGGACGAGGATGCTTCTACCCATTTGGTAAAGTAATCAATAGCGACAAGGATGAAATGATGTCCATTGGAAGCGGTGGGTTTGATCTCTTCAATTATGTCAATACCCCAAATTGTGAAAGGCCAGGGAGCGGTTAGAACATTCAATGAAACTTGAGGTATGTGCACTTTATCTGCGTATATCTGGCATTTGTGACAAGATCGAACATAGCGGTAACAATCAGCTTCCATGGTGGACCAATAGTAACTTGCTCTTAGAATCTTTTTAGACATTATATGTCCACTGGAGTGGGTACCGAATGCGCCTTCGTGTAACTCTTCCATGATTCGTTCCGCTGCTTTCTGATCTACACAGCGGAGTAAGCACAAGTCGTGATTGCGCTTGTATAAGATGTCGTTATTGAGAAAGAATTTGGAGGCGAATCTTCTCAAGAACTTCTTATCATTGACAGATGCCCCTACGGGATATTCCTAAGCCTCGAGATACCTCTTCACTTCGTAGAGCCAAAGTTTCTCTTCTGTTCCTTCGGTACCAAGTTCACAATAGTATACGGGTTCGTCTAGTCTTTCAATAGTAATTTGGGGAGCTTCGTTGTCCCATATGACCTTGAACATAGATGACATGGTAGCCAATGCGTCTGCCAACTGATTCTCTTCTCGTGGGATGTGATCAAACGTGATTTCTTCGAAGTAAGGGATCAAATTCAACACATGCTCTCGATATGGAATGAGATTTGGATGTTTCGTATCCCAATCGCCTTTAATCTGACTGATCACCAAAGCTGAGTCTCCATACACTTGCAAGAATTTGATTCTTAAGTCTATAACATCTTTGATACCCATGATGCACGCTTCGTATTCGGCCATGTTGTTGGTGCAGTCGAAACATAGTCTGCCAGTGAAAAGAGTGTGTCCGCCTATAAGAGATGTAATGATGGTGCCAATACCATTGCCAAGTGCATTTGAGGCTCCATCAAAGACCATGGTCCATTGGGATCCTGGTTCAGGTCCTTCGTCTGGTCCAGGTTCTTCGTAATCAGTGACTAATATAATATCCTCATCTAGAAACTCGAAATGCATAGACTGATAGTCATCTACGGCTTGATGAGCCAAATGATCTGCTACTATACTCCCTTTGGTTACCTTATGAGTAGTATACTGGATGTCGCATTCGGTCAAGATCATTTGCCATCTTGCTATTCTTCCGGAGAGAGCAGGCTTCTCGAATATGTGTTTTATCAGATCCATCTTAGAGATCAACAAGGTAGTGTGAGTCAACATATACTGTCTTAGTCAGCGAGCAGCCCAAGTCAAAGCGTTGCAAGTTTTCTCAAGTTGTGAGTATCTTGTTTCATAGTCGGTAAACTTTTTGCTAAGGTAGTATATTGCATACTCTTTTCGACCAGACTCGTCATGTTGCCCCAACACATACACCATTGAGTTCTCTAATACTGTCAAGTACATGATAAGTGGTCTTCCTTTGGCAGGTGGTATCAGGATGGGAGGATTTTTTAGGTACTCCTTGATTTTGTCAAAAGTTGTCTAGCAATTGTCATTCCATTTCACTACTTGATCTTTCTTCAGTAACTTGAAGATTGGCTCACAAGTAGCAGTTAGATGTGCAATGAAACTGGAAATATAGTTTAGTCGTCCCAAGAAACCTATGACTTCCTTCTCAGTACGAGGAGCTGGCATTTCTTGAATAGCTTTAATCTTGGCAGGGTCAACCTCAATACCTTTACCACTGACAATGTATCCCAGGAGTTTACCGGAAGGTGCACTTGTTAGGATTAAGTCTTAGTGTGTATTTCATCAGTCTATCAAACATCTTTCGCAAATGATCGAGATGTTCTTCTTCAGTCTGTGATCGAGCTATCATGTTGTCAATGTAGACCTCTATCTCGTGATGAATAATGTCATGGAATAAAGCTACCATGGCACGTTGATATGTGGCGCAAGCGTTCTTCAGTCTGAACAACATGACTTTCTAACAGAATGTGCCCCACTGTGTAATGAAAGTAGTCTTTTCCATGTCTTCGGGAGCCATTTTGATCTGATTGTAACCAGAGAAACCATCCATGAAGGAGAAAACCTTGTGTTGAGTGGTGTTATCAACCAGGATATCAATATGTGGAAGTGGGAAATCGTCTTTCGGACTTGCTCTGTTCAGATCTCAGTAGTCCACACACATACGTACTTTGCCATCCTTCTTAGGTACGGGCACCACGTTCGTAACCCATAGTGGATAAGAAATAACAGCTAGGAAATTGGCATTGAACTATTTCATAACTTCGGCTTTGATTTTCTCGGACATCTCAGGACGCATACGGAGGACCTTCTACTTCACATGGAGAAAACCTTCTTTCGTCGGTAGTCGGTGTACCACAATGTCAATGTCTAAACCTGGCATGTCTTCGTAGGACCAAGCAAAAATCTCGATATAGTCTTGCAACATTTGGACCAATCTCTCTTTGACATTGCTCTCAAGACCTGCTACTATCTTTATTTCCTTTCTGTCTTCATCAGTACCTAGATTCACAACCTCGATTGGCTCCTCGTGTGGTTGTATGACCTGTTATTCCTGTTGTAGTGGCCTGACAAGTTCTCCTGACACTTCACAATCTTCCTCACCTTCCTCTTCGGCTTGGTAGATCGGATTATCGAAGTCATATTTAGCAATAGCAGAGTCAATATCGACGAGATTCAGAGTGAATCTGCAGTGTATCATGTGGGTGTGTGTAAGAACACATAGCTTTTTGAAAGGGTGATAAAGTAAAAGAAAGAAAAGAGCACAGTATTTGAATTCAAAAGTCCAATGATTTATTGAATGAAAATATGCAAATGACAAATAATAATCCTCACAAACGAGTCGTGGTGCCCCGGGCAAGGCACTAGGCTTAAGGTTTATTGTTCAAAGCGTAAAAGCATAACAGAAAAAGCAATTACTCTTGGCTAAAGGAGATTGGTATAACATCTTCAGTCTTCCAATTGTTGCATCCGTCGTCTGGAGTTGGGAAGATCCAATTGTTAATGTCGAAGTCGCCATCGTCGACTTTTATAGCATGGACTCCGCTTTTGTTGATGTAGAAAGGAAGTTTGCCAGCACGTTCGCGGCGTATCATCTTCTGACCTTTGACAGTGAAGCCTAAACCAGTCTTGTTAGATTTGAATGGAAAATCAGGGAGCTAACCCCAAATAGTACAACCTCCTTCTTCAACTGCAGCTTTGGCGTCTTTCAGTGAGGCCATCTTCGGTGGAACTCTAGTAACTTCAGGAGTAACAGGAGAGTCAACAAGTATGACTTGTGGAATTGCTTCAAAACTTGACAGGGGGTTTCGATGAATTCACCTTCCATTTCAATGTATCAGAATGACTGCAGATGGCTTACCATATATTCTTCTTCACCGCATACTGTAACAATCTTCCCCTTCATTGGGTACTTCAGCTTCTGATGTAGGGTAGAGGTGACAACACCTTCCCCATGTATCTAAGGGCGTCCGAGTAGGCAAGAATAAGTTGGACGAATGTCCATGACAAAGAAAGTAGAGTTAAAAGTCTGGGAACTGACTTTAATTGGAAGGTTGAGCTCTCCAAGTACTATTATTTTCGAACCATCAAAAGCTCTTACGATTACGTCACTAGGCTTCATGACCACTTCTTCAGCATTAAGTCGGTTGAGAGCGCTCTTCGACAGAACATTCAGAGCAGAACCAGTATCCACCAATACGTGAGACAATGTAGTGCCCTTGCATTCAATAGAGATGTGTAAGGCCTTGTTGTGTTTCCTTCCGGCAAGAGTTAAATCAGCATCAGAGAAACCTAAACCATTATTGAAGGTCAGGCTACCAATACATCCTTCGAATTGATCAGCAGTAGTATCTTGCGGTATGTGAGAATTCTTCAGAAAATTTACTAAGGCTTTCGCATGAGCCTCAGAGCACAATAGCAGAGCTAGCATGGATATCTTGGACGAAGTTTGTCCCAACTGTTCCACAATATTGTAGTCGCTCTTCTTGATGATCTTCAGAATTTACTCCATTTCTTGCTTGGAGGTATCCTCAGCAACTTCCTTTGGTACTTCTGTTAAGCAGGATGAGTTACTGGTTCTTTCCCTCCCATTTCGGGAACTGGTTCGATAGCAGGAATGTGAATTGGTGTAGTAGTATCTTTCGGAGGAGAGATCTCTGGAGAAAATACTCTTCCGGTTCTGGTTACCTTGCTAGATCCGGTGATGTTATCGATGTCAGGATTGGTAGCTTCAACTGCAATGTCTTCAATGGTCAAAGGTTCTTTCTTGACGCCATGATAGTAAACTTCAGCTCCATAATTCCAAGGTATAACTTTGTCATAGGAATATGGAATTGGTCTGGGAAAGGTAATAATGAGAGGTACCACTCTAGGCGATGGATCGGCAGAGGTGATCCTTATTGTGTTCACATCAGCATACTCTTCTGGGTAATCGTATCCCCATCCGGTTGCCTTGATGTCTACGATTGGAATCTTGCAACTTTCAGGAGCGGTATATTTCACCATGAAATTAAACTTTCCACTTGGCTTCCCCAAGGTATCCCAGACTTCTAGTATGGCTTCGCTTATGTCTTCGATATTCAGATTCTTAGAAATGTCTTTGCACAGATTCTCCACAGGTGGAGGTTTCAGAAATTGCACTTCTCGGTTCTTCATCATGTGTTGAATATTCCTCTTCAACCAAGCACATCCATCAGATTCAGATGCACACCAACAACAGTTATTAGGGCATCCTGGAAATACACCGGCTTGTAGCAAATCTTTCTTGACAGTCATCAGAGGAATACTCAGATTGTTCACATCATAAACATAGGAGTCATCATCAATAGCATTGGCACTTTTACCATGGTCGGGCATTGGTGCGTTGATCATATTCGGAGTTTCGACAGGAGGGTCGAATTCAATTTCCCTTGCTTCAATCATGTCTTGAATCTTGTTCTTCAGAGCCCAACAGTTGTTGGTGTCGTACCCTATGTTGTTGGAGTGGTATGCACACCTTGCATTAGGATTGTACTTTGGAGAGGAAGTGTTGATGTGTTGAGGAGGATCCCTTAAAGTAATCAGCTCTGCTTTCAGCATGTGTTGCAATGCTTGAGATAACGGCATGTTGATCTTTGTAAATTGTCTTCTTGGCGTGTTCTGGCTACGCGCGTTGTTTTGTTCAGGTTGCACTGGTGTGGAATTGGAGATCTCAACTGCCCCCATAGATTGAGTGCGATCATCTTTGTCACGCCTCTTCTGACCATACATAGAATTGGCTTCTTTCTTACCACCAACAGAACTTTTCGCAGCATTTGAAGATGACTCTACTTGAATCTTTCCGCTCTTGATTCCAGCTTCGATATGTTCGCCTGTCAATATCAACTCGATGAATCCGGCTGAAGAGTTTCCAATCAGATGATTGAAGAATGGACCTGTCAGTGTTCCCATAAACATGTCAACCAACTCCCTATTGGACAAGGGTGGTTGAACTCTTCCTGCTAGATCTCTCCATTTCTGAGCATATTCTTTGAACTTCTCGTCATGACTCATATACATGCTCTGTAGTTGCATGTAAGTAGGTGCCAATTCAGCATTGTACTGGTACTACTTGTAGAAAGCATTTGCCAAGTCATTCCAGGTATGAATATGGGTACTCTCTAGCTGATAATACCACTCCAACTGAGTTCCGGATAAACTCTCTTGAAATAAATGGATCCATAATTTCCTGTCTTCAGTATGAGGATGGATCTTCTGAACATAGGACTTCAGATGCAGCTTCGGGAAATAGATGCCATCATACTTGGAAAAGGTAGGAACTTTGAATTTGTGGGGAATTACCACACCAGGAACAAGACTTAGATCATCAAAGTTAAGCCCTGACATTTTCAGATTTTCCACAGCATTCAGACGGTCTTCAAGTTGCTTGTATTTTTCGTTGTCAGGAGGATACTGCTCGCTCACATGGTCTTCTTCTTCTTTTTCAGACTCATGATGGATTCCTTCATTGTTTTTTATGCTTCCCTCAGTTTCGCCGCTCTTGTCTGAGAGTTCAAACTGTCTGACCACCCTAGCTGGACCCTTGTGATTTCTTCCCATGTTGAGAATACCAATGGTCGTCTTCTTTCTGGTGATGAGCTTCTTCGGATCTTTTTGGCCTTGGGCCAAATTAGTGAACATCTCCTAGAATTGGGCGTTCTGAGCCTAGAGGTCTTTGACAGTCTGTTCAAGAGCCATTTCTGCTGAAATAAACAGCGAGAGAATAAGAAAACCGGTCTTCAATGTACCTGTTATGAAATGTTATGCTATGATGTGCGATGTTATGCAATTCAATGTTTTCAAGGACCTTAGGAATTTAAATTTGTTAAACAAGCACGAACAAACTTTTTATTAGTTTACTTTTAGCAAGTACAAAAGAAAGTTTAAACAAATAAAAAATAAATTCCTAGAGCTTAGGCCTCCCATGGGCGCTTCCTTTTTGTGTTGAAGTAGGTATTGATGCTTTGCTCCTCGTGAAGTAGCTTCGTCAACTCTAATACCTTTTTCTCACTTGCATAGCACTGAGCTTCGAATGTATCCCTTTCTTCTTTAAGCTGAATCCAGGATCTCTTCAAGTCTTCGAAATTAGTAGGCATGTCTGGATGAAGAATGGTGTAAGGTTCGTCACCTATAGCAATAGGTTCCATAACCACTAGTAGAACAGCTGTAAACGTCATCATGAGGTTTTGATCTCGAGCTCGCACCCATTTGAGGTAAGGTTCCCAAGGAATTGAATTTTTGTCCCCCAAGGTCCTGGTATCAGTCTTCTTTACCATGCCCCAAGCGTGCATAAATCTTCGACGGTAGTTCTGGAGATCGTTTTCATACTCAAACACAATGTCTTGGAGAAGCATATCATGAGGACCATCTCTTCGGGCATAACCAAACTGACGTAGAGCTAGAGAAGGGTTTTAAATGATACATCCCCTTATGCCAAGGAGTGGTACATTAGGGAATTCCCCACAACTCTCAATGAAAGTGAAGTCCTTTTGAGAAAAAGACACCAACCTATATTTGAATGAGAGAGTGGAATCAGCCTTTAGGACCACTTCAATCTTTGCTCGTTCTTCATTACTGATTGAGGAAGGTGCAAAATAAACCACCTGGAAAGTAACGGTATGCAACACATGAGAGTTCCTTGTCTTTTGGTAGTACGAGTATAGAGAGAATGCAGAATGTCTCCCAAGTAAGGTAGGCACAGGATTATGAGTCAGGAATATCTTGATGGTGTTTACGTCTACGAACTGGTTGGGATTAGGAAATAGCACCAAGCCATAGATTAGCAAGGCCAAAATGTCTTCGAATGTATGGAAACTCATAGCCTTTAGGAATTCTCGAGCTTTCTTTATTAGAAACTTAATGAGAAAACCCTTAACTCTGCTTCTTGTTTCCCAATTAGCTTCAATGTCTAATTTCTTTAGATGTAATGTTGATGCAATGTCTTCGTATTTTGGAGCTTTTTATGAACCGGTGAATGGTCTCTGATCAAGGATAGGTATCCCAAGTAGCTTAGAGAACTCTTCCAATGTAGGCACCAACTGATAATCTGGGAATGTAAAGCAGTGATGTTTCGGATCGAAGAACTGGAATACGACGTGCATCATATCTTCCTCAAAACCGGAGATAACCAAGTCAAGTAGATAACCATGCCTTTTGATAAACTGAGCATGATCAGGAACGTCTGAAACTAATTCTTTGAGTTGAGAAGGTATACCCATGAAGTTGATTCGGATAGTCTTCTTGGAAGCCATAACTCCTACAAAATAGAGCAAAGATAAATCCCTAGGTCCTTGAAATAGTTAGAAATTATATGATGTTATGATGCTATGATGTTATGATGTTATGATGTCATGATGTCATGTTTAAAACAACTAGCAAGCACAAGCAATTCACACAATAGCCCTAGGTTTAAGGCTTCATGAGGTATAGGTGTCTACCCTACCAGAGTTTAAGTGGGTTCAACCTGTCCTATAATAGTAACCGGGTTCTAGGAATCTCATATCATTGATCTTTCTCATAGGCTTTATTTCAATACGACTACCAAGTGGTCAACCGAAACATCCCGAAAGTCGAATCTTAATGAGCGTAGCATCGAGTATCAACCAACTTCAGTCTACACAGAAGTCGGCCATCTCACTACCTTCTAATTGCCAAGATGGGTCAATTAGGGTTCTAAAAGTTGAGTTAGTGCTTATGACACCACGCAGACGCCAAATACATTCTTCAATTAAACATGAGGAGCATCGGGACATCCAAAGTGTCGCACTAATGTAGCCATCATTTTGACCGTTTTGGTACATGCCTAACGGTCGTGACAATTTATTGCTACTTACCTAAGGAAACCTGGACCCGTGTGTAGGATCCCCCACAAGTATAATACCAAAGCAACCCTTAAAAGTAAAGCAAAAAAGTCAAAAAAATGAAAGAAATAAAGTGATCTAAAGCCCTAAGGTAGCCTCCCTTTAGGGTGTTTCCCCAACAGAGTCACCAATTCTATAATACGGTAGGAGAACTGACTTGGTTGTTTTGTGTTTTATCGCAAATGTTGCGGATAGCAAGAGTCGCCATCGACTTTTCTTTTAACCAATTAAGGGAAGGCGAAAAGAACAGGAAAAGACCTTCGTTAGATTCTGAGTACGGGAGGCAGTTATGAAAAGGGAAGGTATTAGCACCCTTTACATCCGTAGTTATCTGCGGGTTCTAATTGCTTAGCTCACTTTATAAATTTCTTTCTGTGTGTGTTTGAAAAGATGTTTTTGAAAAAGGACATTTCTCTTTGACTTCGTAATGATTCTCGCTGGAATGTATACGAAGTGTGTGGAAATGTTTTGTTTGGAAAAGACTTTGTAATGATTCACACTGGAATGTATACAAAGTGTTTTGAAGAGATTTTTGAAAAGTGTGAGGTGTAAAACGTATTTTGATAGATTTGAGCAAGCAAAAGAGTCTTATTACCTACTCAGAACGGTCGTTTCCATGTTATTTTGCTTTCCTTTAGGGTAGCGCTATCCATACCATGAGTTGGTAGGTAACTCTATCCGTTGGATGTAAAGGGACATTCGAAGGGACATCGGATGGTCATAGAAGGCAACATGTAGGGATACCTTACCGTATTAGTAGGGAGGATCATCACTTTTCGTAGGCAACAATTGAGGGACGAGGTCATGTATTCGTAGGCAACATCGAGGGTCATCGAGGGACTATGATCTTTATATCGAAGGGACAATGATGATATGCTTTGTAAGCGTTTTAGCTAAGATATCCCTACGTTCGAGGGACATGCCCATGTATTCGAAAGGCAACAAGAGAGGATACCCTAAGGTGAGTGCATGTGTGAAAGGTGTGTTGTATTCAAATATTTTATCTTGTGATTAGGGTTAGCTATGTTTATTGAATTAGTCTTGCCATACATGCCTAGCTACTAGCAGTTAAATATGTACAGAAATTAAATTGCGGAAATGTAAATTGCGGAAAGTAAACCCTAGACTATTACATGGCTTTGGGGCAGATACATAATATAGGAGTATAAAAATTAAATCCTAATTAAGTTATTACATCCCATGAGCAGTTACAAAATATTGGAAAAAATGCGAGAAATTAAAGTCCTAACTATTACAACCTGTGAACAGTTACAATATTAAAAATAATTTCGCGAAAAGGATCGAAATGTAAATAATAGAAAATAATGTTAGTAAAAAGAAAGTTTTTGAGTTAGGAAAAAGTTTTTAGCGTTAGTAAACCTAATTAAATGAGAAAAATATTTTTGGGAATTTTCTGGATTAATTTGATATGAAAAAAATGATTTAAAATTTAATTTCCGATTAATTAACAATTAAATAAAACATGGGTGGAAAATAATATTTTTTGATGAAAAAATTAAATTAGAGTTTTTCTAACCTAATTATGAAAAGAAATATTATTTTTTTTTGGGATTTTTTAGTGTATTAAAAAAAATGTTTGAAAGAAATTTAAATAGAATAAGAAAATATGAAGAAAAATATGAAAATAGGAAAAATGTTAGTTTTGCAAGGTTGCAAAAATAGAGAGAGATGTCAGAGATCGAACCAGGGTCCTGGTGGTCATCATCGTACTCCCTCTGCCAACTGAGCTACGTGAACATCATGTTAGTATAATGAACAGAATAAAATAAATATGAAAATATAATATTTCAAATTCAAAAAAACGCGTGTGCGGCTAGTGTGGTGACTGTTCATCATCGTTTTGACCAAGACTTTTACCTAGGGTTTGTATCCGTAGCAAAAACCTTTACCAACAGTCTGTCCGTAGCTATAACACCTGTGATTTTCAAAATCAAAAGTCATGCAACATAAATTAGTTAGGGATACATGAATCGATTGGAATCGATCCACTGAGCATGATGGTACCACTCGTTTGGTCCAATTTTGCCTGTTTCAGAAAACCCCAATTCAAGGTTTCAAACCCTAACAATGGTGAATTCTTCGTTTTGCACCTAAGCATCAATTAAACTATCCAGACATCATCGAAACTTCATCACAAACACAAATATATGGTTAAATTCAATTAACTATGTATGAAAATATGAAATCGATTTTGAGTTAGAGTTGTGCAAACCGTGATCGGGATTGAGTGATTCTGGAGATGTTGTTGGCTTGTGAGTATCTGGAATCGATCAGAGGAACACTAGGAATGTATTGCAAGGCTTAGAATGGCTTGAATCTATCTAGAACTCTGGCTGCAAGTGACTTGTAATGCACGGTTTTTGCAAGCTTTTCTAGGGTTCTTGTGCCTTCAAAAATATGTCCCTTAGGGTTTAGAAATCTTCTGAATATATAGAGGATGGATTTAGGTTAAGAATTGATGAGAAAATATATCTTCATCAATGTGAAAATATTTGATTGGAATCAAACTTTATTTTGCCTTTTTTGAGCCAATTTCAATCAAATCTCTTGCCAATCTACATAATTTCGAAATTAACAGCTTGTATGGCTTGCTTGGACCTCAAGAATGAGAGAAAATCAACCTTGCACTTAATGTTTTGACTTTATATCTTTTATTTTAATTAAATTGGTTTTAAATGAATAAAAATCCAAAATAAATAAAAATAAAAGATAAAAGGCGTGGCCTTGGGCTTGGAGGTTCTAATTCAGATAAGAAACAAGTTTGAACCATGAAAAGTTAGGCCCATTTAGATAAATTTGATTTTCTCAAGTATTTCTCTTCATGCACCTCCTCAAAAATGCTTAACTTGTACAATTCGTATCTTGCTAAAATTTCCACATTTTTGGGTGTTCTTGGACTTTTTAGAAATCTCAAGATGTCCTATAACCAACCCTTTTGGTTTCATCTTCATTGAAGTTTCCATGTTCATGAACACTTCTTTGCAAAAAGATGACTTTTTGTTGACTTTTAAAAGGACATGTAATGTTTTGATCCATAACATCCATAAGGCTTGTGAAACATGAAGTTGTAGAGAATTGAATTCCCTTCAAAATGAGCTTTGGTGGAAATTTTTTTGATAAAGTATGTGAAAGTTATGCCTGGTCAAAGTTCTGTTGACTTTTGTATGAAAAAACCCTAATTTAGAAACTTTGACTTTTGATCAAATCTTGACTTTTCTTGAGGAATCATAATCAACCCTTGATCAAATGATGAATATTACTTTAAATTATTGATGTTGACCAACAATTATGAAGTTTGATTGTATGTTGACCACAGTTGACTTTTTGTCCAATACAGTTGATTTTCAACCATCTGAGCAATTGGATGAGCAAATTTGACTTATAAGGCTTGAAACTTGACATAGTGATCCCTTGAAGCATATGATGAGGTATAATGATCACTTGAAGCATTGGAAATCCATTTTGACTTGAGAGTAGAAAAACCCTAGTTTGGATTGGTTGCTTAGGAGAGGGTTTGTCTAGTCAACCCTTGTGAAATGGAGTTGTGAATTGTCTTGAGAAGTAGGAGGGAAAATTTTGGGGTATGACAGGACAATCGAAGGGTTGTCGTATGGTCATAGAAGGAAACATGTAAGGATACTTTTAGCAATTCGTAGGGACGATCATCACTTATCGTAGGCAACATCGAGGGTCATCGAGGGACTATGATATTTGTATCGAAGGGACTATGATGATGTTATTCGTAAACTTCTTTGCTAATGGTATCCCTACGTCCGAGGGAAATGACCATTGTATTTGAAAGGCAACAAGAGAGGATGCCCTAAGAGGAGTGCATGTGTGAAGAGTGTGTTCAATTCAGATTTTTAGTCTTGAGATTTGAAGTGATCTAGGGTTGATTTTAGTCTTACCATACAAACCCTAGTTACTAGCAGTTAAATATATACAGTTTATAGGGTGCAGAAAGTAAAGTGCAGAATGTAAAATCCTACGCTATTATAAGGCTTCAGGGCAGATACATAATATGAGGTGCGGAAAGTAAAACCCTATTTAAGATATTACATCCCATGAGAAGTTACATAATAGTAAAAAAATATGCAAGAAATTTAATTCTAATTATTACAACTTGTGAGCAATTATAATAATTGAAAAGTAATGCGGAAAGGATTAAATTGTAAAGAAGAGAAGACAATGTTAGTGGAAAATAAATTTTCATGTTAGGAAAATATTTTAGGGTTAGCAACCTATTTATATGAAAGAAAATATTTTTTTAAGAATTTTTTGGATTAATTTTAATGTAGAAAAATAATTAAAGGTTAATTTAATGATTAATTAACAATTAATTAAAATAAAAGAAAAAAAATGATTTTTGTGGTATTTTAGAAAAATATTTGAAATAAAATTAAATAAGAAAAGAAAATAGGAAAAATATGAGAAAATTGGGTTAGTTTGCAAAGTGATAAAAATATTGTGAGGAGCCAGGGATCGAACCCATGTCCTCTTGGTCATAGTGTGCGCCTCCCACCATCTAAGCCAAGATGTTTTGGTGTTAGTGGATGGAACGAAATAAATATAAACAAAAATTATTTCTGAAAAATATTTAAAATCGAAAACGCGCCAAAGAGTCATCTTCTTCGTTTGAAATATCCAGGGTTTTACCTATGGTTTTGGTTCGTTGCTAGAACCTTTAGTGACAGTTTTGTGTGTCACTATAGTACTTTCAAATTCATAGGTCAAGCAATAAGCAATATAAATTCATGGAGAGACCATAGATCGATTGTAATCGATCCTCTAAACACGATGGTGTCCTCAGTTTCATCCAATTTTGCCTGTAATCAAAGTTCCTAATTCAAAGCTTAAAAACCCTAACCATGGCATGTCACGGTTCCTGCGATTGAACTCAAATTAAACCATTCAAATAGTTTCAAAACATCATTCTAAACACAAATATATAATCGAATCATGTTAAAAGTGTACGTATGTACAAAATCAAAGTTGAGAGAAAGGTGTGCAAACTGTGATCTTGAATTTGAGTTTCAAGAGGTGTTGGTGATCTGTAATGGCCTGAATCGATTCAGAAAACTCTAAGGTATGTTGTTTGATGCTTGGAATAGCTTGAATTGAAGCAAAACCTTGACTTCTATGTGGCTTGAATGTCACGGTTTTTTCAAGCTTGGCTAGGGTTCTTGGCTGCAAAAAATTCGTCCTTGAGGGTCTGCACATCTTATGTTTATATAGAAGAGTGAATGAGGTTAAGAATTATGTCAAGAATATATGTCATTCAATGAGAAAATATTTGATTGGGAATTACACAAAATGTTGCCTTTTTTAGATCAAATCTCATTCAATTCCTTTTCCAATCAATGATTTTTGAAATTGAAAGCTTGTATGGATTACTTAGACCTCAAGAATGATAAAAAATCAACCTTTCTAATGGTGGTTGCTGTGTTAGTGAAGAAATATTGCGGAGCGGATCGTCCGGACGGTGGCAAGGTGATGCCGGCAAGCAATCGGAATTCTCCTCTTGTTCTTTATGACTGAACAAGTTTCCACATGGTTGCGATTGGACAGTGCTCGGGGAAGATTCTGATTCATGGATGGTGGTTGTTCGATCGGAATTTTGCAGGAGCACTGTTATTCGCGTGGGGCCTGGCTCCAATGATGGTGGTGGTGCTGCGTTAATGTTCTGATTTTTCCCTTATTCCTGCAATCAATCAAGCAAACAAAACAACACCACAATAATTCTTCAGGTTTTTAATCACTTTTATTCATTGTATGATATAGTGTTGGTGAATGTGGTATAATGGTTAGAAATTGTTAAACTTTAGAATTGAATTATGTTGAATTTGTTGTAATGATTTGAAAGTATGAAAATGTTATTGTGTGACGATTTTAGAAAAATTGTGAGAAAAAATATGTGCATCTGATGTGGTTTTTGTGTAGTGCCAGTGAAAACGGAATTTCTTTTTCCATCTGGTGGGTTATTGTTCACCTCTGATGAAATACCAAAAATACCCTTAAATTCGTAAATTAACTTACGAATTTCTCAAATAATGTGAATTCGTAAGTTAACTTACGAAATAATCCATGATTTTAAAAAAATAAGAATTCACCTTATTTTTTAAAAAATAAGGTGTAACTTACGAATTCACCTTATTTGGGAAATTCATAAGTTAATTTACGAATTCGCTCAATATCCCAAATTTATTAAGATTAAAATACAATTTATATTTCACTATTTAATTTAAAAATTAATTATTAAGAAAAAATCTTATTAGAAATAATTATTAATAAAAAATTAGTATTTTTCTTAATTCTAATATTAAATGACAGTTACATAGGTTTTGTTCTATCTTTTTTAATTCTAATATCAGATGACACTTACATAGGCTTTGTTCTACCTTTCTTAATCTTAATATCAGATGACAGTTATATAGGCTTTATTCTACCTTTCTTAATCTTACTATCATATGACTGTTACATAAGCTTTGTTCTAGTTTCTATTTGGGTAAGATCTCAAACCATGACTGACAAGCATTTTTATTTATTTATTGTTGAATCCTAAATTTTGAATTGAGTTTTTCTATTTTTCTTATTATAATTGGTGATGTTTATATTTTTGTTATTTTTGTTATCACTTAGGCTTGCTAAGTGAGACCAAATGATTATATTTTTGTCTGTGTTAATATTTTTCTTACTTCTCTTAAGAAAATTGTATCATGATAAAAAAAACAGTGAGACTAAAAAATAATATTAAAAATGAATAATAATAATTGATATAATTGAAATTTAAATATGATGAAGAATTAATAATGGAAGAATTTATAAATATTTTATTAAACAAAAAAATTCAGTAAAATATTAGAATTATGGAAAGAAAATATTTATATTATTTTATATTATATTTTTTTATAGTTATATTGACAATAATTTAATATATTTAATGACTTAAACGATGCTAAGATTTCAAATTTCGACAATAAAGTCATTTTGAAATAAAAATTTTATACAATTTTTATGGATAAAATAAATTTGACTTGATTTTTTCTTAATAACTTAATAAATAATAGGATTTGATACAATATTGTATATTATGTTTGGGTAAAAAGGATATATTAATAATAATTCAATTTAATTATATTATTATAAATATATTATATAATTAATAAATATCAAGTAAATCAAGCAAAAAAAATCAATTGTATCTCTTCATTTAGAAATTGATATCAATAATATTAATAGATTTTTTATCATAGACCAAATTTGATATTGATTGTATTAATAAATTTTATTATTATAGGTCAAATATAAGTTAGACATTAATGCATATATTTTCCTATTTTTTAGTAGGTAAAATCGTGTATATATGTAATAGAAATCACATATATATATATATATATATATATATATATATATATATATATATATATATATATATATATATATATATATATATATATATATATATATATAAAATGAAATCCTAATAAATTTGAGATATTTGGTGAATTAAGTTAACTTACGAATTCATCCAAAAAGGTTAATTTATAAATTAACTTAAGAATTCACCCTTACGAAGGATATTTTTGGTTTTTTAGGAGTGTGGGTGAAATCCACTAGGTGAGTGAAAAAATTCCTAATGAAAAATAACTACTTGGTTTGTTAGTAAGAAAAAGGTTTGCAGGTATACTATTGGTTGGTTAGTAAGAAAAAAGGTTTGCTACGAGGTTTTGACGGTGAAATAAAATTGGGCTCCCCTATAAAGGTTGAAATCATCTATAAAGGTTGAAATCATCTCTATTTATATTAGTGAGTTAGGTTAGCAAAAAAGGAATAAAATCATGCTATTTATTCAATATAATTAAAACTTTAAATTAAATATTAATTTGATTTTAGATTCATACCATATTAATCAAATTATAGTAATTTTCTTCTAATTTGTTTTTGCTTAACCACAGAGCTAAAAGAAATGTAACCAATCAAATTAATGATAATCTTTTTTTGATTATTTTTGGCTAAAAGGCATAAAATAATGAAAAAATAAAAAAATAATCTTTTGAAAAAAAACCCAATTAATTAAATACGAAAATTAAAAATAGAAATATGAAAAATGCAATTTTTGTGACTTTGAAATTAAAAATGGAAATAATTAGTAACAAATGAACATATAAAAATATCCAAAGTGCATCAAGTGAGATTCAAACCCGCAACCTCATTTTTACAAGCTTTATTCTTCATCAATTGTGCTATATTTATTTATTCAAAACAAAAAGCCAATTGAAAGTATATAAGGGTAAGCAAGTATTTGGTATTTAAGAAATACAGTTAATTTTTTAAATAAACTGTTATATTTTTCGAATAGATTTGAAAACGAACATTTGTAAAACACAAGATGTTAAATAAGTCAAAAGAATTTTATAAAACCCCTGTTTGAAAATAATTTATACTATAGCACCAAGGCAGACGAATTTGGAGTATGACACCATGTTGCCATGAGACATTTCTTAACTTTGAAGACCTTCTTAGGTTTCCCTTCTTTCCTGAGCTTTGGACACTCATTCTTGTAATGCCCTGGCTCTTTGCATTCGTAGCAGGTGACTTCATTTCCAAAATATTTCCTTTGCTCAAATGTAGAATCATGATACCTTTAAATATTCTTGACCCTCTGAACTTGCTCTGTGTGTGTTTCCACGTTTGGTTTATCTTTTTAGAGATTAGAGACAATTCATCTTCATCTGAGTCTTCTTCGGACTCTTCTGATTCTTCCTCTGCTTGAGAAACCTTTGTCTTTTCAAATTTAAACTTAAGAGCAATAGACTTACCTCTCCTCTGAGGTTCATATTTTTGAAGCTCTATTTCATGACATCTCAAAGAACTCATAAGTTCCTCAAGACTAGTTTTGTTGAGATCTTTTGCCATTTTCAAAGCAGTTACCATGGGTCTCATTTAGTTGACAGACTTCTGATAACCTTTTTGATGTGATCAGCAGTAGAGTAACCTTTGTCCAGAACTATGAGTCATACAACAAGCATCTAGAATCTTGAAAACATAGTTTTCACATATTCATCTTCTTCTATTTTGAAAGCTTCATACTTCTAGAGATAATCAAAGTAGCTTTCTATTCTATTTTTCCAATAGTCAAATTTCTCACCATCAAAGATGGGAGGTTTTGCACTATCAGAAGTGACAACAACAACATTGTTAGTGGAAACCATTTTTTCATACACTGGATCGGTACTGAACACTAATAAGTGTTTGATAAAAATCCTGGGGTAGTATTGGATTTAAGGAGTATGAAGAGTTATTTTAGATTTATTAAATTTGTAGTGGATTATTAATAATTATTAGTAAAATAGGAATTTGTTACTAGTTTTCCTAATTTTTATTTAATTAATTACAATAAAATAGTTTAGTAGTAGTATGACAAGGGCAAGGTGGTAACACTGGTAGCATAAGTGAGGATATAAAAGGAAACACAATAAAAGGATCCTAAGGGAAAAAGTGACTATAAGGAGAATTTAGGTTTATGGTTGTCATTAGTTACATCGTGAAAACAAGGAAATGTAGAAGAGAAGAGAAGGAGGAAGGAGAACTAAGGCAAGAAGAAACACCATTGTTGGAAGCTTAAAGTGACCTTAAATCCAAAGGTAAGGGTGGGGTTCCAACTTTCTAAGGAATAACATAACTATGGGTATGTGGGGATTTTGATTGTATGGTTTTTGTGTGAGTTTGTTCATGAATTGGTTGTTTGTGATTATTGATTATGATGAATTTTTGGTATAATTGCATTGAAATTGGTGCATTTGATGTGGTACTTTGAATTGAATTGTTGTATAGGATGTGGGTTAGTGATTT
This sequence comes from Vicia sativa, assembly GCA_021764765.1. NCBI lineage: Eukaryota > Viridiplantae > Streptophyta > Magnoliopsida > Fabales > Fabaceae > Vicia > Vicia sativa. The sequence goes on along the minus strand of CM038794.1, from coordinate 24,899,846 downwards.
CATGAATTAACATGGTTTGATGTGTGGGAAAAACTGATTTTTGTGTGAAAAGAACTGATTTTTGTTGCAGAAAATTGAAGAAATTTTTACCGTCAACATCGTGTAACCAGTTACCATTAAAGGGTAACCGATTACCGCGTGAAAATTAGCACTTACTGCCTACTGTGTTACGTAGTAACTGTTACCATTAAGTGGTAACCGGTTACTGCTGGATATTTTGAAATTATTGGGTTACTAACTTGTGCAGTAACCGGTTACCACTGGAGGGTAACCGGTTACCACTGAACCTGAAACAAATTTTGAAAACTTTATAAATTCATAACTTTGTGCCCCGGTGTTCGTTTGAAGCACCGTTCGAATCACCATAAAGTTGAGAACATTGTCTATTATGTAAAAATGGTTTCTAATATAGTAGTTAATTATTTTATGAAATTAATCTCTTTTGTGTGAATTCTTGATTATATGTTGTAAAATAGTTGTTTGAATTTGGTGATTGTGATGCAATGTGCTATTGCGAATAAATTACAGCAGTTGGTTGGGAAAAGGTGAGTGCATTGGTGATGGTTGACATTAATGTGTTATGTTATTGAGTTTTATAGTTATGTCTCATGTATTCATGTTGTGTCGTTGTTGTTGTTGTTGGCTTAAATCCTAGATGGAATGGATACGAGCGAGGCGAATACGATTATTCCCTCTGTTGATGGCTCTAATCCTAGATGGAGTGGATTAGTAGTTGGGTGAACCAATTTGTTCATGAAATGGTGACCCTGATCCTAGATGGTGTGGCTATAATTATACTATTTTTTATATTGTTGTGATATCTCATCCTTTTGTTTGAATGTTGCCTCTACGTGGGTAATGTGCAGATAATTAGGAGTAGTCTGAGTTGCGGAATTCGAAGAGGTTGCTCTTCATTTTATTTTAGATTTATTTCGTTTTGTTTTCTGTTGGTGATTCCTGATGGAGTATTTTAAACTCCGGAATATTTGTTTTGAAGTTGTTTGTTGAATTTGCAATATTTTCCGCTGTTTTGATGAAGTTGTTTTAATTAAGATTATATTATGTTTATTTCGAGATGTGTTATGTATCCATATTATTAAGCAATTTGTGATTTAGATGATGTAGCACTCTAATTTTATTATTATTATTATTCGTCGGGGAATTTAGGGTGTTACCGGATCTCTATCAAGATAACATTTAGTGCCTAAGACTGTAAAGCTTTCCTATAGAAAATTGATTTAGTTCTTAATTTTAGGTACTCATATCATCTTGGATACTCTTTTGTTAGTATTGTAAACATTTATTATTTTTGGTTGATATGTATATGTATTTTCGGATGATTATGTTCAAGATATTTCCTATGAAAATATGAAGGGGAGATTCCTTCTTTGCTTTCATGACTTTTCTTTAAGAAACAATTTTTTTCTAGATGACCTTCTTTCTTACAATAGTTGCATTTAAACATTGTGAAATGAGATGTAGTTTAACTCCAACACATATTTTTTCTAATTTCTTGCTATTTTTTGTTGGATCTTATGCTAGACATATTTTATTGTAGGAGGCTCTTTGATTTCCTAATATTACTTCAAAATTATCTCTTCCATTGGTGAATTTTACCAAGGTTTCTTGAAGGTTGAAAACTTCTTCTATTAAAATATCGTAGTCATTGCATGTGTTAGAATTGAAAGGACTTAGTTCTTCTTATTATTCCCTAAGATAATTTAATTCTCTTTATAAGGTTTTATTTTTAGTTTCAAGAAGCGATATTTTATCATTTGATTTTGGAATGATATTTTCTAGTTTATTTGTTTCTTTGGATAATTCGTTGCATGTATTGAATAAATCACTGTAAGAAAATTTGGAGGTTACCTTGTTATCTTGATGTTTTTCTATTATACAAATATTGGCTTCTTCTTCGTCATCTGATGATTATTTATCATTGTCTTCTCATGCAACATATGCTTCCTTTTTCTTTTGATTTCTTGTTGGTCTTTGATTTGCTCTTTTGAGTGCAGAAGTTAGGTTTGATTTGTCATCTCTTTCCACAATTATAGAAGGTTGAAATGAATGACTTTTCTTCATCTTTCTTCTTCTTCTTCTACTTCCTTTTTCTCTTTCTTCATAAATATTTTAAAATTCTTTACTACAAAAGATACTTCATCGTCTGAGATGTCTTCTTCTATTTTGAGTGCTTGATTTTTAGTTTTCTTGCTCTCTCTTGTTCATCCATGGTCAGTCTCTTTAGCTCCATCTCATTTTCCCGCAATTTTATAAACAGAGTGTGTAACACTCTTCTAAACCCCGCAGAATAATTTAATATAAATCAGAGTAAATTAGTCATGCTTCTTAAACTAGGATGTCACACATAATTCAAAAACCACAAACGCATGTCATGCTCAATAATACTTAAATCTAATTCATACATTTCATACGCTTCACATAAGGACGTCACGTCGGAATCACTTTTATTTGAATAATCTCATAATAATCAAGTGTCAATTAAACTTCCATCATTAAACCAACTTCGGCAACAAAAGTCAATTCTCCATATAACTCAAATAAAATAAAAAATAAATAGAGTATACAAATGCATCTCTCAAAAAATGAATCAAAATGTTTCTCTAGTGTTATATGACCAGAGCACGACTCAAAACTCAAACTAAATATGAAATAAAGTAAATATAGCTTCTCCAACTTCACTCTTGCCAAAGCAACTCTAATCTTCAGTACCAGAGCAATGTCGTATAAAACAAAATTCTAATAGAAGGGAAAGAATTCGCATCACTATTAATTCTCTATTTTATGGTTGACACTAAATTTAGTAAAACAATTAGAAAGCAACATGTTAAATAGGATGTTCTAACTTGCAGAGAAAACATGTTGAACAAGATGTCCTATTCCGATCATTCGACATATTGTCTGCCACAACTGAAGTTTTAGTTTCTATTAGTGTGATAGAGATCCTTAATATTCTGGGAATATTAGGATATTACATGTGTAGTCTAAGATTAAGAAATCAGAGGTGTTGAAATAAGAGATTCTATCATCAGAAGAAACATGTCGAATAAAGATATCAAAAGTTTATAAACTTACATGTGGTGTGTTACAACCGACCATCCACATAAGTGGTTCAAAATCAAACTATTTCTTTTGTTTTGTCTCAACTTCCACTACATCAAAAATTTCATTAGTCTATTATGAGTATACGAAATGTTTCTGCTATATGTTTGTGGCCAAGAACAAACTTTTAATCACAATTAAAACATAAACTTTGAGCTCTTCGCTTCTCTCGTTGAAAAGAAATAATGCGTCGTATAGAAAAATGATTTGGAATTTCGCTTGTATTTATAATGGATGTGGTGGGTCTAGTTATTATTGTGGGGTATGGGAAATGATGAAATAGTTTTTGATACGTTTTAGGGGTTAGGGGGCAAGGGTATTGATTTAAGGGCCTAGTAAAATTAGATTTTAAATCCTATAATTTAGAAGAATTAACATGTCATCCCCTAAAAATATGTTTTTATCATTATAGCTTCTGAATAATCACCAAATTTTAAAAAATATGAATTTTATTGAAAATTTTGAGAAAAGAATTTAAAAATTTTTTAGTGTGATATTGAAAATTTTAAATATTTCAAAATTTTTAAAAAAAATTATTTTCGAAAAAGATAAAAAATTTCAAAAAATAAAAATTAGGGAATGACGTGTTTAATTTGAAGGGTGACATGTTAATTTTTAATAAATTGACTTTAATTAGCTTAGTTAGTCCAAGATAGCTTGAGAAATAGGGTAAGGGGGTTGAATGAAATTTTCATTTTAATTTATGAGTTTAAACTTATATGATAGACACACGTTTCAATGCAATTTTATCGTAGAAACAAAGTTAAAATTCATAACTTTTAAAAAATGCATCTCTAATAGTGGTTCTACCGCGGAAATAAACAGTCAAGTCATCTTTCATTAACCATAATACCATATTGTTCAATTTTTTAATCAACTTTGTATTCTAAAACAGATCTTCGATGTTTAAACTTAAATAAATGAGTTTAGTGGTTTTCATAAGTTAAGAGGCCAAAATATCATTCAAAAGACCCTGAAAAAGTGTTCCAATCCATTTGATTATATTAAAACATCCCCTTATATCATCCAAAAGCATCTCCCTTCATATAAAAAGTAATCATGGAAAATTGAATTCTAGAAGAAATATTAATGATAAGAAGAAAAAAAATTGTTCTGTTTGAAATAACTACTCTAGAGGATCACTTCTATCAAAAAAATCCTAACTCAATTTTCATAGTTCAAAAAGAGTGGTATAGGTTGTTATTATATTGCATGAATGAAGTAGCTAGGAATTAAAATAACACTATATCTAATAATAAAAGGTATACTTAAAAACACAATCTATTATTCAAAGGGCTTGTTTATAATCTTTTCGAGCCTCTAATTAAGTCCATACCTCTAATTAATTAGGCTTTTGTCAAATATTTTAGTATGCTAAGAACAACATTAGCAACTAGCATGACAACATCAGCATATACAGGGAGCAAAGAGGTATCATGATAAGGAGGATCACTTGGTGTATCTCCAGAAAGACATTCCCAAGCATTAAAAACTATACTTTCCATGGTTGGAATCATAGCTAGGTAATTTCCCATTTTGAAGAGTTCTTCAGCATACTCAACTGAACCTAGGGCACCCTTTCTCATATCAAAATGGATTAAACACATATTGTAATGATATGTTAGATTGAACTTACCACCATTTTTTTCAATTAGCTTATTGAGCAGATTCACAGTGTTGGTCGCATTGGTACGAAGCACATCAATGGTGTACTGTGTAAGGCTAACAAGATCTTTATTTCCGCCAACCTTTGAGTTGAGAAGATTTGAACAAAATGATTGATTTGTTGCAGTCTTGCATATAGTATCAACGTCCACATCTTTGACAGCATAAGAACATGTAACACATAAAAGAAAAACCATGACCAGAGACCATAAACGATTCATTGTATTTTCTTTTTTATAAGGAAAAACATGTGTATAAGAAGGTTTTATATAATACCGAAAAATATCCATAAATGTGAAATAGTTACTTTAATTAATTTCATTGGATATGAAACGCTAGTCAGATTTTTATATTTTCTATGATTGAATTCATGGAATTCAAAAATTTTAATTAAGAATCTTAATAAGGAATTGGATTTCAATGGACGAAAATAAAGATTGAATCTTTTTCTTATATTTAAATATTTTTATTAACTAAACTAGTTGGAAAAGGTGTTTATATAAGTAGGCAATTTATTTTATTGTATTGAATATTTAAAAAAATATTACTTATTTTAGAATAATGTATTTTATAAGTAGGCAATTCATTGTGCAACTATATATATATATATATATATATATATATATATATATATATATATATATATATATATATATATATATATATATATATATATATATATATATATATATATATATATATATATATATATATATATATATATATATAAGGACAAAATTTATATACAATATTTTAGGTGTAGTTCTTACAATTTTCTAATGAAAATATGATAAATATACATAAAAATAAAAATAATTTACATATGTATAAAAGAAAATTATACACTCGTTATATTTTTATTGAAAAATAATAAGAATTACAGTTAAAAAATTGTACCTAATTTTTTAAAAATAAAATATTCCCATACACAATTAATTTACTATCATTTTAATTCTCATCTTTTAAATACTATTTCTTTTAATTTGGTTATATACTTTTTTGTTTATAGTATATTTTAATTCTATTTCCTTGTATTATAAATTTGATTAAATTATAGTTTTAGTGCATTTTTTCTTTTTATATATTTTGTTGAATTAAAGTAAAATTACCTTCAGACGGACACATGTATTTTTCTTTATTACTGACACATGTAAAAGATAAATTGAATTATATTTTAATTTTATTTTAAATTATTTAAAAAATAGTTAAACATAATAGTTTAAAAGATTATAAACCGCTGCTTGTAGAAAAAGAGAAGTTAAAATAAAAAGATCATAAACCATCGTATAAAGCTGCTTTTGGTAAAAGAGAAGTTAAAATTGAAAATAAAATTGAAGAGGGTATATTTAAAAGAAAAAAACCACAACAAAACTATATTTTTCCTGTATTAGAATAGATAATTTTAAAACTTAATATAAATAAAATGAAAATTTCCAAAATTGAATTAAAAATGAAAATTATTCTATTAGAAATTGAAGCGGTAGAAAATACAAAAATTAATGGTTCCTAAATCAATACTTTCAAATCCAAAAGTTAAACATAACAATTCATGAATTGGAAACATTGAATATGAAGAATACAAAATCTTTTAAGACTTATGAAGAATGCATTGAGAATTTTTATCTAGTATTTGACTTTATAAAAAAAAATTGTGAAAGATATTTCATATATTTATTTAAAATTTTAAGATGATAGGTGAGTGAGTTCTCTCAATTATAAATATTTTAGTCATCACATTTATATTTAATGTGAGATTATTTTTTCACTTACTAACATCTACATTATTATTTTAACACTTCCTCTCATGTATAAGTTTATAATTTTCAATCTCAAGAAATTTTTATGACACCGTACAACGGAACACTTCACCTTTTTTTTATTTGATATTTTTATATGAATTTGGTTTTCACAGGGATGAAGAAACACCGTATAAAGACGGAGGCTTTTGGATTTTTGCAACAAAAAATATCCATAGTTTCAGAAGGATAAATAAAAAATGCATGATTGTAAAAAATATAATAAAAGGGTGATTTTTTCTAGTTAAGAAATAAGATTTCCGGTAATGTGAAATAAGTTTACTTATGTTTGTTACAAAATTGAAAATAATATTGTTTTGAGTATAAAGATTTTAAGGATGTGTTTGATTTGTAAAAAAATATTTTCGTGAATATGACTACGGATATGCAACATTTGTTTGTTTTATTCAATTTTAAAAAAATTATTCTAAGACATATTTTATTCTCAAGAATCATATTTACATATGATTCTTCTATTCTTATTCCAAGATTTAAAGAGTGCAAATATAATATTTTTATGGGAATAATCTTCACCAAACTATAACTCCTCCACTACTACTCACATTTATTTATTTATTTTATTTTTATATAATTTTTAAACACAATATTATAAATATTCCTAGAAAATTTAGATTTTGTCAAGCACTTCAAAAAGAATATTAATCCATATAATAATAATGATGAGAATTAGGATTCCAAAGAATATTATTTCTTAACTTGAAAAAATACACCATAAGGAAAAAATAATATTTTTTTATAATTTTTCATATTCCAATGAAATTATTCTTGTGTAAAAGTATCAGAATGTGGATTCCAATAAAATGTTATAAACTATTTTAAAAAAAATATTTAAAATTAAAATTGAAATTCCTGGCAGCAGATACTTGATGTCACAGAGAATGTTATGACACAGTATCTGACACTCTGTTAACAACACACACAATAAATTCAAACAGCAGTAAAGAACACAATAAATTGTTTACCCAGTTCAGTGTGTAACTACACCTATATCTGGGGGCTACCAAGGCAGGGAGGAAATTCACTATTAGTAGAATTAATTCAGGAATAAACCAACCAGTTTATCTCCTTCACTTAAAACCTACCCAATGCAACTTCAATCTAAGTCCTACTTAAACCTGAGTTCCTACTCACTCCCCCTCAATCACAGCAGTGATATCAACCTATTGATTAATTGAATTGTGAAGACACTCTTCAATAAACTATCTTGATTTTGCTTCAAAGCTTTAATCAAGAGACAAAATACTCGTGCTTCAAAGCTTTGAGTGATAAACTACCCTTACAAACAAATCCTAGTCTAAGGCACTTATCAATTGATAATTGCTTGGCTCACAAGAGTAACTAGAATTACACAAAATACAACCTTCTAAATCTTCAATACAGTTCAAGAGGCGCAGCAGCAGAGTAAGGGTTCTATTCCTATTATAGAAGCAGTCCTGAAACTTCAGTTTTGGGCTTCCATAATAATAGCTAGGGTTCACTTAATTAATCCTAAAAACTTGGTCTTATCAACAACCAATTTAGGTTTAACTAAGATTAACCTAACATCCACGTGAGCATGCAATCTAATAACAAAAAAACATAATAAAGCAGCTCAACAAACTTCCTGAAAAATCTCAGGAAAAAACAGATTCTGCAGAACAGAATGTCACACAGGATGTCATGACATCTGTTATGACATCAATCAAACTTCTGCAGAATTTCCAGCATAGCACTTGCTTCCAGATCTGAGTTGTACTTAAGCATCCTTGTCATGTAGGATTTATCTTCAAGCTCTAAATGTCATGACATTTATCAAGACATTACTATAGTCTAGTTTTACCAAAAAGTAATGCCAACTTAAAACACTAACAAACTCCCCCTTTGGCACATTTTTGGCTAAAACAACTTAAGTCATCAGAGTACCTATGCAGCAGAAGAAAACAGACTAGTTCTAAGCTATTCTAAGCCTAAATAAAAAACAGAACCTAGAGAAGATAAATTCTACCCATGATTTTTCATACAATTTCCCAAATGCCCACATTTGCCCACATACAAATCTCCATACAGTTTCCCCACTTGTCACACAGTACTTCTCCCCCTTTTTAGCCTCAAAGGGGCCAAAGGAACCAGTACAATTAAGTTTACAGTTACAATTCTGTCAAAAGATTACAATTATCCAAAATAATAAGGGAAAATGTAGGACAAAGTTAACAATAAAACAAAACAAGAAACACCATAGCAGCAGGCTATCAGATCAGGTGCTCTCCTCTCCTGAAGAAGCACTGTGAAAAGAAGCATCTTCAGCTCCAGTCATCTTCCTCTTCTTATCAATTGGTGTCCTCTTGGGTCTAGAGCCACCACCAACAGTTTTTACTCTATACTTCTTTGTAGAGGATCCAGCCTTGGTCTTCTTCTCTGCCTTAGAGACATTGTTACCAACCTTTTCTTTGACAGAGGAATCATCAGGAGTTTCAGTATCAGGATCCACAGGGTTTTTTTTGACATGATCATCAGATGTCTTGACATTCTCAGTGACATCTGGATCAGCTGCTAAACTAGGGCTAGCAGACTTTTGGTTTAGAGGGACAGAAACCCCAAGTACAGAGTGATTTTCATTTAGTATCCTGGTTACTATCCTAGCAATGGCTTTTTTCACATACCTAGAACCTTCTCTATTTGCTATTTCTGGAGGTACAGATGAGGATGGTTCAGAGGTCTTACCAGAGGGTGAAGTTAGAGACCTTCGTGCATTCTGTGTGCGCAGTTTCTTGACTTTCTCATGGTCAGTTGCCATTGTACGCAGAGGAGTGACCTTCACAGGTTCAACATTCATGGCTTCAGCGCTTGCCCTAATCTCAGCCATGGTAGGAGATGAACAGCCAGAATCTTGGGATGATGAAGAGGATGAAGACATATTTTGCTGAGATATTGTGAAGGAATGAGAACGAGAATGACAGAGAGTTTGAGAGTATCTTTTGGATGAAGAGAATATGATACTTTCAAATGAAGAAACTATTATATGAAGAAGTCTCTTCCTATTCTTGAATCTTTTAAAAATAAGAGGAAAATAATTAAATGACTCACTCATAATTAATTGAAATAAAAGGTCTCTTCCATTCCTTGTTGTAAGCAATTTTAATTGCTACAATTCCTCATATTGACAAATACCCAGTTTGCCCCTTAAATTCTCAAACTGACTTGCATCAAGAGATTTAGTAAAAATGTCAGCCAGTTGAAGTTCAGTGGCTACATGTTCCAGTTTAATCACTTTCTCTTCCACAAGGTCTCTGATGAAGTGATGTCTAATGTCAATGTGCTTAGTCCTACTGTGTTGTATAGGATTCTTTGAAATATTAATAGCAGTTGTCAAGACAATGTCATGACATCCTGTGTGACATTGTACTCGATCGCATTCATCACCATTTGAGAACAAGCGCTACCGGTGCTATGTATTGACTTGGTGGACAAGGACACAGGTTTGCTTCTTTGAACCAAGAAACAAGATTGTTTCCCAAGAAGAAACATCCTCCGAAGTGCTTTTTCTATCATCACTACCACCAATCAAGATCACAATACCGGATAGAATTGGTTCACATCCATGAGAATACAGTATACCATAATTGCAAGTTCCACTCACATACTTCAGAATTCTCTTTACCTGATTGATGTGACTTACTTTAGGTTCAGCTTGGTATCTTGCACACACCCCAACAGTAAATGCAATGTCAGGTCTGCTGGCTGTTAAGTATAGCAAGCTTCCTATCATGCTGCTATACAAGCTTTGATCAACATTTTCTCCACTTGTGTCCTTGGACAACTTCAAATGTGTAGGAGCAGGAGTCCTTTTATGGCTGGCATTCTCCATTCCAAACTTCTTGACAATATTCCTTGCATACTTGCTCTGTGAAAGGAATGTTGAGTCTTTCATCTGTGTGACTTGCAGTCCAAGAAAATAAGTCAACTCTCCCATGAGGCTCATTTCAAACTCAGCTTGTATTTGGTTGACAAACTGTCTCACCATTGTGTCTGACATTCCTCCAAATACTATGTCATCAACATAGATTTGAGCCACCATTATCTTTCCTCCTTCATTCTTGACAAAGAGTGTTTTATCCAAGGCTCCTTTCCTATATCCTTTGTCAGTAAGGAACTTGGTCAGCCTTTCATACCAGGCCCTAGGAGCTTGCTTCAGTCCATATAGGGCTTTCCTCAACTTGTAGACATGATCAGGAAAACTTGGATCCACAAATCCTTTAGGCTGTTCTACATATACCTCCTCATTCAAATATCCATTTAGGAAAGCACTTTTCACATCCATCTGAAACAATTTGAATTTCAGAATGCAAGCAACCCCTAATAGTAGCCTGATTGATTCCAGTCTAGCCACTGGAGCAAAAGTCTCATCAAAATCAATCCCTTCAACTTGAGTGTATCCCTGAGAAACAAGTCTTGCTTTATTTCTGGTGACAACCCCTTCTGCATCAGACTTGTTCTTGTAGATCCATTTTGTGCCAATGATGTTTGTTCCTTCTGGTCTAGGAACTAACTCCCACACTTCATGTTGCTTGAACTGGTTCAGTTCATCTTGCATTGCTCCAATCCAGTATTCATCAATTAGAGCCTCTTTGACATTCTTTGGCTTAATTTTTGACACAAAGCAAGAGTTTGAGACAATTTCTCTGGATCTTGTAATGACACCACTGTTTGGATCTCCAATGATGAGGTCCTTTGGATGATCTTTCTGAATTCTGATGGAAGGATCTTTGGTTTCTTCCTCTGGTTCAGACTTTGGTGACGTAGAAACAGGTACATCATCCTTATCAGACACTTGTGGTGATGTCTCAAACCATGTTTCAACATCACATGAGACATTGTTTTCCTGATGGTGATCATCAACTATGACATTAACAGACTCCATCATTACTTTAGTTCTGGAGTTGAATACTCTATATGCTCTGCTGTTTGTAGAGTATCCCAGAAAAATGTCTTCATCACTCTTAGAGTCCATCTTTCTCCTTTGATCACGATCTGTCAGAATATAACATTTGCTACCAAACACATGGAAATATTTCACAGTAGGTTTTCTTCCCTTCCATATTTCATACAGGGTGGAGGATGTTCCCTTTCTTAAGGTGACCCTGTTGTGAACATAGCAAGCTGTATTCATAGCTTCAACCCAAAAATGAATAGGGAGTTTCTTAGCATGAATCATTGCTCTAGCAGAATCCTGTATAGTCCTATTCTTCCTTTCCACAACCCCATTTTGTTGAGGTGTTATAGGAGAAGAAAACTCATGATTGATTCCTTCTGAGGAACAGAATTTATCAAACTTGTTGTTCTCAAATTCCTTTCCATGATCACTTCTTATTCTGACAATGCAGCCTTCCTTCTCTCTTTGAAGTCTTTTGCATAACTCTTTAAAAACATCAAACACATCAGATTTTTCTTTGATGAAGTTTATCCAGGTAAATCTGGAGAAATCATCCACAACAACATAGGCATATCTTTTTCCACCAAGACTTTCAACCTGCATAGGCCCCATCAAATCCATGTGTAACAGCTCTAGCACTTTTGAAGTGGTCAGATGTCTAGATATTGGATGTGACATTCTGGTTTGTTTTCCAACCTGACACTCACCACAGACTCTCCCTTCATCAATATGGAGTCTTGGTATCCCTCTGACAGCCTCCATAGAAATGATCTTTTTCATTCCTCTGAGATGCGATGACCAAGTTTTGGTGCCACAATTTTACCTCCTTTTCATCTTTGTCAGAGAACACAAGGGTTGGTGTTCTCGTTCCCACATGTAGCTTGTCCTTTGATCGACTCCTCTCATAACCACTTCTTGTTTATCATTGATTACAAGACATTCAGACCTAGTGAAGTTGACTTTGAATCCCATATCACATAGCTGACTTATGCTTATGAGATTAGCAGTCAAACCTTTTACCAGCAACACTCCATTTAAGTTTGGAACACCAGAACAGTCCAAGTTTCCAACACCTTTGATTTCTCCTTTAGCTCCATCCCCAAAAGTAACAAAACTGGTAGAATGAGGTTTGACATTATTCAGTAGATTTTTGATTCCAGTCATATGCTTAGAATACCCACTGTCAAAGTACCAATCTTCCTTGGCAGACACTCTAAGGGAAGTATGAGCTATCAGAGCTGCAGTCTTCTTCTTCCAATGATGAGTGTAGGATACTTTGTTATCCTTAGGCTTGACATAAGGAACTTGATTAGGATATCCATGTAGTCTAAAACAAAAAGGCTTTATGTGACCAAGCCTCCCACAATAATGACATCTCCATCTTTGAAACTTTTTCTTCATGTTTCTTTGATCTTGATGTTGTACCCAATATTGTGACATCTGTTTAGACATTGGCTTATTAGGTTTGTTCTTCCTTTTGTTATCAGCAGATTTCTTTGCCTCCACATATCCTGAGCCAGACCTATTTCTTGTCTTGTGGTGTGACATCTTCTTTGACATTGACTTGCCAGGTCTGTTCTTCTTCTTGTCACCAGAGTTTCTTTGCGACTTCATATCCTGCACCATGCTTATTTCACGCATTCGTCCAAGTGAAGAATTTCCTCCAACTTATCGGTACCAGATGTCAACATTTTGACTGACTTAGACATCTGATCAAGTTTGGAGTTCAACACTATAATTTCACTATTGAGGTGACCTATAGTAGCTGTGTTTTCCTTCTTTTCAGCCTCCAATTTTGCATTCTCAGCCTCCAACTTCTCAACTTTTCTCATTTTGCTGACATACTTCACCACTTCTTACATACAGCTTCTTGTAGGTTTCAACAAGCTCTTCAAATGTCACTTCCTCATCACTAGAATCCATATCAGAATTGCACACTCCAGAGAGAGCAGTGACAAGTTTGTCTGCTTCTTCCTCAGATTCACTTCGAGTCACCATCGGACCAAGTGACGTCATCCCTTTCTTTTGTTTCTTTAGAAAGGTGGGACATTCAGCTCTAATATGCCCATATCCTTCACAACCATGACACTAGATTTCTCTGCTTTGACTTCCTTTTTCTTCAGACTTGGATCTTCTGTAGGAGTCATAAGATCTGCTAATGTCAGATGAAATGTCCTTGACATTGGACCTTGACTTTGGATCAATTTTCTTGATGAGTTTGTTGAGCGCCTTCAAGCATAGCTATAGCTTCAGATATTTTTTCTTCATCATCCTCCTTGCATCCCTCTTCAGTATTGGATACAAGTGCTACGCTCTTGTTCTTCCTGTCAACAGTTTCACTGATTCCCATCTCAAAAGTCTAGAGAGATCCAACAAGTTCTTCCACCTTCAAGGTGCTGATGTCCTGAGCTTCCTCTATAGCAGTCACTTTCATTGCAAACCTTTTAGGCAATGATCTAAGAATCTTTCTCACCAGCTTTTCTTCTGACATCTTTTCACCAAGTGCTCCTGAGGTGTTGGCAATCTCCAAGATATTCATGTGAAACTCATGAATGGTCTCATCTTCTTTCATCTTCAAATTCTCAAATTTGGTAGTGAGCATCTGAAGTCTTGACATCTTCACCTTGGATGTCCCCTCATGAGTAGTTTTGAGAGTGTCCCAAACATCCTTGGCCAGCTCACATTGATGAACTAGTTTGAAGATATTTCTGTCAATTCCATTTAATAAGGCATTCAATGCTTTAGAGTTCCCCAGTGCTAGCTCTTCTTCTTCTCTGTTCCATTCTTCCTCAGGTTTCAAGACAGTAGTTACATCCTTCTCAAGCTTGGTGGGATGTTTCCATCCTTTGTCAGCAGCTCTCCAAGCTTTAATATCCAGTGACCTCAAAAAGGCAACCATACGAGGTTTCTAGTAATCATAATTAGATCCATCCAGTATAGGTGGTCTACCTCCAAATCCTCCTTCCTTATCCATTACGCCAGAAACTATTATCCCTAGATCTCACCCAGAAATAACAGGGGTGCCCGCCTCGATGCCAATTGAAATTTCGGCGGATACTTGATGTCAGAGAATGTTATGACACGATGTCGACACTAACAACACACACAATAAATTCAAACAGCAGTAAAGAACACAATAAATTGTTTACCCAGTTCAGTGTGTAACTACACCTATATCTGGGGGCTACCAAGGCAGGGAGGAAATTCACTATTAGTAGAATTAATTCAGGAATAAACCAACCAGTTTATCTCCTTCACTTAAAACCTACCCAATGCAACTTCAATCTAAGTCCTACTTAAACCTGAGTTCCTACTCACTCCCCCTCAATCACAGCAGTGATATCAACCTATTGATTAATTGAATTGTGAAGACACTCTTCAATAAACTATCTTGATTTTGCTTCAAAGCTTTAATCAAGAGACAAAATACTCGTGCTTCAAAGCTTTGAGTGATAAACTACCCTTACAAACAAATCCTAGTCTAAGGCACTTATCAATTGATAATTGCTTGGCTCACAAGAGTAACTAGAATTACACAAAATACAACCTTCTAAATCTTCAATACAGTTCAAGAAAGTAGAGTGGTTCTATTCCTATTATAGAAGCGACGAAACTTCGTTTGGGCTTCCATAATAATAGCTAGGGTTCACTTAATTAATCCTAAAAACTTGGTCTTATCAACAACCAATTTAGGTTTAACTAAGATTAACCTAACATCCACGTGAGCATGCAATCTAATAACAAAAAAACATAATAAAGCAGCTCAACAAACTTCCTGAAAAATCTCAGGAAAAAACAGATTCTGCAGAACAGAATGTCACACAGGATGTCATGACATCTGTTATGACATCAATCAAACTTCTGCAGAATTTCCAGCATAGCACTTGCTTCCAGATCTGAGTTGTACTTAAGCATCCTTGTCATGTAGGATTTATCTTCAAGCTCTAAATGTCATGACATTTATCAAGACATTACTATAGTCTAGTTTTACCAAAAAGTAATGCCAACTTAAAACACTAACAAAAATGATTTTTTAGAATAAATTTCTTATCTTTATTTTTCCTAATAAATGATTCCTGAAAATAAATTTTGACTCCGTGACAAACACACCATAATTGTTAAAAATTTGTGAGTAATTTTTTTATTAATAATTTTATATTTAAGAAATATTTTACATGACATGAAAAATGAATAAAAAAATCACATCATCATTTTTAAAATTCTAGGGATCAAAACAAATGACGACACTTCAACATTCTTTTATAAGAAATTACAAGGGATCAAAACTGTTTAAAATTAAAATTGAGGGACTGATTTTATGAATAGACTCAAACATGGACTTATAGAGGCAAAAATTTTGAGACTAAACTATTAATTGACTTAACTCATATTAGTGAAAGTCGCCACCACATTATATTGTTTTCAAAGAGAAATGGGAAATAACAAACAAAACTCAGACATTTTTAAAGCAAAAAAATTAATAAAAATGAGATCTAGGTACAGGGATTAATTATGCAAAAGAAATGTATTAGCACCCTAAACTTCTACGGTACTCCGCTGGATCCTCTTTGAAAATCTGTGTATTTGGCTAAAAGTTAGTATATACAAAATAGATTATGGGGATGAGAGAAGAATTATATTTTACATTTTTTGATTTGATAGAACTTTCAATGAGTTCTAGGCCTACATACCAAAAACGTGTAATGTCGAAATCAAAACTCATGTAGTTCGGGTAAAAAAGTCCAAAATTGGTGTGTTCATTTATTCTAAATGAAGAGAAAAATCGTTATTTTTAAGGAGAACACTCGCTTAATCGCCCACAAAATATGAGAAAAATGGACAATGTAGCAACATGTGGGTGAGTTTGAGAACGCCTCTAGTACTCAAGTGGAAAAGTAGACCATGGGGATAGGAGAGTGACGCCTCGACTATAAATGACTTATGTCTAATCTTGAAAATGATTTTAAAAGAAAAAAGGTGTGTGTTGGAGAAAAAATGTTTGAATGAGGTTGAATGTTTTTTAGTTTTTTTGAAAATGTGGTTTATCATTTAGTAAGAAAAATAAGTTTGAAAATAGTCATTTGACAAGGTCAATGTTTATTATGAAAATGGTTCAAGTTATAAAAAACAAGAAGAGTTTTGAAAAGGAGGGAGAAGATTTTGAAATTAAAGAAGATAGGAGAAGATGAAGAGATTATCCTAAAGAATAAAGTAAAAATTAGGGAAAGGAAAAGTCTAACCAAACAAGAAGGCAACACTTGACATAAAGAAGTCAATATATAATTCTCATCCTTTGGATAAAAAAATCAATCCAAATAAAATACTTAGACAAACACCAAGCCTTGGATAACTAATGCCTCCGATAAAATAAAGTCCACAAAAATTGGGCAGAGTAACAGTTGTATACAAAGTAATCTTCACTCACAGATGAGCATAAAAATAAAGAGGTACTATTAATGAAACATATACCTCTGATCAAACGATCTTCGCTTGATGTCTGGGTTCCAGCCAATGCAAATACCTTTCCACTAGATTGAGCCTTATTTGGTTTATGACACTGGGTACGGATGTGTCCTTCTTTGCCACTGTTGAAACATATTACTGCTTTGTGTTCACATTCAATTACCTCATGACCATTCTTGCCACAACTAAAACACATCTTAACCTCACTTGTGCATTCATTGATTATATGCCTGGTTCTTCCATATTTGTAACACTTAAGGTTAGAAGGAGCATCTCCCTCACTTGGCCTTCTATTATCAGTAGCCCTTTGTTTTCCTTTTCCAACTAAAGCATTGTAAGGCTTCCCACGATTCTGTTGTTGTTTGCCTCTCTTCTCAGTGACAATCTTGTAGTGAGCCTTACTGTATTCTTTATAGATTCTGCCATTATTCACCAAGTCATGGAACTTACGAATCCGATGATACCCAATGGCCTTCTTAATTTCAGAACACAAACCATTCTCAAACTTCACGCACTTAAAAAACTCAGTCTTCCCCTCAGTGTAATGAGGATAATAGTTCTTCAACTCCACAAATTTGGAAGCATACTCAGTCACCAATAAATCTCCTTGTTTCAGTTCTAGGTATTCAATCTCCTTCTTCCCACGAACGTCTTTTGGGTAATACTTTACCAAAAATTCCATATGAAACACAGCCCAAGTAATAGCCTCGCATGTTCCTTCCAGTCTCTAGCGAGTGACAACCTGTAACAACTTGGATTCCTCACAAGGCAATTCCGACACTATTACCTCACGATCTTCTCTACCCCCTTCACTAGTAGAGTTTTTCCTTCCGTGGGAATCGAACCCAGTACCCTGGGGTTCAAGTACATCTCATAATTAATAAAATCAGAGTGAATTAAAATTTTTAACCAACATCAAATAGGATGTAACATCATTCAACATCATAAAAATTTCTCAACATTTAACAATTTGATACATAACACGCATTTCAAATGAATCGACAACATCAATATCATAGTTCTCAAAAATTCCACTTCATTAATGCAACGGAAAAGAATCCATAAATTAATTCCAACATCATCAAATCATCATAAAAACAACCAAATATCAATTAAAAGAGAGTTTACATGTCTCCCAAAACTCCTAAAAAAACATTAATTAAATAAAACAAACGTTCATCCCCTGATGTTACATATCAGAGAAAAACCTGACTCAATCTACGCAATATGATGCACAACTCCATACCTTAAGAAATTATAATCTTGGTCACTTGTGCATTACCCACGTGGAGGCAACATTCAAACAGAAGGGGTGAGATATCATAACAATATAAATAAAAAATATGATAATGAATAGATAAAGTACGACATACATAATCATATTAATCACACTTCATGCATCAATACCAATACATGTCACAATTTCAACAATCACACCCAACAATTAAATAAATCGCATCTTGCTCACCAACAATATCATGAATGCAATGAGACCAACCTCACTGACTATATGCATGTGGTACCATAACAACATCACTATACCATTAAGGCTACACTGTCACTTGCCATTTATGCTATATCGTCACTTGCCATTAAGGCTACATCGTCACTTATGAACATGCATGGAACATAATATGTCATAATAATTTATGCAATGACACGGAACACTTCATATAATAGATCGATCACAGATCACTAATCACACATCGCTGTTCATACATCGTCGCAACATCATCACATCACAAAATCTCTTCAATTTCATCGGCGTATTCACAAATTCGCAATTACAACAAAACATAGGAACAAACAAAATATAACCTAAATCAGGAAATCATCTCATACTATTTTCAAATCATTTTTAATGAGTAAAAATACTTTTATCTTTCCGTAGAATCGAACGACACGTCAAAAAGTTACAAATTTTACAAGTTTTCAAAGATTGTTGTCAGCTTTAGTGGTGCTCGGGTACTGCATATAAGGTACCCGGTTACCACCTCACATTTTTTCCCACCGACCCAAAAAAAACACTAGTACCCGGTTACTGCGTATAGGGTACCCGGGTACACCTGTTGCAGAACCCAAAACTCTACAATTTTTGCAAATACGGTTTCCATTGTTTCAAAACCTAAACTTCCAATTTTCAACATGAAATAGAAGCAATTATTCTGCCAAACATACACCAATTACAATCATCAATTTGGGATTAGTTTATATCAACAAACATCAAGATTTTCACACTAATTCATCATCATTAATCATCACACATACAAACCACAAACACACCAAAACATACACAAGTAGGAATTTTATAATTATATAACCTTACTCTACCATAACCCATCACCATACAAATATGTAGATGTAATATTATTTTTTTATGAAATAGTAACATTTTAAACTAATTAGCTTCTTTTAAAAACTAAATATTTTCTATTTTTTCAAAACAGGGCACAATTTGAACCTGTAGTAGGTTTGACAATGGTACTATTCTCATCCATAATAATAATAATAATAATAATAATAATAATAATAATAATAATGTTTATTGACATATGTTAGGATTTAAGATTTAGAATTTAGGGTTTAATAATAATGATAAGGTGTATTGGCATAAGTTAGGTTTCGAATAATAGCAATTCCAAGAAAAAATGGAGGAATTAATTTTGAAAAAATGTCAAAAGTTTCGAAATTTTTATGAGTTTTATCTAAAATTTCAAAATTATATCGAAAATTTTGAAAAAATATTTGAAAATTTGAAATTTCCATGAATTTGTACAAGAAATTTCAAAATTAAATAAGAAATTTTTATAAAAATTTCGGATAAAAACTCATGAAAATTTTATCAAAAATTTCAAAATGCATATTTTCTAAAAGTTTGAATGAACTACTATAAATTTCATTGGACCATTTTATTTTACTTTTATCAGAACAATTAATCTAACACTTTGTATAGTAAATAATAATTGAAAATACTATTATCGGGTATATAAATTATTACCTGAACCCAATGGTTACCGTTGACTAAACCTATACACCAAATAGTAGGATTATGTGAAGGTGATGATGTCATAGGGAAAAATGTCAAGCAGGGATTGCCTAAATGAACAAGAATGACATTATAGCGGTTCGCTATCAAGTAACCCATGTCTGGTAGTGTCAAGCATTTCTCCTCTGGCTGTCTACCAGTGGACTGTATCATCAACCCGCTTCTCACTTTTGATAGTCTATCTCCGAATAACTTCTCATACAAACTCTTCTTGTCCCTTATTTCTATGTCCAACTCTCAACGAACCATTGTCCAACCATCATGACTATACCCATGCACCATTCAATGACTCTAAATCCACAATTACCATCTGATTCAACATCCACAATCTCCTGAATATATGATCTAAGAAATTAACATTATAAATATCAGTGCATTATAAATACATAACATAATAATAAACCTAAAATAATTAACACTATAAATATTAATGCATAATAAATATATATGACCTGATATGACTTGGAAACTGAAGAATGTATCTTGTTGTGCAGGCTTTTTTGATTTTGATTCCCTCTTTGATTGTGATTTCTGAGACAACTTTTGTGAAGTTTGAGATGCTTGTTCAACATACTCATGCTATGAAGGGTCCCTGTAAACATCATACCCAACTGGTTTCTTCCCTTTCTTCTTGACTCCTCCCTTGGTTTTTATTTTCTCAGGTGGTGGACATAAGGAAGTTGTTGTGGGGTAAACAATTTCACTACACCTGTTTTTTAATGCTCTTTTCCCAACAACATTTGATGATCTATACTTTCTCCATATTTCTTCCATTACATTATTCATGTCAATCTCCGATCCATCTTTTCCTTATGCCTGCAACTCACCTTTCATACTTAACTTCCTCCAAAGAACATGAACACTCTCAATAGGTATAGGTACACCATTAAGCACATATCTACCTAACTCACAAGCACAAGGTAACTCATAATTTGTTCTATGAATACACCCACATATTTCTCTAGAAGTTCCAACATAATCAACTCTCTTTAACTCTTGTGCAATGCGTCTCAAAGCAGCTCTAGAAACAAAACTATGCAGATTACCATACAATGGACTAACATGTGCATGCTCAACTTCATAAAAACTTTTTTGGAACGAAGCACAAATGTTGCCTATTTGTATCCTCAGGTTGTTGTTCATAGCTTCCCAACATTTGACCATGTCACCAAGACTATTTCCCAACATTTGCTTTAGCTTCCAATGAGAGGATTCAACCCTAAAAATGAATGTCTAATAAATATGTAACATGGTAAAAATAGGTAAATATTAATGCAAAATACATATAAAATATATTAATGCATAATATATATAAAAATATTAATGCGTAATATATATAAAAACCCTAATATTAATTCATAATATATATAAAAACATTGTAAATATTAATGCATAATATATATAAAAAATAATAAAAACAATAAAATAAAATACATACCGGTTAGTCGTGGTGTTGCCCAAATGAAGTACTCGATCAATCCATGCTCCAACGAATCTATGTCTATGTGGAATCAACCATGTGTCTGTTCACTGTGATTTCTGGTGAAACAACCGCTAGTCCTCCAAACTATCGAATAAGCTTTATGATTTTTATTCAATTCCTCTGGTAACTTGCAGGATCGACTAGATTGATCCTATGGGGTATTGGTCGTTTGGATAAACTTGATAACAAAATAAGTGTTCATGTTTAAGACTTGTATTTAGAGTGTTTTATATACGTGCAATGTATTCCGATCACAATGTTAAATGATTCAATGACATGATCAAGTAAAGTAACATAAAACTGATTCGAATAAGTAAATGCATAAAGGTTCGATTTGCAAAGAAATGTATAAATGCAGGAAAATGTAAATTGCTCTTAAAGATAAAAGACTTTTAATGTAAAAGCATGAATATAAAAGCATGAAATGTAAAAGACAAGAATGTAAAAGACATAAATATGAAAGATTTCTGGAAAACAAGAACGTTAATGTAAAGAGTTTCTGAAATGTAAAAGACTCCAAAATAAAAGAAACATTTAAATGCAAGGAAAAGTTAAATGACTTTGATTGTAAAGAATTTAAAAGACATTGATGCAAAGATAAAGGATAACTGGAAAGATAAAGATATTCTACTGAATAATAAAGGTTTTGGTGCAATCATATGTACATCATTCGAGCATTCGTTTCTCTAGCCATGTGGTATTTTGAATGTTTACTGAATTTTTGTACAATAGATATGACACACGAAATCCTAACACTAAGACTTCTATTTATACTACTTCGACCATAACGGTCTGACTTATGAGATCTTGCCACGTTCAGAACATGCAGGACACTGCGCTTCTCTAGCTTCCACGCGTCTTCGAACCGTCTCCAGCACATATATTCTAACTTCCAATTATCCCGCTCGCTTTTGAATTTCAAATGCTTTGGCCACTTCGTTTCGAACTCACTTCTCAGACACAACCCTACTACCACTTCGAAGCTTCCTTCATATGTATCATCATAATTGCCATTCGAAGCTCCAAGTTTCAGTACGTCCATTCGAATAGCCAATTCTTTCATTCCGAACTGTGACATTCACTTTGTTCCAATGAACACTAACATCATTTCGTTTCGAGCTCAATGATTCCATTTCGACTCATATATATCAAAATCTTCAGCCAACAAAATGCCCCTTTAAAATATGTATTTCGAACCACTTTCTGAGAAATACTTATTTTAAACATATTCACAAGATTTTGATGTGACTTTGAGTAATCATGATACTGTGTATGACTTCCACTACGTCAGTCACGACGTCTCTTGGGTTTCCGAACCGCTTCAAAACAGTTGCCACAGCATGGTGCGGTTATTAAAGACAATGATTATCTTTAATCACGCTTGTTACCAATGTTCACTTTACGCCACCTCATTCCGTATCCAATCCACGACCTCCACGTACCTGGGCTTTAGTTGATGAGTGCTTCAACTTCCTTACTATAAAACTAAACAGCTTTAGTTTTTTACTCTTTTTCCACACTCTGAACTCTTTTCTTCCTCTCTTCTCGTTAAAAACCCCAAAAGCTCTTAACAACTTCCAACAATGTCTTCAACAACATCCCAGATGAAGAAGATTTCCAAGAAGAAAAGCAAGAACGCTGGAACGATCATGGAAAGCAAAGTCGGTATTCACGAAGGTCAATTGGTACTTATTCCCCAAGGAATCTCCAAGGAACAAGAACTCCTATACTTTTCTCAGGTATTAATCCCAACCAATGCTGCTGGAAAGAGGTTTGCCCTAATGGCCCTCTTACATTCTTTGAAATCCTGAAAGATACCAGAACAATCTTTCCTGTTTGTTATGATTTTAAACCTCTGTTTAATAAGATGGAAACCCCTAGGTTAGGAACTGAAAATGTGAATGAATCATCTACTTCGAAAAACATAGAAACCTCTGATGCTCCCCCAAAAGACCCTTTTATCCTGGATTATGTTAAAAGCAATTTTAAGCCGTTTCGATCTTGCCCTACCCCTGACGCAGCTTACCAAAACTGGTTTACTAAGGTAGAGGCTAAGAAATCCCACCAATGGGAGGAGCTAGGAATCTACAATCTAATCAAGTTGTCGAAACCAGGCTTCACCTATAGCCATCCCTTGTTATTTGCATCCTTGTACTTTTGGGATAGTACTTATAATACCTTTCACCTTCCTGGAGGGATGATCACACCCACTTTCTTCGATATAGCAGCTATCACAGGCTTATCACCAGTAGGAGAGACATATATTCCTGACTCTGAAGAATATTCAAGTATTATTGATTTCGAGGTCAAGTTGACCAGCTTCTCAAAGTTTATCAGTCATTATCACGCTGAAGGTGATAGTGTATCAGATGTAGAGCATATCGCCTTCCTCACTCTTTGGTTATCGAGATATGTGTTTTGCAGTAGGTCACTACAAGTAGCCAGTAGGTTTATTCCTCTAGCTAGAGATCTACATGAAAATAGGAGAATTTGTTTGAGTGAGCTCTTACTCGTTGATCTCTATGAAAGTTTGAGATCAGCTGTTTCGAGTCTGAAATCTCACACTCTTAAGAACATCTTGCTAGCTGGCCCCTTCTGGTTACTCCAGCTATGGCTTAATGCCATGTTCGAATCTTCGTTATCCACCGTTGATACCATTGTTGAGCAAGATCCAGAAGTAGCGGATCGAAATGTTGAAGGCACAAGGCTGAGAAGACTGACTCCAAATGATGATAAGGCTGATTTCCAAATTCTATTCTCACAGTACATCATGATCTTTTCTAAAAGGCATAAATTTGAGGAGACTATGGCGCCTTTTGCTTCGAGGACTCATGGACCATCATGGTTCACCATGTCCCTTTCAGAAGCTGCTAAGAGTAAAGAGATCCAAGACATCTGGAAAGCCTTCTTGCTCCCAAGACTAATCTCCTCAAGAATCACTCCAACCAAGAACCAAATCCTTCTGTTTGCCTATCAACCCAATTTCGTTTCAAGACAATTCGGTTTATGTCAGTTAATTCCTGAACCCCTTTTTCAAACCCAGAGTGCCATTACTTCTGGTCGAACTTTCAAGGCCAGAGAAGCTAAGCTGCAACAGGAACAATATCAAGATTTCGCTCAATTTGAATTAACTCCTTTTGAACCAACTTATTTTTCATCAAAGGGTTTTCTGGATTGGTGGACTAAATTCTACCAGTCTTATATGTTTGATACTCTCACCATCCAAAAGAAACTAACTGCTGCGTTCGATGTGCAGGTACACAAAAAGAAAGGTATGTTCACTCATGCTCAAGAGATTAGGGCTTTTCAGAATTACTTCGAAACTACTTATGATCCTACACGCTTGGAGACCACTGTGTATCGAGCGTCCCAAACCTTGAAGGAAAAATTTAAAGAAAAAGTCTCTAAGTTCAGACTTCCTTCCGGGTTGTCACCTGAGGATAGGTATAGGTTGGTGTTAGTGTTTTTAAGTTGGCATTATGTTTGGTAAAACTAGGCTTTAGCAATGTCATGATGGATGTCATGACATTCAAGAGATTGAAGATAAATCCTACCTGCTAAGGATGTTAAAAGACAGCTCAGAACTGGAAGCTAAAGCTGTGCTGGAAATTCTGCAGAAAACAGACTGATGTCATAACAGATGTTATGACATTCAGTGTGACATTTTGTTCTGCAGAATCTGTTTGTTCCTGAGATTTTTCAGGAAGTTTGTTGAGCTGCTAAATATTGTTTTTCTGTGTTATTAGAAAGCATGCTCACGTGGCTGCTAGGTTAAACTTAATTAAACCTAAATTGGTTGTTGAAAAGACCATGTTTTTAGGAGTAAATTAAGTGAACCCTAGCTATCTTTATGGAAGCCCAAAACTTGGACTGCTCTGGGGTTCCAAATCTAAATGGAGTGTTGCTGGTAAAAGGCTTGACTGCTAACCTCATAAGCATAAGTCAGCTATGTGATATGGGATTCAAAGTTAACTTCACCAGGTCTGAATGTCTTGTAATCAATGATAAACAAGAAGTAGTTATGAGAGGAATCAGATCAAAGGACAACTGCTACATGTGGGAATCTGAGAACACCAACCTCTCTTCTGTGTGCTCTACAGACAAGGATGAAAAGGAGGTAAAACTATGGCATCAAAAACTTGGACATTTGCATCTCAGAGGGATGAAAAAGATCATCACTATGGAGGCTGTCAGAGGGATACCAAAACTCCATATTGATGAAGGAAGAGTTTGTGGTGAATGTCAAGTTGGAAAGCAAACCAGAATGTCACACCCAATGTCTAGACATCTGACCACTTCCAGAGTGCTGGAGCTGCTTCATATGGATTTGATGGGGCCTATGCAGGTTGAGAGTCTTGGTGGAAAAAGATATGCCTATGTTGTTGTGGATGACTTCTCCAGATTTACATGGATAAACTTCATCAAAGAAAAATCTGATGTGATTGATATCTTTAAAGAGTTATGCAAAAGACTTCAAAGAGAGAAGGAAAGCTGTATTATCAGAATAAGAAGTGACCATGGAAAGGAATTTGAGAACAACAAGTTTGATGAATTCTGTTCCTCAGAGGGGATCAATCATGAGTTTTCTTCTCCTATAACACCTCAACAAAATGGAGTTGTAGAAAGAAAGAATAGGACTATACAGGAATCTGCCAGAGCAATGATTCATGCTAAGAAACTTCCTATTCACTTTTGGGTGAAGCTATGAATCTGACTTGCTATGTTCAACAGGTTACCTTAAGAAGGGAACTTCTTCCACTCTATATGAATTATGGAAGGAAGAAAACCAAGCTGTGAAATACTTCCATGTGTTTGGTAGCAAATGCTACATTCGACGGATCGTGATCAAAGAAAAAATGGACTCTAAAAGTGATGAAGGCATTTTTAGGATACTCCACTAACACGAGCATATAGGGTATTCAACTCTAGAACCCAAGTTATGATGGAGTCTATTAATGTCATTGTTAATGATCATCATCGGGACACAATGTCCCATATGATGTTGAGACATGGTTTGAGACATCACCTCCAACACGACAAGGAAGATGTACCAATTCCTACTCCACCAAATTCGAACGGAGGAAGAAAACAAAGATCCTTCCATCGAATTGAAAGATCATCAAAGGATCTCATCATTGGAGATCCAACCAAGGGTGTTGTTACAAGGTCCAGAGAAACTGTTTCAAATTCTTTCTTCGTGTCAAAGATATAGCCAAAAAATGTTAAAGAAGCTCTATGTGATGAATTTTGGATTGGAGCAATGCAAGATGAATTGAACCAGTTCAAGCAACATGAAGTATGGGAATTAGTTCCTAGACCAGAAGGAACAAATATCATTGGTACAAAGTGGATCTACAAGAACATGTCTGATGCAGAAGGGACTGTCACTAGGAATAAAGCAAGACTTGTTGCTCAGGGTTACACTCAGGTTGAGGGGATTGACTTTGATGAGACCTTTGCACCAGTGGCTAGACTGGAATCTATCAGGCTTCTACTAGGGGTTGCTTGCATTCTGAAATTTAAATTATTTCAGATGGATGTGAAAAGTGCCTTCCTAAATGGCTACTTGAATGAGGAAGTATATGTAGAACAGCCTAAAGGATTTGTGGATCCAAGTTATCCTGATCATGTCTACAAATTAAGGAAAGCCCTATATGGACTAAAGCAAGCTCCTAGGGCCTGGTATGAAAGGCTGACCAAGTTCCTTACAGACAAAGGCTACAGAAAAGGAGGCTTGGATAAAACTCTCTTTGTCAAGAATGAAGGAGGAAAGATAATGGTTGCTCAAATTTATGTGGATGACATAGTCTTTGGTGGAATGTCAGACTCAATGGTGAAACATTTTGCCAATCAAATGCAAGCTGAGTTTGAAATGAGTCTTATGGGAGAGTTGACCTACTTTCTTGGACTGCAAGTCACTCAGATGGAAGACTCAACATTCCTTTCACAGAGAAAATATGCAAGGAATATTGTCAAAAAGTTTGGAATGGAGAATGCCAGCCATAAAAGGACTCCTGCTCCCACACATGTGAAGTTGTCCAAGGACACAAATGGTGAAAAGGTAGACCAAAGTTTGTATAGAAGCATGATAGGAAGTTTGTTGTATCTAACACCCAGACGACATTGCATTTGTTGGGGTATGTGCAAGATACCAAGTGAACCTAAAGTGAGTCACATTAACCAAGTAAAAGAATTCAAGTATGTGAGTGGAACTGTAGCTATGGTATCCTGTATTCCATGGATGTGAACCCATTTTGTCGGTTATTGTGATCTTGTTGGGCTGGTAGTCTTGATGATAGAAAAAGTACCTCGGAGGATGCTTCTTCTGGGAAACAATCTTGTTTCTTGGTTCGAAGAAGCAAAGCTGTGTCCTTGTCCAAAGCTGAATACATAGCGGTAGCAGTTGTTCTCAAATAGTCGGATGAAGCGATCTTGTCGAGTATAATGTCACACGGATGTCATGACATTGTCTGTGACAATCTAAGTGCTATTAATATTTCAAAGAATCCTATACAACACAGTAGGACTAAGCACATTGACATAAGACATCACTTCATCAGAGATCTTGTGGAGGAGAAAGTGATTAAACTGGACCATGTAGTCACTGAATTGCAATGGTGACATTTTACTAAAGCTCTTGATGCTAGTCAATTTGAAAATTTAAAGAACAAGCGGGCATTTGTCAATATGAGGAATTGTAGCAATTAAAATTGCTTACAAAGAGGAGAAGAAACCGGGTATTTCAAATAAATATGAATGGGTCATTTCTTTATTTCCCTCTTAGTTTTAAAGGTTTCAAGAATATCAAGAGACACCTCCATATAATAACCTCTCTTATTGAAAGTATCATTTCCTCTCCACCCACAAGATACTTTCAAATTCTCTGTCAATTCCTCAATATATCCCATCGAAATATGTCTTCTTCATCCTCTTCTTCCCAAGACTCTGACTGTTCATCTCCCACCATGGCTGAGATTAGGGCATTTGCTGAAGCCATGAATATTGAACCTGTGAAGGTCTCCCCTCAGCGTTCAATGGCAACTGACTCTCAGAATCAGCATGCACGGAATGATCAAGGTTCATCAGCGTCTACTGGTAAGACTACTGCCTCTTCTGTTCCCCCTGAGATAAGAAATAGGGAAGGTACCAAGTATGTAGAAAAAGCCATTGCTAGGATAGTCACCAGAATCCTAGACGAACATCACTCTGTTCCTGGAATTTTTGTTCCCCTTAATCAAAGACCTGCTAGCCCTAGTTTAACAGATGATCCAGATGTCACAAAGAATGTCATGACATCTGATGATCACGTCCAGGCAACTCATGTGGACCCTGATTCTTCTGCTGATTTCCCTGTCAAAGCAAAGGGAGGTATTTCTGGTTCTCAAGATGAGCAAATAACCAGAACTGGAACTTCCTCAAAGAAGTATAGAGCTAAATTTGCTGGCTGTTCAAAGTGCAAAAGGACACCAATGGCCAAGAAAAGGAAAGCTCCTGAACCTGCAAAGCCTGAACAAGCTTCTGATAAGGCTGATGATGCTGATACTGCTGACAATGAAGATATCTCTTCAGCAGAGAAGAGCAACTAATTAAGTTCTTTGTGTTGCTTCCATTTTGATTTGTCAATTTTACATCAATTTTTTCTCTGTTTTGATTTTGTATTTTCTCATTTGTGCTTCTTTTGGATGATTGTAAACATTGACAGATGTGTATCCTGTATACCAATCTGGTACTTAATTATTTTGGTATACTTGTTTTTAATTGTTTGATTAAAAGTTTGGGAACTTGTATTGTTTCCTTTGGCCTTTATGGCTAAAAGGGAGAAGAACTACTATATAACATAGTATGGGACTTTGGGAAATTGTATGCCTCTGTTTAAAATTTTGTATATGGGGCAATTGTGGAATTGTGGGATTTTGTATGGGTAGAATTTATCTTCTCTAAGTTCTAGTTACTTAAAGCTTAGGAAAGCTTAGAACTAGTTTATTGTCTTCTTGCATAGGTTCTCGATGTGTTAGGTAGTTTTAGCCAAAATGTGCCAAAGGGAGTTTGTTAGTGTTTTAAGTTGGCATTATGTTTGGTAAAACTAGGCTTTAGCAATGTCATGATGGATGTCATGACATTCGGAGATGAAGATAAATTCTACTGCTAAGGATGTTAAAAGATTTCAACGGAAGCTAAAGTCTGAAAGTGCATAAAGCAGTGATGTCAAGATGTTATGACATTCGATGTGACATTCTGAGAATCTGTTTGTTCTGAGATTTTTCGGAAGTTTGTTGAGTTGCTAAATATTGTTTTTTATTAGAAAGCATGCTCACGTGGTGCTAGGTTAAACTTAATTAAACCTAAATTGGTTGTTGAAAAGACCATGTTTTTAGGAGTAAATTAAGTGAACCCTAGCTATCTTTATGGAAGCCCAAACGAAGTTTCGGATGCTTCTATAAAGGAAAAGAACCCTTACAAGTGTTGCACCCTTTGAATGTATTGAAGAGATAGCGACTTGTGTTTGTGTCTTGTTAGGATTTATAATGTTGTAATTGTGTAATTCTAGTTTCTCTTGTGAGCCAAGCAACTATCAATTGATAAGTGCATTGGACTAGGATTTGTTGTAAGGTAGTTTATCACTCAAAGCTTTAAAGCACAGTGTTTGTCTCTTGATTGAAGCTTTGAAGCAAGATCAAGATATTTTATTGAAGTGTGTCTTCACAATTCAATTAGTCAATAGGTTGATATCACTGCTGTGATTGGGGAGTAGTAGGAACTCATATCTAAGTAGGACTTAGGTAAAAGGGTCATTGGGTAGTGATTAAGTGAGAAGGTCATCAATGGTGTGTTGGGTCTTCTTAATTGATCTGCTAATAGTGAACTTTCTCCACGGCTTGGTAGCCCCGGATGTAGGTTTGTTGAACCGAACTGGGTGAACAACTTATTGTGTTATTTTGCTTCAGTATTCTTGTGTGGATTGCTAGCATAGTGTCAGATACTGTGTCATAACATTCTCTGTGACATCAAGTATCTGCTGCCAGGAATTTCAGTTGGCACTCGAAATGCATCCACCTAAGTTTCCTAGATTACCTACCTCAGAGTTGGCTCTGGCTTGGTTTCCCCCATACCCTTGGTGGTTGACTTGCAAAGAGATGTTCAAATACAAATCTCAAAGGAAACTAAAGCCATCTGAGACTGTGACATGGGCTCGACATTGGCTCCATAATTTCCCAGGGCATCTTCGCTATGACCTTTACGCCATGTCGATTCTTTCGAATGAAGGCGCAGGTGCGAATGCTTGGGAAATCCCCAAATAGTTCTTACTTTCTTTATTTTAACATTTCGTCTTAATTGTTTCGATTTTCAGCCATCAGGATAAAGACTGTTGCATCGAAGACCAAGGAAGGAAGTAGTTCCCAACAAATTATCGACGTCGATGACAATGTGCCCCAGATAATCCCAACAATTACTCCTGCAACAACTACAACAACCATCGCTCCAACTCCAACAATTGCTCCAACTCCAAAGGTAATCCATTTATTCTGGTATTTTGAATAGACTTGAATTTATGATTGAAATCTAACTCATGTTTGCACCATTTCAGACTAGTAAACTCCCACCAACCACTCCAAAGAAGCGAAAGCCTAGTACCACTGGGAAAGATCCCAAGGTTGGGGGAAGTTCACCAACGGCTTCGAAGAAGAAGCAAAATAAAGATGTTCCAAAAGATACTAACGTCTCTGGACTCGACTCCAGGGATGCTTCTCCCTTACCAAAATCCAAAAATCCACCTTCGACCTCCAACGTAATGTTGGAACATATTGACAGCAATATCTCTTCAGATAATCCACATGTGAGTTGAGTTGGAATTTTTTAACAAAGATAGTTATTCATACCTTAGTGCAAGTTTTAATCTTTCTTTGTTTGTATAGGATGATTCAAATCCAATCCCTACTACTTCGACTCCTCCATCCAAAGCAGCTGCTCCAATCCATTCTTCTCCTCATGGGGATTCAAGTAATCTAGTGCAGAATAAGAGATCCTCCAATATGGCGGTTCCGATTGGGGCTTCAGAGCGACCAGATGATCAAGGCATTTCACCTCCTCTCAAGGATACAATTGAAACAACGCTTGAAGATGCTGCAGAAGTGCCTCCAGAGATTCCTCATCCAAAATCTCCTCTCAAGATTCCTCAAGAAAGTGAAAAAGTCACCCAAGTTGAAGAGGAAAAGGCTTGCCCTTCTCAAGAGAGCGAAGATTCTAGTGAGGAAGGATCTGAGGACGAAAGAGGAGAAGAGGCTCAAGGTGATTCGAGCGAAGGAATGGATGATCATCGATGGTCGAAATGGATGTTACTCCATTGCATGGAGCTTTGAGTCTTCCCAATGTCAAGGGAGTTAGCCTCTTGAAATGACCCTATTGGGTATATGAAGGCTAAGCTAGCTCCAGCTCCCTTCGAAACGATTCAACGCCCGATGATAGGGTTGTACTTCTTCACAAGATTAGGAAGACAATCCTTGATGTGGATCTATTCAAGTACTCAAGAAAGATAGTACAACCCTTTATTATGAAGGGACTTCTTAATCAAGTCGACCTCACCAACTGTTCTCTGGAAGTTAGTACCATCCTATTTGAACTTCAATCTTTGCTAGACAACGTGACTGGGTGTCTCCTCCAAGATGAATCTGCTACCAATAAGGTCCAAGAGAAGCGAGCTGCAATGGATGCTGCTTATGAGCATGCTTCGAAGCTTTCTAAAGAAGCTGAAGAGCACGCCATGCATATCAAGCAAGCTAAAACTGATTATGAGCTTTGAGCTCAATCCATTCTTCTCTGGGAGAAGCAGATTCAAGAACTTCAACACAAAATTAAGGAGGCCCAACAGCAACAGATGGCCTATGAAACCAACACTTTTGGCAATCGATTCGAAGAGCTCCTCAATAAAGGACTTGCAGAAACGGAAGCAGCTGAGCAACTTAAGGGTGAAGTTGCTATCCTAGAAGGAGCCAAGCACTTCACTCAACAAAGGCTTGAGTCTTTTCGGAGTATTTTCGATCGATTAAGGAACAATGCCCATTTCTGAAGATTGTTTGTTTAATGAATCTTGTATTTCGTTTGAGTATTTGTCTGTAATACCTAAACAATGCCATCTTGGCAATTTATATCACCATTTTGGCATTTCTTTATATTGTTATGATTACGTTGTTATTATTCGAATCTCCTGCAGGCGTGACTTATATTTCTTTAAATATTTCCCATTAACCTTTAAGATTCGTTTATCATCATTTACTTCTTCAATCTCATATGCATTGTTTGAAAATGTTTTTACTACTCGAAAGGGTCCTTCCCAATGAGGTGACCACTTACCTAATGCTTTATTTTTCTTGTCCATGGGCAATATAACTTTCCAAACTAAGTCATTAATCTTGAATGTTTTACCTTTCACCCTTTTGTTATATGCCCTGGCCACTCTTTCCTTTTGCCTCATCAGGATTTCCAATGCATGCAATCTAACTTCATCCAACTCAACTAACTCATTCATCATCATTTCCCAATATAATGAAGATGAGATTTCATTTTGTCTTTGAATTGACCGATTGTAGATGAATTTCTCTTGGTAAGCGCATCATGACCAAATGTTAGTTGGAAAGGTGTGGTGTTAGTAGCTTCTTTAGGAGATGTTCTACAGGCCCATAGTATTTGGTCTAAAGTCTTATGCCAATTCCTTGGCTTTTTACCAACATGTTTTTTTATCAAACCTATTATTACTTTATTGGCTGCTTCGACCTGACCATTTGCTTGAGCATAGTATGGTGTTGATGTTAGCAATTTAAACCCCATCTCTTGGGCAAATTCTTGCATCTTCCTACCAGTAAACACAGAACCTTGGTCTGTGGTTATGCTCTCTGGCAATCCGAACCTATAGATAATCTGTTTCTGTATGAACTCAATAATAGCCTCTTGATCTACAGCTATTAATGGTATTGCTTCGATCTACTTGGTAAAATAGTCTATTCCTACCAAAATATATTTCTGACCTTTAGATGAAGCAGGATTGATTTCTCCTATTAAATCTAATGCCCATCCTCTAAAGGGCCATGGTTTAATGATCGAATGCAACTCACTGGCAGGAGCATGTTGAATCCCTGCATGTTTCTGGCATTCTTCACACCCTTTAGCAAAATCTATACAATCCTTGAGCATAATGGGCCAGTACATACCATATCGAAATAGCAACCATTTCATTTTATGGCCTGCTTGATGTGTCCCACATGCCCCATTGTGGACCTCTGATAATGCTAGATATGCCTCATTTTTTCCTAGGCATTTGAGTAATACGCCTTCTTGGGTCTTTTTGAACAATTCATTTCCCATAAGGACATATGATAATGCTCTATATTTTATTTTTCTGTCAACATTTAGTGTTGGATTTTCTAAATATGCTACTAACGGGCTTCGCCAATCTGTATCTGATAAGGTATTTATGGCTAATACTTCGAATCCATCTTTATCACCACAACCTAATTTAATATTTTCCAAATCTGATGGTATGAGTCTAGTAGCCATAACCCTGCCTCTTATTTCGACCAAATCCTTAAAGTTTTTGGCAGAAACTTTATACCCTGAAGCCAATTGTGCTAAGTCATTTGCTTCTTGATTTTCTATTCTGGGTATATGTTAAATATCCATGTATTCGAATTTCTTGAGTAGCCTATTAACTATGACAAAGTATGTCATCAGGTTTTCCTTTATGCATTTGTACTCCTTTGTTATCTACTTGACTACTAACTCTGAATCACCTTTAATTTCGACTCTAGTTGCCCCCAATTCCAAGGTTGCATTTCGACGTAACCCATGACCGGGTTTTCGACCAGTGAATGGTCCATAATGAAATCAGAAATTACTTGACCTTTCACAGCTCTTAAAGGCATGAAAGTCAAAGAATATTCTGTCAAGGCTAGAGCCCATTTACCAACTCTGCTATGCATTATTGGTTTTGAAAGCATGTGTTTGATAACATCGAAATGAGATGAAACATAAACATCAACAGGCTTTATATAATACTTAAGTTTCATACAAGAAAAGTATAAACAAAGACATAGCTTTTCTATATTGCTATATCTAGTTTCTGCATCATTCAATACCCTACTTAAATAATATATGGCTCTTTCGATGCCATTACTATCTTCTTGTGCTAACATACTACCTATAGTAGATTCA
Source organism: Vicia sativa (assembly GCA_021764765.1). Classification (NCBI taxonomy): domain Eukaryota; kingdom Viridiplantae; phylum Streptophyta; class Magnoliopsida; order Fabales; family Fabaceae; genus Vicia; species Vicia sativa. Next base: position 24,865,140 of record CM038794.1, on the reverse strand, counting down.
GAAGCAGATATATACAATCTCATGGGCTTTCCCCATGAGGGTGGAGACAAGATAGGAGGCTGAGAGAGATATCTTTTGATATGGTCAAAGGCCTCTGATGTGCCGTCCACTCAAGGCTTGGCCTTGCTTTAAGCGAAGTAGTGGAGAGAAAGCTTGAGTCCTTCCACTTAGATTCGAAATGAATCTTCTGAGAAAGTTAATCTTCCCCAGCAAAGATTGCAGCTCCCTTTTCGATGTGGGTGCTTTAGTCTCCATGATGGCTTTGGTCTTATTCTGGTTGATTTCGATTCCTTTTTTATGAACCATAAAGCCAAGGAAATCTCCAGCCTGCACAAAAAATGCACATTTAAGGGGGTTCATTTTAAGCCATGTTTTCTCATTCTTTCGAATGATTGGCTCAAATGATGCAAATGGGTTTCTGGATATAGATTTGATGACTATATCATCAATATACACCCATAAATGTCTCAATAAAATCATGGAAGATTGAATTCATTGCTCTTTGGTAAGTTGCCCACATTTTTAAACCAAAAGGCATCACTACCCATTCATAGGTGCCTAAGGCTCTGGGCAGCGAAATTTGTCTTAGCAACATCTTCTTGACAATAAAAATCGATTATAACCAGAATATCTATCTAGCATACTTAGGTATTTGAATCCTGCAGCAGAGTCTATTAACATTTCTGCCACAGGCATAGAGTATTGATCTTTGGGGGTTGCAGTATTTAAATCCCTAAAGTCTATGCATATTCTCAGAGAACCATTTTTCTTAATAACAGGTACTATATTTGCTGACCATTCGACATACCTTGTGGTTCTGATGAATTTGCAACGCAGCAACCTTTCAACCTCAGCTTTGATCTTTGTGAGCACTGCTGGCGCGAATCTTCTGGGAGTTTGCTTGATGGGCTTCTTGCCATCCTTAATTGGAAGTCTGTGCTCCACTAACTCTCTTTTCAAACCAGGCATTTCTTCATAGTCCCATGCAAAGCAATCTTTGTTTCTCTTGAGGACTTCGATCGCCTCTTGCTTGAAGCTTGGGCTAAGTTTTGCGCTTATGTAAGTTATTCTTTTTGTGTTGTCATCCCCCAAATTCACCTCTTCGAGCGGATCCTGTGCTAACATTTTGGCACCTGAGTTTGTAGGATCCTTCTCGAAGCCCAGGGGTTCTTTGTCATAGATGGCATCAAGCCTTTGATCTATTTCGTTTCCTTCACAGGGTGAATCTTTCGAACCATTCCCTTCCATCTCAACTATATTATCTATTTCAGCCTCTGAAGCCGCTTTCCATTCATTCTCAGCCATATAGGCCAAAATCCTTTCGAAGAAGGAAGACTCAATCATGAGCAAGGTTGTCGAACTCTCAGCCTGCTGGCCGTCTTTGCGAAATGCCTTCGACTCCTTCATCTCCTTTAATTATCTTCCTATCCCAGTACATGCCATCATGGCGAAGGGTCATATAGTAGTGTGCATCTCTTGTTTCGTTCATTTCGTCACTTGGGGTACAAGGGGCTATTCTTGCCAGGTACTTGTCATAATTCCTCTTGTTGACTAGATTGACTGTTGTCATAAAGTAACTCTGGTCCGCTTCGATATTCTCCACTATACCATCTTCTCTCCACAGAACTAACCTCTGGTGCATTGACGAAGGAACTGGCCCTACGCCATGAATCCACTCTCTTCCCAGCAGCAAGTTATAATTGGCCTTAGCTTCGATCACCATGAACATGGTGAGCCTGCAGCTCGATCCGACGGTTAAATCCACTTGCACCACCCCCAACGTTTGACCTACTTTCCCTTCATAATTGGATAGGACCATGTTGTGTGGTTTGACATCACCCTCTTGTATTCCTAACTTTTTCAGCATGAATTGAGGCATTAAATTAACTGCAGCGCCTCCATCCACTAAGACCTTGTTCACATCATGGGCTCTTGCCTTTGCTCGAATGAACAATGGCTTCAAATGATTCTTCATTGCTGGCTCTGGGTGTTCGAAGAATGCGTTCTGCTCTTCGACCGCGCCGTTATCCATTACATAGTAGCAAACTGGTCTGTGTTTCATCAAATCTATGGTATCCTCTTCCTCATGCTCTTCGATTTCGGTCTCCTGTCCAAACTCAGAAGGTAGTATAGATACCATGTTACAGTGTAAGTTGAGTGAGGACTCCCCCTCTGATTTGAAGTTATCTGTCAGCATATCCTCGTCTTCTTCTGGACGTGGAGTGTACTCTTTCGATTCATCTGGTTGTGTTTCAGAGAAAAGCCTCCTACTAACTGGAGGTTTGTCTTCAGGTGGATTGTTCGTTATTGGTTTGTTGGTACTTGACACTTCTTTGTTGCTGGTCGAAGCTGCTCCTTTGTCTGCCAAAGCTTCCCTTTCAGCCTTTCTAATTCGCTGTTGCCTTCGCCATTGGGACCTTGACATGGGATTCTTACCTTTGTAGTTTTCTAGTCTCAATTCTTCTCTCTTCGCAGTGTTGAATTGTCTCCTGTATACCATGGCGTGACGTGCATTTCGTTCATTACCTCTCCATTTATCCTTCCCCTTATTGGTTTTGACTTGCGACCATTTGTGCATTGGTACTCGGATTTTGAGCGTCACCCTTGAGCACCTTTTGGATAGGGGCTATCGTTGAGTATGATTACCCTCGAGTGTTGACTCATCGACAAACCTCCTTGTGATTCCAGCAGGCGAAGGAATAGTTTGAGCGCTCCACCATGTTACGGTCGTATCTTCTTGAGCACCTTGGGCCGTCGGGCACTTGGTTGCCTTTGTGACGAACTAAGAACTCAACAAACTCTCCCACTCTGGGTAGCATCGAATAATTGGTTGTCTTGGCCCAATTGACTCGATTCTAGCCCTTTGTTTCCTCTTGAAATCTGCGGCAATCCTCGGTTGCGGATGATCTTGCATCTGGGACATAGCATCATTTCAGCATTTCCCTTGTGGCACAACATGAGATAATCTTTGAGGGTGGTATCTGCCATAGCCATCCTCCATTTTGTACTTTTCCTTTTCTAGGTACCTTGCCATCTCTGCGATCTCGGGGTCTCTCCATATCCACCATATTGACATCTACATCCTCCCCTTTTTCGACATCATCTCCCCATCCTGATGGTTTGACATCTTCAATTCGAATCTTTGAACTCTCTGGGGCAGAGTATTTTACCAGGTAATCAAATTTTCCACTGGGTTCCCCTAAGGTATCCCAGATTTTCTTCTGAGGAATGCTAGCATCTCCATTCTCCCCTTTTGTATCATCATCTCCCCATCCTGTGGGCTTGACGTCTTCGATTGGAATTTTCGAACTCTCTGGAGTAGAATATTTCACCAGATAATCGAACTTCCCACTGGGTTCTCCCAAGGTATCCCAGATTTCTTTTTGAGGAGAGGCTGGTTTTGTGATCTTTACTCTCTCCAATTTTAGCCTTAGGCCTTCAGTGGCCTGTGTCAAATCTTGCTTCTGGTCTTCCTGGCCCTCAGTAGCCTGGATCTCTTTCGAAACAACAGATGGCACTGTTTCGGTCGAAGCCTCTAGTTGTCTGTGGACGTCCTCAGTGACTCCATTGTTGACTTCGACTAACACCCAATTTCCATCCTCAGTGCTTTCTTCTCCTAATGGAGTGGTTTCTTGGTCTGCTTCCACCATGTTGATTTCCCCAATGCCCGAAGGCTCAGAGTAGTTGGTGTCTGCAACATCCAGAGGGTCTTCGTCTACTTTCATTTTTGGTTTGTCAGCAAACTTTAATCTTCCTTCTTTAATTGCATTTTGAATTAGATCCCTGAAAAGAAAACACTGTGAGGTCTTGTGGCCTAGAAAACTATGATATTTACAAAATCCTCTTTTCTTTCTTTGATCTAAAGGAGGTATTTTGACATTTGATGGCACAATTAATTGGCCATCTTTGACAAGCAAATCGAAAATCTCGTCACACTTTGTTACATCGAAGGTATATACCTTCTTTGGGAACTTGTCACTTTTCTCATTTTCAATAATTTCTTTCCCTTTTGTGGGGACTAATAGTTTTCAAGAGTAAGGTGGAGCCTGTTTTAATTTAGCGAGATCTATTTCGACCTCTTCGAATTCAGGATAGTCTTCGACTTCCTCAGTTTCGACATAGGAAATTCTTTCTTTCTTATTACTTTTAAAAGCCCTGGCCTTTTCGGCCTTTAGTCTTTCGACTTGTCGAACTCTATCTGCTAACTGGGCCATGTCCCTCAAGTATTGTGTGTCCAACTTCTTTCGAATAGAATAGTCCAGGCCACCAGCGGCCATTTCGACTAACTCATGTTCAGGAACTACTGTGAAACACCTAGATTTCAAGAGCCTAAACCTATTTAAGTACTCATCTATGGGTTCAGTAAACTTCCTCTTAACACTTGCTAGTTCCTTTAGACTTATCTTGGATTGTCCCATATAGAATTGTTCATGGAACAATCTCTCCAAGAGGGTCCAGGTATCTATAGATCCAGGAGGCAAAGTGGTAAACCATGTGAAAGCATTTTTAGTGAGGGAACTTGGGAAATATTTAATCCTAAGGTTCTCATTATTTGTTATATCTCCTGCTTCGGTCAGATACCTGGCTATGTGTTCGACTGTTGATTCATTGGTATCCCCAGCAAACTTTGTAAACTTAGGGATCTTGTATCCCATTGGTAAATCAATATGCATTACATAATTTGCTATAGGGGAGGCATAATTTGGCCTTCTAATCCCTGTATTAAGACCGTTTTGGGCCATAATCCTCTCTATCATGGTGGTTAGATTATTTTCTGCCAAGATATTATCATTTCGAATTCTATGGACAACTGCATCAGCATCTTGGTTTCGACCCACCATGACAACTCCTCTAGGTTGTTCTTCTCGAAACGCTGGGACTTCTAGTCTTTCGACCCTTGCTCCTGGTTCCATAACTCCCCTTTGTGGTTCTTCTCGAATCACTGGGGCATCTAATCTTTCGACCCTTGGTAGTGGTTCTATCAATCCCCTTTGTGGTTCTTCTCGAATCACTGGGGCATCTACCCTTTGTGCCCTTGCCCCCAAATTAACCCCCTCTCTGACTGGCCTATAGGGTGGTTCATCAGCAATTTGTTCTATGATAGGTACATTCACTCGAACCAATGCCTGGTTCTGCCTACGCCTCTCTGGCGGAGCGAAGAAATCTGCTATTCGACTCATATTATCTGCATTTTCTCTGTTTGTCACAGTCACATTTTGAACTATTGGGGCAAAGATTTCTTGCATAGTTTGTGCTAACACTCCTATCATATTATGGTTACTATCATCCATTAACTGCCTAAAAGCTATCTGATTTTCTGTAGTTAGGATAGGCAATGTACTATAACCTACTGACCCTTGGTTATTTGTCATAAATTGATTAGCCCCAGATCCAGACCCTAATTGTGGTGACATGTTCGACGTCGAAGTTTGTAGTCCTGCCATCAGAGATGTTGGCATCCCATAAGGGGGATTTCTGGGTCTATTACTATCGAAACTGGGTGGTCTAGTTGGTGGTGGGGTAGCGAAATGGGTTTGTGCCCCTGATGGTGGGACAAATCCCTCAGGATACCCAGTGGTTCCTGTATTGCCTAGGATCGAATTGTTTGTTGACATGCCACTTGTTCCATTCGTGGCCATATTACTAGTCGAAGATGCAACGGATTGTGCATTCGAAGGGATCGCACTGGACATTCCCGTCGAAACAGATGCATTAGTGTCTGTTCCATGTGGGGCGTTTTGTTCCCCTTGTTGATTGTTTGGATCAGACATCCTATTATTTCGTTTTCTTCTGGGTAAGGGTTGGTTACTATTAGTTATTCTACCACTCCTAAGGTTCATATACCAACGAACTTTGTCTACTCAGAAAGAACCTTTATAATAATTATGTCTTATAATCCTTATTTTATTTTAATTTGTAACGACCAATGATGGTCCCACCGGGTCTGCCAATTTGTTCACAGTGATTTCTGGTGAAACAACCGCTAGTCCTCCAAACTATCGAATAAGCTTTATGATTGTTATTCAATTCCTCTGGTAACTTGCAGGATCGACTAGATTGATCCTATCGGGTATTGGTCGTTTGGATAAACTTGATAACAAAATAAGTGTTCATGTTTAAGACTTGTATTTAGAGTGTTTTATATACGTGCAATGTATTCCGATCACAATGTTAAATGATTCAATGACATGATCAAGTAAAGTAACATAAAACTGATTCGAATAAGTAAATGCATAAAGGTTCGATTTGCAAAGAAATGTATAAATGCAGGAAAATGTAAATTGCTCTTAAAGATAAAAGACTTTTAATGTAAAAGCATGAATATAAAAGCATGAAATGTAAAAGACAAGAATGTAAAAGACATAAATATGAAAGATTTCTGGAAAACAAGAACGTTAATGTAAAGAGTTTCTGAAATGTAAAAGACTCTGAAATAAAAGAAACATTTAAATGCAAGGAAAAGTTAAATGACTTTGATTGTAAAGAATTTAAAAGACATTGATGCAAAGATAAAGGATAACTGGAAAGATAAAGATATTCTACTGAATAATAAAGGTTTTGGTGCAATCATATGTACATCATTCGAGCATTCGTTTCTCTAGCCATGTGGTATTTTGAATGTTTACTGAATTTTTGTACAATAGATATGACACACGAAATCCTAACACTAAGAATTCTATTTATACTACTTCGACCATAACGGTCTGACTTATGAGATCTTGCCACGTTCAGAACATGCAGGACACTGCGCTTCTCTAGCTTCCACGCGTCTTCGAACCGTCTCCAGCACATATATTCTAACTTCCAATTATCCCGCTCGCTTTTGAATTTCAAATGCTTTGGCCACTTCGTTTCGAACTCACTTCTCAGACACAACCCTACTACCACTTCGAAGCTTCCTTCATATGTATCATCATAATTGCCATTCGAAGCTCCAAGTTTCAGTACGTCCATTCGAATAGCCAATTCTTTCATTCCGAACTGTGACATTCACTTTGTTCCAATGAACACTAACATCATTTCGTTTCGAGCTCAATGATTCCATTTCGACTCATATATATCCAAATCTTCAGCCAACAGTGTCTTTCACATAATCAATAAAGTCCGCACAATTAAAACATGCTTGCTCAAGTTGTTCCTACTTTTGAGCATACTGAACCTCATCACTAGCCCATACAACTTCCTCCCATAATGTGTCAATGGTCTCTTGCATTTCTTTCACCACATATTGCTTGCATCGCATCCCAACATTTTTGTTAATATGAAAATGACATAGCAAACTTTGTGTAGTAGGGAACACAATTTCCACCGCTTTCATCAATGCTAAATCTCTATCCGTCAAAATCACTTTTGGACGCAAATCTTTCTGCACAAACAAAAACTATCTGTCTGCTCAGACTCCATATAAGCAAATGCAACAGCAAAAGTCAACTCAGTCGATGTCATGTCAACAATTTCAAAGAGAGGTTGCCTATATTTATTTGTCTTATATGTGTTATCCATAACTAATACAATGGGAAAAATATTCAGCAACTTGATGGAGTCTAGATGCGCCCAAAAAATATCTCTCACAATATCTGAGCCATCTCTTTTTCTACTCCAGTAGACATACCCTGCATTCTCAATTAGCTTTAGCAAATGTTGTATCTCAGTTCTTGGACCCCTTATCTCTTTTTGTATCACACTCTTCTGCTTATATATTTAAGTGATTCGAGTGATATTTTTAGGATTCCTCTCTTGCAGGGAAGTCAAGATGTGTCTAGGAGGAACATGTCTCTTTGTTAAATCAAAAACATGTTGCTTTTCATTTGAGGTCAACCTGCCAACAAACGCATGACCTTCAAGCCTATCAGGTAATCCATGATTATGAACTCCACACTTTACATCTACCTTCCATCCAAACCCATCTTTTGACGGAGTCGATCTAATTTTGAACGGGCATCCACATCTCTTAGTTGCACTCTGAGTTCCACTTTTATCCTTGTATTTTCCCCCTTTATCACACCCAAAAATTATCTTGTTACTCCTTCCTCTCTTGCCGATTTCAGTGTCTGAACGCTTGATAATAACGGTGATTTTATTTCTTAATCCAACTTCTTTAATCCATCTAGTAACATCTTCTCGTGTATCGAATGTTTATGTTGTAGTGAATACATCCGTCGTATCTATGGAGGACTCGTTTTTGGCAAACTGGGACTGGAATTTCCATACCTTAAAAAAAAATATTCAAAAACGCGTTCCGGAACCCTTTAGAAAACTGTTATGGTTTACAGTTTTGACAAACCGGAACACATTTGCAAAGTGTTCCGGTTTATATTCCAAAATTCTGGCACTCTTTTCGTATGTGTTCCGATTTGTTTTACAATTTGTTCTTTATACCGAAACAATTATACAAACTGTTCCGGAATATTTTTTGTGATTTCCAGAATACATCATTAAACTGTTCCGGTTTCTGTTTAAACAAATCAAAATACTTACCCAAAGTGTTCCGAAATGTGTTTCGGATCAGTTTTTTGGACAGTAAGTTTTTGACTTTTTTATGAATGGTAAAAGTGAAAAGATAAAATAGTTAAACTATATTAAGGGTAAAAGTGACATTTTTACAAAATTGTAGGGGTATAGGACTAGTTGTGGGGTACAAAGTACAGTTTTCTTTAAATCTTCAACAAAATGTCATGTTTCTCATTGGGCCTCAATTTTATTAGTTGAGCCCAATGGATTTGTCTGTACTACGAAATAAACGAAATCGAATGCGATTCTGAGTCTCTCCACTGGTGCGAGTGAGTTGCGTGAGTCTTCAGTTGATTGTGCTTCCTGGATTTCCAAAGTCTCCAACTTTTCTATTGATTTCCGCTAAAAGGTGAAAAAGCTTGTTTTAATCGCTTCTGTTGCATGTTAGAACTGCGATTTCAATTTTTTGTTGGGGTTTTTCAGCTATACTCTTATGTAAAATTTTACCAGTTTCTGCAACCCTACTTGAATTTCAATTTCTAGACTCATATTATTGCCATTTATTTGATTATTTGGCTTATACAGGTTACTGATTTCGCATTCTCGAGGTGTAACCTTAGTGTGTAATTGAGTATAAGTAAGAAAGTTTGATAGAAATTGCTAGTTATTTCAGTTAAGCAATTTGCAGCCATGAATTTGTCTGTAGCTCATTAATCTCGGTTAATGACCATGTAACGTCGACACCTCTGAAATAATGTGTGTCTGTGTGGATGCCTGAAACCGACATAGACAATTGTGATTACGATTAATATATTCAATTTTTTTCAAATTGTTATTGTTGTCGACGTGTCTGTGTCGGTGTTGTGTTTTCAGTGCATGTGTTTTATTGGTTAACGAGTCTATGAACTTGTTTTGTTGAGTTATCATCATCTCTATGGATATCAGAAGGTCGGTGTCAATGTATTTTGCTAGGGGCCATAATGGAATGAGGATGAGAGCAAAAGCTAAAGCACATGGTTAACATTTTGGATATTTTGTGCTCAATTAAACTAACCAACTGATCCTTTGACCGAAATTGATACTCTAACAATCTCCGTTGTAACCTAATGGGTGATAGACACCATCGTAACCAACTTAAGATGGAAACACAAAATAGTAAGTAGTTTGTCTTGGTTCTTAGGTTGGTATTGGTTTATGGTTTTGTTGCTCTCTTAGTGGTTTCTGATCTGTTGATGGTGGTTCTGGTGGTCTGAGCACTAGTCTGAGTTCTATGTGGTTAGGTTTTTAGCTGCTTGGGTTGTTATCTCTGGGATCTCTATGGCTTGATTTGATGTTTTTTTTGTGTTTTTTGTTTGATGTTGGTTTTTCTTTTGTATCTATTACTTTCTTGGTAGTCCTTTCGGCACTTATGATAAGTGATACCTTGTTTTTGTACTATGGTGGTTCTCACCTATATTAATATATTATATTGCCATTAAAAAAGTAAGTAGTTTGAGTTGGCACAGAAGATTTAGTGTGCAATTCTGTTGGAATTTTTGTTTCTATTTGCCACAACTTCTATACCGCAATCTTTGTAATTTAATAATAGTTGACTTTTTTGGTTGAAACGATGAAGAGTTGTTGGAACGATGGGAAAAGACGCAAAGGCCGGAGGGAAGGGTAAGGGAAAGCAGGCTGCAAGTGGAAGCGATGAGAATGCTTCCAAGGGAAAAGGAAAAGGTGGGAAAGCTGCAGATGGGCTTGGTACTTGCACCTATGTCAAAGGTAGAAAATTTCCCTTATTCTCATGCACCTTTGTGTCAATATATGATCGATCAGTTTCTTTCATTGTACTTGTCTTGAAATGATATTTATATCTGGATTTTTCCTAAACACAGCAAGACATGTCTTATGTGAGAAACAAGGTAAGATTAACGAAGCCTACAAGAAGCTGCAGGATGGTTGGCTTAGCAATGGAGATAAGGTTCCTCCAGCAGAGTTTGCAAAGGTATATACACAACCCATTCGGTAGGAAAAAAAAGTATGTCAATTTGTTGGATGGAACGATAAATAAAAATCAAATTTCATCTTTGAGATAGAAATAGTTGTCTTTTCAATTGTTTATGATTGATAATAATTTCACCACCGACCTCGCAGGTAGCCCAAGAATATTCAGAATGTCCATCAGGAAAGAAGGGTGGAGACCTTGGATGGTTTCCACGAGGAAAGATGGCTGGCCCATTTCAGGAAGTTGCCTTCAACACACCTGTTGGTGCCACTAGTGCTCCTTTCAAATCAACGTATTGCTTTTACTCTCATTAAATTGTTAATCATATTACTTCTCATGTTCTTTCTCTTCTCTCCTTAGCTAGGCCTTTTCAATTGATTTCTTTGAGTTTATGTACTGACATAAACACCTGCAAAACTATTAAGAAGAACTTACAGAAACACTTATGAAATTGTTTTCTTATATTCTTCAGGATAGCTTATAAAAACAACTTATGGTATGACTGTTAAAAATAGTTTAACCTCCCTATTTTATCTTTTGTTATAGAAATAACTTATATGCATGATCAACATTTATGCTATAAGTGCTTAATTAAGTTGTTTATCGGTATAGAACTCTATTGACATTAACATTTGGTTGGATGATAATGCAGACATGGCTACCATATTATCTTATCTGAAGGAAGAAAGAACTGATTACTGAATCAGGGAGTTTCAGTGGAATTGGAGCACTTTAGTGTTTTCGGGTTTAAATTATCGGATGTTGCTTGCTTTTCTTCTGTGATTGTGGTTGATAATGTAAACCAACACTTTACCATATGTATTCTGAAATTGCTCTCCTATGTGAATGTGGATGGTTTAATTGCATGACTCGTAACTCATATTATTATTGCTTTAGTTCTGTTCAATATTCCATGCACGCAAAGAAAATTTCTTCCACCTAAAATGAGTGAATTTTAATTTTGGTCCCTCTTTGAATTTTCCTTAAAAACTTGAAATCTTGGTCTCTATTGTGTTACGATACATAGTCATCTCAAATGGCACGCAAAATCTATATGGTGTGTCATTTTGAGACCTTTTACGAAAGACTAATTTTAAGTTGGGAATTTCTTCACGCATCTAGTGGTTTTATTTCACACCCTTGAAAAATAAAAAATACTCTTCGTAAGTGCATTTACGAATTAATCTTATTTTGTACGTTTTATTAATTTAAATGTTGAATTTTTAAAAAACTAAGGTTACTTTGTAAGTGCACTTATGAAACTTTTCCTGAATGTGTTAAAAGATGTTTAAAACTACAATGATTTTCACTATAAGTTGAATTATATTTTTGTTTTCAGAACTTCAAATAGTCGCATTCTATATGCGCAAATCAACTAATATTACTATGTGATGGGAGAAAAATAGTCATAAATATCAAATTACATCAATTGTTCAGAAAGTAAATACGATCAAATTATTGCAAAATCAAATAATTACATAAGGCTACTGTGTATGCGTAATCCTAACCCCCCCCCCCCCGCGCGACCTCCTCTGCTTGCGGTGATCCACTGCACGTTTTGCCTTAGCGACAATCCTCTCCATCACAACAATGATCTGGGATCCGCCCTCATGCATTATCTCAGCATCCAACGACTCCCGTCCAAGTTGGCGGATATGCTGACAGATGGGCATTAGATCAATGACATGGTCATTCCTGGCCTGCTCGTTCTCCAAGAGCTCCTCAGGTGCTGGCCTCGGTGGATGTCCAAGGTCATCCGATGTCATGAAAGAGTGTGACACTCTAAAGAACCATGCTATGTAACCCTCTACACAATGCACATCTGGGATGCCCGCATCATCCGATACTCCTCTAGCACCACATGATTCTCCCAATCTTGGAAGACGTCATCGAGATCCCGCTGTGTCATGGTGTCGGGAGCAGCCTGAAAAGGAGATCTAGGTATGATCTACACAAAGCCAAACTGGCGGATACACCGCTCAAGCTGATACCTGACCATCATATTTGATCCATAAGCTAGCCACCCAAAGTATAATGAGATGAGATCGAATGGCATAATCTTCTTGTAGTCCGCAAATGGCGCCTAGTTAATGTCGTCATGGCCAGTACGATCAAGAAGCACACAGTAAGGAAGCACATTTTGGTTGCCTCTATTCAGAATAAACTTGGTAGCCATTGGCATGGCGGCATAATAGTCGGGATCTTCGGTGTATCCATGGATGCAGTGATAGTATGATATAATCCACCTCTGCATCAACAAAAACATAATGTGTAAGTACAAATAAATTAAAACTAATTAAAATTTATCGTTGAAATAAAAAAGTATCGTGATGAGTGTGCACGAGCCAATGAGTGCCCTCGCCCTCCATCAAGAAGCTTCATTCAGCTTCTGGTAGAGGTATGTCAGAACAAAGGCACCTCAGTTCCACTCACGAACTGTAGATATGTCCATAAAATACCTCAGGTAGGCCACATCGGTGTAGTGGCCACTCGTGTATTTTTTCACTGTGGAAAGTGGAAAGATGACGTCTCCTAATGCCACCTTTCAACAAAAGCACCATGCATGTCGGTGCTAATGGTATTATAACCCGTACCACAAAATTCGGAAAGACCGGATCTGATGACAGCACTATGGAACCATTGAGCCTGTGGAATATAAAGATAAAAAAATTGCGGGAATGGTTGACATGCTTCAAATCCTTCCTTTCCTGAAACATAAGAAATCAACGAAAATAAATTAAGAGGAACCATATTTTTGAATAAAAATTATAATACGAAACAACTCAAATGGAACCAAAAAATACCTGTCCATCCCAAACATAACGAGCAGCATGATCCTGATAATAATCAAGAGGGATATGTCATATGGCCCTCTTGAATAGCCATCCTCCGCCTCTGCAGGTTCCTCATCATTGTCGTCCGAGACCTCAATATTTTTGGCGTCCTCCGCCTGAGCATTTTGGGCCTCCTCCTTCGGTACCTACTCATCAGGTACCTTCTCATGTGCATCAGAGGTAAACGTCTCATGCAGACGACTCCTCCGTGACGGTGTGGAAGGTAAATCTATCTTTAGTTGTGTCCTTTGTTCCCTTGCCCTTTGCTCTCGCTCTCAACGAGCCGACGCAGTCTGGCTTGGCCTGTCATGTCTCAAACGCGCCATCTGATTTTGGTTCTCTGCCATTTTCCTGAAATAAACCATTACAATTGTTAGGTTACTAATTTAGAAACAACTCAGGCAACAATTTGCAAGTGCACTTACGAATTCACCCATCCTGGGTGAATTTGCAAGTGCATTTATGAATTCACCCATCCTAGGTAAATTTGCAAGTACACTTACGAAGTCCCTCCAGGGTCACTTTGCAGATGAACTTGAGAAACCCCTTCGTCTAGAAGTTTCCAAAACCAGAAAACTCAGTCCCTAAACACCCAAAATTCCTATTTTTTTATCCAATACAACTACATTTACCTAATATTACTTCATATACTATCTAATTTTTACAACCTAACCTAATAATCTTATAAAAATTTACATTTTGAATCAAAAAAATGTGAAGAAAACTTGCACCAATTTAAGTTTGGAGATGACTTTGGAGATGAGTTTGGAAGAGTTTGGAGATGAGTTTGGAGTTTGAAGTTTTGAGTTTGTTGGGTGTTTTGAAATGAAATGGGTTTGAGGGTTATTCTGTGTGTTCTTCTAAAACAAAACACAGACTTCGTAAGTGCACTTACGAATTCTCAAAATAAGGTGAATTCGTAAGTGCACTTGCGAATTCACCTGATTTTAAAAAAAATAAGATAAATATGCAAGTGTACTTGCGAATTCACCTTATTTTTAAAAAATTATGGTTTATTTGGTAAGCGCCTTGTGAAGTCCACCTCTGAGGTGAATTCGTAAGTGCACTTACGAAACCTAGGGATATTTTTGGGTTTCCACCAAGGATGGAGAAGAAATCCACTAGGTGGATGAAGAAATTCCCTTTCAAGTTTTAGATGATTGAAATCAAATTAATTTTTTTACAAAAGCCAAAACCCAACAACTTTAGATTGAAAAAACAAATGCCAAAAATTGTTTTTAGACCAAAAGAAAAGTTTGATTTGCAGCTCAATTCTTTTAAATATGATGAGAGGGGTGTGGCGATCAGAGTTTGAATCTTGACTTTTTGTTTTGGCTTAAATAGTCTTTTGGCCTGTGTAAGTTAGTGAGTTTTTTATTTTCCTCCATGTAATTTACTTTTCTTGGAAATGATCCCTGAATGTTAAAATCTTTTTGGTTTTAGTCCCTAAAATCAAAATCCGCAGGAAAATCTGTAGGTTTTATGCGGATTTTCCTTTGAATTTTCCTGCGGATTTTGGTTATATAGGGACTAAAACCAAAATGATTTTAACATTCAGGGATCATTTCCAAGAAAAATAAAATACAATGATGAAAATCAAAAACACGCCAACTTACAGGGACCAAAAGACTATTTAAACCTTTTATTTTATTTTTTTAAAAGGAAAAAGAATTTTAATGAAATACATTCAAATTGCATAAGGAATACAGAAGAATGAAGTTACACCAGTACGTGATAAAACCAGAAAACAAAAACACCAGTACATGATACAACCATAAAACACCCATGACAAAATAAAATGAGTAAAATATGGCATACCCTCTGTAACACGGTGGGAGAACTGACTTATTTGTTTTGCGTTTTATTGCAAATATTGCGGATAGCAAGAGTCGCCACCGACTTTTCTTTTATCCAATAAAGGAAAGGTGAAAAGAACAGGAAAGACCTTTGATAAATTATAAGTAAGGGAGGTAATTATGAAAAGAGAAGGTATTAGCACCCTTTCCATCCGTAGTTATCTACAGGCTCTTAATTGCTTAGCTCACTTTTGAAAATTTGTTTTCTATGTATGTGTGATTTGGAACGTATTTTGAAAAGTATTTCACTTTGACTTCGTAATGATTCTTGTATCAGTCCTCAAGAATGTATACGAAGTGTTTTGAAATGTTTCTTTGAAAAATGTCAAGCTTTGTAATGATTCTCGTTGGAATGTATACAAAGTGTTTGTTTGAACAATATTTTTGAAGAGAATGTGAGGTGCGAAAATTATTTTGATTTGTATTGGAGCAAGCAATAGAGTCTTATTACCTACTTAGAAAGTTCGTTTCTTGTTATTTTCCTTCTCCTTTAGGATAGCGCTATCCGTACCATTAGTTGGTAGGTAACCCTATCTGTTGGATGTGAAGGGACAATTGTAGGGTCATCGTATGGTCATATAAGACAGCATGTAAGGATACCTTTAGCAATTCGAAGGGACGATCATCACTTATTCGTAGGCAACAACCGAGGGACAAGATCATATATTCGTAGGCAACATCGAGGGTCATCGAGGGACTATGATCTTTGTATCGAAGGAACTATGATGATGTTATTCGTAAGCGTCTTTGCTAATGGTACCCCTACGTTCGAGAGACATGACCATTGTTTATTCGTAAGGCAACAAGAGAGGATACCCTAAGGGGGGTGCAAGTGTGAAAAGTGTGTTAAGTTCATATATTTATCTTGATTATTAGAGTGATCTGATGGTTGATTTTAGATCTTGTCATGCAAACCCTAATTAGCATACATTTAAGTAGTTATATACAGTTTATAATAGTGCGGAAAGTAAAGGTAGAAAATAAACCTACGATATTACAAGGCTTTGGGAAAGTTACATAATAGAGGTGCGGAAAGTAAAGGCAGAAAGTAAATCTACACTATTACAAAAAATATCCTTGCGACCTATACATCGATTTCTAATATTTAAATACGAAATAATAGAATAAATAAGAGAAAACGTTAGTAATAAAAAGTTTTAAGATTTGTAAAAATGTTTTTAGGGTTAGTGAACCTAACTAAAAGAAAGAAAAATATTTTTTTTGAATTTTTGAGGTTGATTTTAATGTAGAAAACAAATTAAAAGTTAATTAATGGTTAATTAAAAATTAATTAAATGTAAAGCAAAATAAAATATTTTTTATGCTAAAAATAAAATAAATATTTTTCAGACCTAATTCTAAAAGAAAAATATTTTTTGTGGTTGGTTTTAATTGAGAAAACAAATTAAAAGTTAATTTCATGGTTAATTAAACAATTAATTTAAATAAAGAGAAAAAAAGTATTTTTAGTGTCAAAAATTAAATAAGGATTTTTCTAACCTAATTCTAAAAATAAAAATATTTTCGTGATTTTTGTAGCATTTTAAAAAAAAATTAAAAGAAATTAAAATAATTGAAGAAAATTGAAAAAAAAATAGAAAATATGGAAAATAGGGTTAGTAGACAAAGTGAAAAAAAATAGTTTGGGGAACCAGGGATCGAACCCAGGACCCCTCACTCACATGCGCGCCTCCCTTGTCATATGTGCTGGACATGTTAGCTGTTTAAACAATGAAATAATAAACATATAGGCAAATATTTTCAGAAAATTATTTAAAAACCAAAAACGCACGCAGGGGCTTCATCCCCAATTCAAATTTTTCTGGGAATTTACCCACGACCTTTTCGTAGGTAAAGGTTTTACCTACAGACACGCCTGTATCTATAACACCTGCATATTGGTAAAATTCAGTACAAGCAATATAAGTTACTTGTGAGATCATGGCTCTATTGGAAATTTGATTCTGAGCACGATGGTGTCCATGGTTTGGCCCAATTTTGTCTAAAACAGAAAACCCCAAATCGGAGCTTCAAACCCTAACCATGGTGGAGCCGTGTACCTGCACTCAAACTCAAATCAAGCTATACATAAAGTATCGAAATCATGTCAGGAACACAAATATATGATCAATTCATGTTAAAAACACATGTATATATGAAATCGATTATGAAAATATGAATGAAAAGTGAAACTGTGATTTTACATTTCCAGATGTTTTGCTTGCTTGCAGGGGTCTGGAACGATTCTGAGGACACCAATGAAGTTATTGGAATGCTTGGAATGGCTTGAATTGGCCTGGAATGTGGTCTGCTATGTAGCTTGAAGAGCACGAACTTTTGAGTTTTGTTTAGGGTTTTTGGAGGCAAGGATTCATGTCCTTATGATCTAAATATCTTGTGCTTATGTAGAGGACTGAATTAGGTCAAGATTTGTAGAGAAAATATATGCCATTCAATGAGAAAATATTTGATTTTCCAATCTTTCAAATTTGCATCAAAAGCTTCCAAATTTGCTTCAATTTTGTTCAATCAAGCCTTGCACGATATTGGCCAGCTATTTGTGCTTGCTTGGACCTCAAGAATGATAAATATCCAGCCTTGGATTTATTAATTTGATTTTTGGCATTTTATTTTAATTAAAATTGGATTTAAGTGAATAAATTCCAAAATAAATAAAATAAATGAAGGTATGGAGTGAAAATGGACTTGAGAAGTTCTTGACAATATTAGAAACAAGTTTGAACCATAAAAATTTAGGCCCATTTGGAAAAAAAATTGAATTTGCTTAGCATTTCTCTTCATGCACTTCTTCAAATTTCCCAAACTTGCACAAGTTGTATCGTGCTCAGTTTTCAACATTTTGAGGTGTTCTTGGACTTTTTCGAAAGCTCAAGATGTGCTCTAAACACTAATTTTGGTTTCATCTTCATTAAAGTTTCCATGCTCATGTACACTTCTTTTGAAAAAGATGACTTTTTGTTTACTTTTAGAATGACCTATAATGTCTTGATCCATAACTCTCAAATGAAGCATTTTTGGCCAAAGCTTGTGAGACACAAAATTGTAGATTATTGGATTCTCTTCAAAATGAGATTTGATGGAAAAATTTCTGATAAAGTATGTGAAAGTTATGCCTGGTCAAAGTTTTGTTGACTTTTTATCAAGAAACCCTAATTTAGAAACTTTGACTTTTGATCAAATCTTTAGTTTTCTTGATGAATCATGATCAACCCTTGATAAAATGATGGATGTGACTTCAAAATATTGATGTTAACCAAAAATGATGAAGTTTGACTGTATGTTGACCACAATTGACTTTTTATCCCATACAATTGATTTTCAACCATCTGAGCAATTGACTGAGCAAACTTGAGCTGTGAGGCTTGAAACTTGACATGGTGATCCCTTAAGACATATGAGGAGGTATGATGATCACTTGAGGCAATAGAACTTATCCTTGATTTAAGAGAATCCAAACTCTAGTTGTGATTTGATTGCTTAGGAGAGGGTTCATCTGGTCAACCCTTGAGGAACTCTTGAGTATGGAAATGTGGATTGACTAGAGAAATATGAGGGAAAATTTTGGGGTATAACACCCTCCCTCGTACAAGTTATCATAAACACCAACCCATATAGTGCACCCAACTCCAATACCAGCTTATCCTGTACCGGAATGATGTCGTAGTGTGCTTTTAGAATTTAGAATTACGGCGTTTTTATTAAGTTGGTCTTTTATGTTTGTATCAACCTATTAACCACTCTCATTACAAACAAAAAAATCTATTGTGTTGGTTGACATGAAAGTGTTTTGAATTTGGATAGTGTATAACTTTGTTTCCTTAAAGATGGATTTTGAAATTAGGTTTCTTATGTGTGAGAGGTTTTTTTTAGGGTGTGTAAGAGAGACGGGGAAAGAAATTTGGGGGAATTCAAAGAGAAAATGTTTTAGGATTTGCAATTGTCGACTCTTTATTTATGGGGGAGAAAATGCATTGTTGTTCTCAATCTGAGATTAACTTTTACATTTTGCTTTGGTCTACTTAAAAGTTTTTTAAGGCTATGTTTGGGAGTTTGGAGGGGAAGGGAGGGGAGGATTTTCAAAAATAGAAATGATTGGGTGAAAATAGTAGAAATATTTTGCTTAGGAGGGTTTTGGAGGGTTTTTTTTTCTTCATAACACCAAAAAACCCCTAATTTGGAAGAACTCAAAATTTGTATTGAAGGAGGACTTTGGAGGGTTTGGGAGGGCTTAATCAATTTGTTCAAGTATAATTTTTGTTGTTGTAGTATTTTAAAAACTAAAAATATATTAATAATAAACATTAGTTTATCATTCTAAACAAAATATTTTTATAAAAAAATGTTAAAAATTTTTTTTAATATTTTTTTAAAAAATTATTTTTTGAAGTCCTCCCTTCCCCTCCCCTTCAAACTCTCAAACATAGCCTAAGTCAATAATGGGATTTTCAAATGTGTTGGGTTCTCGTTTTTTCTAGGAAAAATATATTTTTTTTGTGGATTTTTTAACTCACCCATAGTCTTCTTGAACACCACGTGAAATTCCATTACTACTCCTGGAAACCGGAAATAAACTTCCGGTTCGCACCCTATACCATGCAAATCAGGTTGAAAAGGGTTGGGTGCAAACCTGAAGTTTACTTCCGGTTCCTGGGAGCACTTAAAGGGCGCCAGAACATTTTCCTTCCCCATAACAGCAAAGTTTTTCCAAAACAAACTATCAAACTCTCTCTTTCAACCCTTCTCATCAAAATCAATTTTTTTCTCAATCAATCAACATAAATCATCAAGCATTGCTTAAATACAACAAGTAACGGAGTCAAACAAGCAACAACCATCTTCAATTAATCAAGTAAGTGATTTAACACATTTTTAGAGTTTATTTAATTTCTATTGAAATTAGTGAAATAGGGTTTTAAATATGTTGTTTTTTGCAATATATATCATTAGGAGTCATTGTATAAGTGTTTGTATACTTATTTTGACGATCAATCTGTGTTTTTTTTACTCATTTGGGATGTTCGAGTGGGGCTGTCACGTAGCTCTGTTTCGGAGAGAAAACCGGAAGTTTATTTCCGATTTCTTTCTGCATTGTTTTTTTTTCATTTTTTCCTTTGTAATCCATATGCTAACGTTTAGTTCTTACTTCTATAGGAGATATGTCTGAGAGACCGTCACGTTTGAGGCATGTTCAGGGTTTACAACATGCTTCTGTGCGGAGAGATAGGTGGTTGGCCAGATAGGTTCCTCCGACATCTGGCAGTAGAGGTGGCACAGTGGCACCAGAGGTCCCTCGGGTCTTTGGAGGGGGACCTTCTGACTTATCTATTATGCATTACAGGGTTGAGAGACTTGACCTTCTGTGGATATAGTATGGTCAATTGGTGGATGACCAACTCTTTTATAGAGAGGTGGCACGAGGAGACGTCTTCGTTTCATCTATCACACTGAGAGATGACGATTACACTGGACGAAGACACTTGTCTGCTTCACCTGCCGATCAGAGTGCGGTTTCTGGATCACCAGAAGTTGAAGAAAGAGGAGGCGATTAAGCTGTTGGTTGAGAGGCTAGGAGTTACTGTGGAGGAGGCCCTAGAGGAGGTTGATAAGACATGTGGTTGCCACGTGAGATATAGTTGGTTGAAGATTGTTTTTGATCAGGAGATTGCACGTGCATGAGCGGCTGATGGTGATCCTGAGCAGGTTACCCTTCACAGGGGGTATGCCATGAGAGCATACCCCTTGTATCTTGTTGGGACCCAGATCTTTGTGGACACCAGTACCACCTACACTGACATTATGTAGCTCAGGTTCTTTGCTGATTTAGAGCAGATCAGTGGGTGGAACTGGGGGGATGCCTGCTTGGTTTACTTGTATACCAAGTTGACGAAGGGGACTAGGTGAAAGATGAGGTAGATCACCGGTGTCATGTCTGTTATGAAGGTATAAAATATTTCTCTTAGCTTCATTTTATAATTATTTTGATTTTGAAACTAACTGGTTTAATTTTGATATTTTAGGAATGGATCATACAACACTTCCCACAAATTTTAGGATGGTCATTTGTTGAGGGTTATACTGAGCAAATACCTCGTGCATGTGCATACGAGCCGCTCAAAGTCAACCAGGCGACACTATCGTATCAAGTTTACCTGGACCGGATAGTGCATGAGGACATCCATTTTCAGTGCCTACGCCGACCACCGTGAGACGATACCATTTGATGAGGTTTCTCTATTTACAGGTTGGTTAGCATGCGATACTCGGAAGACTGCTGCTTATATGCCCGAGCGAGTGATGCGTCAGTTCAGGTATACTTTGACGATTTATTGGCATCCTGCTTTATCTGCTCCTCCGACAGTGAGGAGGAGGGAGATGGATGAGATTTTTGATGATTTTGAGAATCATCTCGTACCTGAGGAGGCCAAGAGTACCGTGGCTCTGAAGCAACTTGATTTTCAAACAAATCATTTAAATAAATTTTCAAAAACAATGAAATCGCCACCTAATTTTATTTGTTCTAGAAAGAACGGGGAAATATAGATAAAACCCACAAAAATTGGATAAGGCGGTCTACAAGACCAAAAAGGATGGATTCGGGAGTCGGTTACGCAAGAGGAAGGTATTAGCACCCCTTACGTCCATCGTACTCGATGGGACCCATTTAGTTCAAATGTGTTGTGTGTGTAATCGCTAATTTCTAAGTCATGAATAAGAAAAGGCGTTTGTTTATTATTATTTTGAGTTTGACACGGTTTTGAAACCGCGTGCCTACGTATTCCCTCGTGCAATGGGAAAGTCAAAACTCCGTAGTTCTGGTTGAAAATGTTTGAATTGGTTGTATTGATTTTAATTGAAATGTTTTTTGATTTTTGATAATCGCATAGCGAAAAAAGATTTGAATGAGTTGAATTAATTTTAATTGTAGATGACAAGTACCAAAACGTTGGGATATCCTCTAACGATTCGATACTCGAGATTGGTGATTGAGGTCAACCGATCATCTCTCATCCAAAATCTTTATTATGAAAAGAGTGAGGTGAAACAAAGTTCACTTTTATTAAGTGTTATGGAATAAAGTATTTAAGTCATTGGGTTACCCTCTAATGGCCCAAATACTTTACATTTTAATTAAATCGTTAACCTCTAACAATTTAATTAAATACCATAGCACTATGTTTTTGTTGTTTTTTTGTAGGAAAATTGATTTTGAAATAGCGAGTTCAATTAATTATTTTTGACTTGAAAGTGTATTGAAAATTGCGGCGTTGGACGTAGAGAAATGATATTTCGGGTTATGATTAACCAAGTATATGGACTTGATTAACCTCGTGAGGATAGGTGCTCCTATCCCTAACCATGAGACCCTAGTGCATGGTGATTGGTATATAGACCAATGTTGTTTTCGGGTTATGATCGATTAAAGCAACAAGGGCTTTAACCAATCTCGTGAGGATGGCCATGTCCATCCCCAACCATGAGACCCTTTAAGAAATCGGCGTATGAGCCAATCAAGATGAAATCGAATTGATTTTAATTTCCTAGTGCAGCGTGTACAATGGTGAATAATACTGAACGAGTAAATAAACAGACAAAAATACCGTACAATATAATCGGAAATTTAAATAATTATTAGAGATGATTTTTTCTGTTTGATGAAAAATCGACTAATAATTCAATCGATAAATCATCAAACAAAAACTATCAGATCAAATAATTATTTAGTACATCGCAACAAAAATATTATTTACGATAAAATAAATTAATTGAAATAGACAAAAATTTAGAAATAGCCTGATTGTCTTGATTCTGGACGGAGTGTGGAAGGAAAGCCATCTGAACTTTGGTTGATCTGAAACACCTCCGCGTGCTGGCGAATCGGGTGTAGTGCTTCCACTTCAAAATGATCCGATTGTTCCAAAATATAGCAATATCGCACCATACAATAGGCTAATACTAACATTTTTTTGTCAAAAATTATTTTATAATAACAAAATGAAGACAAAAATATTTTCTTAAAAAAACAAGGTGGTGACACTTGTCACCACCAGATTTTTTGAAAAGAAGAAATTTTTAGAGAAAAAATGAAAAGAAAATAAGATGATTTATTGTCATTACTATTAATATTTATTTTAAAAAAACAAATAATAAATGAAATGAGTTCATTCCCCCTTCTCTCTCGCCGCTGGGTTTTCTCTTCGTTTTCTCGCGTTGGGTTCTCTCTTTTCTCACTCTCGAATCCTCACCGGCCTGGGTATCTCGTTGCGTTTCTCATCTCTCACTCACGCCGCGATCGTCGCTCTCATCTCTCTTGCCCATGATCGCCCCGTCTCTCCCTCTCACGCGATTCACCGATTTCTCATCTCTCTCTCTCGATCTCGGTTTGCATGTTTGGTTTTGTTTTGATTCCGATTTCAGTTTTGATTTCTGATCATGTTTGGTTTTGTTTTTCTGATTTGCTTGACAGATTGAATGGAAAGATGATTGGAAAACTGAAAGGGGTTACGAAACCCCAGCCTGATCGATTCCGGCGAGTGACCTTGGAGACGTGTCAGTGATGGTGGATTCAAACGCACCTGGGTGAGTTCGTTCGATTACTTTTCTTCTTCTTCTTTCTTCTCGATCGAACTTAGATTTCTGAAAAATATAAATTGTCTGAAGGTTGTTTGGCTGGAAAATGATGATTGCTTTGATGTTGTTGTTTTGTTTTTGATTTCTGAATGATAAGAACAGACGCTGTGCTTTTGATTTTCTGGGTTTGGTTATTTTGGTTTTAACAACAGATACTGCACTTGGTTTTCGTTTTTGTTTTAGTTCTTGATCTCTCCTCCTGTCTCTTATCCCTCTGAACAGATATATTATTTGGTCTTAGCTTGTCCCTGCTATATCTTTCCCAGTTGCTTGTAATGTTAGTCTACCACCATGCTGTAAAATGATGATTTTTCTGAGTTTCTTGCATTACTTGCTACACCATGTTGTCTGGCTCTGCTCTTGACTTTGTTGGTTGCTTGTATCAATTGTTAATGGCCATCTTGTCTCAATTTTGCCATGCTTTTCCTCTCGATTTCTCCTGCCCTGTTTTTGATGATTATGTTAACATGGGATTGGTATGGTGATAACCTTGATACATGCTTGCTGTTGGGATTTATTTTACTTCTTTTTCTTCTTACTTTCTCAATGTCCCTGCTGCCTCTTCTTTTGACATGTTGGCCTTATATATGCTGCCTGAAGAATCATTGTCTCTTCGTATGCTTGCTGCCTGGATTTAAACTGCCGCGTTGTATGCTTTCGGAAAATGTCGCTTTTATATGCTTGCAGCCCGAAAAATGTCGCTTTATTTTGTTCGTTGTATGCTTTTCCGTATGCTTGTCGTATGCTGTCCGGGATTAACATTGTCGTATGCTGCCGAGTTCTATGCTATGATGAATCTTGAGCGAATTTTGTTTGTGAAGAATCGAATCACGATTTGCAAACAAAATTAATTTCCGCCGATGATTAATCTTCAACGAGATTCGAGGCTTTAGCGATAAAACACGATTCCGCCAACGCCTAATGATGAATTTGGACAAACGATTCTTTGATAACCGTGCATTTTGTTTTATGTTTATGTTTGATCTTTTGTTCACTTGCTAACCATTTCTCTTTTTGTCTTTTGTGTAACATGAGTGAGGATGCTTTAAAGAACACGGACGGGCAGCAGCTTTAGCAAAGCTTGGCGGACTCGGAGGATGGTAAATGATGAAGTCGAAGTGAAGAAAACAAGGCCCGGAGGAAACTTGAGGATTAGAATTGTAGGATTTAGCATTACTTTTCGTAATTTGAAAGCAAATTTGTATCGATCTTGTAACATTCATGACATAAATGAAATTTTACATTCAAATCCAATGTTGAAACTTTTCCTTCTTTCTCTTTTTGTGAAGAAGTGATAATTAGAATAGAAAGAAAAGCTTGGTTTGAACATTTTCCGATCTTTGGATAGCATGACACAATTGTTCCATCCTTATAGTAACCTTGAAATATTGATGAAATTGTCCTCGTATTGGACCTTGAATAAAACAAATCTTGGCAAAATTTTCCAAAACTTGTAAGCAAACTCTAAATGGACTTGTAACATATTTTAGAATACTCGAATAAAATCCGCATTTGAACGGTGTTCGAAATTCCACTTGCCCATGTTGGTACAAGTTTAGGACTTGTAAATTTGAGATGAAACATTTGTAACAACAAATCTTGTAGTTTGGAATTGATACCAATGTACCATTTGAGTTGAATAGATGTTGAATAATTCCATCATTGTTTGTAACAAACCTGAATTGTTCTTTTTTTTGAATTTTTAATAGAAATTTGAATTGGTACTTGAAAGTGTCATAACTTGTATAGCTCGCAACATTGAATTAATTGAAATGAATATTCAAACTTTTCCTTTGTGCCCTTGAATCGTGTAACATAACCGTTCCAATCTTGTAATAACTTGGAAGCCCTTTGAAATTGGTTTGAATGTTGATAAAATTGTTCTCATAGTGAGCTTTGAATGAAACGAATCCACACAACTTGAATGATAAGCATTTGAATGGTTTGAGTAGAGCACGGAACTTTGATTCGTAAACAAGAGGAAACAAATCGTAAAGATTCACTTGACATTTGAAAGATTTGAAATGGAGTCCATTTGAATTCTTGATTGTGTATGAGAATTGAAATTGTTATACATCAAATATCCCAAAAATTTGTCATGAACCAAAAATTAAATTGGTTAAAACAAACCATGTCGAAATATTGATTAACAAATGCGCCCAATTCCACTTCAAACTATAACTCCAATCCGTAGTCTTGAATCAAACGAGTGGTAACATGGTTGTCGTATTTTTTAGAACTTGAATCCTCTAGTATATGAAGCTTGAGAATTAAACTCTAAATGCAAAGATGGTTTGATGACTTTGACTTAAACAATGCTTGAATTCCTTTGAACTTCCCGGCCACAAAGCTTTCATGTTTATCCGTTCATGTAGAAATTCCGAGTCCTTCGCCACTTGAAACAAAAATCGAAACTCTAAGTTTCAAATAAAGTTCTTGATTCAAAACCTTAGTCAACTTGGCGATTCCATGATTCTTTAAGAAATGAGTGATAGATTCCACTTGAAATTAATGGGATTATCACCGCATTTGCAAATCGAAACATATTTAGTAGTAGAGAAAGATTTGAAACCAAACGAATTTCATAAAGAACTTCTGACTTTTCATTGAATGCCTTGAATCTCGTGAGTGATGAACGTGACAAGAAAAGATCTAAACATGTGGAAACTTGGACATTCTTGAGTCTTGTAAGCAAATACTCTGGATGAATATTTTCACATGCATCAACTATTGCCAAGAACGAACAAAGTTAACGAGCAAACCAAATACACTAGAACTTGAATTGTTGATCAATAATCGGATAATCATAATCCACCCTCTTACTCCTTGAACAATGAACTCGAAACAACAGAAATCCTAAACCCGTGATGACTTGATCTCTTGAATCGAGGTAATGATATTTAATATAACAAAGCTTCCATAGTTCCATCAAGAAAGAGACCACTCATTTCAAAGAATCAAACATCAAGCCCGAAACCGATAGATAAGAAAGGATAAGATTCATCATTAAACCTCGCGTTTCACATATCCTAGATTGGTTGAAAGCACCACGCCTTTTCGCTCAACGAAAAAAACTTTGGGAGTCAACTCCAACCCGTAACCATAGAACCAGTGGTATGAATGCATGTGAGTGTTATGATAAACGCGAAGCCTAAACCAGATAAAATCGAGATAGGAGGGCAAATTTTGGGGTGCAACAGTTGCCCCTATTTAATCGTCTTAAACCTGAAAGTGAGATTGGTGCTAGCCTTTCGAGCTTTCAAGGTAGAAGAAGATTAAATACTACAAGAACCCAAAAATTTGCGCTCCGAAGAACAAGTAGAAATATTTATGCTTTTTTTTTTTTTTTGCATATATATATATATATATATATATATATTTTAAAAAAAAAAAAAAAAAGAAAAATTTCGGTACATCAGGAAACGAATACGCTTAAATAAGCGGCTTCGCGGATTAGAAATGAAAACTCATAGATCTTTGGAACGAGCATACTTGAATAAGTTGCTTCGCAGATCAAAATGAAACCAGACAGACCTTTGGAACGAGCATACTTTAATAAGTTGCTTCGCAGATCAGAAACGAAAGAACTCATAGATCTTTGGAACGAGCATACTTTAATAAGTTGCTTCGCAGATCAAAAATGAAACCAGACAGATCTTTGGAACGAGCATACTTCAATAAGTTGCTTCGCAGATCAGAAACGAAACCAGACAGATCTTTGGAACGAGCATACTTCAATAAGTTGCTTCGCAGATCAGAAAGGTAAGAACTCATAGATCTTTGGAACGAGCATACTTCAATAAGTTGCTTCGCAGATCAGAAAGGTAAGAACTCATAGATCTTTGGAACGAGCATACTTCAATAAGTTGCATCGCAGATCAAAAATGAGAACAGGCAGATCTTTGGAACGAGCATACTTCAATAAGTTGCTTCGCAGATCAAAAATGAGAACAGGCAGATCTTTGGAGCGAGCATACTTCAATAAGTTGCTTCACGGATCGAAACGAAACCAGAGATCTTTGGAGCAGCATACTTCAATAAGTTGCTTGCAGATCGAAAGGTAAGAACTCATAGATCTTTGGAACGAGCATACTTTAATAAGTTGCATCGATCAAAATGAGAACGCAGATCTTTGGAAGCATACTTCAATAAGTTGCTTCGCAGATCGAACGAAAGAACTCATAGATCTTTGGAACGAGCATACTTCAATAAGTTGCTCGCAGATCAAAAATGAGAACAGTAGATCTTTGGAGCGAGCATACTTCAATAAGTTGCATCGATCAAAACAAAACAGACGGACCTTTGGAGCGAGCATACTTCAATAAGTTGCTTGCAGATCGAAAGGTAAGAACTCATAGATCTTTGGGACGCGATACTTCAATAAGTTGCATCGCAGATCAAAATGAGAATGCAGAGTATATGTCGTAAAGATATTAGACACACACAAGAAGGAGACCGAGAGCGGACTTCTGGGAGAAGATATATGGAATGGTAAAATCGTCGATCGAAGACAATTACGGGAAAAACCAACCAAAAGAGACTCTAGCGAGGATTGCTAGGCTATGTTGGACTTCAAAAGTTTGCGAATATGCAAGAAATACAATATCCCTCAGGCCAAAGGCGGGGTGTAATTCTTCAAGAGTGGCAATTATATGAATTACCACACACCAAGTATGGATACTCAAACAATTGAGAAGCAAGAAAGGTTAGACACCGACTCTTACTCGCACTCTAACGATAGAGGCAAATACGGTTAAGATAACCAAAATAAGAATTTGCAAAAAAGCAAGACGCTTGGTAAATGGATTGAATCGAATGATGTAAGAGACCGACACAGGGTCAAAAATGCAGATAGCAACAACAAGAAAATATATCTTGAGGGAAACCTGGCAAGGAATACCACTTGGGGATATTTTTTATGGATAAACTTCTCTTCGGAGACGCAAAAGGTACCCGCAAAAGACTTTAATCTGGCTTATGCTTAAATGCATGTTTGAGATTATTATTATTATTATTTTTAAGCGTAATGCTCCATATCAATGGAAATGCTACGCTTTTTTTTTTTTTTTTGGATGCTATGCAATGCAATGATGCATGTTTTGATGATTCATCCAGGACTTAAAAGCAATTGTCAGCTGCCGAGGAAAGAACAACCATCCATGAATTGAATAAAGATCATCCGGTCTTTGTCAAAGAGATGATAGTCTGGACCCTGACAGGGGGATTGCAGAGTAGAAGTATCAACTTTCAATGATCAACATCACTGGGGAAGTAACTCTTGGAGATTAAAATTCATCTGGGATGACAATCATGTTGCATAGAGTTCCTGAAATTAACTCTAGATTACGAGCTCTTGCACACGAGGGGTTGACAACATCTTTTGGCACAAATGAGCCTTTGAAAATGATCTTGCTGATGTAAACCGCTCTTTGCGATCTTCCGCGTCGGGGGAGGGAGTGATAACATCCAAGGGCACACATATGCCATAGATAGCTCTTGTTGGAGAGAAAGAAACTTTATCGGTGACCAAAGCTTAGGCGCATGACGCTTTTTCATTCTAGAATCCTTGCATAACTGAAACTGTAAAGCAGGAGACATAATAATAATTCTGTTACAGAGATCAACTGTTTCATTCGTAAATGTGGTGTACCCGAAATTCCGAGTAACTTCAGAAATTATGCCACGTGTTGTTGGGGCACTGATGTTTTATATGCGAAGTTTATTAAAAATATCGGACGTCGTTTTTGTAAACAAAATAGTTAAAAAAATGAAAATGAGACAGAGATAGAATAATAGAAAAACGCAGTTTGGATGAAAGTAGTTTTATTGATTGATTAGCCCGTAAATGAGCATTTACATCAAGAAGCAATTCCTGAAAAGAGGCAATTGCTTACACATCGAGGTTAAAAGAAAACAAAGGTGACAATAAAAATCATGGATTTTTGTCGAATCCTGAATCCGCCGCGCCCTTCACAACTTCAACATCCTTTAACACCAAGCTGTCCAAAATGCTCCGACTAGACCGACCCTCCATTTCTCTGGATTATCAAGTTATTGGTAAAGAGCCGACCGCAACGGGTGTCGTGCAGATTGTAGTCGTTCGCTTTGAATCCCTAATTTTTGCCTGGACCGCCCTTTCGGGTTTTCGATCCACCGGGATACCCTTTTTTGCCCAAGCCGCCCTTCCGGGTTTTCGACTTGCCGGGTGTATAATCTTTTATTTTTATCCCTAAATTTTGCCCGAACCTCTTGATTCGCCGGGATGCCCTTATTTTGCTTAGGCCATTCAACCTAACGGGTCTCTTTTATGCGAAGTATTTTTTGACTACATCTGCATTGATCGGGTGAGGGAAATCCTCTCCATCCATAGTCGCGAGCAACATAGCTCCTCCAGAGAAAACTTTCTTCACGACATACGGTCCTTCATAATTTGGAGCCCACTTGCCCCGAGCGTCCGTATTGTTAGGAGGCAAAATTCTCTTCAGCACAAGGTCACCAGCTTGGAAATTCCGAGGACATACTCTCTTGTCGAAAGCCCTTTTCATACGCTTTTGATATAACTGTCCATGACAAACATCTGTCAATCTCTTCTCGTCAATGAGATTCAATTGATCAAGTCTGTTCTGAACCCATTCAGCTTCATCGAGTTGCACATCTGTTAAAATCCTTAAGGAAGGAATTTCAACTTCCACGGGTGGGACTGCTTCCATACCGTACACCAATGAAAGGGAGTTGCCCCTGTTGAAGTGCGTATTGAAGTGCGATAGCCGTGCAAGGCATATGGCAACATCTCGTGCCAATCCTTGTAAGTGACAACCATCTTTTGTACAATCCTCTTGATATTCTTGTTTGCCGCCTCCACAACACCATTCATTTTTGGACGATATGGAGAGGAGTTATGATGTTTTATCTTGAAACTGTCACACAGCTCTTTCATCATTTTGTTGTTGAGATTCGAGCCGTTATCAGTGATGATCTTCTCAGGAACCCCATAACGACAAATGATATTATGCTTGATAAAACGTGTGACCACTTGTCTAGTGACACGAGCATAAGATGCTGCCTCAACCCACTTGGTAAAGTAATCAATGGCAACAAGGATGAATCGATGTCCATTAGAAGCGGTAGGCTTGATTTCTCCAATCATATCAATGACCCACATTGCAAAAGGCCAAGGAGAAGTTAATACATTCAATGAAGAAGGCGGCACATGCATCTTATCAGCGTAGACTTGACATTTGTAACATGTCCTGGCATGGTTGTAGCAATCATTCTCCATGGTAGACCAATAGTAACCCGCTCTCAGGATTTTCTTAGCCATGGTGTGCCCACTAGAATGCGTCCCGAAGGAACCTTCATGAATTTCTTCTATGATCTTATTTGCTTCGTGTCTATCCACGCATCTGAGCAGAACAGAGTCATAGTTTCTTTTGTACAAAACACCCTCATTGAGGAAAAATTTAGCCGAGTACTTGCGCAGAGCCTTCTTATCAACGATAGAAGCATCTTCAGGGTATTTTTTCGTCTTGAGATACCTTTTGATGTCGTAGAACCAAGGTTTTTCATCCGCCTCACCTTCGATTTCATAGCAGAACGCAGGCTCATCTAACCTCATTATAGTGATAGACGGGGCATCATTCACCCATCTGACTTTAAACATGGATGACAGAGTAGCCAAAGCGTCTGCCAAGTTGTTATCTTCCCTTGGGATGTGATCAAAAGTGATCTCGTCGAAATAAGGGATCAACTTCAAGACATGATCTCGATATGGAATCAAATTCGGGTGGCGCGTCTCCCAATCTCCGTTGATTTGGTGATTACCAAGCGGAATCTCCATATACCGCTAAGATCTTGATTCTTAGATCAATGGTCAATCCCAAAAATACAAGCTTCGTACTCGGCCACATTATTGGTGCAATCAAAACAAATCCTGGCGGTGAATGGAATATGAAAACCTGTCGGAGAAGTGATAACGGCGCCAACACCATTCCCTAATGCATTTGACGCTCCATCGAATGCCATTGTCCATCGTGATCCTGGCTCGGGTCCCTCTTCAGGGCCAGGAATGTTACAATCTTTGATATACATAATGTCCTCATCAGGGAACTCAAACTTCATCGGCTGATAGTCATCTTCTAATGGTTGTTGAGCGAGATAGTCTGCCAACACACTACCTTTGATGGCCTTCTGAGTAGTATATTGGATGTCATATTCTGTCAGGATCATCTGCCAACGGGCTACCCTTCCTGTGAGAGCCGGCTTTTCAAAGATATACTTTATCGGGTCCATTTTGGAGATCAAGAGAGTAGTGTGAATTAACATATACTGTCTGAGCCGTTTTGCTGCCCACGCGAGTGCACAACAAGTCTTTTCCAATAATGAATACCTCGATTCACATTCTGTGAACTTCTTGCTCAAATAGTATATGGCATGCTCTTTTCTGCCCGTCTCATCATGCTGACCGAGCACGCAACCCATGAAATTTTCTAACACTGTTAAGTACATAATCAATGGTCTGCCTTCCACCGGGGGTGAGAGGATTGGAGGTTCTTGTAGGTACCTCTTTATCTTTGTCGAGCCGTCGACAATCATCGTTCCACCTGGTTGTTGGATTCTTTCTTATGACTTGAAAATGGGCTCAGTGTGTAAGATGAGAAATAAACCTAGCAATGTAATTGGTCTTCCCAAGAAACCTCGCACTTCCTTTTACGTCCTTGGCTCTGGCATCTCTTGTATCACTTTTATCTTTGCGGTCAACCTCAATCCCTT
Organism: Vicia sativa; assembly: GCA_021764765.1. Classification (NCBI taxonomy): domain Eukaryota; kingdom Viridiplantae; phylum Streptophyta; class Magnoliopsida; order Fabales; family Fabaceae; genus Vicia; species Vicia sativa. The sequence goes on along the minus strand of CM038794.1, from coordinate 24,832,594 downwards.
TCTCGCACAATAAAGCCTAAAAGCTTCGATCTCACCCCAAAGGTGCACTTACTTGGGTTTAACCTCGGCTGAACTTTCTCAATCTTTCGAATAATTTCAACAAGTGAACTAGGTGTTCTTCTTACATGCGGGACTTGGCGATCATATCATCAACGTAGACTTCAATCTCTTTATGCATCATATCATGAAAGAGAGTGACCATAGCGTGATATATTTGCCCGGCGTTCTTCAAACCAAAGGCATCACTTTGTAGAGAAAGTTCCCACGGTGTAATGAAAGTAGTTTTCTCCATATCATCGGGCGCCATCTTAATCGGTTGTAGCGGAGAAACCATCCATGAAGGAGAATACTTTAGCTTGGGCGGTGTTATCGACCAAAATGTCGATGCGGGAGAGGAAGTCATCTTTAGGGCTAGCTCTATTCAAATCCTATAATCAACACACATCCTTACCTTGCCGTCTTTTTCGGTGCCGGTACAATGTTTGCAACCCATGGGGATAAGAAACAACCTTTAGGAAACACCTTTCATCTTCTCTTCTTTGATTTTTCTTGACATTTACGGATGTGTTGCGAAGCTTCGCTTACGGTGAGAGCCTTCTTTGAGGGCAATTCATGCATAACGATGTCGATCTAACGGGCATATCTTCATAAGACCAAGCAAAGATGTCCACGTATTCATGTAGCATTTCGACAAGCTTTTGCTTAACTCCAACTTCCAATGCTGCCCCGATCTTGACCTCCTTTCGAGCATCCTCGGTTCCTAGATTGATCACTTCTAGAGCCTCTTGGTGCGGCTGGATGACCTTTTCTTCTTGCCTCAACATTCTAGCTAATTCTTCAGGTAATTCACAGTCCTCTTCGGCTTCTTCTTCAGCTTGATAAATCGGTTCGTCGAAATCGTAATGAGCCACGGCGGAATCATCGTCGACAAAATCCGGGATCAACGAAGGATCGCATCTGCGTGGTTGGTAATTTTATTTTTATTATTACTATATATTTTTTAATTAATTTTTTAATAATAAAATAAAAAGTAAAAGGCAAAAAGTTTGTATAAAAAGAAAGTAAAATTTTGATATTGTCACCTTTTTAAAGAATAAGTGAAGAAAAACAAAGAGAGAAAAATTTGAATGCAAAAAGGACGTCCTTTATTAATGACAAACTTGAAAGTTAAAAACATGGTGGCCCTACAGCATGATCACTACGTCTTGGGCATAACGTAGGAATTATGGCATGACATAAAAACAGAAAATTACTCTTCAAAACAGGTAACCACAGCAACGTCTTCAACGAACCAATTTGAAAGCTCACGTCCTGGAACAGTTGGGTAGATCCACTTGTCCACATCATAGTCACCGTCTGCTTCACCATCAATTGCATCAACATCCTCAATCTGGATTCCACCTTTGACAAACTTGACAGGAGGAGACACCCCTTTGCTCATTGGGGTGGAGACTGGGACCTTCATTCCGGGAGCAAAACCCAAACCCCTCTTATCCGTCTGGGTAGGAAGCTCTAGCACTCTTCCCCACCCTTCAGGATGTCCTGACTTGACAATAGCCTGAGCTTTCTTGTAGGATGCCATGGAGACTTCACCTTTTCGCAAAGGAATCTTATCGACTGCCTCAAAAGCTTGGCATGGAGTTTCGTGGATCTCTCCTTCAACTTCAACATATCGGAAGTTGCTCAGATGACTGACGACATAATCTTCTTCACCATAAATGGTGACCACCTTCTCATTAATCAAGAACTTGACTTTTGGTGCAAGGTGGATGTCACGCACCAGCCCCATGAATCAGGCGTCCAAGCAAACAAGAGAAGGATTAATATCCATGACGAAAAGGTTGCATCAAAACGGGCCTACCTTAATAGGCAAATCCACCTCGCCAAACACTGACCTCTTTGACCCATCAAACGCCTTAACTATCAAATCACTGGGTCTCAGCACAACCCCTTCATAATCCAATTTTAGAAGAGTAGACTTTGGAAGGACATTGAGGATGATCCGTGTCAACCGACACGGGATAAAGTAGTTCTCGCTATCTCACGGAAGCGTGTAGCGCTTTGTTATGCTTCCTTCCCTCGGGAGGTAAATCGAAGTCAGTAAAACCGAGACCATTACTTGCCGAAATACTGTTCACAATGCCTCCAAACTAGTTAACAGAGATCTCTTGGGGAGCGAAGGCGTTCCCAAGTGCATCGAGCATTGCGGTGAGGTTCAGAATCCTTCAACAAAGCTAAGATAGAAATCTTGGCGGACGTCTGGCCGAGCTGGTCGATTATCTTGTAATCGCTCTTCCTTATATACCTCATCAGTTCTTCAACATCTTTGGTCAACTCAGGGCTCAGAACAGGTTCTGAAAACTTTGGTGTTGACTCACCCCCAATCATGACTCCTTTCCCTTTTGCTTTAGCCTTGGCCAAAGCTTCGGGACTTTTCTCAACTGGATTGGGTCGAGAGAAGATTCGTCCACTTCGGGTAATCCGACTTTCTTCCGTAATATCATGCACTGCAGGCTCAATTCTTCCAATCTTCTTTTCAACAGACTCTCCTCCTTCAGAGGTCTTCACATTCAATTTCTTGCCGTCACGGTAGCATTCAAACCCATAATTCCACGGAATGGCCTTTTCACTAGCATAGGGGATTGGACCTGGCAAAGTTATGATCACAGGAGGTTTCTTAGTCGGCACAGGGATTGTAACGGGAATCCTTCTAGAAGTGACGGGGATAGTAACCACGTCAACCTCATCTTCATTATTCTGCGCATCAAGTTCTTTCTGGACGAACTGAAGAGTCCCTTCAGTAATCAGACGCTGAATCTCGTCTCTCAAATTATCACAACCTTCAACTTGGATTAAACATTGTTTACAACCATCATCGCAACCAGGGAAATCTCCCCTTAACAACAATTGCTTCTTTACCCACCACAACGGAGTGGTCAAACCATTAACATCCATTATCAGGTTCAAACTTCCATCTTCGCCAAATTGCATTAACAGCGTTTCCACCATGAGGAGGCAAAGGGTGCTGAATGACATTAGGAGTAGGAGGAGGTCCAAAGTTGATTGCCTCAGTGTCTAATAAATTCTGAACCTTGTACTTGAAAGTGTAGCAATTCTCGATGGAATGCCCCGGAGCATTGGAATGATAGAGACAGCGGGCATTCGCGTTGAAGTACTTCGGCGGGTTATCAGGGTCAATCTTTAGATGGCGCAATTCAATCATATTCAGACTTTGCAAGTGGGCAAACACCTCTGCATAAGACATTGGCAAAGGGTCAAACTTCTTCATGGGTCTTGGTTGATATTGTTTCGGGGCAACATCTTGTTTTGGAACACTAGCGGGAATAGTTATAGCAGCAACTTGACGATTGAATTCCTGGCGCTTCTCTTTCCCTCTTCGCTCATACAGTGCACTCGACTCGCCTTCTTTCTTCTTCTGGTAACCACCAAAAGACTTCTTGACGCCACCAACTTGATTCTTGTCAGTACCAACATCTTGAATCTTTCCTAACTTGATCCCCATCTCAACTCTTTCACCAAACATCACCATGTCAGCGAAAGTACTGGTCAGACTGCAAGAGGCATAGTATGGCCCATCTAGTGTGCCGGTAAACATTTCCACCATCTCTCGTTCCACCATAGGGGGTTGAACTTTAGCAGCTACCTCGCGCCACCTTTGCGCGTACTCTTTGAAAGATTCAGTTTTCTTCTGAGCTAAGTTGTGCAACTGGGTTCTAGTAGGCGCCATATCAGTGTTAAAGCCATAGTGTTGAACAAAAGCTACAACCAACTCTCTCCAAGTTCGCACCTGGGAGCTATCAAGGCCCATATACCAATCCAATGGCCCATCAGTCAAACTATCTTGAAAAAAGTGCATCAAGAGCTTCTCATCCTTTGTATAAGCAGACATCCTCCTATAGTAATACCTCAAATGAGTTTTAGGACAAGAGTTGCCCTTGTACTTTGAAAGCTCTGGAATTTTGAATTTTGGAGGAATCTTCACTCCTTGAACCAATCCCAAGTTGGACATGTCGAACCCAAAACTTCACGATTCTCAAAGGCTTGCATGCTCTTCAAGCATCTTCAACTTCGATCAGCTTCCGTTGGTTCTTGACATTGGAAAACCAATCCTCAAAGTTATCCTCCTCAACGGGGCAGGAATCGAATAGTCCTTACGCTGGTGGAGAATCCACCGAGCTCTGCTGCTGGCGATGTGTGGGAGTAGGAGGAGGAACCACCGGCGTGGTTCATTTGAGACTTGATTCTCTCGATAAGATCCACAAGACCGGTGTTAACTTCAAGCTAATTCCGGACAAAGCATTCCCTTGAGGGGAGGAACAACGGCTCCTTGAGTGGCTGCAGCGGGCCTCACAACCAAAGCTCTCAACTCCTCTTGTTGCAGAGCCATGTTTTGAATTATCTCCATCAATTGCCCTACGTGAGTATCCATTCTTGTCCCTAGGGCAGCCATGTCAGCTTCAATCTTCTCCATTAGTCTTTTCAAGTTGCTCCTTATGCGGTACCGATGAATGTGGAAATCGCAATCTCTCTTGCGGAGAAGAAAATCAGCAGCGAGTAAGATGGTGATCTCAATACTATTATGTATGATATGTTATGGGGGTATGTATGCATGCCCATGATATGTTTTTTGTACATTTATTTTCAGGGACTCTTTGAAGATTCGTTAGTTAACAATAAAAATTAGAGAAAAGATTGATTAAACTGCAATTCAACGAAATCTCATAGAAAACCAAAATGTTAGTTGTGACTACAAATTTCAAGCTCAAAAGAGCAATAAGATTCATCTTGGAATTTAAATCATTACATTAATTACTAGATTCAAATATTCAAAAAAAGACAAGTTGCTAAAAACTAGAAATGCTGTCCACGACGAGGCTTCAAATCTCTAGTTTCTGCCTTGAACCTGTTTACCACATCTTGACAAAGGAAGAGGAATTCACTCACTGCGGAGGTATCTGGTTGCCTTGAGGTCTTCTAGGGCCGACACGAGTCTCAGGTACATCAACAATCAAATGGTTACACATGTCAACCATACCGCTGTACTTCCAATAGAAATGCCCATTCTGCTCTTCTAGAAAGGACACCATTTCGTCCTTTTCATCCAACAGACGATTTAGCTTATGGATCTCATCGATCCAACCTTGACATTGTTCTCTAAGGCCTTCATAAGCATCCCTATTGCTATCTCTTTCATCCCTTGTAATGTTCATCTCTTGAACTTTTTCAGCTAGTTCAATTGCTTCCAATTCTCGGGCGATGCAGACTTCTTCTTTTGCGGTTATCTCATTTTCTAGCATTTTATTGGTTCGTGCTAGAGAAGCTTCTAATTTTGAAATCTTTGCTTCGAGACGTGCTTTCAATGCTCTCTTTTCTTTAACGGCCCTTTCTTCATCTAGATAAGCTTGGCCCCTTTGGTGCTGAGCAGCCTTCAACTGTCGACGGAGGTCCCTTGCCCCACTTGCGGCCTCTTGGTCTTGAACATCTCATCGGAGCTCTTCATCCTCTTCATTCTGTCTTCTTCTTCCGCTAATTCTTCTTTTACCTCCTTGAGGTTGGCTTCCAAATTTTCAGCTCGAGGAAAATCGAGAGTTAGAGCTTTGTAGCTCAATCTTTCCTCTTCCATCTTCACGGTAATTTCACGAAGCCTCATACTCTCCTCTATCGGCACATGAGTGATTGCGAGTTCGGGATGATCAAAGGCACCTCCACCAAGTAAGGCAGCTTGACTTCTTGAACTCTCTCTATCACCCACTGGCGATAAGATCTTCCATCGATTCCGCCCCTCTTGATTAGCTCTCGGCTTTCCCTATGGATTTGACCCCAAGCTCTTCGGATCTTCAATACTTCGTTGCGGTCCTTTTTACCAAGCTCGTGTATAATGAAGCTTTCCAAGTGCTCAGGCCTTGGTTCGTTTTCCATCGGATACCCCAATTGTCTTGTTGCAAGTCTTGGGTTATAATTGATGCAACCCATAGACCCAATCAAAGGAACATTAGAATATCCACCACAGTGGGTGATAACATCAACGAATCCCCAACCTGGAGAATGCCACAACACACCATCGGCTGTCAGTGAAGCCAATTTTTGAGACCAAGATAAGTTTCTCAAGATTCTCTCCCACGGTCCACTCTGAGGGATATGAGATGTCAACCATAAATACAGCAGTGAAGAACAACACAGAACCACCCCTCGCTTCTTCAGATTTCTCTCATGGAGATGGTAAAGAACATCAGCCAACAGTGCAGGAACAGGGTTCTTTGACATGAATATGCTAATAGCAGATGGGCTCAAGTAACCAATTTCATTAGTTGGAAACAAAACCACCCCAAAGATGAGCAAAGCAAGAATAGAGCTGAAAGTCGACCAATCGTCTTGTACACTCAAACTTACCAACTTATCCTCCAAGTTTTGCCTAAGAATACCTTTGCCTGTAATCCAAGGTGCCACCTCCCTTACAGGAAGAAACAAGGCAGCAGCTACCTTAGCCTTATCCAAATCTTGGCCTATGTTGAGGAAAGGAGTGTCGTCCTTCAAAGGCCAATTAAGAATTCTCTCGAACTCCTCAATTGTAGGAACAAGCTGAAAGTCTTGGAATGTGAAGCATCGGAGAGGAGGATCATAGTACTTTGCTAGAGCAATCAAAGCTTCCATGCCCACATTGGTAGTCAAAAGATCTAGGATATTCCCAAACCTCTTTCCAAAATAAGCTCTACTGACAGGCGGAGTTCTTTCACTTTGAGTTATCAGCCTCCCCAACTTCAGTTCTTTGAATTTGAGACATGGAACGATCTTCACAGTTGGATTCATTCTTCCTTTCTGCTTACTGCACCAACAAAATCTATAAGGTTCCCTGAAAATAAAAGTTATATGCTAAATGGTTTTGTGCAAATGTATGCAATGCATGTTGCAAATTAAATAGAACTGGTTCAAAGGATCGGCCGGTCATGGTTTCGACGTGTACCCAACAATTCCCCGGGTAAGGCTAATCTTATGTTTTTTGGCTAAATGTTTCTTGGGGTCTCAGATCCCCTTTTACAAACACTATCATCGTGCGAGAGGCCTACATGGCGATAGTATTTGTAAAAGTATACCCCAAGAAACGGCTCTTAACGGGATGCTCGAAATCCAACATTTGAGCGTTTTAGTCTCGGTTAGGACAACATGAACAAACTTAGAGTTATAGGTCATTTGTCCAAAGATTGATGTCCTGCGCTAACGCGGGCCAACAACCTCCTTAAAACAACCAACTCTAAGTCAGAGTCTTCGCTTCGGGCCAACAAGACAATGGAGTCAAGTGGACCTAGGCTACGCAACCCCTCTATTCCTAAAAGGTGACCTAGAAGCCTGGGTAGTGGGCTTATCTATGTAACAATGCCCATGAATTCCCATCACAACAATATATCAATATACAAAGTATAGAGGAAAATAAGCAAATAAACAAATAGATAAGCATAAAGAAGAAAGCGATAAACAAACACACAAACATGCGAAGAACTAAACTAGGGTTGACTCGCTTAGTCAAAAAAGATTTTAAAATTTATCCCCAGTGAAGTCGCCAACTGAAGCAACTCGATTTTCAAACAAATCATTTAAATAAATTTTCAAAAACAATGAAATCGCCACCTAATTTTATTTGTTCTAGAAAGAACGGGGAAATATAGATAAAACCCACAAAAATTGGATAAGGCGGTCTACAAGACCAAAAAGGATGGATTCGGGAGTCGGTTACGCAAGAGGAAGGTATTAGCACCCCTTACGTCCATCGTACTCGATGGGACCCATTTAGTTCGAAACGTGTTTGTGTGTGTAATCGCTAATTTCTAAGTCATGAATAAGAAAAGGCGTTTGTTTATTATTATTTTGAGTTTGACACGGTTTTGAAACCGCGTGCCTACGTATTCCCTCGTGCAATGGGAAAGTCAAAACTCCGTAGTTCTGGTTGAAAATGTTTGAATTGGTTGTATTGATTTTAATTGAAATGTTTTTTTTGATTTTTTGATAATCGCATATGAGCGAAAAAAAGATTTGAATGAGTTGAATTAATTTTAATTGTAGATGACAAGTACCAAAACGTTGGGATATCCTCTAACGATTCGATACTCGAGATTGGTGATTGAGGTCAACCGATCATCTCTCATCCAAAATCTTTATTATGAAAAGAGTGAGGTGAAACAAAGTTCACTTTTATTAAGTGTTATGGAATAAAGTATTTAAGTCATTGGGTTACCCTCTAATGGCCCAAATACTTTACATTTTAATTAAATCGTTGGGCGAACCTCTAACAATTTAATTAAATACCATAGCACTATGTTTTTTTTGTTTTTTTGTAGGAAAATTGATTTTGAAATAGCGAGTTCAATTAATTATTTTTGACTTGAAAGTGTATTGAAAATTGCGGCGTTGGACGTAGAGAAATGATATTTCGGGTTATGATTAACCAAGTATATGGACTTGATTAACCTCGTGAGGATAGGTGCTCCTATCCCTAACCATGAGACCCTAGTGCATGGTGATTGGTATATAGACCAATGTTGTTTTCGGGTTATGATCGATTAAAGCAACAAGGGCTTTAACCAATCTCGTGAGGATGGCCATGTCCATCCCCAACCATGAGACCCTTTAAGAAATCGGCGTATGAGCCAATCAAGATGAAATCGAATTGATTTTAATTTCCGTTGTGTGCAACGTGTACAATGGTGAATAATACTGAACGAGTAAATAAACAGACAAAAATACCGTACAATATAATCGGAAATTTAAATAATTATTAGAGATGATTTTTTCTGTTTGATGAAAAATCGACTAATAATTCAATCGATAAATCATCAAACAAAAACTATCAGATCAAATAATTATTTAGTACATCATAACAAAATATTATTTACGATAAAATAAATTAATTGAAATAGACAAAAATTTAGAAATAGCCTGATTGTCTTGATTCTGGACGGAGTGTGGAAGGAAAGCCATCTGAACTTTGGTTGATCTGAAACACCTCCGCGTGCTGGCGAATCGGGTGTAGTGCTTCCACTTCAAAATGATCCGATTGTTCCAAAATATAGCAATATCGCACCATACAATAGGCTAATACTAACATTTTTTTGTCAAAAATTATTTTATAATAACAAAATGAAGACAAAAATATTTTCTTAAAAAAAACAAGGTGGTGACACTTGTCACCACCAGATTTTTTTGAAAAGAAGAAATTTTTAGAGAAAAAATGAAAAGAAAATAAGATGATTTATTGTCATTACTATTAATATTTATTTTTAAAAAAAACAAATAATAAATGAAATGAGTTCATTCCCCCTTCTCTCTCGCCGCTGGGTTTTCTCTTCGTTTTCTCGCGTTGGGTTCTCTCTTTTCTCACTCTCGAATCCTCACCGGCCTGGGTATCTCGTTGCGTTTCTCATCTCTCACTCACGCCGCGATCGTCGCTCTCATCTCTCTTGCCCACGATCGCCCCGTCTCTCCCTCTCACGCGATTCACCGATTTCTCATCTCTCTCTCTCGATCTCGGTTTGCATGTTTGGTTTTGTTTTGATTCCGATTTCAGTTTTGATTTCTGATCATGTTTGGTTTTGTTTTTCGATTTGCTTGACAGATTGAATGGAAAGATGATTGGAAAACTGAAAGGGGTTCTGAAACCCACTGACCGATTCCGTGAGTGACCTTGGAGACGTGTTGATGGTGGATTCAAACGCACTGGGTGAGTTCGTTCGATTACTTTTCTTCTTCTTCTTTCTACGATCTCGAACTTAGATTTACGAAAAATAAAAATTGTCGAAGGTTGTTTGGCTAGAAAATGATGATTGCTTTGATGCTGTTGTTTTGTTTTTGATTTCTGAATGATAAAAACAGACACTGTGCTTTTGATTTTCTGGGTTTGGTTATTTTGGTTTTAACAACAGATACTGCACTTGGTTTTCGTTTTTGTTTTAGTTCTTGATCTCTCCTCCTGTCTCTTATCCTACGAAGGATATATTATTTGGTCTTAGCTTGTCCTGCTATATCTTTCCAGTTGCTTGTAATGTTAGTCTACCACCATCTTTGTAAAATGATGATTTTTGAGTTTCTTGCATTACTTGCTACACCATGTTGTCTGCTCGCTCTTGACTTTGTTGGTTGCTTGTATCAATTGTTAATGGCCATCTGTCTGCATGCTCGATTTTTGCCATGCTTTTCCTCGATTTCTCATTGCTTTTTTGATGATTATGTTAACACTGTGGGATTGGTATGGCTGATAACCTTGATACATGCTTGCTGTTGGGATTTATTTTACTTCTTTTTCTTCTTACTTTCTCAATGTCCCTGCTGCCTCTTCTTTTGACATGCTGGCCTTGTATATGCTGCCTGAAGAATCATTGTCGCTTCGTATGCTTGCTGCCCGGATTTAAACTGCCGCGTTGTATGCTTTCGGAAAATGTCGCTTTTATATGCTTGCAGCCCGAAAAATGTCGCTTTATTTTGTTCGTTGTATGCTTTTCCGTATGCTTGTCGTATGCTGTCCGGGATTAACATTGTCGTATGCTGCCCGAGTTCTATGCTATGATGAATACTGAGCGAATTTTGTTTGTGAACTGAATCGAATCACGATTTGCAAACAAAATTAATTTCCGCCGATGATTAATCTTCAAACGAGATTCTGAGGCTTTAGCGATAAAACCTGATTCCCGCCAACGCCTAATGATGAATTTGGACAAACGATTCTTTGATAACTTCGTGCATTTTGTTTTATGTTTATGTTTCGATCTTTTGTTCACTTGCTAACCATTTCTCTTTTTTGTCTTTTTGTGTAACATGAGTGAGGATGCTTTAAAGAACACGGACCGGGCAGCAGCTTTAGCAAAGCTTGGGCGGACTCGGAGGATGGTAAATGATGAAGTCGAAGTGAAGAAAACAAGGCCCGGAGGAAACTTGAGGATTAGAATTGTAGGATTTAGCATTACTTTTCGTAATTTGAAAGCAAATTTGTATCGATCTTGTAACATTCATGACATAAATGAAATTTTACATTCAAATCCAATGTTGAAACTTTTCCTTCTTTCTCTTTTTGTGAAGAAGTGATAATTAGAATAGAAAGAAAAGCTTGGTTTGAACATTTTTCGATCTTTGGATAGCATGACACAATTGTTCCATCCTTATAGTAACCTTGAAATATTGATGAAATTGTCCTCGTATTGGACCTTGAATAAAACAAATCTTGGCAAAATTTTCCAAAACTTGTAAGCAAACTCTGAATGGACTTGTAACATATTTTAGAATACTCGAATAAAATCCGCATTTGAACGGTGTTCGAAATTCCACTTGCCCATGTTGGTACAAGTTTAGGACTTGTAAATTTGAGATGAAACATTTGTAACAACAAATCTTGTAGTTTGGAATTGATACCAATGTACCATTTGAGTTGAATAGATGTTGAATAATTCCATCATTGTTTGTAACAAACCTGAATTGTTCTTCTTTTTTTGAATTTTTAATAGAATTTTGAATTGGTACTTGAAAGTGTCATAACTTGTATAGCTCGCAACATTGAATTAATTCGAAATGAATATTCAAACTTTTCCTTTGTGCCCTTGAATCGTGTAACATAACCGTTCCAATCTTGTAATAACTTGGAAGCCCTTTGAAATTGGTTTGAATGTTGATAAAATTGTTCTCATAGTGAGCTTTGAATGAAACGAATCCACACAACTTGAATGATAAGCATTTGAATGGTTTGAGTAGAGCACAGAACTTTGATTCGTAAACAAGAGGAAACAAATCGTAAAGATTCACTTGACATTTGAAAGATTTGAAATGGAGTCCATTTGAATTCTTGATTGTGTATGAGAATTGGAAATTCGTTATACATCAAATATCCCAAAAATTTGTCATGAACCAAAAATTAAATTGGTTAAAACAAACCATGTCGAAATATTGATTAACAAATGCGCCCAATTCCACTTCAAACTATAACTCCAATCCGTAGTCTTGAATCAAACGAGTGGTAACATGGTTGTCGTATTTTTTTAGAACTTGAATCCTCTAGTATATGAAGCTTGAGAATTAAACTCTAAATGCAAAGATGGTTTGATGACTTTGACTTAAACAATGCTTGAATTCCTTTGAACTTCCCGACCACAAAGCTTTCATGTTTATCCGTTCATGTAGAAATTCCGAGTCCTTCGCCACTTGAAACAAAAATCGAAACTCTAAGTTTCAAATAAAGTTCTTGATTCAAAACCTTAGTCAACTTGGCGATTCCATGATTCTTTAAGAAATGAGTGATAGATTCCACTTGAAATTAATGGGATTATCACCGCATTTGCAAATCGAAACATATTTAGTAGTAGAAAGATTTGAAACCAAACGAATTTCATAAAGAACTTCTGACTTTTCATTGAATGCCTTGAATCTCGTGAGTGATGAACGTGACAAGAAAAGATCTAAACATGTGGAAACTTGGACATTCTTGAGTCTTGTAAGCAAATACTCTGGATGAATATTTTCACATGCATCAACTATTGCCAAGAACGAACAAAGTTAACGAGCAAACCAAATGCACTAGAACTTGAATTGTTGATCAATAATCGGATAATCATAATCCACCCTCTTACTCCTTGAACAATGAACTCGAAACAACAGCAAATCCTAAACCCGTGATGACTTGATCTCTTGAATCAGGAGGTAATGATATTTAATATAACAAAGCTTCCATAGTTCCATCAAGAAAGAGACCACTCATTTCAGCAATCAAACATCAAGCCCCGAAAACCGATAGATAAGAAAGGATAAGATTCATCATTAAACCTCGTCGTTTTCACATATCCTAGATTGGTTGAAAGCACCACGCCTTTTCTGCTCAACGAAAAAAAACTTTGGGAGTCAACTCCAACCCGTAACCATAGAACCAGTGGTATGAATGCATGTGAGTGTTATGATAAACGCGAAGCCTAAACCAGATAAAATCGAGATAGGAGGGCAAATTTTGGGGTGCAACAGGCTCTAGTCGACTAGAGTTACGCATATGGTTACATGCTATGGTTCTTCAAGATTTCCCATTCATATCTGATACGAGAGGCTCCATGGGACCCACCTAGGCCGGCTCATCAGGAGATCCTGGAGGAGGAGAAAGCGAGAAAGGATCATGCCCAAGACGTGCAGCCTAGGTGCCGCCGTATCATGGAGCTTGCTAGGGATGGCATCGATAGGCGTTTTGGAGGCCATCATGCTTGAGGCTCAGGGTGCCCTGGTCTACAAGAGGCAGCGGAGGGATGCCTCGAGGGTGACAGGCCGCCTCCGCCATACGCAATAGTTTATTTTGATTGTATTTTGACTTATTTTTTTATTTTGTATTGTACCAGATCTGTATTTTGAATATTATTATTATGAAATGCATTTCGGATAACATTTTTAGGCTTTAATTCGATTTAAAAATTGTAGGTCTTTAATTTGAATTATAAATGTAAATACAAAAGTAATTTCTTATAGTTAGGTTTTTCTGCTAACTGTCATGCCCAAAACCGAATGTTTACTTCTGATAAGGAACCGGAGATATACTTTCAGTTTTACCCCAAAATTTCATAAAGTGGTGCGAACCGGAAATAAATTTCCAGTATTGTGAAGGGCATTTTTGGGTTTTCATGGGGTGCACCCTATTGCACCCAAAAATTTACCCTCTTGATTTGGGCTTATGTTTTATCATAAACATCATATTGCATTGCATATATTATGGTAGGATCAAATTTCTTTGGTTCTCAAGTCTTCCACAAGCTTTGGAAGTTGATTGTTTTGACAATCAGTGCTAGGAGAGTCTCATGCTTTCATATCTTTGAATATTTCAAGTCACGAGAGTTTAGTATAACTAAAGACATTTCACTTGTAACATTGATTCCTCATGAGTTGGAATTTTGCAAAGTTTGAATAGGAATTCATCTGGATCGTCTAACTGATGAAATTAGGGTTTTGACCAATGGTGTAGTTGGAAGCTTTTCTATGTCGGTTTCTTGGAGCATTATCTTCTTGTTATTATTGGAATCATCTTTGTTCAAAGAATTTCCCAAGATATTAAGAGGATTTGAGATTTTGAAGCGTGGTCATTTGCCTCCTAACACAAGATGCAAAACTAGGATTTTGAATTTAATCAGGGATTCTTCAAAATTTTCACTCAAAATTGATTCCATAGGCTTCTATATGTTATTGGTCATCTATGATTGAAATATTGAGGTTCAATTCTGATTGAAAGCAAGTCAATTGATCAAAAGGGGAAAAATGGTCATTTTGGTCAAAATCAATCAAAGTCAGGAGTTGACCAAGTGGACTTTTGGTCAACCATCAATTCAGATATCCTTTTTTCATATTTCATGACCAAATTAATCATTGAATCAAGAAAATTGAAGAAGTTGAAGTTAACTTGTTCTTGAAGATATTTGGAGTTTAAAAAATTTCCAAGTCCTCACCCTATAGAACTTTGACACATCATAACTTGCTCAATTTTTATCCAATGCACGAGCCAATTTTTCAGGGTGTTATACCTCAAAATTTATCCTCCCACTTCTCAAGACAATTCACAACTCAATACTCAAGGATTTCACAAGGGTTGACCAGACAAACCCTCTCCTAAGCAATCAATCCAAACTAGGGTTTTGCTATTCTCAAGTCAAGATGGATTTCTAATACTTAAAGTGGTCATCATACCTCATCATATGCTTCAAGGGATCCTCATGTCAAGTTTCAAGCCTTACAAGTCAAATTTGCTCATCCAATTGCTCAGATGGTTGAAAATCAGTTGTGTTGGACAAAAAGTCAATTATGGTCAACATACAGTCAAACTTCATAATTTTTGGTCAACACCAATATTTTGAATTAATATTCATCATTTGATCAAGGGTTGATCATGATTCATCAAGAAAAGTCAAGATCTGGTCAAAAGTCAAAGTTTCTAAATTAGGGTTTTTTAGATAAAAGTCAACAGAACTTTGACCAAACATAACTTTCACATACTTTATCAGAAATTTTTCCACCAAAGCTAATTTTAAAGGAAATTCAATTCTCTACAACTTCATGTCTCACAAGCTTTGGTAAAAAATGATTCATTTGGAAGTTATGGATCAAAATATTACAGGTCCTTTTAAAAGTCAACAAAAAGTCATCTTTTTATAAAGAAGTGTTCATGAGCATGGAAACTTAAATGAAGATCAAACCAAAAATGTTGTTTATAGGACATCTTGAGCTTTATAAAAAGTTCAATAACACCCAAAAATGTTGAATATTGAGCAAGATACAAATTGTACAAGTTAAGCATTTTTTTGGAGGTGCATGAAGAGAAATACTTGAAAAAATCAAATTTTTTCTAAATGGGCCTAACTTTTCTTGGTTCAAACTTGTTTCTTATCTGAATTAGAACCTCCAAGCCCAAGGTCACATTTTTTATCTTTTATTTTTTTTATTTTGGATTTTTATTCATTTAAAACCAATTTAATTAAAATAAAAGATATAAATCAAAACATTAAGTGCAAGATTAATTTTCTCTCATTCTTGAGGTCCAAGCAAGCCAAATGAACTGATTATTTCGAAATAATGAAGATTGGCAAGAGATTTGATTGAAATTGGCTCAAAAAGGCAATATTTGGTTTTATTCCAAATCAAATATTTTCTCATTGATTGGCATGTAATTCCTTCATAATTCTAAACCTAATTTCCTCCTCTATGTATACATGACACATTCACAAGTCTCAAGGACGAAACCCTAGCCTCAAACAGCAACCCTAAAACTCTCAAAAATTCCAAGAGGTTGGCAAATTCGTATCCTATTTTCCAGCCACTCTCATTCACTTTCAAGCACTCCATCGTGCTCCTGAGGTAACATAGGGATACCACGTAAAAATAAATGGAGACATGCTTCTAACACCACATGCAGCATGGATGAGTGGTAAAGTTTTGAACCAATGACCTCCAAGTCACGGGTTCAAACCTCAGCAAGGCCAAATTAATTTTTATCACCTATTTTTCTAACCTTTTCCTTTATTTCTTATTATTTTATTTAATTTTTCTTTTCAAATTAATTTAACCATTTTCAAAAATCATAAAAAAAAAACATTTTAATTTCAGAATTAGGTTAATTACACATTTAATTAATTTTTGACATAAAAATAATTTATTTTTCTCATAATTTAAATTATTTCTCACAATTAATTAATAATTAACCTAGAATTAGGATTTTTACATTAAAATCAATCTTCAAAAATATCAAAAAATATTTTTCCTTTGCAATTAGGGTTTAGACATTTTCTTTTATCATTAGACATTTTTCTTGCAATTTATTTCTTTTATTTTGCATTTAAATATTAGAAATCGATGTATAGGTCGCAAGGATATTTTTCTAATAGCGTAGGATTTTATTTTTTGCCTTTACTTTCCGCACCTCCTATTATGTATCTGCCCCAAAGCTATGTAATAGCGTAGGACCTTTACTTTCCGCACTTTACATTTCCGCAATTTACTTTCTGCACATATTAACTACTAGTAATTAAGCGTGTATGACAAGATTAATTCAATCAATCTAGATCACTAATAATCAAGATAAAATATCTGAACATAACCCATTTTTCACACATGCACCCACCTTAGGGTATCCTCTCTCGTTGCCTTTCGAATACATGGTCAAGTCCCTCGAACGTAAGGATATCTTAGCTAAGACGCTTACAAACATATCATCATAGTCCCTTCGATACAAAGATCATAGTCCCTCGGTGACCCTCGATGTTGCCTACGAATACATGATATAGTCCCTCGGTTGTTGCCTACGAAAAGTGATGATCGTCCCTACGAATATGCTAAGGTATCCCTACAAGTTGTCTTCTATGACCATCCGATGCCCCTTCGAATGTCCCTTTACATCCAACGAATAAGGTTACCCATCAACCAATGGTATGGATAGCTTTATTCTAAAGGAAAGCAAAATAACACGGAAATGACCATTCTGAGTAGGTAAATAAGTCTCTTTTGCTTGCTCAACCAAAATGCTCTTTACACCTCACACTTTTTCAAAATCCTTTTCAAAACACTTTGTATACATTCCAGCGTGAATCATTACAAAGTATTTTCTAAAACAAAACATTTCCAAACACTTCGTATACATTCCAGCGAGAATCATTACGAAGTCAAAGCAAAATGTCTTTTCAAAAATATTTTCAAACACACATACAAAAAGCAATTTATAAAGTGAGCTAAGCAATTAAGAGCCCGTAGATAACTACGGATGGAAAGGGTGCTAATACCTTTGTTGTACCCCAAAATTTACCCTCTTCTTTCCCGCGTTTCCCTGGCTTATAATTCAATCGCATAAAACATACATGTAATAGCATGAATAGAATTCGTCATAAGGAGTATCAGGTTCTAGGTATTCCAAATGAAACCCAAAAAGAGAGTTTGTTCTGTCATTTCTCAATGAAGCGCATTTTGGGTTTTCGGCGCATTTTGGGCACTCCAGAAGGCGTATCTCTCGTATCCTTGGGTATTTTCTGTTGATTTTTAACTGGAATCTCCCTCTTGTTATTATCTACGACTTTCGTTCGAAAGCCGAGAGCAAATGTTGTGAGGAAGGCTCTCAAAAGAGTCATTTCCCCCAGTAGATCAAGATGTTTTAGTGCTAAAACCGCGCGTTCTTCCCACTAAAAGGCCTCTATCTCTTAGCTGGAAACTCGGAATTGAGCGGGACCGATCCCTAAAAGTCCGTATTAAAGTCCTCTACAACCCTCATTTGCAACTCAAGAGCTAATTCCTTACCGATCAGTACCATAATTTTATTCTCTGAAGTTAATTTTGAGCTGAACTGAGCAATTTTCATCTGATACGCGAAGTTCGAAAAATCATATCTCACTAGATTTTCATCGAAACAGGATGGGACCAGTGCTAAAAGTTCAAAAAATTTGTTAGCTTCAATTGTCTTAGAGATACGCATGTGCAAATTTCGATCAGAGGATCCTCGTCTGAAGCAGTTCCCCCACAGAGCGCGAACGAAATTCTGCATGTGTCAGTGTTCCCAAATTGATGCTGAAACTTCAAAATTCCTATTTCCTTGACCATTCATCGGATCAAGTCAGGGTTTTGATTCACTCAAGCAAAATCGCATTCCAGACACTTTTCGTTTATATTCCGACTCTAAATTCTTCATGGATTTGGCTGTTTTGGATTAATTACGAAAATTATTTGGATAATCATAATTAGCTTGTTGATTATGGATCCAAAGCTATAAATAGATTTTCCTCTTCACAAATCACAACAACACAACCATTTGCTTAATTTTCCACTACCACAAACACTCCAATCCTCTCAAGTCCAAAAGCACAAAAAACTCAAAAAGTTCAAACTTCAACTTTCCCTCCAAGCAACCACCACATGCCGCCACCAGACCTCCGTTCACCACTGGCTTCAACCACAGACCGCGCTAAGCGCGACCTGCGAATTCTGGTTTTTCTCCATTGCAGCTTCTCCTACTTCAATCTACATCATCCTTCTCCTCCTTCTACTCACATCTGACATGGAAGGAACGGTTTCATCTTGATTTTCTCCTCAATTTCAAGATCTAAGGATTTCTCTTCTTCTTCTTCAACCTTCCATTGAAATCCAAGATTTTCTTCAAGGATTCAAGCTTAATTCTGAAGATTATCAACAATTCCTCATTGATTTGGTATTTTCTTTGAAGAGCACAAGGAATTCCCCTTCAATTTGACTCAAACTTCAAGTGCAAGTAAGTGTTAGGTTCAAATAAGCACTTATTTTAAGCTGTTTCAGATTTTCAGCTTTTCTTGAAATTGAATACTGAAATTGCATGCAAATTCAATGTAGATTCTAATTCTAGAACTTGTACTCATGAATTTCTTGATTTGAATTGAGTTTTGTCGCCTTATTCGTGTCGGAGTGAGGATTTCTTTGCGGATAGCATGTATATACACTTGTACATTTGTTTTCCCCTTGCATATAGGACATAAACTCATACATTTGGCATCATCTATCACATGTTCATGCATTGGTGAGTATTTAGCTTGATCAATTTCATTGACTCATGGTAATTTGAAGCATAACTTGCATTCAACATGTAGATATTTAAGCATTTAGTGTCAATCCAAATGTTTGTGCACTCCAAATGTTTGTGTCAATGCATGACTTAGATTCTTTGAAAGAAAACCTCAAAATGTCATGGCTAGCTTGCATCATCACATAAATGAATATTGGAATTATCATTTTGATTTGCATTCCTTGCATGTTCATGCATTTAACTTGTCATATGAACTTTGGAATTAATATTTTGATTTGCATTCCTCGCATGTTCATGCATCCTTACATGTATGTGAACATTGGTTTTATAGATTCGATTTGCATTCCTCACATGTTCATGCATTTTACATGTATATGAACATTGGTTTTATCGATTCGATTTGCATTCCTCGCATGTTCATGCATCCTTACATGTATGTGAACATTGGTTTTATCGATTCGATTTGCATTCCTCGCATGTTCATGCATCCTTACATGTATGTGAACATTGGTTTTATCGATTCGATTTGCATTCCTCACATGTTCATGCATTTTACATGTATATGAACATTGGTTTCATCGATTCGATTTGCATTCCTCGCATGTTCATGCATCTTTACGTGTATGTGAACATTGGTTTTATCGATTCGATTTGCATTCCTCGCATGTTCATGCATCCTTACATGTATGTGAACATTGGTTTTATCGATCCGATTTGCATTCCTCACATGTTCATGCATTTTACATGTATATGAACATTGGTTTTATCGATTTGATTTGCATTCCTCGCATGTTCATGCATCCTTACATGTATGTGAACATTGGTTTTATCGTTTCGATTTGCATTCCTCGCATGTTCATGCATCTTTACGTGTATGTGAACATTGGTTTTATCGATTCGATTTGCATTCCTCGCATGTTCATGCATCCTTACATGTATGTGAACATTGGTTTTATCGATTCGATTTGCATTCCTCACATGTTCATGCATCTTTACGTGTATGTGAACATTGGTTTTATCGATTCGATTTGCATTCCTCACATGTTCATGCATCTTTACATGTATGTGAACATTGGTTTTATCGCTCGATTTGCATTCCATGCACGTTCGTTTAGCTCTCATTTGTTGTTGGATTGTGGCCTAACGGTATGGATCGGACTGTCGCATGAAAACATCATAAACAGGTGATTCAGATCAAAAAATAATTTTTCTGCAGGTTGCAGGTTGCAGGTCGCGCTTAGCGCGGTCCAGAGTGCGCTAAGCGCCAAATGTTCTGACTTTTGGGTTGTAGGTCGCGCTTAGCGCGGTATACCGGGCTTAGCGCGGTCCTCTGGTTCATTTTTTCTATTTTTCTCGATTCTGATGGTGAACAGTAGTCACCCTAGCTATGCTTGGCTGCTGTTTGTGCTCCATTTCATGCAGGGACATGCGTCGCATACACTTGCGACTTGTTTCTCCGATACTCACATATTTTCTTCTACTTGCTTTTTGGGTCTAACTCCCTTCTTGCAGGTGTTGTGGACTCGTACACCCACGTGTGTGGTGTTTTTTCTTTGGGTTTGCTTGTTCTAACCTCGTTCTTGCAGGCATTGTTACTTTGGATGCGTACCGACACGTATTCCGCTTGTTTTAGTGCTTTGAACAATTCTCACTGGTTTACTCTTATTGCATGGCTGCAGTACTTGAAGTTTTCCAGAGTATTTCATTAGCTCGCAGTGCTCTTCAGATTCTATATCCGTTCGGTAGATTCTACACTGTTTATTGCATTCTCTTACAGCTTTCCTATATATCATGAGAAGTAGGGCTTTATAGCTTTCTTTTTCCATGAGAAGTAGGAATAGAGATGCATGATGGGGCTTCCGTAGTTGGAGCATGTTCAGGAACCCCTCTGGTTTATTTAAAGACCCGTTTAGGGCAATTCTACTTGTGATTTGTGCATATTTGTTTGTTTGTCTGTTTTTCCCCAGGAGCTTGGGTAGGATTGGTTCTTTAGCCTAGACATTAGGATCCACATCCTTTGCATGTCAACATAGGTAGAGATTCCCTTGCATCCTAAACCATAGGTCCGACCTCTTGCATGACAACATTAGGGTAGTGTTTGGCTAGTCTCTCTTTTGCTTTGTTAGTTTCTTTTTGCATTTTGTATATGATTAAAACTAAAACTTGTTTTCTTTTCCTTTCAAACTCAAAGCACATAATAATGGTTTAAATTCCTTTTTCAAGGTAAAAACAACCAACCAACACAAACTCTTTTCGCCTTTGCACGTTTTCTTTTCTTTTTGTGTTTAAAACCTTTTTCACAAGTAAAAAACACAAAACCCATCAAAACAAGTGAGCCGAACTACGGCGCTCTGACTTTCCCATTGCACGCGGGAATACGTAGGCATCTTGTCACGGGGCTCGATCGAGCGAACTTTGTAAATACTTCCTTCTTTTCCCCGTGGTTTCTTATTTTTCTCTTTTCTTTACGTGCATGATGACGATTAAGCATAGATATAACACACCCTTTAGCTAGAATTAGAAAGTGGATACCGTAGAGTACTACGAGCGTGTGGGGTGCTAATCCCTTCCCCTCACGTAACTAACTCTCTTACCTAGATTCTCTCGATTTCACGGTCATATGACCGCGATTTCTTCCCTCAGGTTTACTCGATGTTTTCTTTCTCCCTCATGAGATAAAAGACGTTCGATGGCGACTCTATTTGATACCAGTTATCATGTCGGAGGTTCCGCCGGTGTTTTCAACCTTCCATTTTCATAACTGCCTCCCTTAATCAGAATCTAACGAAGGTCTTTTCCTGTTCTTTTCGTCTTCCCTTAATTGGATAAAAGAAAAGTCGGTGGCGACTCTTGCTATCCGCAACATTTGCGATAAAAACGTAAAACAAACAAGTCAGTTCTCCCACCGTATTACATAGGGCTTGGGCTACAAGTCACTTGATTAACTGAAATGCTTTCCAGGGCCAGTTTTGCAAAATTAGCATGTTGATGAATTATTTGGCTTCAAGACATGTGATAGTACGAGTTGGCTCACCCACATGAGGTCTGGAACGCACATTTGTCTCTCACATTACCTAAAAAGGACCCAACATTCCCTTTGTACTATAAAGCAAATTTTGAAAAAAAATGCCCAAAAGAGTCATTTCCTTATTTCTCTATCCACACTCCACTAACTTGTACCATATTTTGAGCACATGCTACTGGATATATTAGTTGTCCAAAATGACCAAAAGGCCTCTCCATCTCTTCACAAAACACATCCTTGGTCACCAAGCCATATTTTGTTCATTTTTTCCCAAAAAAAAACCTCCAACGTCTCTTAGCTTGTAATGACAACTCTATCCTCATTCATGAGGCCTATGTAAGCATACCCTTTCCTCCTTTCAGTCACACATTCACAGCTTTGAGAAACATCACCAAAAACATTAATTTTGCAATTTCTCTCAAATTCTTGAAGCAAGCATTTTCGTGGGTTTTCTCCAACACAAAGCTCTTTATTTGAGCTCAAGAGGAAGATTAGGAGCAATATTTAGGTTTCTATTTCATTCGGAAGCACAAGAGAGAAGTGAACTCTTTCTCCACTAGGTAACTTCATGAAACCCTTGATCTTTGCATGTTGGATCTGAAAATTGCTTGATATGTGTTCTTATGTTGTTTCTAGACCATCCCATTATGAGCTTTGTGCATAAATATTGGTTGTATGTTATTTTGTTCAGACCTGAAAATATGTGAAAAAGTGAGTTTTTGGGTTTTTCGGGTCCAGATTTCTCCCTCAAATCTCAACCTTTTTAATACTTTCTTTAGTCTAAAGTGTAGATCTCTTTGATTTTTACACTTTTTCATTTCGTTGAAAATTGAGAGAGAAATTCGGGTTAGAAGTTTGCTTGCAAATCTGAAAAAATGTGATTTATGATTTTTTACTCAACTTCTAGTCCAAATATCTCACTCATCTCTCAACCATTTCAGAAACCTATTAGATGAAAGTTGTATATCTTTCTAAGATCTACAACTTTGATGTTTACACTTTTTAATTTCGTCGAAAATTGAGAGAGCAATCTGGGTTAGAAGTTTGCTTGCAAATCTGAAAAAATGTGATTTATGATTTTTTTTACTCAACGTCTAGTCCAAATATCTCACTCATCTCTCAACCATTTCAGAAACTTATCAAATGAAAGTTATATATCTTTCTGAGATCTACAACTTTGATGTTTACACTTTTTAATTTCCTCAAAAGACGAGAGAGAAATTGGAGCTAGAAGAACCCATAAAAATCACATTTTTTTGCATGGTTGGGTGGTTTTTGATCATTTTCGTGGCACATTTCCCTAGGCTAGACTTGTCTTTTGGAAAAAACTTAGGTGCATACAAACATAACACTTGGTCTTACAAACAATCAATCATATTTTTTTAATTAATTAAAAACTAAATTTATATTATTCTCTCTCCTCATAATCAAACCACTCATGATGGCAATTTAAGAAAAAAATTAAATTTTAAATAAATTATATATTTTCTCTATTTCTTATTGGTTGTATGTAATAATAAGGATTTATGTTCGTATGAAAGTTTTTCTCCTTATCTTTTTCCCTATTTCGTCTTATTCATTTAATAATTGGGTTAGCTTACTATTGGTCCATGGTGTGGTTGAGTCTCACGCGTGGACCTCCCTTTGACCCATTATTTATTTGTTTTCTTTATTTCTTTTATTTTATAATTTAATTTAATTTTTTTTAATTATTAAAAATATTTTTATGATAAAAATATACATAACAAATATGGGCTGAAAGATAATTGAGTCTACTATTTAATTTTGATTTTGATTTTATTTTTAGTATTTATTTCCAATTTTTTATATTTTTGTTCAGTCTAAAGTGTTTTTAATTGTTTTAATTACATAGTTTTTGGTATAAATTTAATTCTTACCTATTTAGGAATCATAAAAAAATCACAAAAAATATTTTTATGTCCCTATGAGTTTCTTGATTTATTGATGGTCTTAGACCTCATTTATTTTAGGTTTTGATTGGTTTTCTAAATTTAAGAAATGATTAAATGGAATTTTGAGGTATTATTGCTTCTTTTGTAGTTTTAATATAATTCAATCACTTCCATTGACCTAAAAATTCCACAAAATTCTACCAAGCTTATTTAAGGTGTTGGGATACTGTTTCTGATTTTTGTGTATTTTTAATTTTGATTTTTGTATTTTATACAATTTTTTCTTGTTTATTGGTCATATAAGCCTAGGTTTAAGCTAGTATTGATCTTTTAATTTAATTTTAATACTTCCATGAACTTTTAAGTTGAGCAAGGATATGTTTCTGACTTGTAAGAGACTTGAGCTCATTAGTTCATTGTTGTTTAGACTTTATATCTTATTTTTCTATTTTTCTTGGAATTTTGAAGTGAACATGTCCCTTTGGCCTAGTGTAATTGAGTCAAGATTCATTTTGAAACTTATGGACATAATTTAAGGCTAATTTTTAGGTATGTGATGATCATTTGAATGCTTTACTGATATGTCAACATGTTTTCATTTGTTGAAAATTATATGTTGATCTTTTGATTTTTACCTTGAGCATAAAGTTTGTATAGTTTACAAAATCCTAATTTATTGATATTTTGATATTTGAATCGTGTCTTGTATAATTTTGGTTTTAATTAATGTTTAGATGTATGATAAGCTCAAGGATAATCTTCTAAAGACTTGAGAGGCATTTGACCTCAATTAATCATGTTGATCCTTTACTTTGAAGGTGGTTCATTTTGTGCTTCTTTTGCTTGTAGTGTGAGATATAGGGAATGCATTTCATGCAATCTTTTGAGAATTTAATTCTCATTTCTTTACCTTATTCTCATGACATGTGTAGGGTATTAAGATCAATTTGATTGATCCGTTTAAGCTCCCTAACTTGTATTAGTCATACTAGCTTTTGTTGCTAAAATTTCATCACCTTATGATTATGATCTAAGCATTTACATTATGCATGTCATTTCAATACTTGTGATCCAATTTTAATTGAATTCTTAATGTTTAATTCTAACTTTGTACATCATGTAACCATTAATGCTATGCTCTTTGATTCGTTGACTTATATTCAATTGTAAGATCATCATGATGACCTAAAAGAGCTAAATCTTCTTTCTTCTTCAACTTTAGTTTGATAATGTTTTATGGTGAGCCCTTAAGGCATATGATCCATCTGTTTCTCATCATCTTACTTCTGACTTGTAATGTCATGAGGCCTTGAGTGCCATGATTTTGGTTTCTTTGAAAATTGTTTACTTAATTACTTGCATGGTGGCATAGTATGAGATATACTTGTTTCTTTGTTTATGTTTTGAACATTATTGTTTGCTTCTTGATGTTTGTGCTATGTCCCAAGGGGTGTGCCTTGATGTTGGCCATTTCCTATAATATCTAAGGACATTACCTTTCACTAAAATTGAAATGCTTGTATGCATTAGGGGACTATATATTCATGATACTTGGGGTATATCATTTTGATTGATA
This sequence comes from Vicia sativa, assembly GCA_021764765.1. Classification (NCBI taxonomy): domain Eukaryota; kingdom Viridiplantae; phylum Streptophyta; class Magnoliopsida; order Fabales; family Fabaceae; genus Vicia; species Vicia sativa. The sequence continues at coordinate 24,807,038 of CM038794.1, read as the reverse complement.
TTCTTTTGAGGCTCATGATTGGTATCTTGTGAGGGTTCCATCATCACCCTATGACGTACAAGATATCATTTTCTTCTTATATGATCTTAATCAATGTCGTTTGATTTAGGACGAGTAGCATTTATCTTAGATGATGTTGTTCATCAATTAGGTGACTTGTTTTATGTATGAAGTTTTGTCTTCTAATTTGGTTACTCATAAATATCATCTTGAGTTAACTTATCCATCAAGTTACACATTCCATAATTCTCCAATTATGCTTTCACTACTTGATGTTTTATTGTCTTGATTGTGTGTTTGTGTGATGTCTTATCATCCTTTATCTTGATGTTTTGTCATCTGATTTCTTGATGTCTTGTCATCCTTCTTCTTCTCCATCTCTCCTTTTGTATGCTCCCCATAGGATCTTTAGTTCACTCTTTTTCCAAGTTTGAACTAAATAAACCTTAGGCTTGCTATCCACACATGATAACATTAGGTAGATTATTTCCCTTTTATCCTCAACCATAGGGTCATGTTTGCATGACAATATTAGGTCTATTTTGCTAGTCCCCCTTAGATTTTTACTTTTGCATTTGCATTAAGATTAAAACTTCTTTTTTCCTTTCAACTTCTCAAAACACTTAATAATAAAGATAGGATCGTGTTCCATGAGCCTTACATGAGAACTTTGGGTACGAGACATCTGGCTCGACCATCCAAAGCCTCTTTTGTCGTAGACTTTAATGCGGTTTAAATCACAAAAATTCTTTTTTTCAAAAGTAAAAGACACCAACCAATTCAGCCTTCTTTTGTCATTTGGCTTTTCCTTTTTAAAACCTGTTTCAAAAGGGACATGCTTCGCTAGCATCGTTCATAAAAAACACACAACAAATGGAAATATGTGAGCCGAACTACGACACTTTAATTCCTTAAAAAGGATACGTAGGCATCTGGTCACGGGACTACAATCGAGCAAACTTTGTAAAATTTTCCTTCTTTTCCCCGTGTTTCTTTATTTTTATTTCTTTTTTCATGCATTCTCCCTCATATACAAATTAGATAGATTTTTTACACACCCTTTAGATAGAAATTAAAAGTGGATACCGTAGAGTACTACGGGCGTGTGGGGTGCTAATACATTCCCCTCGCGTAACAGACTTCTTTACTCGATCTCTCGGTCGCAAGACCGCGATTTCTCTCTCTCAGGTTTTCTCGATGTTTACCTTTCCCTTTCGGCGGGATAAAAAAACATTCGATAGCGACTTCATTGATATTTTCGGATATCAAATGATTTTCGACCGGTTGTTTCACGCCCCACCCCTATGGGGTGGATTAAGAAATTCACTATTTTTTTGTCTTAATGTCAAGATTCATTTTGTTCCCTTAATTTAAAAAAATTCATATTTCAAAATCTTTATTTTAGTTCTTTTTGTTTAATTAGCGACGAAAAAACTCAGAAATCACTTGTTAAATTCGTCGTAAATTAGACAAATAAAAAGATTAAAATAAAACGCTTTGAATAATTAAGAGATTAATATGGACATTTTTAAAGTTAAAGGACCAAAATGAACTTTGACATTAGCATATGAGATCAAAAAAAAATATTTTTCCTTTTTTCTGATACTAAGAGAGTGTTTGTTTCAAATTTATAAATAAGATTCTGAAAAATACATGAATAAGAAATGAGTATATCTTTGTTTGGTACAAGTATGAAGATAATGATTCCCGAATATAAATGTTCCAAGAAAAAAATAATTTTTCATATAAACTTTTTAACTTTCAATGAAATTTTATAAATTTCTTTTAAAATTTAATTAAATTATAAATTTCTCTTGAAATATCAAAATGTTTGCGAAACAATTTGTTTAAAAATTTAGTAGAACAAATTTCTTTTTTTTTATACCCAAACAAATAATTTTTGAAAATAAATTTTAACTCCGTAAAACAATTTTTTTTAAAATTTAGTAGAACAAATTTCTTTTTTTTTTATACCCAAATAAATAATTTTTGAAAATAAATTTTAACTCCGTAAAACAAACGCTCCTAAATGTATGAGATGTCCACTGTTACTTTACTGCAATAGAATATGTTGTATTTTTCTCCATGCTTTTTGTAGAATATATATTTGTAGAGTTTATTGTGTTTTTCTTAATGAATTTTTTACTATTACAGGTGGAGAAAAGCTACGGTGACACAACTTTTAACACCCACACCGCATCGCATTGTATCTCTAAAATGTATAACTTTAATGTTTCTTTATAGTTTAGCCAACTTTGATTTCTGTGCAGCATGAATATAGTGTAGGAAACGCCAGTGTCAAAATAGGGTATGGCTTAGCTGACTTTAGGCGGCAAAGGTAACCTGCATTTGTGAGTGTCTCTCTCCACTGGATACTCTCTCTCATGATATTTTCATTTTCTTTTTGTTTTTATATCATAAAAAAACTTATCATTGTTAATTAAAGTCACGGTACCTTTGGCCGCCATAAAGGCACCAAAGCCATACCAGTCAAAATAGCAAAACTCTTACAGGTAACATGACTTCCACAATGGTGGGAGTTTTGAGAAAAATAGTATGTTCATAACAAATTAAAATTAAAATTAACTAATGAACTTATAAACCTATTTATAATATTAAAATTAACTAATGAACTAATGGATTTGGACCTAGAAAATTCATTACAATTTTGCTTGGAAGCCTATGATTAAAGATTGTGAAAACTGAATAAATAAACCTAATATGATTGTTCAAAATCATTTGACACCATTGAAAGAACTTTTAATGAAGATTGATGAATTAAGTAATATATTTACGCTGAAGGAAATAAAATATATAATTTTAGCTTTTCTTAAAGGAGATTATAGTTTACTTGATGAATATTTCTCTTTTATTACTATGGGGGATAAAAATCAAAATTTGTATCCTAAGCAATATCAAAATGAAAGAAAGCTAACTCTGTATACCATTGCACTCAATAGTAGAAAATTTGTGATGGCAATTATGTCTTATGATTTCTATAGAGAACTATAAAAAATTTAAAACCAACTACCAAAGTATATAACGAAATAACTAAGGGTATTCAATTCATAAACTCAATAACTAGCTAACCTTAATTGTCTACAATTTTAAGACCCCAACTCATATCCTCACAATGTCTTACATGTGGAACAAGTGCACCTGTATCAGCTCCTCTCTTAGCCTTACAATCATAGAAAGGAGGAGCATGAAAACACGGCTCCATCGACATTGCACGTCGACAAGGAGGATCAGGAGCTGTTTCGTTCTCAGGTTTGTATAGTATCCAAGGTTTCAAACCTCCGAGCCCCTGCGCCACGTAGCCGAAAGTAGACCAGGAGCTAGTCACCAACACATCGGTTAAACTCAACAAATACATTTCCGCCCAAGCTTTTTGGTTGTGTATTTCCTTCTCAGTTTGCTGATATCCCTCATGGCTTGGTTGGTAGACACCGATTACTTCTCCAGTCAGCGTTGGATATTCCCAATACATGTCTCTTATTTTTTCGAAATAGCCAGAGCTTAAGGATGTCATTAGTATTGCTTTCGACTTTGATCTTCCTAATGAACCAGTAATATCAGGCTTCTTGTCAATATCAGGCAAGAGATTTTCCTTCATAGTACAAGCTAGGATTTGATCCAATACATATTGAAATGGACCGGGTCTAGAGTCGAAAACCCTAATTTGGATGCCGACTCTTTCATCCGCATTAGCTAAATAAGATTCATAGTATCTAGTAACAAAACCCCAAACTTTGTTTGTAGGGTGGAACAAATACCTGCCTAAGAAATGGAAAACTTTCTCCTTGTTTGGAAAGAGATTACTGAGCTCCTGATCAAAAGATTGCATCAAGAATAGCGATGGAATAAAGTAATTATCTGTTTTCATTATTAACCAAGGTACTTTCTGCAAAAATTTATGTTCTTCATCGCAGAAGAAAAGCTTATCCTCATCACTGTAATCATGTACCAAATGAAGGTAGACAGAAGAAGGAACTTTCGAATTTGTGACTGATTTATTTTTCAGCATTTTTCCATGACATTGATCAGATTCCTGATTGAAACCGTGAAATTGACTGTTTAGAGGGAAATCAGGAGGGAGAAACCATGAAACATCTGGAATCGGTTCGCAAAAGAGATCAGCCATATCAACTCCAGGATCAACCAATAGAACACGGTTTGTGAGGAGAGCATAAACAAATGCAGAAGCCAACGTCAATATCCTGTTCCCTAAACCACTAAATGAAATCCAAACCACGTATTTACAGTCCAGGGAGTCACTTAAATGACCTGAACTGAGATCTTTCACCGTTTTATTGTAGGATTCAGTATATGGTCCGCATTTTTTGTGGAGTGCTTCATATTTTCTTAATCTGGAGATGAGGTAAGAGGAGGGATTCCCTGATAGTCCTTTAATTGAATGATACCTGCTGAGACATGATCCATCCTCAAACCCAACTGCTAGAAGTCCACCAAGCAGTTTATCATCACTGTTCAAACCTAAGAACCAAAGAATGTGAAATTCCTTCATTATTATACCAAAAAATATACAAATTAAGAAAATCAGTTCATTCATAACCAGTTCTGTTCAAACACAGCACTAACTATTTACCCAAACGTGCCAAAAGTGCTAGCAAGGAAGAGAACCAAATGCCAAAATTGAAAGCTTGATGGAAAACCTAAACTAGCCATTTGTTCTCTAAGTTTTTGGTTTTATGGCTTGTTATAATCAATAGAATACCTAATGTCCATTAAATTATGCAATGCAAAAATATTATGTGAAGAAAACTCAGAAAACCAATAAATGCATAAAATATAAAGGGAAGCAAACCTTGTTGTCGAATAGTACTAGTAGTAGTAGTTGTTGATGGAGAATGCGGGAGAATGAAGGAGAGAGAGAAGAGCGAGAGAGTGATGAGAAAGAGAGAAGCGAGTAGGGGCAGAGAAGTGGCGACGGAGCATTTTCTGTTGGAGATTGAAGGAGAACGAGTTTGCGAGTCCGGTAGAAGTTCTTCGCCGTCGTGATTCCTACTGAGGACTCTCTTCATGTTGATTGATGGATGATGAATTGCGCCTTGCATTTGAGGATTTAACCAGAGAGGGTTTTACTTAAGCAGGTTCATCACTGCATCTGATTGTGATAATGGATTCCTTGAATTTAGATCCGGGGATTGATGGGGAAGACGCATTTAGCGGCACATAATTATAATTTAATAGGAAAATTTTAGGGAATAATCACTCCGTGTTCTTTTAAGTTTTAATTAGGACATTTTAATGTTGGATAATCAATTTTTAACTTTTTTTAAAACATTCAAATCCTTTGTAACCATATAAAATCTTAAGATTAAAGCTCAACTCTTGATATAAATGAATCAAAGGCTTAATTTTTATTTATTTAGCTAATCAATTCTAATCAATATCATAAATCTGTTAATTAAATTTCGTGGTTGAACATCAATAAAAAAAAATCTATGAAAAAAATAAGAAGTTTTGTATGGAATTATGTAGTGAGGGATTAAAGGTTATTATTGATTAATAATTAAATAAGAAATAAATTAATAAATAAAATTGCAAGGATTAAGAAAAAGTGTTTTAGATTTGATTATTAAAATAAAAATACATAAGTTAGTTTCAATAGAATATAAAATTTAGTTTATAAAAGGAAATTATATAAATTGATTTTAAAATTTTTTTTGAGTATTCAATGAAATAATAAAATTAGTCTGAAAAATAAATGTTTTGATTAATGAGAAACAAGATTTGTTAAAATTGACAGCAAAAATTAGTCTGAAAGAGTAAATTATAACTTATAAGTTCATATGATATTTTAGATCTGTTTGCTAATAATTATTTTATCACGGATTTATAAATTATTTTGATAGCTTATAGCTTATTTTTCATATATTATTTTAAATAACGTTTTAGTTTATAATTTATAATTTATCATTTTTTCTTCTTTTTGTATTCTTATTATTTTAACAAAAATCTATTTTTATTCTTTATAATTTATTTTAATTTAAAATAAAATAGTTATATATTAATACTATATTTATAAGTTAGTTGAACGGTTAGTTTTATCAAATATTTTAATTAATTTATCATCGATGAGTCTCAATCATTATATCTGTCAACTAACTTATAACGTGTTCAACTATGATAGTGGAAATTCTAAGCAACAAAATTGGGTGGAGATGGAATGATATTTTACTTTATCCATCCCCATACTTGAACCCTTATAAATATTTTGCTCTTACAAATATTTATTCACCACTCTGCTTCTTTAATGGGGATGGATAACCGAACACAAACTCTATTTTAAACAGGTTCGAGTCTCTCTCCCTCTCTCTTATTATTTAATATTTTGATTCATAAATATAAATTCTTTATATACAATAAAAATATTATAATAAAAAATTTTATTATATTTTTTAGCAAATAAATATTTCATGTAAAATAGAACAAAAAATTGTCTTTATTGTTCAATTCAGTACATCTTATTTTATAAATCAAATGCAACTTAATGCTAAAAAATTTCAAACTATTATAAATGAAATGATAATGGATGTCCATCAATTAAGAAATTTCAGTTGATTTTTTATTGATTACATATGTCTTATAAATATGACTCATATTATACTTGAAATCAACACTGGTAATGAGAATAATACAATACAATTTCTCTCTTCTCGTTCTTTCATTTATTTTTACTCTTTTATTATAAAATTTATCATTACTTTCTTAACAACACGAAGCTCCAAAACTTGCAAGGTAATATTATTTCTTCTTTTTTTTATAATATATATTTTATACCCGTTATTTATATTATATTGATTAGAAAATGATATTTATATAAGTTTCTGAAAAACTTATTAAACATTCCTTAATGATAGCAAAACAATATTTATATAAGTTATTGAAGAACTTATCAAGCATCCCTAAAGGTTAGTAAAACAATATTTATATAAGTTTCTGAATAATTTGTCAAGCATCCATGAAGGATAATAAAATAATAATTTATTATATAGTTCTCAGAGAACTTATCAAGTATCCATGAATGATACAAAAATAATAAGTTTATATTGTTCCTGAAGAACATATGAATCATCCATACAGGATCAAAAAATATTGAATCTCATATATAGTTTCTAAAGAATATATAAAACATCATTGAAATAGTAAAATAATTAATTTCTTATATAGTTTCTGAAGAACAGATAAAACATCATTGAAGGATAGCAAAATAATGAATTTGTTCTATAGTTCTAAATAACTGAAGAATTGCAAATATTATTATTTTTATTAACAAAAAGATTTTTGATTGAGTTCTTAAAGAGCTGCATACAAATATTTGTGATTAAGTTTCTGAAAAAGCTTGTAAAAGATTTGTGATTGAGTTCCCGAATAACTATAAATAAAAAATAGTTCTTAAAGAACTTAAAAAATGATAGTTTATTGTTGAGTTCCTGAAGAACTAAGCATTTATCATACATTGGTTTACATGATTATTTTAAAATATTCACAACGAATAATATTTTTCTATCATGAATTATAAGAACATATTAAAGAATATAACAAAATTAGTGTTCAAGTGTACTTCTGGTTCACACCTTATTTTGTACAAAACAGACCAAATGTGATTTCACCCTTCAAATTGTAAGAAGCGGTATTGGAGGTATACATCTGATTCTAAACCGGATTTCTATTTCTGGTTCTATTAGCGGAAATATTGAATTGTGTTGCCATCTGGATATTTCATATATAACCAGAAGTATACTTCTGGTTTCTGTCACAATACAAGTTACTTAAAAAGTAACCATGTTGGGTTACTTGATCATCACCATTTCACACTTTTCACTCAAAACCTCTCAAAAACCCTCATCATTCTCAATCCATTTTCCACTCCAAATCATCACTTTTGTGGTTCATCATATTAGACAGAGCTTAAGAAAGCAGAATTTCAGTAAAGTTTATTCATTTCATCCCTCAATCCCTACATTAATTTGTTACTTTTTGCAGAAAAAGGTTACGTAGAACCGAAAGTATACCTATCGAGGTTGGATTTGCACCAGAGGATAAATGGATGTGCTTCCCTGAAATGGGTCATCTCATAACAAGTGCATATGAGAGGGTGTGTATTAATCTTACAAGATACAGTTTCTAGGATACTTAATTCCCTTTGCGCACTTCTCTAACACCAAATCACAATGATCGTATCATATGTGTTGGGTGGATTTTAAGTCCACAATATTTTGTTCAAGTGTATTTGAAATTGTGATGCCCTATACCACCTACATCACCGGAGTGGTCGCTTCATTTCACACACCCATCACAGACATGGGCGGACGAATTCATTGAAATGATGCAAGAATACAACAAATTGAACCAAATTGAAATAGGAAAAAAAGTAGGGAAAAGTCAAAAGGGGTGCCACCGGTTGATTTATCCGACGACACTTTTTTTGGCTCTTTCAAGTAGTTAGGTATCATTTTATTGTTAACGTCGTTTCGTTCATGTATTATGATGTGTAAATATAGCAATTTTTGTAGTTTGACCAAAAGCACAATATTTGAATACATGGAATTTTTTTGGTATTAGTTGTTGTTTTTGTTCAGTTGCTGGTTTTTCACTCCCAGGGCCTTTACCAGAAGTATACTTCCAATTCTATTAAATATAAAATCGAAACTTTAATTTCGGTTCTATCACTGACATAGAGATAGGATTTGTATGGTTCATGTTTACCTCCAACTACTCTAAAATACCTCACTTCTTATATTTTTCCATACCACAGCACCAAAAACCAGAAATGGACATGAAATTGAACATCAAATGGATTGTTGGAGTTGTCCACTTTTCCAGCGCTACATCATCTCACGAATTTAAGATAACTGTGTATGTAACGCCCCGAATTTAATTAATTAGTTAATTAAATTATTAAAAGAATTAATTATTGGAATTAGACGAAGTTTGAGAATTAATCGGAGTAATTGGATTTATTGGCATTATTTAAGAGACATATTTGGATTATTAAGTTTAAGCCGGATTATTTGGTTGGTGTAATTGGAGGATTAATATTAAGAATAATAGTATTTATTGGACTAGTTTATTTAAGTGAAATAATCAGTTTAGTCAGAGAACTATTATCATGAGTAGAGATTAATTAACTAGAATAATTAGTGATGAATTAATTCGGTGGTAGAATATTATTGAAAATAATATTAGAAATAAGTGTGGAATTAATAGAGTTATTTATTGGTGTTAGAAATATAGAAAAGAGGTGTGAAAATTAAGGCAAGTAGAAATAATAGAAATATTATTATTATTACTATTTTATTATTATAATAATAATATTATTAGTTGGATTTAATTATAAGAGAAGGAATTAGGTTTAAATAAATAAGAGATATAAAAGGAGAAATATAAGGCTAATAGATAGAATAAAAATAATACTAGAATTATTCTATTATTTGGAATTAATAAATTAAATGTAGTATATTAATTATAAGAGAGAATTAGTATTTTTGGGGAGAATTATTTAATAAAACAATTTTATTAGAAGCTACTATATATTGAATTAACCTAGTGAAATAAGGAGAAAAATATTGCTTGCAAAACAAAGAGAAGACCTAGCCAAACCATAGCCGTAGCAAACAGAAGAGAGAAAAAGAAGAAAGTTGGAAACAAGGTGCTAGTGAGGATCGTTGCTGTCCGAGAGTTCGCCAATTTCGATCGAATTTCCGAGTTCCCATCAATCCACAGGTAAGGGGTGGGGTTCGGGTTTTATAATCGATTGTAGGATGATTTTTATGTGGGGTTTAGAGCTACGTAATTATACTGCTAATCGTGTTTTGATCGATAAGATTGTGTTGCTGGAATGAATTGAATAGCTTGTTGTGTTGCATTTACTGTTGATATGAATAATTGTTACAATGTTATATTGGGATCGTGCTGTGACTAGAAGAAAAGGAGAAGAATTTGCATGCTGTTACAGGAAGGGAGGCGACCGCCCCCTTGGAGGAAGAAGGGGTGGAGGCGACCGCCTCGTTGGAAGGGGAAGAGAGAGACATCGTGAGAGGGAGGAGGCGCCCGTCTCCCTGGGGAAATAAGGGAGTGAGGCGACCGCCTCATGGTGGAGGTGACTGTCTCAATTTTTCATGCTCTTGTTCTGTCTTGTCCTGTTCTCGTGGCTTAGGGTGTGGTATCTTGGCATACTATTAAGGGAGTGTAACATAAGAATTAGTAGTTTTAGCATGAGGAAAATAGTAAATGCAGGAGATGGAGAGAATTACATGACAAGTATGTAGAGATAGCCTTACCAGTCACAAAAACACTCTAGTAGCAGTAGAAATTATACCAGAAAATTATTAATTAGCAGCAACAAACTATCGCAGATAGTGTGAATTAATCAGTGGAAAGAGCAACCTAAAATGCAGAATTATTAATGAACTGCCAGAATTTATTTAATAGAATAATTAGAATTAATTAATAACGTTGCCGAAAACTGGAAATAGTGCAAAAATAATACTGTCAATTGAAATAAGCGGAGAAAGTAGTTTATCGGAATTGGACGAAACTTTACGGGATAGTTCGAGTATACGGGTAGTTAATTAAAATAGTGTCAATTTGTTGAATTTCGCATTAGTTGCTTGATTGTTGATACAGCCGAATCGTTGTTGTTTATGTACGAATTGGATGATTTAAGAACCGTAGAATTATGCGGCAAAAGCTGAAGATGAAGTTGATTGAATTAAATTATAATTGTATTGTTGTTAATATTGCTAATTGTTGTTAAAGTTGTTAATTGCTATTGAGGTTGAATTTGATCGTGTTAATTATAAATTATATTGTGGTTGATATTACTAATTGTTGTTGAAGTTGTTAATTATTGTTGAAGTTGAAGTTGATTATGTTAATTATAAGTTGCATTGTTGTTGACGTTGTTGATAGTTGTTGAGGTCGAAGTTGATCGTGTTGATTAAGTTGATGCAGTTAATGCATGATTAAGTTGTTGTTGTTTTAAGTTGTTGTTGATGCTGTGGTCGGTGTATCATACATAGCATGTGCATTATTAAGTTGGCCTGGATTGGCACCACGTTGTAAGTTGAAGGCTTATGCCTTGTTGAATGCCTCGATAACCTGGCATATTTTTACGTTGGGAGTTTTGCTCCAAATGGATCCACATGCATTTGCATTTGTCGAGTCGCATTGAGTCGCATTTAAGTTGTTGTTGATTCTATGTTGTTTGGTGGATATTATATGTTGTTGACTAGAATGTTGTTTGGTAGATATTATGTGTTATTGATTAAAGTAGTAATTATTGTATGTTTCTTTACTTAAGCATATGAATTATCGTACTTTCGCTTATATTATTCGATATCTCACCCTTTCTATTTTGTTGGCCATTACCTTTATATTGGTAACGTGCAGGTATCCAAGAATGGAGGAATTAGTTAATGTCGGTTCAAGTCGGTGTCTTTGCTCTGATACGTAACACTCGGGGGGACGTTGGTCTATGTTGTTTATATCGATTGACTCTTGTTGTTATTAGTATAATTTGTTGAAATCCTAAGTGATGTTGTGAAATAAAAAGTTGTTAAGTATGTTGAAGTCGAACAGGATGTTTAAAGTTGCTATTAGTATGATATATTCAGTTGTATAACTATGAATTCCGCTGCGTAGTAATAAAAAGTATTTCGTTTGAAAGTTATTGCAAGTTGTTAGGAGATCCTCCGAATTAAATAGTGTTATGTATCTTATCTATTTGTGTTGTTAATGTTGAAATGTGGCATCCCATGTTTTTAGTTTAAAATTTCCGCACTCTAATTTTATAATAAACGTTGGGTAGAAATGGGGTGTTACAGTGTACACCCCTATTGAAGATGTGCGTGAAACATTGCAGGAAATTGTACCTTTTGATGACAATCGCAAGGTAGTGAAGATTGAGTACCACTCGCCATCCGTTGACAAATATGGGAAGCTTCAGTTCATCAACCGTTAGCTGAAGAACAATGATGATTTTTATGCATTATAAAAGAAGTGTATCAATCATGTTAAACAATCCTTAAAGAATAACATTATATTAAAGAATCATAAAAAAAAATTATTTTGATTATTGTTTATAAATATATGTATATGTATATCAGTTGTAATATAGTTTTTAAAGAATTAAAATAAAAATTTGCATGTGTTACATTTATATTTATTTAAAGTATATTTGTTCAATGTTTATGAGACAATTGTTTTTTTTTTTTTGAAGAGCTAATATTCATTGATAAATAATTGTGATTAAAAACTTATACTTTTAATTTGAAGGAGAGGTGAGAGAAAGGAAAATTTTAATTACATGATAATTTTATTTTGTTTAATAATATTTAGAATTTAATAGTGATTTCATTATCTCCAATATAATAATTTATTAGTGGTTTCATTCTCTCCAATATAACAGTTTATTATCTTTGACAAATTTTTTATTTTTGTTCTTATAATGGGTATTAAGTTTTTATGATATATATATATATATATATATATATATATATATATATATATATATATATATATATATATATATATATATATATATATATATATATATATATATATATATATAGACAAATATTTGTTTATAAATTTTCGATTGTAAATTTATTAAGATTGACAAATATTTGTTTTAAAATTGAATATTATTAATTTGTGAGTATTATCAAAATTTATAAATTTTTGCTTTAGATGTCGAAATTGTAATTAAATTGTATGTCATCAATTTTTATGAATGTATTTTATACAAATTATTTAATTATTTACAATGGATTGAAACAAATTAGAATAATATAGTCATATATATTATTTTAAATCAGAAATTTACAAATCACACTTAAGTGTGTTGTTGGCAAAATTGATTGGGTCATCTCAAGTGCATTATGATGCGAGAACTAGTTTTGAAGAACCAGAAATTTCTTCAACCAAATTAAATTTGTGTGCTCCTAAATAAAATTTGAGAAATTAAATTTTTATGACATTAATTATTATATCGACTAAAATATTAAGCAAATATTTATTGTCTACTCACAACCAAAAGTTTGTGAAGTTGTTTTCTCATACTAAGATCTCATTTTTTGAAATTTTTGAAATTTTCTTGATAAGAATCTTATATATCATTAAATTTGATATTGAACATCTTATAGCATATGTTCATAATAAAAATATACTTGAAGATCCATCCTTTAGACGTTTAAAGTTAATTACAAGACCGATACTTATGAGATCTTAGGTTATAAATTATACATTGAAAACACACAACCATGAATATTCAGATATTTACTCGCATTAAGTCAACAAGTTATTATATGCTAATTCTCCTCTTAACTTACAAACTATTTTAGGTTAATAACCTAATATGTCTCATCTAAGTAAACTTTTAGATGTGTTGTGATTACTCAATTGCTCTAATATAGTGCGTTAAGATGAGTTTTTAAAGAATATTGGGAAAATGTCTTTTATATGAATCTTGTATCTGAGGATGTATCTTGATCCAATAATTAGATACTTGTTTGAAGTCTAGTAGACTGATTATCAATTGATAAATTAATTTTCTCAATATTAGGGGGAGAGAATGAGCAGCTGAAACTGTGAACCAGAAATTTAAATGAACAATTTAAAATAAAATATTAACCTATCATTTTGATTCTCGAAATTCAAAACACAATTCATTTGAAAGTCTATAAAACAAATCATCAGTTGCTAACACTCCACTCAAAGTTGATTTTGCTATTGGACAATCTAATATTACAAATGAGTTGTAGTCGTGCATGAAGCATGGTACAAAAGTCAGTTCCAATGTTAAAATTCCTCTACCAAGGAAAAAAAATCTAAATTTAAAGATGAGCCAAGTGAGGATATGCAAATTCTAAGAGAACTTTGACATAATTTATTTTTCAGTTCCATAAGAACTAATCAAGTACTTGAAAATATGAAATAAATAGATCTCGATAAATCATGTCATGGATGAAATAGAATGGGAGCAAAATTAAGATAAACAGTCGACGTTGACAATATATTTGTATACAATATAGAACTAAAAATGATAAACAATAACGAGGATCATGAAACAAAGTCTAACAAAGATTATAGACAAAGTGAGAATTGATCAAAATGAACAAATCACGAATCAAAGTCTATCAAAGATTATAGACAAAGTGAAAATTGACCAAAATGAACAGATCATGAATCAAAGTCTATCCAAGATTATATACAAAGTGATAATCAACCAAAATAAACCGATTCCATTGAAGAAATAATTAAACTCACTTTAAAAGCGATTCGTTTATGGACCTATAGTCTGAATACCTAGAGGTGTAAAACCGATAAGATATAAATGAGTTTCTTGTGAAAAAGAAGATTAAGAATGGTATAAAGTTTGATTTGTTGCTCAATGATTTTCACAAAAACCTAAGGTCGAGTTTGATGAACATATCCACAAGTAGTGTATTCAATTAATTTTCGATAATTAATTAGTCTTGTAGCACATGAAGGGCTTCATTTGAACATGACGGATGTTGTAACATCTTATTTGTATGGTTCACTTGATAAAAACATAAAATTGTACAATTATCTCTATGGACTAAAATAATATGGACACAAGTGATATAATTTTCTCAATGAATATTTTCCAAGGGAGAGATATACAAATAAGTCCACAAGTGATATAATTGTCTCAATGAATATTTGTCAAGGGAGAGATATACAAATCAATCCACAAGTCCTTGTATTTTTATGAAAAGTTCTAGATAATAATTTTCTATAAAGTTGTCTATGTAGATGACATAAAATTATTGGAACTAGTGAAGAGTTTCCAAAAGCTATAAATTGTATAAAGAAATTATTTGAGATGAAGGACTTGAAAATTAAAAAGTCCTTACTAAATAAGCATTTAGACAATAAAACTTTCATACACCAAGAAGGTTATACAAAAAAGTATTAAAATGTTTCTATATGGACAAATATCACATATTATATGTAAGTATGAAATGCGCCTAAGGGGGTGAATTAGGTGTTTAAAAATCTATCGCTTTTTATAAATACTTGATGCAATATTTTTGGTTTGGTGAATGAAAGTATGTGAGGATTCTTTCTTTTTTGGTTAAGATATTTATGAAAGCGGTAAATGCTGATAAGTAAAGAACACAAGGATGTATCCTGGTTCCCCTCACAGTCCGAGAGTACTCCAGTCCCTTTACAACATGCAAGATATTTCACTATAGTTAGAATGATTGTACAACCTATTCACACCAAATGGTGAAGCCTACTATCTAACCTATAGGGAGATCAAAGGATCTTAAAACCTTTAATGTCCAACAACATTAAGTGCAAGAAGAACAATCCTCTTCAACGCACAACTTGTTTCCAACAATCCTGGACAACAAGAATACAACAAGTATATTTGAATTTTTAAGAGATTTGAAGATGCAGCACAATATATCAATCTTGGATTGATCTTCCTCTTCAAGCAAACAACTTTTCTCAATGATGGAATACAAGTGTTCAATGAATGGTATGGATTTTTATCTTAGTTTTCAATGAAAAATAAGTGCAAAAAATTTCACTAAAAGTTCTGGTTTTGACAACACTTGAATTTTTTAAAGATAAGATAATTTTGAATGTTAAAAGTTACAAGATGAAGAAGGTGATTTAAATTTGAAAATTATGCAGTTTATATAGCCTCTATACACCTTTACAAAAGTGTATTAATTGATGAAAAGATGTCATGCTTCAATGTAAAGATCCCATGAAAAATCTGTTTGAAAAACAAAAGTATTTTTGCCACTGGTTCAGTGGTAACCGGTTCCCACCTGGGAGAATCCAGTTCCTGCTGAGCCAACGTTTAAAATTTTTGAATTTTAGAGCAGGGGAACCGGTTCCCTCTTGGGAGAACCCGGGGTTCCCCATACAAAAACCAAGGGCGTGAAAATTCTGAAATTGTGTAACCGGGTTCCCATATGGGGTAACCGGTTCCCAGTGCATTTTTTGCAAAAATTCTTTTTCAAAGATGTTCAAACATGATTTTGATATGTAAAATATTTTTAGCAATTTTATGGCATGCCTGAATCATTATGTGAACACTTGTATGCATATAGAGAGGTTGAATGCATTATACCTTGACATTTGATTTATTTGATGACTTGAGCCATTCCATTTTGCAACCAATCTAATTCTGAAAGTTTGTCTTTTACTTGAGACTTTTCCATTCTTTTGTCATGATAATTTGCTTCTAAAAATGTCTTCAACAAAACTAATATTTGGAGAGGCTTGATTTTACACTATATAGCATACATGCTAAAACATTTTTATACAAATAAGTTTTGTATGTCGTGTACCCCGATGATGTTAGATCGTTGGACGTGTAGTAGATTCTTTAATACCTCGAGAAGAGGATGCAAAATAATTGGTCCTGAAGTACTATATATCAGTGTAATTCAAGCACTGATCTATCTTCCCAATTATATAGACGTCGATATATCAATTTCTATTACTCTATTAGTAAGATATAATTCTTCACCTACACGAAAATATTTGAATGAAGTCTAACATATACTTTGTTATCTTAAGGGTAAATGAACATGAGTTTGTTTTATTCTAAAGTATCCAAATTATAATTTACAAATTATGTAGAAATAAGTCACTTGTCAAATCCTCATAATGGCACATTGTACAAATTACTTGTTTGTCAAATTCTCATAATGGTACAACTATTTGTTAGAACATAGTTTGGTTCTAGTCATATCTTAGAGTTTTGATGATAACAATTGAAATAAATTTTCTATTGTAAGTGTTTTTATGTTGGCATTAATTTTTGGTAAAACTAGGATATGACAATGTCTTGACTGATGTCATGACATTCAGAGTTGAAGATAAATTCTGCATAAGAAGAATGATTCAAGTACCGACCGAAGTTTATCGATATGCCGGAATTTCGCAGAAGAATGATGGTCATAACCAATGTTATGACATTCGTGTTGACATTTGTTTGTTAATGCATTTACTTTTAACCCAAGATTTCCTGCTTCTTATGAAAAGAACCCTATATGACCGTATTGAAGATTTAGCAGGTTGTTTATTTGTGTATTCTAGTTACTCTTGTGAGCCAAGCAATTATCATTTGATAAGTGCCTTGGACTAGGATTTGGTTGTAAGGTTTGTTTATCACTCAAAGCTTTGAAGCACGAGTGTTATATCTCTTGATTAAAGCTTTGAAGCAAAATCAAGTATGTTTATTAAAGAGTGTCTTCACAATTCAATTAATCAATAGGTTGATATCACTGCTGTGATTGAGGGGGAGTGAGTAGGAACTCAGGTCTAAGTAGGACTTAGATTGAAGTTGCATTGGGTAGGTCTTAAGTGAAGGAGATAAACTGGTTGGTTTATTCCTGAATTAATTCTACTAATAGTGAATTTCCTCCCTGGCTTGGTATCCCCCAGATGTAGGTGTAGTTACACACTGAACTGGGTAAACAATTGTTTGTGTTCTTTACTGTTGTTTTAATTAACTGTGTGAATTGTTAGCAGTGTCGAATCGTGTCATAACATTCTCTGACATCACGATCGCCGCCAGAATTTCAATTAGCATCAGAGCAGGCACCCTGCCTGTTATTTCTTGGTGAGATCTAGGGATAATAGTTTCTGGCGTTATGGACAAGGAAGGAGGATTTGGAAGTAGACCACCCATTCTGGATGGATCTAACTATGATTACTGGAAACCTCGTATGGTTGCCTTTTTGAAGTCACTGGACATTAAAGCTTGGAGAGCTGCTGACAGAGGATGGAAACATCCTACCAAGCTTGAAAAAGATGGGACTACTAGTCTGAAACCTGAGGAAGAATGGAGCAAAGAAGAAGAAGAGCTAGCACTGGGAAACTCTAAAGCATTGAATGCCTTATTCAATGGAATTGACAGAAATATCTTCAGACTAGTACATCAGTGTGAACTGGCCAAGGATGTTTGGGACACTCTCAAAACCACTCATGAGGGTACATCCAAGGTGAAAATGTCAAGAATTCAGATGCTCACTACCAAATTTGAGAATCTGAAGATGAAGGAAGATGAGACCATTCATGAGTTTCACATGAACATCTTGGAAATTGCCAACACCTCAGGAGCATTGGGAGAAAAGATGTTAGAAGAAAAGCTGGTGAGAAAGATTCTCAGATCCTTTCCTAAAAAGTTTGCAATGAAAGTGACTGCTATAGAGGAAGCTCAGGATATCTGCACCTTGAAGGTTGATGAACTTATTGGATCACTTCAAACATTTGAGATGGGGATCAGTGACAATGTTGACAAGAAGAACAAGAGCATAGCCCTTGTGTCCAATACTGAAGAGGAATGCAAGGAGGGTGATGAAGAGAAGATATCTGAAGCAATAACTATGCTTGGAAGACAGTTCAACAAACTCATCAAGAGAATTGACCCAAAGTCAAGGTACAATGTCAAGAACATTCCATCTGACATTAGCAGAATTTATGACTCCAACAGAAGATCCAAGTCTGAAGAAAAGGGAAGTCAAAGTAGAGGAATCCAGTGTCATGGGCGTGAAGGATATGGGCACATTCGAGCTGAATGTCCTACCTTTCTAAAGAAATAGAAGAAAGGAATGGCTGTCACTTGGTCTGATGGTGACTCGGGAAGTGACTCTGAAGAAGAATCTGCCAAATTGGTTATTGCTCTCTCTGGAGTTTGTAACTCTAATAATGATTCTAGTGATGAGGAAGTGACATTTGAAGAACTTGCTGACACTTACAAGAAACTGTGTATCAGAAGTGCTGAAGTATGTCAGCAAAATGAGAAATAGAAGAAGCAAATTGTAAAGTTGGAGGCTGAGAATGTGAAGTTGGAAGTTGAGAAAAAGGCAGATACTTCTACTATAAGTCATCTCAACAGTGAAGTTATTGTGTTAAACTCCAAACTTGAGCAGATGACTAAGTCTGTCAAGATGCTGACAATTGGAACTAATAAGTTGGAAGAAATCCTTCAGACTGGACAAAATGCAGGAAATATGCATGGTCTTGGATATGTGGCTGCAAAGAAACCTGCTGGTGACAAGAAGAAGAACAGGGTTTGGCAAACCAATGTCAAAGCAGATGTCACAACATAGAGCAGGAAATGTGTCTGGTTCATGATATGTGGGTGCAAAGAAATTTGTTGATAACAAGAAGAAGAACAGACCTGATAAATCAATGTCAAAGCAGATGTCACAACATAGGGCTCAACATCAAGATCCGAGAAACATGAAGAAAAAGTTTCAAAGATGGAGATGTCATTATTGTGGAAGGTTTGGACACATAAAGCCATTTTGCTATAGACTATATGGATATCCTAATCAGATCCCTTATGTCAAGCCTAAGACCAACAAGGTTCCATACACTCAACAGTGGAAGAAGAAGACTACAGCCTTGATAGCTCACACCTCCCTTAGAGTTTCTGCCAAGGAAGACTGGTACTTTGACAGTGGCTACTCTAGGCATATGAATGGAATCAAGAACCTTCTAAATGAAGTCAGACCTCATACTACTAGTTATGTCACTTTTGGAGATGCAGCTAAAGGAGAAATCAAAGGTGTTGGAAAGTTGGACTGCCCTGGAGTTCCAAACCTAAATGAAGTGTTGCTGGTGAAGGGTTTGACTGCCAATCTCATAAGTATCAGTCAACTATGTGATCTAGGATTCAAGGTCAACTTTACCAAGTCTGAATGTCTTGTAACCAATGAAAAATAAGAAGTTGTAATGAGAGGATTCAGATCAAAAGATAATCATACTGGGAGTCCGAGAACACCAACTGCTTTCTGTGTTCTAACCAAAGATGAAAAGGAGGTGAAACTGTGGCACCAAAACTTGGTCATTTGCATCTTAGAGGATGAAAAGATCATATCCATGGAGGTCAGAGGATTCCAAGACTTCATATTGATGAAGGAGAGTCGTGGTGAATGGGTTGGAAAGCAAACCGAATGTCACATCCAATGTCAAGACATCCGACCACCTCTAAGGTCTGGAGCCGCACATGGATCCGATGGGCCCTATGCAGTTGAAAGCCTTGGTGGAAAAGATATGCTTATGTTGTTGTGGATGACTTTTCCGATTCACGGATAAACTTCATCGGGAAAAATATGATGTGTTTGATGTCTTTAAAGAATTATGCAAGAGACTTCAAAGAGAAAAAGAAGGATGCATTGTCAGAATTAGAAGTGATCATGGAAAAGAATTTGAGAATAGTAAGTTTGATGAATTCTGTTCCTCAGAAGGAATCAATCATGAGTTCTCCTCACCTATAACTCCTCAACAAAATGGAGTTGTGGAAAGGAAAACAGGACTATGCAGGAATCTGCTAGAGCAATGATTCATGCTAAGAAACTTCCTATTCATTTTTGGCATTAATTTTCGGTAAAACTAGGATATGACAATGTCTTGACTGATGTCATGACATTCAGAGTTGAAGATAAATTATACATAAGAAGAATGATTCAAGTACAGCTCAGACTGGAAGTTTACTGATGTGCTGGAATTCTGCAGAAGAATGACTGATGTTATAACCAATGTTATATGACATTCTGTGTGACATTTGCTGTTCTGCAGCTTCACTTTTCCTGAGACTTTTCAGGATTTTTGTTGAGCTTTTTTTATTATGATTTATGTAATTGGATCACATGCTCACGTGGCTATGTGGTTAATCTTAGTTAACCTTAAATTGGTTTGTTAAAAAGACCAAGTCTTTAGGTTAAATTAAGTGAACCCTAGATATTGTTATGGAAGCCCAAAACTGAAGTTACAGGACTGCTTCTATAATAGGAAAAGAACCCTTACTCTGCTGCTGCACCTTTGGACTGTATTGAAGATTTAGCAGGTTGTTTATTTGTGTATTCTAGTTACTCTTGTGAGCCAAGCAATTATCATTTGATAAGTGCCTTGGACTAGGATTTGGTTGTAAGAGTTGTTTATCACTCAAAGCTTTGAAGCACGAGTGTTATGTCTCTTGATTAAAGCTTTGAAGCAAAATCAAGTATGTTTATTGAAGAGTGTCTTCACAATTCAATTAATCAATAGGTTGATATCACTGCTGTGATTGAGGGGGAGTGAGTAGGAACTCAGTTCTAAGTAGGACTTAGATTGAAGTTGCATTGGGTAGGTCTTAAGTGAAGGAGATAAACTGGTTGGTTTATTCCTAAATTAATTCTACTAATAGTGAATTTCCTCCCTGGCTTGGTAGCCCCCAGATGTAGGTGTAGTTACACGAATGGGTAAACAATTGTTTGTGTTCTTTACTGCTGTTTTAATTAACTGTGTGAATTGTTAACAAAGTGTCAGATACTGTGTCATAACATTCTCTGTGACATCACGTATCTGCTGCCAGGAATTTCATCTATAATAGATATGATACTCTGATGAATATTCTTTTCATTTTAGATGATGTTCTGAATTAAGCATTGAATAAAATAGAGACATGAAATTATGCTTAGTAAAATAAGTATTAGAAGATCTAATGAGAGTATAACTTTTGGTCACACACGCTACAAAGCAACTTCTGATAGAAGCATGCAAGCGCAAACCTCTGATAGTAGCACCAAAAGAATTTATGATTAGAAGATGTTTAACAAGGCTTACAGAAGATTATGATCTAAGTGGACGTCATCTTCTAAAACAAGGTCTGCTACAGTAACGTTACCCTACTAAGCTGATAACATGAATTTATATAACATATTTGACTTAATTTTCATTGATAATGTTACTATTTCTATTTAATTATTCTGTTTTATTTCCGTATTACGTTGGTATTTCTTCTGTTTCAGGTATTTGCATTAAATAAAGATCAATTGAGCAAAGAAATAATATTGAGAAAAAATCGGATTAAAAAGCCAAAGAAATGAAGCAAGGGGGTAATATAGCAAAAGGAGGAGTAAAAGAAGAAGAAAATAATTATAAAAGTCAAGCAAAAGCCAAGAAGACGCGTGAAGGCCGAAGCAAAGCCCACAATGTGACGACGTCACACCTTGAGACGACTCCTCAGCCACCCACGTGAGACGGCCTCACTCTCCCTCATATCTTGGAGGTGCCCGCCTCCCACTCTGGGCCTACCGTCTTCACTTTTGGAGACCCACGTCTCCTAATCCTTTGATGAAGTGAGACCCACGTCTCACACTTCCTTCGTTTGTCCCATGTTTAGTCCCACGCTCGCGTTTGCACACGATCCCCTTCTCTTCGTACAAAATTGGAAAAGGCAGTTACTAACAGATGCTATAAATACAAGATACAATCCACAGAGCAAGGGTCGGCAAAATTCTTACCGAACAACTGTTATCGAGTTTTTCTATTTTCGTATTTTCTTTTCAGTTTTGTATTTTCTATTTTATTTTCCATTTTAGTTTGTTTGTTTTAATTTTCTTTTAGTTTTAAGTTTCTATAATTTTCTCACAACAATTTCTACCGGAAACTGTGTATTTTTCAACGATCTAACCTGACGTTAGATCTAGTGCTTTTTATTCCTTGTCATATTTTTCTTTTCGATTCGAGAAGTCTCCGAGCAGATCCAGCCGACTTGTGGTGGAATGTTCGTTTATTTCGAAGAACAAGATTATTCCAGTATTATTATTTTCAGGTTCTTAATATAATTATTTTATTTTATTTAAAGTATTGTGCCTGATAATTATTTATTTGATTATGGATATGTTTAAATATATTGAACCTTATTATTTATGCATGTCTGAATTAATCAATATGTCTGGCTAAACCGTTTAGGTATCGGTATGTAATAATAGTAAGAGTAGGAATTAAATTATTTCTAAGCTAAAATACTAATTAACTTAATTTCTGGTTATGACTTTTTGTAATTAAAATTAATCTTTTCGTTACGAAAGTAAGAAGAGTAGAATAGGTTAGGATCGAGACCACGAAAGTGTGAGGTTTTAACCGGATAGCTAAAGTTAGGCATTCGATTTAAATACAGCGAGAGCGCTTTAAAACGAATTAGATTTAATTAAGTTTTCAAAGAGTATTTTCTAAACACTTATGGGCTAGCGAGAGCAGGCATAGGGCTTTAGGAGTATAATCCGAGATAAGACCACGAAAGTGTGAGTTGAGGGTTTTTAAACTGATTATTTCTACAGAACAATTAAGTCAACCATCTCTATACGCTTAGGTTCAAATAAATCCGCTTAGGTTCACTTTATTACGTGCCCATATCCGTTTTATTTATATTTTTCCTTAATCATTATCCAAAAAGAATTATTCGCCTTAGCTGTATACCGTAACTTAGGATAACAATAGATTGATTTATAGTCTCTGTGGGTTCGATATCTTTTTAAAACTACGCGGTAGGACTGTGGACTTGTAGTCTCCCGATTCATAGACGATAAAGTCGCGATCAAGTTTTTGGCGCCGTTGCCGGGGACTATTTAAGTCGATATTATAACTCCGGTGTTACACCGTATAGACTAAGGCACTTTTACTTTGTTTAATATGTATCACCCAAATTTTTTCTACAATCACCACGCCCATTATCAGTATTTTGAGGAACCACAAGAATCCCATAGATCCGACCTTGAAATACTGATGGAAGATTTCAATGCTTCACAAACCTACTCTTACCCAAATTACCTCCAAAACTACCAATCCCCATATTTTGAAGAACCACAAGAAACTTATAATTTCAACCAAACTTATCCTCAACCCAATTCTCTCTACAATTGCCACACCCAATATTTTGAAGAATCACTAGAACCATATAAATTTGATCTCAAAATATTAATGGAAAATTTTAATGAAACATCTAGGATGATAGAACGCTTTGGAGAAACACAAAAGGAGACTCTAACTCACTTTCAAGACACTGAAGAATCACAAGATCTCAACTTCGAAACATCAATGGAGGATTCAGATGAGATAATAACTAACTCTAGGTTAGAGTCTACGATTGAGCACTTTGTAGAGACACAAACTATCCAAAATGAAGAAGTAAGAAACAAAGTCTTCAAAATAATGAAACCCTTAGCCAACTAACCATTGTGGTTGAATCCATCGCAACTCACAACATTGGTTTAAAGACTCAAATCTCCCAACTCGAACAAAACCTTCTAGGACCTTTACCCAAGGAAGATATGGATGTTGAAACAACCATTATAGAAAAACTATTTGAAAATCTAGAAAGTGATGATGAGTTTGAAGAGAGTGATATTGCGACCGAGGAAAGTTCTAAGAGGAAATAGTGGAGATTGAGAAAAATTCACCAACACCACTGGAAGAGGATGTTGTAAACGAGGTAGAGAAGGAAGCGCACATTGTAATCCCAAATCACTACACTCCACTGATTTCTTTCCCAAATTTTTTTATGGAAACTCCGGTAGACTCCCAATTTAAAATGTATGTTGCGGTATTGAAAAATATCCACACTAATTTACCACTATTTGAAGTCTTGCCTAAAAAGCGAAAATTAGAAGACCATAAAATTAAGGATATAATTACTGTTAAGAGGGTAAGGTTAACTTATGAGGCGATGGATGAAATCACTAAGCCCAACTTTGAAAAATTTATACATAGGATTGATCCAAAACCACTACCACAATTTCGAAAGAATGAACCACCCTACAAACGTAAGAAAAGAAAAGTTGAGGGATATGTGAGATGGCTTGATAAGTGGCCATGGAAAACCAACGAGTAGTCATTAATATTTTAAATTTCTTTCTTTGTCGTATTTTCACTTTTCTAATTTATGTTAAATTTTAAATTTTACTCAATTATCGGTTGCACCCTTTCTCCTGACACGTTTGAACTATTTCTCCGTAATACCGATAATTATACTCAATTAAATAATTCACATTAATATTTATAATTATAATTGAGTATTATTTTTAATTATCGTATTTTTCCATCAGTATGCTGAATTAATATTTCCCAATATTTATCATACTAATTATAAGACATTATATATACTAGTATTATATATATATTTATATCCTATTGTTTGAAATTATCTATATATATATATATATATATATATATATATATATATATATATATATATATATATATATACATGTATGTAGTATGTATGCATGTGATCTACGATACTATTCCCTGTCTCGTGTTGCCCCAAGTCACATGTTGATTCTTTACATTAACTGTCCACTACGCATGCTAAGATTCCCTGCATGTTCAATTTTTCGTGCCATGCATGCTGCCTTGGGGACGGTCGCCTAAACTCCCCACACCATGATGGAGACGGGCGCCTCATGCTTTCCTTCTGCATGTATTTCAAATCCTTCCCAAGACGGAATTTTCCAAGCGACGAGTGATCACCCCCCTCCTTTCTGATTTCTCCTGGTTCTATCGCATTGAGGACAATGCTTACTTTAAGTTTAGGGGAGTCAGAACATTTTTTTTTATTTCTTTGTTCATTTTTATTTTCTTTGCTCTATTTAGTTTTTCCCTTTTAGTTTTCCTTTCTTCTATGTATTGCAAAATTTCCATTCAATAAAATACATATTTATGTAATTTTAGTCTTTTATGTTAAATTCTCGTGCTTATTCGAATTCTTCCATTTTCTTGAGCCATAACGAAAAAATTAAAACGCATATGTTGACATACTCAACTAGTATTAAGGTTGCTTATTTTTATAAATAAGAACTCGAGCACGACTAAAGCAAAATTATTATCGTCATAACACTTCAAAATTCCAATGCGTTAGATTGATTTAAGTACTTATTATACCAACACCTTAAGATTTAGTTTTAAAGTAATCCCGAGTAGTTTATAAAAGCAGTCGGCACCGCCTTAAACGACAAACTACGTGGAGAATCGATGAATATAAGTGATTGATCAAGATTTTTAAGAGAAATGTTTATCAGAAGATGCACTTATTAAGTTAGATGGTCCTTACTAGATCATTTAATCCAACAGTTGCGGAGACTATAAAATATTTATGCAAACATCCATTATGAATTGGTTCAGTGGTTTCTGGTGCTGAACTTGGTAGGGCGGACGACGGTCCGATCCCCTGCAATTTGTAATTGGATAAAGGAGTACCTAATGTAACACCCCATATTTTCAATTATTATTAAATTGGAATTGTAATTATTTAATTAATTAAAATTTGATTTTTTGGGAATTATTGGAATATTAGAATTTATAGAAAATAAATAAGTGGAGAGAATTTGAATTTATGGTGTGAAGAGTAGAAGGAGGAGTGTATGGAGTAAAAGCCTCTAATAATTTATTTTATTATTATTATTGTTATAGAATAATAATAAAAGGAATAAAAAGAGGAAAAAGAGAATTGGGAGTAAAAAACTCTACTTAATCCTAATTAATTTATTTCTATTATTTGGCTAATAAAAATGAATAAATAAAGGAGGATAAAAAGGAAAAGAAAAAGAAGGTTATTTGGAAAAGTCATTATACGTGAAATTGGAGAAGAGAAGAGAAGAGAGGAAAAAGCCAAACGCCGTAAATTTGAAGGATCATCGCGAGGTAAGGGGTGATTTCATTCAGTTAATATGCCTTATGGGTTTTGGGATACAATTGAATGATTGGGTATGTTAGAAAACTTGAATTAGATAATTCTAGGTTTGTAGGATTATCTCTAATTGTGTCGGATTATAGGAATTGGAACCATTAAGGAGATAAATAATTAATAGGAATGATGGAAACATGATTTATGATGTTGTGTTGATGTGTATTGGTTGCATTTTGATGTTTCTAATGCTATAATTTGTATGAGAATGAGTAAGAATGAATTGGGACACAAGTTGCTGTCAAAAACTTATATTTTTTATAATTTAGGTCGTGGGAACCGGTTACTTCTGGGGAGGAACCGGGTTCCCAATTCAAATTTGCAAAAATTGGGACTTTTTCAACGTGGGAACCGGTTCCCAGTATGGAGGAACCGGGTTCCCAATTCAAATTTGCAAAAATTGGGACTTTTTCAACGTGGGAACCGGTTCCCAGTATGGAGGAACTGGGTTCCCCATACAAAATTCCAGGAGCGTGTTATTTTCAAATTGTGGGAACCGGGTTCTCCCAGTGAGGAACCGGTTACCACTGTGTTGAATTCTAAAATGTTTAAAACTTCAAAAATTCATATTTTCCAAACCGTAGCTCCGATTTGAGTGCCGTTTTTGGCAGTATTTCTTAAATTAAAAATACTATCTTATAAAATAAGAAAAATATTATTTTATGAAAACTATTTTAAAAATAGTCGAATTCCCGATTTTTGTAAATTTTAGTATTTTGAGAATGGTGTAGAATTGGTTGTGAATCGTTCCGACTTAGTGAATGAGGATTGACGTTTATGTGTTGTTTTCCTTGTGATTTATTCATGATTGTATTGATATCATGTGTTGTTGTCGATGCTGTATATTCATGATGGTTGTTGATCTCAGTTGTTATTGTTGTACATACTGGTGATAGTCTTACTAATTGAAGGGTAAGCGTTTGGCATATTTATGCTTTGTGATAATTTATTTCATGATTATGTTGTTATCATGTGATACTCGTTGATGTTGGAATTATGTGGAATTATGTTGTGATCATATTCCGTTGAAGTGATGTTGCATGCTTTTATGATGCATGCATAAGCATTTGTTAATTGGTTCATTCCCATTGTGCGGAAGTGAGCTTGCAGAGCCAATAGACTTACCTGGTTGGAGGTGGTGAGGCTAGATTCTTGACCCAATGGTCGTGGGCGAATCATGGATTACACTGTCTTTCCACATGTAAACGGAGCAGTGGGTGAACTCGGTTCACGTTTTGGTACCACATGCATAAAGTCTGCATTGCATATGGGATTGTAACATGCTAGGATGGTTTCCAGTGTTGCAATTTCCATTGATTGTTATATTTGCATAAATTATTGTGTGAAATGCAATTGTGAACTGAACGATGATTATGTTAATGATAGTGGACTAATATCTTGAATTGTTCTGTTGTATTTAAAGAATATATAATGCATTTTATATTGGATAGAGATCTCACCCTTACTTTAATGATTTCAGATTAAAGTTAGCAGATCAGGAGACAGTGAGGATGGCTTATAGAGCTGTGTCGTGTTTTATCCGCGTGTGTCAGTGTCATGCTCTGATAGTTGTAACACTGGGGGAAACGCTTGTTTGATGAGTTTTATTTAATACTCTATTGTTTTAAATTAAGTTGGGAATACTTATGAATTGAAGTTATTCCGGTTTGAGGTGTTTTCCGCTGTGTAGAACATGAAGTTGATTTTTGAATAATCTATTTTATTTATTCCTTCAGTTGAGCATGATTACCGTTTGAGATTGAGAATTTTGTATTTATATTTTTAATTGTGACATCCCTGTTTTCATGTTACTCTGATTAAATCTAGTTTGATATCAATTTAATTAATGTATTCGCGGGTTATTTAGAAGGGGTGTTACACCTAATATAAGTACCAGATCTCTTAGCTGGATTATAAAGATCAAAGTCACTAACCGGTTACTCCACTATGTGCGCGTAAGGTAAAGGGCTTAATGTGATTGCACTAGAACGAAAACGGGTGAAACGAAACGAAAGTATTAGGTCGAGCTATAATACATGACTTAAATTGGTCTGCATAAATGAGGTTATCTAGTGTTATTACGGTAATTCTTGTGTCGAAGTCTGAACTTGAGTTATCCAACAAAGAATTGACCTGCAACCAAATACGAATTGAATTGTGTTCTATATTTGCGTTTGACTTATGCTTACGTGATTTTTAATTTTTAATTTTTGCTTGAGGACAAGCAAAGGTTTAAGTATAGGGGAGTTTGATAACACGAATTTATATAACATATTTGACTTAATTTTCATTGATAATGTTACTATTTCTATTTAATTATTCTGTTTTATTTCCGTACTACGTTGGTATTTCTTCTGTTTCAGGTATTTGCATTAAATAAAGATCAATTGAGCAAAGAAATAATATTGAGGAAAAATCGGATTAAAAAGCCAAAGAAATGAAGCAAGGGGTAATATAGCAAAAGGAGGAGTAAAAGAAGAAGAAAATAATTATAAAAGTCAAGCAAAAAGCCCAGCAGCACGCGTGAAGGCCCAGGAAGCAAAAGCCCACAATGTGATGACCGTCACACCTTGAGACGACCGTCTCCTTGCAGCCACCCACGTGAGACGTGCATCTCACTCTCCCTCATATCTTGGAGGCGCTCGCCTCCCACTCTGGGCCCACCGTCTTCACTTTTGGAGACCCACGTCTCCTAATCCTTTGATGAAGTGAGACCCACGTCTCACACTTCCTTCGTTTGTCCCATGTTTAGTCCCACGTTCTGGCAGTTTTGCACACGATCCCCACTTCTCTTCGTACAAAATTGGAAAAGGCAGTTACTAACAGAGGCTATAAATACAAGATACAATCCACAGAGCAAGGGTCGGCAAAATTCTTACCGAACAACTGTTATCGAGTTTTTCTATTTTCGTATTTTCTTTTCAGTTTTGTATTTTCTATTTTATTTTCCATTTTAGTTTGTTTGTTTTAATTTTCTTTTAGTTTTAAGTTTCTATAATTTTCTCACAACAATTTCTACACCGGAAACTGTTGTGTATTTTTCACTGATCTAACCTGACGTTAGATCTAGTGCTTTTTATTCCTTGTCATATTTTTCTTTTCGATTCGAGAAGTCTCCGAGCAGATCCAGCCGACTTGTGGTGGAATGTTCGTTTATTTCGAAGAACAAGATTATTCCAGTATTATTATTTTCAGGTTCTTAATATAATTATTTTATTTTATTTAAAGTATTGTGCCTGATAATTATTTATTTGATTATGGAGATGTTTAAATATATTGAACCTTATTATTTATGCATGTCTGAATTAATCAATATGTCTGGCTAAACCGTTTAGGTATCGGTATGTAATAATAGTAAGAGTAGGAATTAAATTATTTCTAAGCTAAAATACTAATTAACTTAATTTCTGGTTATGACTTTTTGTAATTAAAATTAATCTTTTCGTTACGAAAGTAAGAAGAGTAGAATAGGTTAGGATCGAGACCACGAAAGTGTGAGGTTTTAACCGGATAGTTAAAGTTAGGCATTCGATTTAAATACAGCGAGAGCGCTTTAAAACGAATTAGATTTAATTAAGTTTTCAAAGAGTATTTTTTAAACACTTATGGGCTAGCGAGAGCAGGCATAGGGCTTTAGGAGTATAATCTTAGATAAGACCACGAAAGTGTGAGTTGAGGGTTTTTAAACTGATTATTTCTACAGAACAATTAAGTCAACCATCTCTATACGCTTAGGTTCAAATAAATCCGCTTAGGTTCACTTTATTACGTGCTGATATCCGTTTTATTTATATTTTTCCTTAACCATCATCCAAAAAGAATTATTCGCCTTAGCTGTATACCGTAACTTAGGATAACAATAGATCGATTTATAATCTCTGTAGGTTCGATATCTTTTTAAAACTACGTGATAGGACTGTGCACTAGCAGTCTCCCGATTCATAGACGATAAAGTCGCGATCATAAGCTAAAAACGGCTGAAGTACTTGAGTGGCTCAACATTCCATGTTCATTGGTTAAGAAAAATCACGTGGAGATAAGCAAACTAATTACTCTTTCATGTATCCAAGACACGCTACCTTGCAACAGAAAGATTCTAAGAAGCTCTATATATAGCGTTCAAATTCAAAGAAGAAAATAACAATTATTATAGAGAACTTACGCTGCTGAAATTAAAATCCTTATTTTGTAAAGTATTTTATTTCTAAGTTCTTGTGCTTAATAACTTGTGTAAAAATCACTGTAAGTGATAAAGCTTTTTAGAAGCATATTGTAAACACGTTGTCCAGAAGTTCTTGTGTAATTGTTCCTCGAGAGTTCAGTTGGGTCAGATTTCTCAAGAGGGCTAGGACTAATTGAGTCTTAGAGGTGTTAGTCACTTGCAGTTGGCTTGTGCATTGTTGTTAGTCACAACAGTTGGTTGTGTAGTGTAATCTTTTGATTATAGTGGATTAAGTCCTCGTTGAGAGAGACGAAATCACCTTGACAAGTGGACTGGAGTAGTTTGAGTTTCAAATGAACCAGGATAAAAATCCTTGCGTATTTAGTATTGTTGTTGAGAAAAAGAAATATTTAAAAGGGAAAAACTTATTCAACCCCCCTTCTAAGTGTTTTCTAAGCCTTCACTATTTCATGGAGACATGCGAAACAAATTACAGTAGCAACTTCATTAATTATGAAGAAAGTTTTAGCACTACATGAGGCAAGTCAAGAAAGCGTTTGGTTGAGATCTCAAACTCAACACGCACAAAATAATTGTGATTTGACTTCTAGAAAGAAATACAATGACAATATATGAAGATATTACTACATGCATTGCTCAACGGAAAGATGATTACATTAAAGGAGATCGAACAAAACACATTTCTCCAAAGTTCTTTCTCGCTCATGATCTTCAGCAAAGTGGTGGTTTAAGATCCAAAAAAGTTGTTCATCTTGCAGACATTTTAGTGCAAAAAATTGGTCTTTATTGTCAAAGAGATGATTGTTCAGCTGTGGGGGAGAAAGAAATTCGTTTAGTTGAGGAGGAGAACTGAATTTTTCTTAAAAGGATATTGTACTCTTTTTCCTTCACTAGATTTTTTTTCCACTGGATTTTTACCAGTAAGGTCTTAACGAGGCATATGCTGAACAAGCATCCAAGGGATACTGTTGAGTAATAGATGATTGTCTCCCAATAATTTTCTTTCTTATTTGTAATAATATGTATTGAACGAGATAGTTCCTTCAAAAAGAATGTTGTACTCTTTTTTCTTCAATAGAATTTTTCCCGTTGAGTTTATTTGAGTAAGGTTTTAACGAGACATATTCTTTATGGACATCCAAGTGAGAGTGGTATAAATAGAATGATTATGGATGTCCGTCAATTAAGAGATTTCAATTGATTTTCTATTGATTACATATGTCCTATAAATAAGACTCATATTGTACTTGAAATCCACAATAATAATATAATATTATTTTTCTCTTTTCTTTCTCTCATATTTCTACTCTTTTATTATATTGTTTCTCATTACTTTTATAACGCAAAGATATATTTTAAATTTTTCAAATAATAAAATACAAATCAAAATATCAATCCAATAATCAAAGAATTAATACTTTAAATTGTTGAAAATCCACTAATGGAGTGAGGACTAGTTGGACTAGTTTCTCTATTGCTCGTCTGGTTTTCATCTTTTGAAATCAGAAAAAACCAAAATTCAAACCCTATCAAATGAGGTTTTACCAAGAGCTGTCAAAATGAACCGAAACCTATGGGTCGGCCCATTAGATCCAAAAAAAGTTAGGGCCTAGGCCTTATTTTTCGAGCTCATTTATTTCTGGGCATTTTTTAGTCCGACCTAAAAAAGCCCTAAAAAATGTGTCAGTCCGTATGGGTCATGGGTAGCCCGTTAGTCCGAAAAAATTAAAATTTTTAATATAATTAGAAATTATCATTTTCTAATTCATAAAAAAATTAAACAAAAGAAAAAAATTAATTGGCCCAAGTAATTTTTATGGGAGGATAAAGTTAGTACCAATCAAATATATAACAATTTGTTCTACAATTTTATCCTATCAATCTAATTATAATTGTTATAAAATTATAATTTTTATAAACTTTTATAATATTTTGTTGTTATAATTGTTATAAGATTATAATTGTCATGAATATTTATATCTTTTGTTGGAACTAAGTTATTTAATTTTGTGTACTACATTGGATAACTTGTGATGTATATTAGATAGTTTGAATTAAGTTAATGTGTTGTTTTACATTTTAATTGTTAATTTATATGAATTATTTAGACATCTTAATTTTGAATATGAACCTATTATTGCATGCAATTGTATGATTACTTACAAAAAATAAGGAGATAATTTTAATTTTTTTTAAAAATGAGTCCATTTAGGATCGGACTCCGTTTAAAACCGAATAGTCTGTAGTCTAAAAAGGACTAGTCCTAGGTAGCAAAAATAGAACCTATTTAAATATAGACTTTTTTGACCCGACCTTGAAAAACTCAAAGACCGTATAGGCCGGCCCGTTTAGGACTGGGTAGTTGATTTTGACAGGTTTTATCCATCAAACTTGGGCGAGTTTGGGTAAACATCCACATGTGCAAATTTTGCCACTATGCCTATAGAGATCTTAAGTTATTATTCATAATTGACGCTGCTACATGCAAAAATGTATGAGTTATTTAGGCAATCCTAGAAGTGTGGTCTAGCTGGAAATGTTGTTCATGTTACAATACAAATAGTTGTTTATGATTTAAGGAAAATATGGTTTATTTTACATGAAAATTCAATGGAGTGACAAAGCTAAGTATAACACAAACAAATAGGCTATTATGCATTGCCCAAAAATTCATATTTTGGAGCTTCAAAATTTCATGTTATTATGTATATTAAATTTCAAAATATCAGAAGTCTTATATTAAATTTCAAAATATCAGAAGTCTTAAAATTGGGCATATTGAAATTCAATACTTACGTATAAATTGTTTACAGAAAAAATAAAGCCAATAAGTTAGTTGTTTATACAAATCAATCGTAAAAGGATTCACATGAGAGATCACTTTGAGTTTACTTCAGTATGGGATTAGTTCAAAGAAGACTGTGATTCTGAGGAGTTACTCTTGTCATATGTCAGCTCTCCCATGTCTTCGCTTTTCAAGTTGAAAAGATAGCCTCAACAATCCAATGCCAGTATAATTTTCTCATGTCTTAAGCTGAAAAGTAAAACACCAAATCCCCTTTAATGATTAATATGCTATGTATGATTGTTTTGTAGTGATGCTATGTGCATGACCATGGATGTATAAAACAAACTGTCCATGACAGCAATTGCAGCCCAAGCACTGAATCATCGAGGTTGAGGTTATTTATATATCTGCAATTGCAACTGTGGATATCAGTCGTGTTGGACTGCAAGTTTCTTCAATATATCCAAATTCGTGATGCGGACACGATTTAAAATCTTGGGCATGATCAAAACAGATTTGTTATGTGCTACTAAATGCTTGATTCCCAAATAGCAAGACACACACAAAGGAATAACTCACCCGTGTGCTAAGAAATTCATTGTGATATATCAAGCACCAGCAGCATTTGTGATTTAACCAACTTGATCATATTCATTTGTCATTGTATTTTAACTCAAGCAGCCACCTTAGTTACCTTGATGTCAAAGGGGTCCAATTTGCATCAACTGCAAGGAATCAAAACATACACTGAAAGCCTTATTCCATTAATTGCTCAGAACACATTTGAGCTGGTTTCAAATCTCAATTCTCTATAACCCGTAGACAGTGCACGACATATGGAAGTATTTCTCAGAACACCCATCTTCAGCATGTCTGCATGCAACATCATTGCATCAACCATGTGCTTGAATCGAAAATGTGCCTCCAACATGATAACATAAAGAACCAGGTCTGGTTTGAAACCGCTACATCTCATTTCTTTGAAAAACTTGGTGGCCTTGAAAATATGTCCATCTTTACATAAACCTTGAATTAAAACAGCATACATAACATCATCCGGAGAACACAACTCGCTACGATCCATTTTACCACCAGGGAAACCAACTCCAGTTTTCTCTAAGAAAAGTCTGATTGCGGTGGAAGTCCTTCCATCATTCAAAAGGCCGTTAATCAGAGAAGTAATTGTGACCACATTTGGCTTTAGACCTGTGTTCAGCATCTCCTTATGCAGTTCAAAAGCCACTTTGTTGTTCCCATCCTTGCAATGTCCATCAATCAATGTCGTGTATGTCACCACATCAGGTTTAAGACCTTTGATAACCATTTCTGTATATAACCCCATAGCAGCTTTTATGTTCCCATTCTTGCAAAACCATCTATCAATGTAGAAAATGTGATCTCTTTGGGTTATACCTTCCTCTCAGTCATTTGTGAACACACCTCAATAGCCTTCTCCATATCCCCCATTTTGCAATATCCATCAATCAACACATTATAAGTCACAGCATTAGCAAAAACCCCTGCTTTTCCCATCTCCTCCATCAAATCCTTACATTCTTCAAACTTACCCGCGTCACATAAACCCTTAACAAGTATACTGCACGTAAAAACATCCCAGAAAACTCCATTCCGTTTCATTTCATCTCGCAATCGCATCACTTCAACCAAATCCCCTGCCTTACAGTAACCATCAATCAAACAATTATAAACAAACGAATTAGGAAAAACACCAAACTTTTCCATATAAATAAAACAACTTCGTGCAGTCTTCAAATCACCCGCCTTGCACAAAACATCCACCAAATTAGCAAACGTCACAACGTCAGGATGCAAACCATTCCACAGCATATCACCATACAATCAATGTAGTTATTTTGGTATGAGTTATTTTGGCAATCCTAGAAGTGTGGTCTAGCTGGAAATGTTGTTCATGTTTCAATACAAATAGTTGTTTATGATTTAAGGAAAATATGGTTTATTTTACATGAAAATTCAATAGAGTGACAAAGCTAAGTATAACACAAACAAATAGGCTATTCTGCATTTTTTTTATATTGAAAACTAGAACAACACATGAATATAAACCATTGATCAGTTTAGCAGTCTAGGGGAGGGAATAATTTGGTTTAGCCTGCAAAACCAATCTTCCAAATCAAACTGGTTTAATTTTCTGCAAACTAGTCTAATATTACTGGTTTAATACAAGTTCAGTATTGATTCCTTACTGGTGTAATACAAGTTCAATATTGATCAAATGCTCAAGAACATCATATATTATCATTTGAAGTTATAAATTGACCAACAACCTTTCCCGCTTCGATTGAGCTGTAGCCAGGAGTTCTTGACTGTTTAATCTGATTCCTAACGATAATCTTTTTACTCCACATATCTCTGTCCGCATAAATATTTGACATAGCAACGCTATCACCAACATATCCAGGATCCAACTTAAGTAGCTTATGCCGAACTTTTATGGCTAGTTCTAAATCACCATGGAGGATACACGCTCCGAGCAAGGTTCGCCAGATTACCGCATTTGGATCTACCGGCATCTCTATAATGTAGTCGTAAGCATCTCTTAGGTGCCCGCCTCGGCATAAGAGATCCACCATGCAGCCAAAGTGAGGCTCTCTTGGTTGTATACCATACTCTTCTGTCATATTTCTGAAATGGCGTTTTCCTTCCTCAACCAATCCTGCATGGCTGCAAGCCATTAAAACTCCAATGAACGTAACATCATTTGGACATACAATAAAATTAGATGAACTTGATTTTGTTATATCCCTCTTTGTGTTCATTTGGGAGAAAAGCTGAAGAGCTTCATGTGCTTGGCCATGTAGTGCATGACCTACAATCATAGAAGTCCAAGTTGTAACATCTTTGTTTCTTGTGCTATCAAACAACTTTTTTGCATTTACAATATCACCACATTTAGCATACATATTTATAAGCGCATTACTCAAACACAAATCCGTCTTCATCCTATGTTTACGCCGAACGAAATCATGAATCCATTCACCCATTTCAAGTCCCCCAGTATCAGCACAAGCCGAGAGAGCAACCGTCACAACAACTTGATCCGGTTCCACTTTGTTCATAAGCATCAGCCTAAACAGTTCCAAACCTTTGTTGGGTCGGTGATTTCCAACGTAAGCAGAAATCAATGACGTCCAACAAATAATATTCTTTGAGGGTATTTCGTCAAACACTTGGTGTGCATCACATAAGTTTCCCCCTTCTGCATACACTTTCAAAAGGGATGTTTGGAGTTGAATTATGGATTCATATCCA
Source organism: Vicia sativa (assembly GCA_021764765.1). Taxonomy (NCBI): domain Eukaryota; kingdom Viridiplantae; phylum Streptophyta; class Magnoliopsida; order Fabales; family Fabaceae; genus Vicia; species Vicia sativa. The sequence continues at coordinate 24,770,240 of CM038794.1, read as the reverse complement.
AGTTTCATGATGAGGGCATGCAATTGTTTTCTTTGGATAGAGGAATGTTTCTTGTTGATACATGCTTTAAGGGCATACAGGCAAGAAAAACTATCAATGGAGCTGAAAGTGGGTGATTTTTTTCTTAATAAGGTTCTGAAGAGTAGAAGCACCTTAGTGTGGTTGTTGCATTCAAGGTAGTTCTTAAGAATTTGGTTTGGTTTTGGTTGTTTAAGGCTATTATTGTGAGACTGAGGTTTGGTATGACACATGGATATGGGAACATAAACCAACATGCTCTCACTCCTTTGAAGTAAAGAGTTGAAACGTTTCAAGTGTGTCATGAATGTCACAAATTCAAGCTCAGGAATGTTACTATGTGGTTAATTAACAAGACAACACACTAACATGGGTTAGGATTATTGACAATCTAAACAAACGCATTTCATTGACGTATAATACAAACAGAACCTACAATGGAAAGTGGTTGAATTTTATAAATGGAAAAGTTCGAACATTTTTTTTCTTTCTAAAATGAATTCAACAAATTTAAGTTTATTTAGTCATATGCAGAATGCAGTGTTGTCCAAAAATAAAAATTAAAAAGGTTTTGGGAGGGGCCATGAATTTACTTTAATTTCATGAAACTATTTTTGTTGTGAAAAATGGTATGTAGGAGAGGCACCCTATATAGGACACAACATAAAAGCCATATTTAAATTATCAGTAGAGACTTGTCAAAAAAAAGTTATCAGTAGAGATCTAATCCAAGTGTGTGATTTTTACGAAAACGGATCCTCTCCTGCTCCCTCTCATGTTTCTGGTCCAGCTCCAATCTTAGTGATTCATATTTTAGTTAATGTTGTTGAATGGCTGTGATTGAGCTGGACAATCCAGCCACTGCAGAGACATATCCGATTTTTGCCCAGCACTGGCTCCAACAACTGCATTTTCATGAACCATGGCACTTTTGGGTATGCATTGCACAGAGATTCATATTTTGGAGCTTCAAAATTTCATGTTATTATCTATATTAAATTTCAAAATATCAGAAGTCTTATATTAAATTTCAAAATATCAGAAGTCTTAAAATTGGGCACATTGAAATTCAATACTTATGAATAAATTGTTTACAGAAAAAATAAAGCCAATAAGTTAGTTGTTTATACAAATCAATCGTAAAAGGATTCACATGAGAGATCACTGTGAGTTTACTTCAGTATGGGTTTAGTTCAAAGAAGACTGTGATTCTGAGGAGTTACTCTTGTCATATGTCAGCTCTCCCATGTCTTCGCTTTTCAAGTTGAAAAGATAGCCTCAACAATCCAATGCCAGTATAATTTTCTCATGTCTCAAGCTATGTATGATTGTTTTTTAGTGATGCTATGTGCATGACCATGGATGTATAAAACAAACTGTCCATGACAGCAATTGCAGCCCAAGCACTGAATCATCGAGGTTGAGGTTATTTATATATCTGCAATTGCAACTCTGGATATCAGTTGTGTTGGACTGCAAGTTTCTTCAATATATCCAAATTCGTGATGCGAACACGATTTAAAATCTTGGGCATGATCAAAACAGATTTGTTATGTGCTACTAAATGCTTGATTCCCAAATAGCAAGACACACACAAAGGAATAACTCACCCGTGTGCTAAGAAATTCATTGTGATATATCAAGCACCAGCAGCATTTGTGATTTAACCAACTTGATCATATTCATTTGTCATTGTATTTTAACTCAAGCAGCCACCTTAGTTACCTTGATGTCAAAGGGGTCCAATTTGCATCAACTGCAAGGAATCAAAACATACACTGAAAGCCTTATTCCATTAATTGCTCAGAACACATTTGAGCTGGTTTCAAATCTCAATTCTCTATAACCCGTAGACAGTGCACGACATATGGAAGTATTTCTCAGAACACCCATCTTCAGCATGTCTGCATGCAACATCATTGCATCAACCATGTGCTTGAATCGAAAATGTGCCTCCAACATGATAACATAAAGAACCAGGTCTGGTTTGAAACCGCTACATCTCATTTCTTTGAAAAACTTGGTGGCCTTGAAAATATGTCCATCTTTACATAAACCTTGAATTAAAACAGCATACATAACATCATTCGGAGAACACAACCCGCTACGATCCATTTTACCACCAGGGAAACCAACTCCAGTTTTCTCTAAGAAAAGTCTGATTGCGGTGGAAGTCCTTCCATCATTCAAAAGGCCGTTAATCAGAGAAGTAATTGTGACCACATTTGGCTTTAGACCTGTGTTCAGCATCTCCTTATGCAGTTCAAAAGCCACTTTGTTGTTCCCATCCTTGCAATGTCCATCAATCAATGTCGTGTATGTCACCACATCAGGTTTAAGACCTTTGATAACCATTTCTGTATATAACCCCATAGCAGCTTTTATGTTCCCATTCTTGCAAAACCCATCTATCAATGTAGAAAATGTGATCTCATTGGGTTCTACCTTCCTCTCAGTCATTTGTGAACACACCTCAATAGCCTTCTCCATATCCCCCATTTTGCAATATCCATCAATCAACACATTATAAGTCACAGCATTAGCAAAAACCCCTGCTTTTCCCATCTCCTCCATCAAATCCTTACATTCTTCAAACTTACCCGCGTCACATAAACCCTTAACAAGTATACTGCACGTAAAAACATCCCAGAAAACTCCATTCCGTTTCATTTCATCTCGCAATCGCATCGCTTCAACCAAATCCCCTGCCTTACAGTAACCATCAATCAAACAATTATAAACATGCGAATTAGGAAAAACACCAAACTTATCCATATAAACAAAACAACTTCGCGCAGTCTTCAAATCACCCGCCTTGCACAAAACATCCACCAAATTAGCAAACGTCACAACATCAGGATGCAAACCATTCCACAGCATATCACCATACAATTCGAAAACACGTTTAACATTACCCATTTTGCAATACCCATCAATGAGAGTAACATAAGTATACAAATTCGGATCCACCCCAGTTTCTCTCATGAACTTAAAAAGCCTCTCCGCTTCACCCATTTCACCCTCATTACAAAAAACACGAATGAGAATAGTGTAAACCACCACATTGGGTTCAATTCTTCTTAGAATCATTTCATCAAACAGCTTACGCGCATTTCTCAAATCAGTTTGTTTGCAGCAACAGTTCAATAGAATCCCATACGTGATGACAGTAGGTGAAAACCCGCGTGACAGCATGTTATGATAGACCTCCCACACGGAATCAAACTTGTTCATTTTGAGTAAAGAATGAAGAAGCGCGTTGCAGGCGCGTAAGGGAGGTAAGATAGGGTTGAGGGTGTTGAAAACCCAGAGGGCTTGTTGGATGAGAGAGAGTTGGGAGAGTGAGAGAATGAGAATTTCGAATGAGCGGGGAGTGGTGGTGGGGTGGGAATTGAGGGCGTGGAAAAGAGAGAAGCAGGTAGTTGTGGGTTTGTTTGAGTTTAGAAGGTGTTGTTTGGTGAGGGATGTGGCTTTTGTGATGTTGGTGTTGTTTTTGGGGTTTGTTAGGATTTGGAGGATGGTGTTGGTGTTTGAGTTTGAGTTTGAAGAGGAATGGAGGGAAGAGAAATTGGAAGTGATGATGGGAATGTTTTTGCGACGGAGGAGGTTTAACATTGTCGATGACTGATGATGGAGTCGGTGGATTTCGGTTTGAAAATGTTGTTTGAAAATATAATTTTAATTTTTCAATTGAAACATGAGGGTTTTTTTTGCCATATATTATTTTTCATATTTTTATTATACTTTCTATGATCACTGTTATAAACGAAAAAGAGTAAAACATATTTGATTGAGAGGTTACTATTATTTTTTTTACAATTGAAGCATTGGAAGATGCGCACGGCTGTATCATTATTGCCATTATATACTATAGAGTTTTCTGTTTTTTTCTTAAAACACAATACATACAGTATCCTTCTTTTCTCAAACTTACATCTCTTCTTTCTTCCTCCGAACCAACTTCATCATTTTCCCCAAATTAAATCTAAAATTCTAAATTTTCAGTTTTTTCAGTTAATAATTTTAAGTTATTTTGTCATATATATATATATATATATATATATATATATATATATATATATATATATATATATATATAATTCAATTGTTGTGTTTCATGATTCAATTGACAAATTTAAAGAGAGGTAATTTTGGAAGAAAACTTCAATCAAGAATAAGAAATTTTCATCAATTTTAGGTACACAATCTGTAATTTTAATTTTATTTTTCATATAAATGTTAAAAGAATAGGTATGATATATATAACATATAAATATTTTTTTTTATTATTTTTTAAATTAATTATAAGTTGTAACTGAAAAAATGTTTTTTTTGTGATATTTGATTTATATATATATATATATATATATATATATATATATATATATATATATATATATATATATATATATATATATATATATATATATATATTAACAAACAAACAGATTATTGAAAAAAAATATTTATATATATTGTATTTTTAGAAAAACAGTAAAAATTATTAATAAATATTAGAAAAACAGTGTATATATATATATATATATATATATATATATATATATATATATATATATATATATATATATATATATATATATATATATATATATATATATATATATATATATATATATATATATATATATATATATATATATATATATTTTAATTTAGAAAAACAGTAAAATTAAAAATAAAAAAACAGTATAAATGATAAAGAAATCAGTATATTTAAAATACTTTACGTATTAAGTGTATGTATAAATTTTAAAAAACAGTACTTTATTTAATATATTTTTAAAAAAATAATATATGTATAAGAAAATAATATGTATAATTTTCAATATTTATTTTTTTGAAATTTGTATGATTTTTTTGGAATAGGTATAGTTATCAAAATATAATAATATGTATAGAATATGTATATTTTTATTCAAATATGTATACATATTTTCTAAAAATATATACTTTGTATAAGTAGTATGTTTTTTTGAAATATATAAATATTTATGTAGAAATTAATAAATATAATTTTTAGAAATATGTATAACTATAAAAAAATAATTTTTAAAACTTGTTTTTTATAAATATATGGTATATTTAATACTTAAATAAATATTTTATTTATTTTAAAATTAAAAGAAGATAATTTATGTTTAATATAAAAAAATTATTGAAAGGTTATTGAAATTCCTGGTAGCAAATACGTGATGTCACAGAGAATGTTATGACACACTATCTGACACTCTGTTAACAATTCACACAATAAATGTAAGCAGCAGTAAAGAACACAATAAGTTGTTTACCCGGGTGTCTAACTACACCTACATCCGGGGCTACCAAGCCGTGGAGGAAATTCACTATTAGTAGAATTAATTCAGAATAAACCAACCGTTTATCTCCTTCACTTAAAACCTACCCAATGCAACTTCAACCTAAGTCCTACTTAGATCTGAGTTTCTACTCACTCCCCCTCAATCACAGCAGTGATATCAACCTATTGAATAATTGAATTGTGAAGACACACTTCAATAAACTATCTTGATCTCGCTCAAAGCTTTCAATCAAGAGACAAACACTCGTGCTTTAAAGCTTTGGTGATAAACTACCCTTACAAAGAAATCCTAGTCCAAGGCACTTATCAATTGATAGTTGCTTGACTCACAAGAGAAACTAGAATTACACACTACCAATTACAAATCCTAACACACAAATAACAAGTCGCTATCTCTTCAATACAATCCAAGGGCAACACGGTTGTAAGGGTTGAATTCCTTTTATAGAAGCGATCCCGAAACTTTTTTTCCATAAAGATAGCTAGGGTTCACTTAATTTAATCCTAAAAACATGGTCTTTTCAACAACCAATTTAGGTTTAATTAAGATTAACCTAGCAGCCACGTGAGCATGCTTTCTAACGAAAAACAATAATTAGCAACAAACTTCCCGAAAAGTCTCAGAAAAACATTCTCGCAGAATCACATCGAATGTCATAACATCATTATGACATCGATTTCTAATTTCCAGCATGCTTTAGCTTCCGCTCGAGTTGTCCTTTAACATCCTTAGCGGTAGGATTTATCTTCAATCTCGAATGTCATGACATTTATCATGACATTGCTAAAGCCTAGTTTTACCAAAATTAATGCCAACTTAAAACACTAACAAACTCCCCCTTTGGCACATTTTTGGCTAAAACTACTTAACCTATCAGAGTACATATGCAACAAAAGACAAACTAGTTCTAAGCTTAAATAAACTAGAACCTAGAGATAAGATAAATTCTACCCATACAGAAATCCCACAATTCCCACAATTGCCCACATACAAAATTTTAAACAGGCCATACAATTCCCCAAAGTCCCAGCCACTGTCACACACAGTTGCTCATAGTTTCCCACAATGAATCTTCTCCCCCTTTTTAGCCATAAAGGGCCAAAGGAAACAATACAATTGCCCCAAGCATTAAGCAAATAATTAAAGGAGGTACCAACAATTGTCAAGAGTACAATGCTGTCAACAATAAGTTACAATCATCCAAACAAAATTGGGAAAAAGCAACACAAGAACAAGAAAACAAGAACAAATTGACAGAATAAAAATCAGAGGCAACATGGGCAACAACTCAAGTGCTTTCTTCTCTAGAAGAAGCACTGTGAAAGGACACATCTTCAGAGCCTTCTTTACCAGCAACTGCTTGGTCAACATCATCATCTTCCTCCATATGAGCAGCAGAAGTATCACCATCAAGCCTTTCTTCCTCAACCTCTGTGTTTTTCCTTTTCAAGAGTAGATCTGCTTCAAGGGTCCTTCCTTGCTTCAAGTTCCTGGTCTCCTTTAGCACAAGAATGACATCGCCCGAGAATTGGCCTTGACATTTGATGTCTCACCGGTGTCATGACAATGTCGAACATGCTTCCCTTGAAATAGTTTGTAGTGGAAGCCAAGGAGCTCTTTGCATATTGAATCTCTTTCACCAAGTATGTCGGTGATCTACTAGAGTTCCACAGTAGGGAGGAAAGGCTATTGGCCCCTTAATAGCATAATCACAAGATGTTTTAGGATCGATAAAAATGTAGCTTCTATAATCAAATTTTGCTTTTGTTCCAAAGAAAGATGAACCTTCCGCACCAATGGAGATGGTTGACTTGTGATTTGTGGAAACCAGGCACCTATCTTGTGCGTAATAGCAAATTTGACACTTAATTTTCTAGCGTAAAGCTTTCCCTTCAAAGGCCAATGTTTTACTTGCTTGGCAGTAATTGTCTGACACACTTGATTGTCAGTTTCTTCAAACTCAGGTTGAGCCTCATCTGATCTCCCCAAATACTTGTTGATTACACTTGGGGAAAACTTCACTTTTCTTCCTCGACAAACACGGTCTTAAAATCACGATCTTCCATCAAGACAACCACTGAGTTCACAATAAACTCCTTCACCAGACCTTCATAACAATTGGAGAACTTCATCACAATTCTCATCAACCCAGCTTCCTTGATCAGGTCAATCACATCTTTGCATTCAAGAGCATCTTTGTTCAGTTCCCTTTCAAGTGCAATTCTCTTCAAACTCACATATTTCCACCTATTAGCATTTTCGTGGTGGTGAAAGGAAATGTTGTCAATTGGCACTTCGTGAACTATGGGCATTTTCCAAGAGACAACCTTCTTTTGAATGAATGTCGAGACATTTCTAACATCAAAGTCGAATCATCCTGATCTGAGGGCTCAGGTACTTTCCTTTTCCTTACAATTGAAGTGCTCTTTGCTTTAGGAGTATCACCAACATTCTTTACTTTATCCTTCCCTTTGGAAGTTCCAACCTTGTTGCCCTTACGATTTTTCTGACCTTCCTCTCAGGAGTCTTGCAACCAACTTGATTCTTCTCATGAATGAGCTTGGAACATCACTTTTCTTCCCTTTCCTATTCATTACCCTCCTAGCAATGCTGGGATTAACCTTGGCTATGAGGTCATTATCAGAAAACTCCTCATCTAGATTGATGATATGAGAAACCATATTCTGATTGGTGTTCTTCTCAGGAGTATCTTCAAGAATGCTATCAGATATGTTATCAGCAGAGACAGCAGGAGGTTTATCAGAGGTACTATGATCTGGAGATTTCTCAAGAATCTCATCAGAAATCTCATTCACATTTGCAGCAGGGGATTCAATTACATTATCATCGTTACATCCTTCAGGAGCTGGAGCAGAAGGATTTACATCACTTTCACGGGGAATCAACATCATCACGGATGTCTTGACATTCTCATTGACATCTGGATCAACTGCTAAGCTAGGACTAGCAGACTTATGATTCAGGGGAACTGAAATCCCAGGTACAGACTTATTCTCATTTAGGATACCAGTCACTATCCTAGCTATGGCTTCATGCACTGACCTAGATCCTAACAGATGATGATGGTACTGAAGTCTTACCTGAGGGAGATACTTGTGCCCTTCTTGCATTTCTTGTGCGTAACTTCTTGACCTTTTCTGGGTCAGTGGCCATTGTATGCAGTGGTGTCACCCGTAGAGCTTCAGCTTGCATGGCTCCAGTGTTTGCTCTAACTTCAGCCATGGAGGGAGACAAGGATCCAGATTCTTGAGATGAAGAGGATGATGAAGACATATTTCGCTGATGGTTTTTGAGATGAGAGAGAGAGAGAGAGCGAAAATGGCAAAGGGTTTCAAGGTTTCTTTTGAATGAAGAAAGTGTGATACTACTTTCAAAAGAGAAAACTATTATATGTGGGTGTCTCTTCCTATTCTTGGATCTTTTAAAATAAGGACGAAAATTCCTAAATAACCCACTTATAAATAATTGAAGTAAACAATCCCTTTCACCCCTTGTTGTAGGCACAGTTAATTGCTACAACTCCTCAAATTGACAAATATCCAATTTATCCCTTAAAGTCTTAAATTGACCACTCTCAAGAGCTTTAGTAGCAATGTCATAGTACAATGTCATGACATCCTGTATGACATTGTGGTCAGTCAGCATCTGCTTTATCCAGATCATCCTAAAGCAGTTTCTCCTTTCTGCTATGTATTTAACATAGTATAGAGCTACACAGATTTTCTTCTTACTGTCCAAGAGATAAGATTGCTTCTTGAGAAGAGACATCCATCAACAGGGCTTTTACACAAGCTTTGATCAACACTTTCTCCACTTGTTTTCTTGGACAACTTCAAATGTGGAGGGGTAAGAGTCCTAGTGTGACTGCCATTATTCAGTCCAAGCTTCTTGATACAATTCCTTGCATACTTGCTCTGTGAAGGAAGTGTTGAGCCTTCCATCAATGTGTCTGACATTCCTCCAGATACTATGTTATCAACATAGATGGAAGCCACCATGATCTTTTCTCCTCTGACAAAGAGAGTTTCATCCAAGACTCCTCTCCTGTATCTTTTGACAGTAAGATACTTGGTTATCCTTTCATGCCAGATCCTAGTACTTTGCTGTAGTACTTTAGGAGTGGTTAGATGTCTAGACATTGAGTGTGACATTCTGATTTCCTGTCCAACCTTATATTTACCACAGATTCTCCCTTTGTCCATGAAAGATCTTGGTATCCTTTCGACTCTATGGAACCGATCCTTTTCATTCCTCCGAGGTGTGGATGACTGATTCTTGCCGACACAACTTTACTTCCTCTTCATCTTTGTCCAGAACTCATAGAGGATGAGTGGTGTTCGATTCCCACATGTAGCGTTGTCCTTTGATCGACTCCTCTCATAATCACTACTTGTTCATCATTTATTACGAGACATTCAGCCTTAGTGAAGTTGACTGTGAATCCCATATCACATAGCTGACTTATGCTAATGAGATTTGCATTCAGACCTTTTACTAGTAGCACTCCATTTAGGTTTGGAACCTGTGCCTTGAGTTTCCAACACCTTTGATTTCTCCTTTAGCTCCATCTCCAAAAGTAACAGAGCTGGTAGAATGATGCTTAACATCATTGAGAAGATTCCTGTCTCCAGTCATGTGCTTGGAACACCCACTGTCAAAGTACCAATCTTTCTTGGTAGACACACTAAGAGAAGTGTTAGCTACCAGAGTAACAGTCTTCTTCTTCCACTGTTGAGAGTATGTTACCCTGTTAGTTTTAGGCTTCACATAAGACCCTTGATTAGGATATCCATGTAGCCTGTAGCAAAAAGATTTTATGTGACCAAACCTTCCACAATAATGACATCTCCATCTTTGAAACTTTTTGTTCATGTTTCTATGATTTTGATGTTGCACCCAATATTGTGACATCTGTTTTGACATTGGTTTATTAGGTCTGTTCTTCCTTTTGTTATTGACAAACTTCTTAGTCTCCACATATCCTGAGGCAGACCTATTCCCTGTTTTGTGGTATGACATCTTCTTTGCCATAGACCTGGCCAGGTTTGTTTCTTTCCTGGTTATTACCAGATCTCTTTGCAGCCACATACCCTGAGCCAGATACATTTCCTGTTTTATGTTGTGACAGCTGTTTTGACATTGGTTTCCCATGTCTTTTCTTCTTAATGTCACCAACAGGATTCTTTCCAGCCACATATCCTAGACCATGCTTATTTCCTGCATTTTGTCCAAGCTGAAGAATTTCTTCCAACTTATCAGTACCAGATGTCAACATTTTGACAGGTTTAGACATCTGATCAAGTTTGGAGTTCAGCATTACAATATCACTATTGAGGTGATTTATAGTGGCTGTGTTTTCCTTTTTCTCAGCCTCCAGCTTCACATTCTCAGCTTCCAACTTCTCAATCAACCTTTTCTGTTCCTCATTCTGCTGACAACCTTCACCATTTTTTATGCACAACTTCCTGTAGGTTTCAGCAAGCTCTTCAAATGTCACTTCCTCATCACTAGAATCCATATCAGAATTGTACACTCCAGAGAGAGCAGTGACAAGTTTGGCACCTTCTTCCTCAGATTCACTTCCTGAATCACCATCAGACCAAGTGACAGCCATTCCTTTCTTTTGTTTCTTTAGAAAGGTGGGACATTCAACTCTAATATGTCCAAATCCTTCACATTCATGACATTGGATTTTACTGCCTTGATCTCCTTTCTCCTCTGACTTGGATCTTCTGCTGGTGTCATAAGATCTGCTGATGTCAGATGCAATGTCCTTGACATTTGACCTTGACTTTGGATCAATCCTCTTGATGAGCTTGTTGAACTATCTTCCAAGCATAGCTATGGCATCAAATATCTTCTCTTCATCTTTCACCTTGCATCCTACTTCAGTATTAGATACAAGTGTTATGCTCTTGTTCTTTTTGTCAACAGTTTCACTGATTCCCAGCTCAAAAGTCATAAGAGAACCTATAAGTTCTTCAACCTTCAAGGTGCTGATGTCCTGAGCCTCCTCTATTGCAGTCACTTTCATTGCAAACCTTTTAGGCAAGGATCTGAGAATCTTTCTCACCAGCTTTTCTTCTGACATCTTTTCACCAAGTGCTCCTGAGGCATTGGCAATTTCCAAAATATTCATGTGAAATTCATGAATAGTCTCATCTTCCTTCATCTTCAAATTCTCAAACTTGGTAGTGAGCATCTGAAGTCTTGACATCCTCACCTTGGATATTCCCTCATGAGTAGTTTTGAGAGTGTCCCAAACATCCTTGGCCACCACATTGATGGACCATCAAGATGTTTCATCAATACCATTGAATAGGCATTCAATGCTTTAGATTTCCTTAGAGCTAGCTCCTCTTCCTCTTTGCTCCATTCTTTCTCAGGTTTCAAGACAGTAGTCCCATCTTTCTCAAGCTTGGTGGGATGTTTCCATCCTTTGTCAGCAGTTCTCCAAGCCTTAATGTCCACTGATCTTAAGAAGGCAACCATACGAGGCTTCCAGTAATCATAATTAGACCCATCCAGAATAGGTGGTCTACCTCCAAATCCTCCTTCCTTATCCATTACGCCAGAAACTATTATCCCTAGATCTCACCCAGAAAACAAGGTGGTGCCCGCTCGATACCAATTGAAATTCTCGGCGCAGATACGTGATGTCACAGAGAATGTTATGACACACTATCTCGACACTGCTAACAATTCACACAATAAATGTAAACAAAGAAAGAACACAATAAGTTGTTTACCCAATTCGGTGTCTAACTACACCTACATCCGGGGCTACCAAGCCAGGAGGAAATTCACTATTAGTAGAATTAATTCAGAATAAATCAACCGTTTATCTCCTTCACTTAAAACCTACCCAATGCAACTTCAACCTAAGTCCTACTTAGATCCGAGTTCTACCACTCCCCTCAATCACAACAAGGATATCAACCTATTGAATAATTGAATTGTGAAGACACACTTCAATAAACTATCTTGATCTCGCTCAAAGCTTTCAATCAAGAGACAAACACTCGTGCTTTAAAGCTTTGAGTGATAAACTACCCTTACAACAAATCCTAGTCCAAGGCACTTATCAATTGATAGTTGCTTGGCTCACAAGAGAAACTAGAATTACACACTACCAACTGTTACAAATCCTAACAGCACACAAATAACAAGCTGCTATCTCTTCAATACAATCCAAGGGCGCAGCACAGTTGTAAGGGTTGAATTCCTTTTATAGAAGCGATCCGAAACTTGGGCTTCCATAAAGATAGCTAGGGTTCACTTAATTTAATCCTAAAAACATGGTCTTTTCAACAACCAATTTAGGTTTAATTAAGATTAACCTAGCAGCCACGTGAGCATGCTTTCTAATAACAGAAAAACAATAATTAGCAGCTCAACAAACTTCCTGAAAAGTCTCAGGAAAAAACAGTCGAAGAATGTCACATCGAATGTCATAACATCTATGACATCGATTTTCAAAAGACGCTTTAGCTTCCAGTTCTAAGTTGTCCTTTAACATCCTTAGCAGGTAGGATTTATCTTCAATCTCTGAATGTCATGACATTTATCATGACATTGCTAAAGCTTAGTTTTACCAAAATTAATGCCAACTTAAAACACTAACAGTTATTATCAAACAAATATATAATTTATATGTTCAAGACAAAGAACAATTTCATATATTTTAATAATAAGTATGTAGTTTGTTTAGGACCATAAAATTTATGTTTACCACTAAATATGTTTAGAACTATAAAATATATCTATATAAAAAGTCATAGTTTTTTTTTGGTAAACAATGAAGAAAATATAGATTTATTGTATATTTATATATATATTTGTACATTTAATTAGAAAAAGTATTTGTTTGATATATTTGCAATATATATATATATATTATCGACAAAAATTTAAAAATTTGTGGGTAGAACACTCCTTATTTTAGTTAATAAAATTAAATATGAACATGTGCATTATAGAATATTATCAATTCTATCGTAGTTGGATGTACGATAAAATATTCCAAAAAGACGCGGGCTTAAACCGCATTTTAAGGAAGGAGTTGATGCGTTTCTGACGTATGCGTTTGCTCAAGACTGTTGTCGAAGCGAAAGAGGGGTAAGATGTTCGTGTTTAAAGTGTGGTTGCAAAATATAATTAGTGACCCTAGTGAAGTGAAACGTCACTTGGAGAAAGTGGGTTTTAGGCCAAATTATTGGGTTTGGACATCTAATGGGGAGAAAATGCAAGAGATGAATAAAGAGGCTTCTTTCAGTCAACCACGTGTAGGATCATATATAAATAGTGATGCTGCAGGTAGTCCATCACACATGCAATTTCAAGAACAATTTAATTTAGTCAAGGATATGGTTAGTGATGCATTAGGGGTGAATGTGGGTTATGATGAACCTCAAGACTTTGACGCATAAGAGCTCCCAAATGAGAAAGCACAAAGGTTTTATCAGTTGCTGAAAGAAATAAATATACCGTTGTTTGAGGGGTCTTCTGACTCCAGGCTATCAATGTGTGTGAGGCTGTTGGCAGTGATGTTAAACTGGAATGTTCCAGATCAGTGTTTGGAATTCTTTGCGAGAATGATGTTGGACGCAACTCCTGCTAAGGAAAATATTCCTACAAGTAATTACGATGCAAAGAGGATGGTGTCAAAGTTGGGACTAGAAGTAAAAAAGATTGATTGTTGCATTTGAGGTTGCATGTTATTTTATGACAACGAGTTCGGTATTAATGATGGGGAATTGGAGGAATGTAAGTTTTGCAATAGTCTGAGGTATTTAGTTCGTAGTAAAGGAGTTAATCGAAAGCAAAAACGAGTTGTAGTGAAGTCCATGTTCTATTTGCCAATTATACCTAGGTTGCAAAGACTGTTTGCATCAATGCACAACACAATCCAAATGACATGCACCGTACAAACAAAACTAGTTCTGGCGTGATGCGACATCCATCTGATGGTGAGGCATGGAAACACTTTGATAGAGTTCATCCTAATTTTTTCAGCAGAACCCAGGAATGTAAGACTTTGATTATACTTTGATGGTTTCACTCCTTATAATTTGTCAGCAAATTCATATTCTTGTTGGCCATTTATTGTTACCCCATACAATCTCCCTCCTGAGATGTGCATGACGAAAACTTACATGTTTTTGACATGCATAATTCCAGGACCGTCGAGTCCAAAGGCATGAATAGATGTTTATTTGCAACCTTTAATTGACGATCTCAAGAGGTTATGGGTGGGATAATGGACTTATGATGTGTCTCGTAAGCAAAACTTCAATATGCGAGCTTCTTTGATGTGGACTATTAACGACTTTCCTGCACATGGCATGTTGTCTGGGTGGGGTACGCATGGCAAAATGGGATGTCCGCATTGCATGGATCAATCAAAAGCACTTACTTTGGAAAAAGGTGGGAAAAGTTCGTGGTTTAACTGTCATCGTAGGTTCTTACCTATTAGCCATGAATTTAGAAGAAATAGTAATGCTTTTAGAAAAGACAAAAAAGTAACAGATCTACCTCCCCCTCGAAGGTTATCGACTAAAGTATGGAATGATGTTCGTGACCTACCAAAATTCACAGATAATGGTGAAGCGCACATAATTCAAGGATATATGGTTTCACACAATTGGACAAAAAGAAGTATTTTTTTGGGACCTCCCATATTGGAAGGATAATTTGCTGCAACATAATCTTTATGTGATGCATATTGAGAAGAACTTTTCTGATAATATTTTTAACACAGTGATGGATAATGAAAAGACGAAAGATAATGAGAAGGCCATAAAAGACTTGGAACTTTTGTGTAATCGAAAAGAATTGGAGTTGAAACCTTGACCAAATGGAAAATTATTAAAACCCAAGGCTTGTTACACTCTAACTCCCCAAGAAGCAAAAGCAGTATGTCAGTGGTTAAATGATTTGAGGATGCCTGATGTTTATTCTTCTAACTTTGCAAGATGTGCTGACGCCATAACAGGAAATATGCATGGAATGAAAAGTCATGATTGTCATGTTTTCATGGAACGATTGCTTCCAACTGCATTCAGTTCACTGCCCAAGAATGTACTTAATCCACTAACTGAAATCAGTCAATTTTTTAGAGACATTTGTGCGTCAACCTTAAGAGTGGACGATATCATTAAATTGGACCGAAATATTCCTGTCATTCTCTGCAAGTTGGAGCAAATATTCCCGCCAGGTTTCTTTGATTCTATGGAGCATCTCCCTGTGCATATTGCTTATGAAGCTTTTCTAGGTGGACCTATTCAATATAGATGGATGTACCCATTTGAACGACTCATGGGTGATTCAAAGTGATCTGTGAAAAATAAGGCAAGAGTTAAACGATCAATTTGTGCACATTATTTACACCGCGAAACATCACATTTTTGCTCTCATTATTTCAATCACATGATGTTGACTCCAAGAATCATAAGGAACTATGTTAACTTCAGTGAAAGAAGTCAATTCACCTTATCCGTTTTGGGTCGTCCAGGGCGTCCCTCAAGGAAGAAGAGTGAGCATTGGCTTTCTCAAAAAGAAATACAATCTGCTCATGTTCATATGTTGATTAACCGCGTTGAAGTCAAACCATATCTTGAGTAAGTATATTTAATTAAGTATATATGTTTTTTTGGTTAAAACTTAAAACCTTCTCTAACCTATTTTTCCTTCGACCGTATAGGCCGGCCCGTTTAGGACTGGGTAGTTGATTTTGACAGCTTTGGTTTTCCCCATCAAACTTGGGCGAGTTTGGGTAAATACCCCATATGTGCAAATTTTGCCACTATGCCTATAGAGATCTTAAGTTATTATTCATAATTGACGCTGCTACATGCAAAAATGTATGAGTTATTTTGGCAATCCTAGAAGTGTGGTCTAGCTGGAAATGTTGTTCATGTTTCAATACAAATAGTTGTTTATGATTTAAGGAAAATATGGTTTATTTTACATGAAAATTCAATGGAGTGACAAAGCTAAGTATAACACAAACAAATAGGCTATTCTGCATTTTTTATATATTGAAAACTAGAACAACACATGAATATAAACCATTGACCAGTTTAGCAATCAAATCAAACCAATCTTTCAAATTTTAATTTTCGCAAACTAGTCTAATTTACCGGTTTAATACAAGTTATTGATTCCTCTCGGTGTAATACAAGTTCAATTTTGATCAAATGCTCAAGAACATCATATATTATCATTTGAAGTTATAAATTGACCAACAACCTTTCCCACTTCGATTGAGCTATAGCCGGAGTTCTTGATTTAATCGATTCATAACGATAATCTTTTACTCCACATATCTCGTCCGCATAAATATTTGACATAACAACGCTATAACCAACATATCCAGGATCCAACTTAAGTAGCTTATGCCGAACTTTTATGGCTAGTTCTAAATCACC
The DNA here is from genome assembly GCA_021764765.1 of Vicia sativa. NCBI lineage: Eukaryota > Viridiplantae > Streptophyta > Magnoliopsida > Fabales > Fabaceae > Vicia > Vicia sativa. Next base: position 24,753,433 of record CM038794.1, on the reverse strand, counting down.
ATGGAGGATACACGCCCGAGCAAGGTTCGCCAGATTACGCATTTGGATCTACCAGATCTCTATAATGAAGTCGTAAGCATCTCTCGGTGCCCGCCTCGGCATAATAGATCCACCATGCAGCCAAAGTGAGGTTCTCTTGGTTGTATACCATACTTTTCTGTTATACTCAAATGAAGTTTCCTTCCTCAACTAATCCTCGCATGGTAAGCCATTAAAACTCCAATGAACATTATGTCGTCCAGAGATACAATAAAATTAGATGAAGACAATTTTGTCATATCCCTGTTTGTGTTCATTTGGGAGAAAAGCTGAAGAGCTTCATGTGCTTGGCCATGTAGTGCATGACCTACAATCATAGAAGCCCAAGTTGTTACATCTTTCTTTCTTGTGCTATCTATAATACGGTGAACTGACTTTTAGATTTTGTTTTGCTTTTTATCGCAAATGTGTGGATAGCAAGAGTCGCCACCGACTTTTCTTTTATCCAATTAAGGGAAGGTGAAAAGAACAGGAAAAGACCTTCGTTAGATTCTGAGTAAGGGAGAAGGTTATGAAAAGGGAAGGTATTAGCACCCCTTTCCATCTGTAGTTATCTACGAGCTCTTAGTTGCTCTTAGATCATTTTCAAAATTGCTTTCTGTGTGTTTGATAAAAATGTTTTGAAAAGGCATTTCGCTTTGACTTTGTAATGATTCATGTAAGAATGTATATAAAGTGTTCGGAAATGTTTTGTTTTGAAAAGAGTTTGAACTTTGACAAAAAGTGTGAGGTGTGAAAAATATTTGATAGAGCAAGCAACTAAAAGTCTTATTACCTACTCAGAATTGGTCATTTTCGTGTTATTTTACTTTCCTTTAGAATAGTGCTATCCATACCATTAGTTCGTAGGTAACCTTATTCATTGGATGTGGACGGGACATTCGAAGGGACATCATATGGTCATAGAAGGCAACTTGTAGGAAGTATTCTAGCACATTCGAAGGGACTATCATCATTTTTCGTAGGCGACAATCGAGGGTCAAGATCATGTATTCGTGGGCGACATCGTGGGTCTATGATCTTTGTATCGAAGGGACTATGATGATTTATTTTGAAGGCAACGGTGCTAGAATACCTCTACGTTCGAGGGACTTGACCATTTGTATTCGTAAAGGCAACGAGAGAGAATTACCCTAAGGGGTGCATGTGTGAAAAGAGTGTGTCAATTCAGATATTTTATCTTGAAATTATGAGTGATCTATGTCCAATTTTATCTTGCCATACACGCCTAATTACTAGCAGTTTATAGGGTGCAGAAAGTAAATTGCAGAAATGTAAAATGCGGAAAGATAAAGTCCTACGCTATTACATGGCTTTGGGGCAGTTACATAATAAGAGTGCGGAAAATAAAAGTCCTAATTAAATTATTACATCCCATAGGCAGTTACATAATTGGAAAAGAAAAGCAAGAAAAATCGTCCGAAACGCTACAACCTGTGAACAGATACATAATCGGAAATACGAGAAAATCGCATAAGAGGAAAACGTTAGTAAAAAGAAATATTTTTGAATGAGGAAAAAGGTTTTATGTTAGTAAAGACATTAACATGATAAGATAATTTTTTTGCAATTTTCTGGATCGTTTTGATAATTAAAAAAAACAATTAAAAGTCATTCAAATGATTAATTAATAACTAAATTAAATATGCATGCAAAAATAATAATTTTAATATTAAAAATTAAATAAGTATTTTTCTGATGATAATGCAAAAAAGAAATATTTTTGGAGTTTTTTAGATGCATGATAAAATTAATTAAAGATAAATTAAATAACATGAAAAATATTAAGAAAATAAGAAAATATGTTAGTTTTTCAAAAGAGTAAAAAAGAAAGGTCTTGCCAGGATTCGAACCAGTGACCTTTGAGAGAATCCACACGCTTGCCTGCCTTTACCACTGAGCCAACGCGTGTTTGGTGTTTAGAAATTGGAAAGGTTGCATTATAAGCGAATACGTGTCATGGATTTGAAGTTCAACGCACAGTCAGCCGTATGGACCCCAGTTGAATGGAACGAACGAATCAGGAAGCTTGATTGCGCCACGCATTCCCTCGCCGGTCAACACATGTCAACGACGCCGGAGCCCTAGCTCCGGTCATCTTCTCCGGCGAGCAGAATTCTCAAACCTGCAAAATACGTAGAATAAAAAAGAAAAGAGCACCCTACCCCCCTAAATTGAGGGTTGCGAACACGATGGTGGTGTTCGTTTGCCCTGAAAACACCTGTATCAACCAGTTCGATTCAAACAGTTCAAAATGCCCTAGCCATGGTGATTTGAGTTCTATGCGTGCAAGCTTACATGTAATGCATCATTCATGATCTAAAGAGTGTCCTGAGTTCAAATATGCAAGTAAGAACAGTTAGTAACGCATGAATAATGAAAATCGAAATTCAAGAAAATACAAAATCGGAGCAAGGTGTATGGCACGATCTAGGCAGTCTTGGCTTCGAGTAAGGACTGGTATTGAACCCTGGGAACCTTAGGAACACGTTTGGATGGCTAGAACACCTTGAAACTTGCTGGAAATTGAAATTCAAAATTCACAACTTTGAAGAATTTTTGAGAATTTTAGGGTTGCTTGTATGGGCTAGGGTTTCGTCCTTGGTCTTGTGCAATGTGTTGGGTATTTATAGAGTGTAATATTAGAGCAAAAAGAAGGAAAAAAGATATGCCATTCAATGCAAAATAATTTCCTTTCAAATAAAATCAAATCTTTTGAAAATTTGATTTTCTCTTCCATATGAGAGCTAGCACGAATTTGGCAAGTCTTGTGGGCTATCTTGAACCTCAAGTTTGATAAAAATCCAATCCAATTGAAAATATACCTTGTTTTCATATTTTATTTAATTTAAATTTGAATTTAATGCTTTTAGATTCAAAAAAAAATAAAAAAAATAAAAGGTGGTCGTGACAAGGCATCAATAGGTCACAAATAATATTATGAACAAGTTTGGATCATAAAATTATAGGCCCATTTGGAAAAAAATTGGATTTTGACAAATATCTCTCTTTGTGCAATTGTCCAAAAATGCCCAACTTGTACAAGGTGTATTTTGCTCAATTTTCCACATTTTTGAGTGTTCTTGGGCTTTTTAGAAAGCTCTAGGTGTCCTCTAAACAACCTTTTTTGTTTCATATCAATTGGAGTTTCCATGCTCAATAAATCTTCAATACAAAAAGTTGACTTTTTGTTCACTTTGAAAAGGACCTGTAATATTTTGATCCATATGTTCAAAATGAAGCATGTTTTGAACATTCTTGTGAGACATGAAGTTGTAGAGAATTGAATTCTCTTCAAAATGAGAGGTGGTGGAAAAATTTCTGAGAAAGTATGAAGAAGTTATGCTCAGTCAAAGTTCAGTTGACTTTTCATTGAAAAACCCTAATTTGGAGAGTTTGACTTTTGAGCAAATCTTGAGTTTTCTTGATGAATCATGATCAACCCTTGATCAAATGATGAATGTGACTTCAAAATGAGGATGTTGACCAAAAATCAGGAAGTTTGACTGTATGTTGACCATAATTGACTTTTTGCCCAATACAACTGATTTTCAACCATCTGAGCAATTGTCTGAGGAAACTTGACTTGTAAGGCTTAAAACTTGACATGGAGAATCTTTGAAGCATATGAGGAGGCATGGTTACCATTGGAGATGTTAGAAATCCTTCTTGATCTGAGAATTGTCAAACCCTAGCTTGGGTTGATTGTCTAGGAGAGGATCTGTCTGATCAACCCTTGAGGAATCCTTGAGTATGGATGTATGAAATGTCTTGAGAAGTAGGAGGGCAAATTTTGGGGTATGACACTATCAAACAACTTTATTGCATTTACAATATCACCACATTTAGCATACATGTTTATAAGCGCATTACTCAAACACAGATCGATCTTCAGCCCTTGTTTACTTCGAATCGAATCATGAATCCGTTCACCCATTTCAAGTCCCCCAGTATCAGCACAAAAGCCGAGAGAGCAACCGTCACAACGACTTGATCTGGTTCCACTTTGTTCATAAGCATCAGCCTAAACAGTTCCAAACCTTTGTTGGGTCGGTGATTTCCAACGTAAGCAGAAATCAATGATGTCCAACAAATAATATTCTTTGAGGGTATTTCCTCAAACACTTGGTGTGCATCACATAAGTTTCCCCCTTCTGAATACACTTTCAAAAGGGATGTTTGGAGTTGAATTATGGATTCATATCCGAGTTTCATGATGAGGGCATGCAATTGTTTTCCTTGGATAGAGGAATGTTTCTTGTTGATACATGCTTTAAGGGCATACAGGCAAGAAAAACTATCAATGGAGTTGAAAGTGGGTGATTTTTTTCTTAATAAGGTTCTGAAGAGTAGAAGCACCTTAGTGTGGTTGTTGCATTCAAGGTAGTTCTTAAGAATTTGGTTTGGTTTTGGTTGTTTAAGGCTATTATTGTGAGACTGAGCTTTGGTATGACACATGGATATGGGAACATAAACCAACATGCTCTCACTCCTTTGAAGCAAAGAGTTGAAACGTTTCAAGTGTGTCATGAATGTCACAAATTCAAGCTCAGGAATGTTACTATGTGGTTAATTAACAAGACAACACACTAACATGGGTTAGGATTATTGACAATCTAAACAAACGCATTTCATTGACGTATAATACAAACAAAACCTACAATGGAAAGTGGTTGAATTTTATAAATGGAAAAGTTCGAACTTTTTTTTCTTCTAAAATGAATTCAACAAATTTAAGTTTATTTAGTCATATGCAGAATGCAGTGTTGTCCAAAAATAAAAATTAAAAAGGTTTTGGGAGGGGCCATGAATTTACTTTAATTTCATGAAACTATTTTTGTTGTGAAAAATGGTATGTAGGAGAGGCACCCTATATAGGACACAACATAAAAGCCATATTTAAGTTATCAGTAGAGACTTGTCAAAAAAAAAAAAAAAGTTATCAGTAGAGATCTAATCCAAGTGTGTGATTTTTACGAAAACGGATCCTCTCCTGCTCCCTCTCATGTTTCTGGTCCAGCTCCAATCTTAGTCATTCATATTTTAGTTAATGTTGTTGAATGGCTGTGATTGAGCTGGACAATCCAGCCATTGCAGAGGATTCATATCCGATAATTGCCCAGCACTGGCTCCTACAACTGCATTTTCATGAACCATGGCACTTTCGGGTATGCATTGCACAAAGATTCATATTTTGGAGCTTCAAAATTTCATGTTACTATCTATATTAAATTTCAAAATATCAGAAATCTTAAATTAAATTTCAAAATATCAGAAGTCTTAAAATTGGGCACATTGAAATTCAATACTTATGTATAAATTGTTTACAGAAAAAATAAAGCCAATAAGTTAGTTGTTTATACAAATCAATCGTAAAAGGATTCACATGAGAGATCACTTTGAGTTTACTTCAGTATGGGTTTAGTTCAAAGAAGACTGTGATTCTGAGGAGTTACTCTTGTCATATGTCAGCTCTCCCATGTCTTCGCTTTTCAAGTTGAAAAGATAGCCTCAACAATCCAATGCCAGTATAATTTTCTCATGTCTCAAGCTGAAAAGTAAAACACCAAATCCCCTTTAATGATTAATATGCTATGTATGATTGTTTTGTAGTGATGCTATGTGCATGACCATGGATGTATAAAACAAACTGTCCATGACAGCAATTGCAGCCCAAGCACTGAATCATCGAGGTTGAGGTTATTTATATATCTGCAATTGCAACTGTGGATATCAGTCGTGTTGGACTGCAAGTTTCTTCAATATATCCAAATTCGTGATGCGGACACGATTTAAAATCTTGGGCATGATCAAAACAGATTTGTTATGTGCTACTAAATGCTTGATTCCCAAATAGCAAGACACACACAAAGGAATAACTCACCCGTGTGCTAAGAAATTCATTGTGATATATCAAGCACCAGCAGCATTTGTGATTTAACCAACTTGATCATATTCATTTGTCATTGTATTCTAACTCAAGCAGCCACCTTAGTTATCTTGATGTCAAAGGGGTCCAATTTGCATCAACTGCAAGGACTCAAAACATACACTGAAAGCCTTATTCCATTAATTGCTCAGAACACATTTGAGCTGGTTTCAAATCTCAATTCTCTATAGCCCATAGACAGTGCACGACATATGGAAGTATTTCTCAGAACACCCATCTTCAGCATGTCTGCATGCAACATCATTGCATCAACCATGTGCTTGAATCGAAAATGTGCCTCCAAAATGTTAACATAAAGAACCAGGTCTGGTTTGAAACCGCTACATCTCATTTCTTTGAAAAACTTGGTGGCCTTGAAAATATGTCCATCTTTACATAAACCTTGAATTAAAACAGCATACATAACATCATTCGGAGAACACAACCCGCTACGATCCATTTTACCACCAGGGAAACCAACTCCAGTTTTCTCTAAGAAAAGTCTGATTGCCGTGGAAGTCCTTCCATCATTCAAAAGGCCGTTAATCAGAGAAGTAATTGTGACCACATTTGGCTTTAGACCTGTGTTCAGCATCTCCTTATGCAGTTCAAAAGCCACTTTGTTGTTCCCATCCTTGCAATGTCCATCAATCAATGTCGTGTATAAATTGACCAACAACCTTTCCCGCTTCGATTGAGCTGTAGCCAGGAGTTCTTGACTGTTTAATCTGATTCCTAACGATAATCTTTTTACTCCACATATCTCTGTCCGCATAAATATTTGACATAGCAACGCTATCACCAACATATCCAGGATCCAACTTAAGTAGCTTATGCCGAACTTTTATGGCTAGTTCTAAATCACCATGGAGGATACACGCTCCGAGCAAGGTTCGCCAGATTACTGCATTTGGATCTACCGGCATCTCTATAATGAAGTCGTAAGCATCTCTCAGGTGCCCGCCTCGGCATAAGAGATCCACCATGCAGCCAAAGTGAGGTTCTCTTGGTTGTATACCATACTTTTCTGTCATACTTCTGAAATGAAGTTTCCCTTCCTCAACCAATCCTGCATGGCTGCAAGCCATTAAAACTCCAATGAACGTTATGTCGTTTGGAGATACAATAAAATTAGATGAAGACGATTTTGTCATATCCCTGTTTGTGTTCATTTGGGAGAAAAGCTGAAGAGCTTCATGTGCTTGGCCATGTAGTGCATGACCTACAATCATAGAAGTCCAAGTTGTTACATCTTTGTTTCTTGTGCTATCAAACAACTTTCTTGCATTTACAATATCACCACATTTAGCATACATGTTTATAAGCGCATTACTCAAACACAGATCGATCTTCAGCCCTTGTTTACTTCGAATCGAATCATGAATCCGTTCACCCATTTCAAGTCCCCCAGTATCAGCACAAGCCGAGAGAGCAACCGTCACAACAACTTGATCCGGTTCCACTTTGTTCATAAGCATCAGCCTAAACAGTTCCAAACCTTTGTTGGGTCGGTGATTTCCAACGTAAGCAGAAATCAATGACGTCCAACAAATAATATTCTTTGAGGGAATTTCGTCAAACACTTGGTGTGCATCACATAAGTTTCCCCCTTCTGCATACACTTTCAAAAGGGATGTTTGGAGTTGAATTATGGATTCATATCCAAGTTTCATGATGAGGGCATGCAATTGTTTTCCTTGGATAGAGGAATGTTTCTTGTTGATACATGCTTTAAGGGCATACAGGCAAGAAAAACTATCAATGGAGATGAAAGTGGGTGATTTTTTTCTTAATAAGGTTCTGAAGAGTAGAAGCACCTTAGTGTGGTTGTTGCATTCAAGGTAGTTCTTAAGAATTTGGTTTGGTTTTGGTTGTTTAAGGCTATTATTGTGAGACTGAGCTTTGGTATGACACATGGATATGGGAACATAAACCAACTTGCTCTCACTCCTTTGAAGCAAAGAGGTGAAACGTTTCAAGTGTGTCATGAATGTCACAAATTCAAGCTCAGGAATGTTAGGATTTGGAGGATGGTGTTTGCGTTTGTGTTTGAGTCTGAAGAGGAATGGAGGGAAGAGAAAGTGGAAGTGATGATGGAAATATTTTTGCGACGGAGGAAGTTTAACATTGTCGATGACTGATGATGGAGTCAGTGGATTTCGGTTTGATGATGTGTTGTTTTCTTCATTAATAATTTTGGGTGGAACATTCGAATGTTATGGAAGCGAGCTGAGTGAGAAAATAATTTTTGTTTTGTTTTGATTATCATTTTTTTTTATTGTTTTTTATTTATATATATAATTTTAAGTTGTTAAATTTATAAACTAATAAAATTGTTATTTTATTTTTAATTATTATCAAACAAAACTTTATTAATTTTATATATATTTTTTGTCAAACTTTAGTCATTTAATGAATATAGAGTTAAAAATGTTGGTTGCTATAAAAACTTAATTATTACTTTTATATAATTATTTTAAATATATTAATGAGTTTGTAAAAATTTATCTGATTTTATGGTTGATATCAATTAAAATATGAGCGTTCTTTTTTTAGATATTATTTTAAGTATGTTTATTATATTATAAATGATCAATATTATAAAATAAAAAGAGCGTTCTTTTTTTAGATATTATTTTAAGAATGTTTATTATACTATATATGATCAATATTATAAAATAAAAAGAGTAAAATATTGTTGACTTTAATAATATATATTTATGAAAATAATATATTTATTTAAGTTAGGAGGTAATTAATATGTTAATATATTTTTCGATTATAACTACTTTGAGATTAAAAACATTTATTTTAAGTATCATCTTTTATAATTTTAAAGAAAATATAATTCTAATTTTTCAATTGAAACATGAGTGTTTTTTTTCATATATTATTTTCTATATTTTATTATACTATCTATGGTCACTATTATAGACAAAAAAAGAGTAAAATATAATTGATTTTGGTAATATACATTTATGTAAGTTAGTAGGTAATTGATAGGTTACTATTTTTTTATTTTATTTTTACAATAACCATAAAATTAAAAAAATTTATTTTAAATATTTATTTTTATGATTTTAAAGAAAACATAATTTTAATTTTAGTGTTTAGAATTTTAGATTCACGTGTGTATTTTAAAACTAGTGTGATACCCGTGCGTCCGCACGGGTACTTGTTGGTGCTTGATTATTTTGTTTAATATTGATGTTATGCAAAATTCAATATTATAAATAAAAATATTTAAAGTATACAAATTTAGTCTGAATTAAAACGCCTCAACACATGTACAAATGTTCAAATATGATACTCATAAATTGTAGCAATAAGCTTATTCTTCCAAATAAATTGACCATAAATTTCATCTAAAAAACATAAAGGCTTGATTGATAGACTTTAATTTTATTCAAGTAATAGTAAGTGATTGCAAAATATCATAGTTTGCAAAATATGACCCTAATAAAAAATAAAAAAACTTTCAAGCCTCTGGATTTTACTTTTACAATAGTGAGTGATTGTTTTTTAGATTCTTGTGCGCGGGGCTGCTTCAGTCAGTTTGCAACACCCTCTTGATCGTGTCAAAGGGGTCTGTTTCGTGCTCAGCAGTTCGGGACTACGCTCAGCCCCTTTCCGTTCGATCTGTGGTGTGTTATCACATCTGGATAAGTTTGTTGGCAGTTTTGCAGCAACTTCTTGGAAGAGTAGTGTCAACAATTGGTAAGGCTGGGGTCTAGCTGAGATTTTGGCATTTTCATCGCTTCCTTACCTGTTTGTCGTTCCGAATGACTTGTTTGGTGTTTGGTTGGAATATCTCTAGATGGTCCTGGTGTCAATATCTTCAGATGGTCCTGATGTTAATTTCGAATATTATTCTGTCATTCCTTTATTTCTTTGTCTATGTTAATAGGTTGTTGTAAAATTGGTGTGTTTGGTATTGCACAAAGTCCATTGTTATGTATTTTGTGCTTTCTGTACTGTTTGTAGACTGATTTTTCACACCTTGTGCTCTTATTTATTCTATCTTGTTAGGTCTTTTTCAAAAAAAAAAAAAAATTAATGAGTGATGAACTGCTTACAATAGCACATGACAGAGAACAATTTGTGGATATGAGATGGAAAATTTTCCAGAGGATAATAAATGTGGTAGGACATGACAAGTTGTTCTATTATTTCAATTAATAAATTCACGTTTCTGTTATTATTCAATATTTTGAATAGTAATTTTATGTTCCCGTTAATATTCAATATTTTAATCCATAATTAAGTATTCTTGTTAATATTCAATATTTTGTTCAATAATTTTATGTTCTTGCTAATATTAAATATTTTCATTAGTAATTTTATCTTGTCTTTAATATTCAATATGTTGATAATAATTTATATTTCCATTAATATTGAATAGTTTGATCAATAACACTATATTTCCGTTATTATTATAAATTTTCAGGGAGAAATCTCTCTTTACAAATACATGGTTAAATCACAATTTAATCCATAAAATTTGATTAGAAATTGACATTCTAAACTAAAATTTATTTAAGAATTAAACGAAATTCAAAACAAATCATATAAAACTAAGTAATTAAATGAAAGATGCTTATTAAATCAAATATTAAAATATCGATATTTGAACCAATAAAAATTGATTTACAAATATTTAATTAGACATGTTAACCCAGTAAAAAATGTCAAGTAAAAAAAACCTAATCAATTAGATTTAATTGTTGATTTAAGATATAACACTCTGAAAAGACGAAGAATTTTTCCATCACTCATAAAAAATATATTTTTCAACATCTTGTCTTGTCCTCATATATTTTTAAAGCACAAAACAATTAGTTATTAGTTATGTAAGTAATGTTTCAGAAAAAGAAAAAAACTTAGGTGGTAAAAAGAATTAACTCAAATAAATTTCACCCTTCCACCCCTTTCAATTTCAAGTGCAAGCTATTCAAATTTAAAACTCTTAATTGACCACACCAACACCAATGCATTTCCTCTATAAATAAAAAAAATCAGTATGTCTCCTACTGTAACATATGATACATACAACCTATCTTATTTTCAACTTTGAGCCTTATAATACTCATTCCTTTGTAGCTTAAAGTAAATGTCATCCCTTATAACTCTTTCTTTGTAGCTTAAAGTAAATGACATCCCTTATGACTCTCTTTCTTAGTGTGTTTTTTTTTTTATAGTTTCATTTATATTGATTTTTCACAATTGTAACTATATTAGTCTTCTTAGGATGGTTGCATTGAAAGAAAGATAAAAATACAGTGGCCGTAAAGTGATGCTAACAGAAACATTATACTCTTTATATTTTGTTACTATCCAAGTATAATTGTTTAATAAATTTGAAGTTCACAAAAAGACTGGTACTTCTAGCTACATACTCCATCTTTGAGATGAACTTTAAGTTCTTGCAGTTCAATCTATTTATATACCGACTCGTTTTCTCTTGCACCAGACTCGTCCATGTCGATAAAGATGCTTACAGCCTGCATTAAATAACAATTTAGAAAGAAAAACTGTAATAATATTTTCTAAAGAAGTATTAATCTTGAACTTAAATTTGGATGGCCCATTCTGAATTGAAATTGAAGTACAAAAGAATACTTCAAAGTTCAAAACATTGTCTAGATAGTTGTACATGTAACAGAAGCATAATTTTACCTTCCCTATCTCAGGTCGTTCTTTCGACTTGGCAAGGCTGGCTCGAATATGTGAGACGGCTCCCCAGCAGTTTAAAGAGATTACACATTACTATAACCTAACGATGAAGGTGACTTTGAAATCATGAAATACCATTATGCCCAGAGAGAAAATAACCTCACTGTGAGTTGAATCCAAAACAAATGTACGCGTATGTGTAAGTGTAACTTCATAAACATTGAAATCTCATACTCAGAGACCCCATTCCATCAAGAAGCACAATCAACTTCAAGCAAAATTATCAACAATTTTAAGCATGACTATCAATTTGTAACCACACTTCTCAACAAAAACCAGTCATTCAGTCAAATGTTGAGGGAAAAATTACCCACTAAACTATGAAGGGTTCCAGTTTCCTGTACTGGCGCTTAAGACTGGTTTTTCCGCCGACATTGTAATTATAATCCTCATTAATAGAGTAATATCTTGTATAATGCAATGTATGTTATATAATGTAACAATGTAATAGTCACTGTAAGTTGTAGCCTATATATATGGGACATGTGTACTATCACAGATAATATTTGAATGAAGGAAAATATAAAGTATTATTCCATTTACATTTCCATTACTCATCCTCCTATTCTTCCTCGTATTCATGTACCTCATCATCAATAATACTCGACCGTCTTCGGTTCTTCCCACTGTCATTGCCTCTATCAGCTTCAGACGAAATTCAACATCACAAAATAAGCTTTATGGCATTTAATTATACCTAAAATCCAATATCAAAGCTTTTGAAATCGGCATCTATGGTTTTAAAAACAAATAGACCTTCCAAGGGTTGTCTGTCAAATCATAATGTTTTGCAAACATACTTTTGCACACATATGGTTCATATATGTAATAAAAATTAACAAAATTCATGACCAAAATACAATGTATAACTTACATTTCTTTTTGTTTTTTCACCTGCCATCATTAATATCTATATCAATGGACAATTTTAATGATCTGAAGGATACTACTATCCTCATTATATTCTGTCAACCAACGATGGAAGAATGCATGCAATACAACAAACAATGAGCATATTCAACTTCATCATTCAAGATCCTAAAAGAAAATGCAATGAACTAAGTTAGATATAGTTGTGAGTGTTGCCTGTTCAACATAGATGAATTTACGATTCTTGTCTGCCAACAAAGACGGTATAAGGGAATCAAGCACATTTAAGTGCAAGATCAAAATAAAATCAGCACAAATTTAAGTCAACAAAATAAAATTAAGCCCCTCATTTGATCCTAATATTCTCGAAACTGCTACTTCCAACATGAAATTAGTTCAAATTAACTACCTACAAAGAACAAATTTATGTAAGCTCATACCTTGAAGTGCCTATTATCAGCATAATGAATCGACACTGAATGTGGTAAGTGCCTATTATCAGTTGGTGTTTTATGTGATAAGTGTTTGTTATGAACATGATGCGTCGGTGTTTGATATGGTAAGATCACGTTATCAACATAGTGTGCTGGTGCTAGATATGGTATGAGTCGATTATTAACATAGTGTCCCGACGCTTTCACATTAATAGGTACCACACAACCAATTTTGTTCCTGTACCAGAAAATAAAGATCTAATTATAAAAGCACTTTATTTAAAAAAAATCCAACATGTCAATAATTACAAACACCAAAGCATATTTCAGTTAGTAAAAATCCAACATGTCAACAACGACAAACACCAAGGCTTGCTATAAAATATGCTTGGAAACAATACGTGTTTTTGATTGATTTTAATTAACTTAACTACAAACTAATTTATCCCCTTATGGCTGTGCTTTTATATGTATGTTCCTTTGACTATTATTCTAAGACAATACAGAAGCATTACCACATCAAGTGTACATCTAAGAAATAACAATATATTGACAAAAAAATCAGGTAACTAAAAGCTCACATCAAGTAGTGTAGTTATTGCCCCGGCAGCAAAAACACGCACATGATAGCAAGAAGTATCTTGCGTATCCGGCAAAACCAATGCCATAAGCAATTGAGAATATACATAATAACTCATCTCCTAAAATGACACACAAGGTTAGAAACCAAGATTGAATCACCTCATAATGTTTGTGACTATATCACAACAGATTCATGAAATCAAATTGAAAATCCATATGAAACAGAACTTGCTTGAGGTGTGATAGCTAGATTGGGCGTGGTTTACCTCTGGTAGACAAGAGCCTAGTTCTCCAAGTACCCAGTTTGCACTTGTAATGAGGTGTGGTACATAAAAAACTATGGTATAAATCCGTGTCTGGCTTAGAATTGCCATAAAGCCATATTCTTGATCTCTCAAAAACTGTAAAAGAAATGAGGCTTGAAAACTTCGTTGTAATATTTAACTTCGAAAAACTACCGGCTTTTCAACAAAAGTTGGAATCTACTCACTTCTTGCAGACCACCATATGCCATCAGTACGTCAAAGTAACTGCCATAGAGGATGATGTAAAAAAAGTTGCAACAGATCTATTAATAAGAATATCAACTAAACTATGCACGGCTAATAACACGATCATACTGACATTAGGTACAAAAGGAAACATTAATGAAAAACGAAAGAATTAAACGGAAATAAGTTCTACTGAGAGTAACGAAACATACATGGCAAAAACTTGCCCCCTTCAATAAAAGGGTCTACTCCTCACTCATCAATATAAATATAAATACGGGCAATTTAGTTACTACAGATGTAATATTAAAATTAGTCGAAACACACGAGGATGAAAGAAACACCAGATCACTGTGTAGCTGGAAGTGACTGACTTTCCACTGTGACACCCCAAAATAATTCAATTATTAAATAATTAGAAATTTAATTATTAATTTAATTAAAGGTTTAATTATTGGTATTTTTGAATTAAAGGATTTAATTAATTAATTAAATAATGGAAGTGTTGGGGGTGTGAAGTTGAATTGTAGGGTGTATGGAGTAAAAGGCTCTACTTAATTCTAATTAATTTATTTCTATTATTTGGAAAATAAAAAGGAATAAATAAAGGAATTGAGGAATAAGAGAAGAATTGGAGAAAATTAGGATTCATTCTACGTGCTTTTTGGAAAAGAGAAGAGAAAAGAGGAAAAAGCCAAACGCCGAGAATTCAAAGATTCATCGCGAGGTAAGGGGTGATTGAATATGATTTTTATGCCTTATAGGTTTTGATGATCAATAGAACGAATTAATCCGTTAGGAATCTCGAATTAGGATTCTAAGTTGTGCCCTACCGTTATAATCCGACGTAAAACCATGATTGGAATTGTTATGAACGATTAATTTATGTAAGATGAATATAGGTTAATTAGAAAACAAATTTTGTGGTCAATTGGATGTAAAAACGCAGTAATAAATTCTGTTTTGTGATGATATGAAGTTTGATGATGATTGGAATTAATGGGAATTTGTAACAGTGAAGAAAAACTGGATTTTGGGTGAAAACTAACTGTATGAGTCGACACAAAACAATATGGATCGATGCAAGCAGTGAAATTTTAGAAAACCAGAAGCAAGGAAAATGTATGCATCGACTCATAGGGTCATGCATCGACTCATAGGAAGAATTTTTAAGCTATGCATCGACACATACGTGTTATGCATCTACACATACTGAACTGATTTTTAAAAATGCAGAATTTTAACTGGTATGCATCGATGCATACGATGCATGTGTCGACACATGTTGTTTATGTATTGATGCATAGGCTTATGCATCGATACATACTGTATTGGACAAAGGGGAAATTTCTTAAAACGGTTTCGGTCATATCTTTGCGACCGTAACTCCGATTTAGGCATAGTTGGTATCTTTGGAAAGCTTAGAACGAGTACTATCTAATAAAAATATTTTCAAAACCTGTAATTGAGATATGGAGGAATTAATATGGTTTCTGTAGTAAGAATACGTTGTAATTTCGTGGTTAATCGTTGCGATACTTGCTATATGTTAATTCCATGTATAGTGATTAACGTTATGTTCATGATTTCCTTGTTAGCATGTGCTGTTGTTGTTATTGATTATAATTGGAATGATTGTGTGTGATCCTATTTCATGTTTGAATTTTTGCATGCTTCTGATGTGCATGCATGAGCATTTTGGTAATGGTTCATTCCCATTGTGTGGAATTGAACTTGCAGGGCCAATAACCGTACCTGTAACGCCCGTTTTATTTAATATTAAATTATATTATTATTTTTGGATTATCGTTTGACGATTGTTTTGACAACGAAAATAATTATATTAATCGGTATATTTATTAATTTATTTAGCGATGTGTTGTTCGGTTCGGTAAAATATTTTCGGACCGATATTTAATTTACCGGAATTAAATTAACAAATTAAGTAGAAATATAATTAGATGGTATGTGTAGTGTATTAAGAATAGTTGAGGGGCATTTGAGCAATTTAATTAAGTTAGCTAGTATGACATGTTATATTTATATCATTTCCTCCACCTTTCCAAACACAACACAAAACACCAAAGTTAAGAAGTTGGAGAAAAGCTAGGGTTGGTTGAGGAAGAAGAAGAGAGCAAGAAGGAGAGCAAAGCTTGGCTTGGAGAATCATCTTGAATACCCAAAGCTTGCTAGGTAAGGGGTTTGATTTCCATTTCATTTATTTAGGGCTTGATGGATTTTAATTTGATTTGGGGGAAAAATTGATAGATGGTTTGTAGAGTTGTGTTAAGTGATTATTGTTGGGTTTAGAAGATTTGAACTTGGTGTAGAAATTATGAGTATTGTTGTTAGTGTTGTAGCATTTGGATTTTAGGTTGGAATTAGAAAATAGAAATGAAATGGGAAGGTTAATTGAAATGGGAAGAAGATAAACAGTAAAATATATATGAAAATAGAAAACTATATATGAAAATAGAAAACTATATATGAAATAAGAAAAAGAAACAGCATAATGAAATGGTGAAACCAAAAATAAAAACGTAAGGAACTTTGGAAATGGCATTTGGAGGATTAAGTTGGTGAGGCAATGAAGTTGTGTTGCGTTTTATCATTTTCTGTAAGTTCTAATATTTGCTATTTTACTGTCATACAAATAGAAACATGCATAATTTAGCAACTGGTTTTGCTATTTTGCCAAATTTCACCTAGCAACTCTTGGTACCTATAAAATATAATTAGGGAACGAGATAGCCGATTAAATTTAGAACCCAATTATGTTCCGATTTTCCGATTTCGGTAAATTCGGCGACGGAGCAAGTTGCTCCGAATTAACCGAAAATTGACGTGCTAGCTAATTTTGACGTGTAGAACGTAGTGGTGAAGTTAGTTTTTCGAAATTGCGAGTTTTTACGGAACGACCCGAAATAGGCTAAAATACGGTAAATTGACCCAGATTGAGTTTTAGTCATTTTAAGACGTATATGAACTATCCGATTTTGAAGTTGATGTTTATAAATTGTGTCGGTAAATAAGAATGGTTTTCGCGACGATTATTGATGTTTTTACTATTTTTCCGTTTTTGGGAATTGATGGATTAATTGACGGTGATGTTTGCGACGGTGTATACAATTACGAATACTTGTTGTTTATGCGATGCGATGACATGTTTATGTGATGTGAATAAATATGGTGAAGTAGACTTTATGTCAATTGTGATGAGCGATGATGATATGTTGTTGTGTGGTCTTTATGTATTGAGTCACATACATTTCATAAGCGAAGAGGGCTTTTATGCCAAGCGATGATGGCTTTTATGCCGAGCGAAGTTGGGCTTTATGCCAAGTGTCCTTAATTACGGACAAAGCGATGGGTACCACATGCATAACATAGTCATGTCTCATGGAGTCCATTACGTTTATTTTGGAGTCGGTTATGTTTATGTTCGAGTTGTTTATCATTGAGTCCTTAATTGATGAATGATAATTGAATTGCGACGGTACATGGTGTTTTGTGTTGATGTGAAGATAATGATTATGTGACGAAGTTGATGTGTTGATTTATACACCAAATGCTAATTTAAAGTATGTAAGTTTAAATATATGTTGATATACTTTATTTAACTTGTATCAATTATAATTTCAACTATCTATATATTCCATCATTGTTTCTAATTATATGTTTTGGAATTATCTCACCCCTTTACTTGTTTCGCCGTTACCTATATATTGGTAACGTGCAGGTGATCCCCGTGGATGAGGAGGATTAACTCGAGTCACTTTATTTTGTGTCGTTCTGCCTGGTCGTAGTAACACTCGGGATTTGGGCGACGTCATTGTTTTGATAGGATAGTTTGTATATACTATCTTATTATGTGATAACCGTGTGTATCAATGACAACATGATGTTATGTATATTTTGTAAACATATCCGCTGTGCTGTGAATATTCATATGTTTATATGATGAATTATGTATGATTCGGTATATCCGATTTTTGATGTGCATTATTATGTTAATTGTTGGAAGTGCGAAGATGTGATGCCTCAATTTTATTAAATGGAATTTTGAAACTCTGATTTTATTATATAATTACGCGGGGTAGAATTGGGGTGTTACATTAGTGGTATCAGAGCAGGTCGGTCTGTCCGGCCAAGTTGTTGAGTCTGTTGTTGTCTAACAATCAAGTATTGTTATTTGTTGATTCTAATCCTTGTTTTGTTGTGAGCAGAAGTTGTTATGGCTGGTAGGCATGCTGGTAGGAACGTTGGAAGGAACGATGATGCTATTGCTGCTGCTATGCAGGCTATGGCTCGAGCTTTCCAAACCCGCCTAACGCCGAGGCTGGACTCGTAGTTTGGCGACCTTCTAGAGGGAGAATCCACCTACTTTCTACGGGAAGTATGATCCTGAAGGTGCTCTAACTTGGTTGATGGAGATTGAAAGAATCTTTCGGGTGATGGATTGCACTCCTGCACAGAAAGTCCGTTATGGCACTCATAAGTTAAGTAAGGAGGCTGATGATTGGTGGGTTGACACCGCCAAAGGCTTGGGATTCTGAAGAAGTAACATGGGATGTTTTTAGTAGGGAGTTCTTGAGGAAGTATTACCCGGAAGATGTTCGGGGAAAGAAGGAGATTGAGTTCCTTTCACTTAGGCAAGGGAGCATGTCCATCACTGATTATGCTGCAAAGTTTATTGAATTGGCTAAGTTCTATCCTCACTTTAATGGTGAGGGTGCTGAATTTTCCAAATGCATTAAATTTGAGAATGGCTTGCGTCCTGAGATTAAGAAGGCGATCGGTTATCAGAAAATCCGTGTCTTTGCGGATTTGATTGATAGCTGTAGGATCTTTGAAGAGGATAGTAATGCACACTATAAGATGTTGTCTGATAAGAGGAGCAAGGGCCAGCAGAGCCGTGGGAAACCTTATGATGTCCCAACTGGTAAAGGGAAACAACAAACGTTTCAAGGAAGAAGGACTAGTGGGGGAGATGCTCCTGCTAGTATTGTTTGTTACAAGTGTGGGAAACCTGGCCACAAGAGTAATGTTTGTAGGAATGATGGGAAGGCTAAAGAGAATGAAGTGAGGTGTTTCCGTTGTGGTGAAACGGGTCATGTAATTCGTGATTACAAGCATAGAGAAGTGGTTTGTTTTAATTGTGGTGAGGGAGGTCACACTAGTCCTCAATGCAAGAAGCCTAAGAAGGCGCAAGGAGCGGGAAAGGTGTTTGCTTTGTCGAGTGCTCCGACGGCAAACGAAGATGGACTTGTTCGAGGTACTAGTTTCATTAATAGCATTCCCCTTATTACTATTATTGATACTGGTGCTACTCATTGTTTTATTGCTGCTGATTGTGTTAAGAGGTTGGGTCTTACTTTGTCATCTCTAGATAGAGATATGGTGGTGGAAGTTCCGGCTAAGGGAACGGTTACTACTTCTTTTGTGTGTGCAAATTGCCCTTTATCAATCTTTGGTAGAGACTTCGTGGTGAATCGTATTTGCTTACCGCTTGTTGGGTTGGACGTGGTTTTGGGTATGGATTGGTTGAAAGCTAACTATGTCCATATCAATTGCTATGACAACACTGTGAGGTTTTCTTCCTTAGCGGAAGAAGATCAAACTATGTTGGTGTCGACGAAACAATTGAAGGAGTTCATGAAAGATGAAGCATCGATTTTCTTGTTGATGGCGACTCTTTCTGTGGAGAGTCAGTCTGTTATTGCAAACTTTCCGGTGGTGTGCGACTTTCCTGAAGTGTTTCCTGATGAGATTCCTAGTGCACCTCCAGAAAGAGAAGTTGAGTTTTCTGTGGATCTTGTCCCTGGTACCAGACCTATCTCTATGGCGCCATACAGGATGTCTGCATCCGAGCTAGCAGAATTGAAGAGTCAATTAGAAGAATTGCTCGAGAAGAAGTTTGTTAGACCAAGTGTGTCACCATGGGGAGCTCCTGTGTTATTGGTAAAGAAGAAAGATGGTAGCATGAGGCTTTGTATTGATTATCGTCAGTTGAATAAAGTAACTATAGAGAATAGGTATCCACTTCCTAGAATTGATGATTTGATGGACCGGTTGGTTGGTGCTCGCATGTTTAGTAAGATTGATTTGAGATCGGGTTACCATCAAATAAGGGTGAAAGAAGAAGACGTCGTAAACGCTTTCGGGACGAGGTATGGACATTACAGTATTCGTGATGCCTTTCGTGTCACTAATGCACCGGAGTATTCATGGAGTACATGAACCGTATTTTCCATCCTTACTTGGATAGTTTTGTGGTTGTTTTATTGATGATATTCGTTTATTCTAAATCGGAGGGAGCATGCGAACATTTGCGCATTGTGTTGGAAGTTCAAGGAGAAGAAGCTTTATGCTAAGTTGTCAAAGTGCGAGTTTTGGTTAGGTGAAGTGAGCTTTTAGGGCATGTCATTTCCGTGATGGCATTGCGGTTGATCCTTCTAAAGTTGATGTCAGAAAAGATGGGAAACTCCTAACTGCGGACCGAGATTAGAAGTTTCTTGGGTTTGGCTGGTTACTATAGGAGGTTTATTGAAGGTTTTTCTAAGTTGGCACTTCCTTTGACAAAGTTAACTTGTAAAGGAGCTGCTTTTGTGTGGGATGTCAGGTGTGAAGAAAGTTTTGTTGAATTGAAGAAGAGGTTGACAACGGCACCGATCTTGATTTTACCTAATCCTGAAGAACCGTTTGTGGTTTATTGTGATGCTTCTATGATGGGTTTGGGTGGTGTGCTTATGCAAGGTGGCAAGGTGGTTGCTTATGCTTCGAGGCAATTGAAGATTCATGAGAAGAACTATCCTACTCACGATTTGGAACTTGCGGCGGTTGTTTTTGTGCTTAAGATTTGGAGGCATTATCTTTATGGTTCTAGATTTGAAGTGTTTAGTGACCATAAAAGCTTGAAATATTTGTTTGATCAAAAGGAGCTTAATATGAGACAAAGAAGGTGGCTGGAATTGTTGAAAGATTATGATTTCAGATTAAATTACCATCCTGGTAAAGCAAATGTGGTGGCCGATGCTTTAAGTCGAAAGACTTTGCATATGTCACTTTTGATGGTGAAAGAGTTGGAATTGATTGAACAATTTAGAGATATGAGTCTTGTGATAGAAGTGACGCCGAAGAGTGTTATTTTGGGAATGTTGAAGATCAATAACGATTTCCTTGATAGCATTAGAGAAGCTCAAAAGCTTGATGTGAAACTTGTGGATTTGTTGGTTAGTATTGGACAAACTGAAAGTGAAGATTTCAAGTTGGATGCTCAGGGTGTTTTAAGATTCCGAGGTAGGATTTGTATTCCCGATGATGTTGATTTAAAGAGGATGATTTTGGAAGAAAGTCATAGGAGTAGTTTGAGTATTCATCCCGGAGCGACCAAAATGTATCAAGATTTGAGGAAACTATTTTGGTGGTCGGCATGAAAAGAGAGGTGGCTCCGTTTATGCTTGTTTGACTTGTCGAAGTCTAAAGTGGAGCACCAGAAACCTGCAGGGTTGATGCAACCGTTGGAGATCCCGGAATGGAAATGGGATAGCATTTCTATGGATTTTGTAACGGGGTTGCCGAATACACAAAGAGGACACGATGCGATTTGGGTGATTGTTGATAGGCTCACAAAGTCGACTCACTTTATTCCTATTAACATCACTTATCCCGTGATCGGCGGAGATTTATACGCATGTGATTGTTAGATTGCATGGTATTCCTTTGTGTATTATTTCGGATAGAGATCCGAGGTTCACTTCTGAATTTTGGAAAAGCTTGCAAGAGGCTTTAGGTTCTAAGTTGAGGTTGAGTTCGGCTTATCATCCTCAAACTGATGGTCAAACAGAAAGGACAATTCAATCGTTGGAAGACTTGTTACGCTTGTATTCTTGAGCATGGTGGTTCATGGGATACATATCTTCCTTTGATTGAGTTTACTTATAATAACAGTTTTCACGCTAGTATTGGAATGGCACCGTTTGAGGCGTTGTATGGTCGAAGATGTAGAACTCCTTTGTGTTGGCATGAGTCGGGTGAAAGTGTGGTGCTTGGGCCCGATTTGGTTAGGGAAACTACAGAGGCGGTGAAGATGATTAGAGAAAAGATGAGAATTTCTCAAAGTCAAAAGAGTTATCATGATAAAAGGAGGAAAGATTTGGAATTTCAAGAAGGTGATCATGTGTTTTGAGAGTTA
Source organism: Vicia sativa (assembly GCA_021764765.1). Lineage (NCBI taxonomy): Eukaryota > Viridiplantae > Streptophyta > Magnoliopsida > Fabales > Fabaceae > Vicia > Vicia sativa. The sequence continues at coordinate 24,731,161 of CM038794.1, read as the reverse complement.
CTCCTACAACCGTGTGGGACGAGCATTGAAGTCAAGAAGCTAACTCCTCGCTTTATTGGTCCTTATCAAATTACTAGTAAGGTGGGAAAAGTGGCTTATCGGTGGCGTTACCGCCAAATCTTTCAAACTTGCACGATGTTTTTCATGTGTCACAACTTCGGAAGTATGTCCCGGATCCTTCACATGTGATTGAGATGGATGACATTCAAGTTCGGGAAAATCTTACGGTGGAAACGATGCCTTTGAGGATTGAGGATCGTGAGATGAAGTCCCTTCGTGGCAAAGAGATTTCATTGGTCAAGGTTGTTTGGATTGGAGCAGCTGGTGAAAGTGCGACATGGGAATTGGAGAGTAAGATGCGGGATTCATATCCCGAGCTTTTCGAGTCAGGTAATTTCGAGGACGAAACCTTTTTAGTGGGGGAGAGTTGTAACGCCCGTTTTATTTAATATTAAATTATATTATTATTTTTGGATTATCGTTTGACGATTGTTTTGACAACGAAAATAATTATATTAATCGGTATATTTATTAATTTATTTAGCGATGTGTTGTTCGGTTCGGTAAAATATTTTCGGACCGATATTTAATTTACCGGAATTAAATTAACAAATTAAGTAGAAATATAATTAGATGGTATGTGTAGTGTATTAAGAATAGTTGAGGGGGCATTTGAGCAATTTAATTAAGTTAGCTAGTATGACATGTTATATTTATATCATTTCCTCCACCTTTCCAAACACAACACAAAACACCAAAGTTAAGAAGTTGGAGAAAAGCTAGGGTTGGTTGAGGAAGAAGAAGAGAGCAAGAAGGAGAGCAAAGCTTGGCTTGGAGAATCATCTTGAATACCCAAAGCTTGCTAGGTAAGGGGTTTGATTTCCATTTCATTTATTTAGGGCTTGATGGATTTTAATTTGATTTGGGGGAAAAATTGATAGATGGTTTGTAGAGTTGTGTTAAGTGATTATTGTTGGGTTTAGAAGATTTGAACTTGGTGTAGAAATTATGAGTATTGTTGTTAGTGTTGTAGCATTTGGATTTTAGGTTGGAATTAGAAAATAGAAATGAAATGGGAAGGTTAATTGAAATGGGAAGAAGATAAACAGTAAAATATATATGAAAATAGAAAACTATATATGAAAATAGAAAACTATATATGAAATAAGAAAAAGAAACAGCATAATGAAATGGTGAAACCAAAAATAAAAACGTAAGGAACTTTGGAAATGGCATTTGGAGGATTAAGTTGGTGAGGCAATGAAGTTGTGTTGCGTTTTGTCATTTTCTGTAAGTTCTAATATTTGCTATTTTACTGTCATACAAATAGAAACATGCATAATTTAGCAACTGGTTTTGCTATTTTGCCAAATTTCACCTAGCAACTCTTGGTACCTATAAAATATAATTAGGGAACGAGATAGCCGATTAAATTTAGAACCCAATTATGTTCCGATTTTCCGATTTCGGTAAATTCGGCGACGGAGCAAGTTGCTCCGAATTCAACGAAAATTGACGTGCTAGCTAATTTTGACGTGTAGAACGTAGTGGTGAAGTTAGTTTTTCGAAATTGCGAGTTTTTACGGAACGACCCGAAATAGGCTAAAATACGGTAAATTGACCCAGATTGAGTTTTAGTCATTTTAAGACGTATATGAACTATCCGATTTTGAAGTTGATGTTTATAAATTGTGTCGGTAAATAAGAATGGTTTTCGCGACGATTATTGATGTTTTTACTATTTTTCCGTTTTTGGGAATTGATGGATTAATTGACGGTGATGTTTGCGACGGTGTATACAATTACGAATACTTGTTGTTTATGCGATGCGATGGCATGTTTATGTGATGTGAATAAATATGGTGAAGTAGACTTTATGTCAATTGTGATGAGCGATGATGATATGTTGTTGTGTGGTCTTTATGTATTGAGTCACATACATTTCATAAGCGAAGAGGGCTTTTATGCCAAGCGATGATGGCTTTTATGCCGAGCGAAGTTGGGCTTTATGCCAAGTGTCCCTAATTACGGACAAAGCGATGGGTACCACATGCATAACATAGTCATGTCTCATGGAGTCCATTACGTTTATTTTGGAGTCGGTTATGTTTATGTTCGAGTTGTTTATCATTGAGTCCTTAATTGATGAATGATAATTGAATTGCGACGGTACATGGTGTTTTGTGTTGATGTGAAGATAATGATTATGTGACGAAGTTGATGTGTTGATTTATACACCAAATGCTAATTTAAAGTATGTAAGTTTAAATATATGTTGATATACTTTATTTAACTTGTATCAATTATAATTTCAACTATCTATATATTCCATCATTGTTTCTAATTATATGTTTTGGAATTATCTCACCCCTTTACTTGTTTCGCCGTTACCTATATATTGGTAACGTGCAGGTGATCCCCGTGGATGAGGAGGATTAACTCGAGTCACTTTATTTTGTGTCGCTCGCTCGGTCGTAGTAACACTCGGGATTTGGGCGACGTCATTGTTTTGATAGGATAGTTTGTATATACTATCTTATTATGTGATAACCGTGTGTATCAATGACAACATGATGTTATGTATATTTTGTAAACATATCCGCTGTGCTGTGAATATTCATATGTTTATATGATGAATTATGTATGATTCGGTATATCCGATTTTTGATGTGCATTATTATGTTAATTGTTGGAAGTGCGAAGATGTGATGCCTCAATTTTATTAAATGGAATTTTGAAACTCTGATTTTATTATATAATTACGCGGGGTAGAATTGGGGTGTTACAGTACCAATGGATAATGGTGGTGAGGCTAGATTCTTGACCTAGTGGTGTATGGGCGAATCATTGATTGACGTTGTTTTCCGAGGTGTAAGCGGAACAGGGTGTGGACTTGGTTCACGTTTGGTACCACATGCATTTGAGTCTGCATTGCATATGTAATTATAACATGGATTGATTTCCAGTGTTATAATTGCATTGATTGTTGTTGTATGCATAATGATCTGTGTGCATTGTATTTGTGAATCGTATTTTGATGATGCTAATAAGGGTGGAATAATGAATTGATTGTTTTATTATTTTAAAGAAACGTATAATGCATTTTAATCTTGATGAAATCTCACCCTTACTTTAATGATTTCAGATTGAAGAGAATAGCTGCTCGGGAATTGGTGAGGACAGCTTATAGAGCTGTGCTACTTAGTTAGTCCGCGTGTCAGTGTCATGCTCTGGTAGTTGTAACACTAGGGAACGATCGTTTGGAATTTTTATGGATTAAAAATGGTTTCTTTTGGTTTATGTTTTGGAATAGTTGTGATTTGAATCATTCCGGATTTTATGTTATTTCCGCTGTCTAAAGCATAATCCTTGGTTTTGCTTTATTTATTAAGTTCTTCAGTAAAAGCATGATCACTGTTTTTGTTATTTTTAAATCTTTAAAATTGTGACGCCCTTTCGTTATATTTAAAAACTCTGATTAATTATATAAATCGCGGGAAAATTAGAAAGAGTGTTACATCCACCACTTCCAAAGGCAACTCCTACTCTCACCTTAGCAGTCGATACAAACAAATATAAAAGTGCTCTTCCATCTAGAAGCAGCGTTAGGATAAGCTACAAAAGTAACCATAAGCTATAACACAACTTCAAAAAACGTAATAGTGAGCAAGAAAAAGTGTCCAATGAATCTAAAAGATCAAACAATGAATCCAGTGGCAGTGATAGCTTGTCTATAACATTTTCGATTCCGATGAGGTCTTTGGAGACTCTTATCCTCAACTAACTCATAAAATATACCTTTTTAATCTGTCAAAGCAAAACCCCACCAAATCTAAATCAATAGACGTCAAATATTGTAGGAACAAAATAGACAAAATTCAAAATCACATATTCAAAAGTGTAAGATCACCATCACCATAACCGGCTAAAAAAGATCTCCTTACTGATTGAAAGACATGGACATCACTGAAGCATTTGAGCGATCACCTTGTATACCAAGCATCAACATCTATCTATTGAGGAACAACGCTGGTAAATGAAACTACATTTTATAAACAACCCCACCAAATAAATGCTTTAAAATGAAAAGAACCCGCATATTTCCAACGGTCAGGTACATCTTTTCGAAATCGCTAAACAATCGAAACAAAAAATTACCAACAGTTTAGTAAACGAAAATCCTATAAAAAATTACAAAAAAATTAAAATAATAAAATTAGATAAAGAAAGTTAGTTACATAGGTATTAAGCTGACGAAGAAAACTGGAGAAGTTGTTATGTTTGAAATACTTCGGTAACAAATCTCTTGCGAATTCAGCAAGTAGCAAAACGATGAAGCTTGTGCCATCTTCGTTCCACGAAATCAAATCATCAACAGAAGGATCATCCACGAGTTGATACATTTTTGACAAAAATGGCGTCGGAATAGAACTCTGTAATCACGTCGTCGGTGATTCACCTGTTTGCTCCACCAGTAATGCTGTCTATTTCCAGATTTGTGCCTAAACGCCTGTTGCACCCCAAATTTTACCCTGCTATTTTTCTACTTGCATTATATTTAAAATAAAAAGAAACAGTCATTCACTCATTGCATTCGCATCATTACGTCGTATTTAAATTGATCAAAAGTCAGTTTAAATCGATATTTGCATCGTTTTATAATTGTAAAATACCCGTTTATTTTATTTCATTTATCTTTACTTCTCTGTCTGTTTATTGCATTGTTTCAAATTATTTATATGTCGATGATATCAATATTTCGGTTTTGTAGACAGACTGTTAAAAATGTTTCGATACTGTGTGAAAATTAGCGGAGAAAATATTTCAAGTTTTCATCTTTTACTCGCTGTTTTACGAATTTACGTATCGCGTAAGTCATAAAAATGTGATCTCCCTGATTTTTCGATACAGTTTGAAGACTCGTTTTTAACTGGGAGTATTTTACAACCGGGTATTTGGTATTATTATTTTATTTTGATTTTTATTATTTTGATAATTTTTCTTCAACCTTTGATACTCGTAATTTATTTTAATATATTCATTTTATTTATCGGATAAATTTTTGTCCAAACTTTTACCATTTTTGACAAGTTTAGGTGTTCAATATTTTATCTCAAAAAAATCAAAAAAAATACTTTTGGGCTTGTTAATTTTTACAGTTCCATTTTTTAGGCCCATTTGATAAAAAGGGCATTTTTGGTATTATTTAAAAATTGCTAAACCCTATTTTTGTGGATATATATACGGTACATGTGTTTGTTATAGGGGAGCAGACCAATTTGAAAACAACACACGGAGGCTACAAGGAAACAAAAAAATTATCAAAAAAAGAAAGTTATAAAAAATTCATCCTCATCCTTCACTGCTTGCCTACCGTTCAATCTCGCCGTGAAACCCTCTCTTCACCCAGTTCCGCTTTCCCCTTCACCGTTACCACCCTTCGTTCTTCCGCCATTGTCACCCTGTCCTTCTCCTTCGTTCTCACAGCGAAACCACCTCCAAACCCCCTTACTTCCTCTGCCGTATCAGACCATCATCCTTTGTTCCCACCGTAAACCCCCTCCGTCTTCTTCGCTCATCCCCAGAAAATCATCCCACCTCCGTTCGGTAACCTCCATCCAACTGCTTTCACTCTCTACCCCGCTGTCGCCTTCACTCCTCCCTACTGCCAAACTTCCATCACGCTATTTCCTTCATCCCGTATCCACGCCATCATCAACCGTAACCTCACTGCTTCCATCTCTTCTTCGACACAGCCAACATCTTACCTCAACCCTCTTCATCGATTCAATACAAGCTAACCTCCACCGTAACCCACCTTCAGCTCCACTCACCGTGACCTCTCTCCTTCACTCCCACAGAAGCCACCGCTGCCTCGCCGTAACACCTCTGTTCACCACCAAACAGAATCGTCTTCCTTGCTACCCTCAACAGAACACAGCAACTTCAACGTTTCTGTTCCGAAAGTTTGGCATCACGGTAACTTTCGATTACTTTTGATTTAATCAATTGCCTTGTTGTCTTAATTTTGTTGAATCTGAGATGTCTATGGCTAGTTTCTGTTTAAACCTGCTGGTTTGTGTTTATTTTTAGGATATGTTGGAGTTTATATTGACATTGTTTTGCTAGGATCTGATTAATATTGGCATAGTGCAGGACTCAAAATCGTGTCAGCATCTGTTTCTAACTATTATGCTGTATTTTGTGACTACGGGTTGGTTTGTTATTAAAATCGATATCATGCTATTTTGGTTTATTAATATGAATTGAAGTTTAAAGTGGTTTCCATGATTAGTTTCGATGAGGGTTCAACATTAACACATTTATTCGTGGGTGATGTGAACGAGAAATTATTGGGGCCAGCACCGTGTTATTGCGTTATTCTCATTTTTTTTATTGAAGTTCATGAAGGTTGTATAGTTTTGATGAAGGCAATTCTATTTCCGCATTTTTGTATGCGTAGAAATTGGCCAAGAAACTGTCACGGGCAGCTATTTTATTTTGTTTCTTTACTGATTTTTGTGACACTTTTGTTTCGATGATGGCTTGATATTGATGTCGCGTCTATTCGCGTAAGATTTAGCCGAGAAACCATTAAGATATCATATTATGGTGTTATTCTCATTTTAATTTTCGATTAAAGTTTTACGATTGATGGATATTTGAAGTTTGATTTGGTTTCGATGAAGGTGATGTTGTTTCCGCGTCTATTCGCGTAGAAACTAACCGAGAAACCATTTGGCATTTATTTGTTTTGTTTCAATGACGGTTTAATGATTATACCGCGTTATTCGCGTGTAAATCTAACCGTGAAACATGTCGGGACAGCCATGCTATTATGCTATTATGCTATTCTCATTTTAATTAGAATTGTGAGTGAAACAATACTCGTGTGGTTTCGATGATGGTTCAATGTCGATGTCGCATTTCTTTGCGTATGATTTAACCGAGAAAACTATCGAGGATAACATTTTGTTTCTTTGATACGAGAAGATCCTTTTTATTTTGAGTAAATTTGGTTGATTAGTGGCTGCCCGGTATTGTCTTGTTTAATATTAGCTTGCTTTGTAATTAATTCTCCATGTCTCGATTTTATTTATAATTTGAACTTTCTTTGATTTTAGTTCATTTATGTATTGAAATATTCGAATGACCGTTTGTTTAATTCTTCATCTCATTCATGTACGTTATACTAACTTCGTCCGATTCTATTACTAACCATTTTTCGATTTATTGCAATCTTATTCCACACTATGCTACTAATATATCTGTTACTTGTGAAGATATCCGAGGGTGGTCCGAGCATGCATTTTCTTTTAAGTGCATCGACATACATTTTTATTTATATACTGTTATCTATAATTATGTTACTGTTTTGATTCAATATTTAGTAATGCATGTATAGATATACTTATTATTTTTATGTTTTATTTTTATACTGTAAATATAATTATACATGTTTTTTTATTTTATTTCTTATATTTATTATTGTAAATATACATATTATATTTATTTCTTATATTTAGTATTATATGTACTATATACATATTATTTTTATGCTTTATTTATTCATCGGTAAATAAATTCAAATTATACTGTAATATAGTGGTTGCATTTCTTAGAATTAGTTCATATAATCTATTCTAATTAATAAAATAAAATACACTAATCGATATTTAATTTTTTCCGCATTTTAGTTTTTGTTTGTATTTACTGTTTTTCTCTTTAATTCGGTTTATCCCCATTCGAAAAATTGTATCCCAATCCCCTTGTTGCGTTGTAAATAATTTTACCGCTTTCTATTTTATTTTACCGTTTAATCCTCATTTATATTTGATGTATCCCTCTCCCAAGAACAAATCTTGTAATAATTATCTAGTGCACATTTATTTTATTTAATTTAACTATGACTTACACAAAACCAAAAAAATATCATTTTTAAACTAATAATTGTAAATCATTTTTAAACCCGTAAGTCGACAAAGCTACGAAGCGTCGCGATGACCACACATGCACACATGTACGCTTGATCCTGGGCCTTCTTACAGTGAGCCTATTTCGATTAATTGTTTCAATTAGTCGTTATAGTAGACTAGCCCACTTTGCTAGTACACATGTAATTTAATTGTTTTATACTTAGGTTGGCCACCTTGTATGGGCTTTATCGATTTTATTTGTTATTTACAATTATCTCGATCCTATTCTTTCTCCATTCACCAAGCATTTAAAACACTTTCAATAAAAACTCGATCCAATGTCGAATCTTCTTCTCAAACCTCGATCCAACGTCGAGTTATTTTTAAAAAATGAATTTCTACCACAAAAAAAAACATAGTGCTATGGTATTTAATTAAATTGTTGGATGATAGCCCGACGATTTAATTAAAATGTAAAGTATTTGGGCCATTAGAGGGTAACCCAATGACTTAAATACTTTATTCCATACACTTAATAAAAGTGAACTTTGTTTCACCTCACTCTTTTCATAATAAAGATTTTGGATGAGAGATGATTGGTTGACCTCAATCACCAATCTCGAGTATTGAATCGTTAGAGGATAGCCCAACGTTTTGGTACTTGTCATCCACAATTTAAAATCGATTCCAACACATTCAAATATCTTTTGTGCGCTCCAAGCACCATTTACCTTTAAACCCTTTTCAAGATTAGACATGATTCATTTATAATTGAGATGCTTTTTCCTCTATTCCCAAGGTTTTCGACTTCTCCACTTGAGTACTAGAGGTGTTCTCAAACCCTCCCTCATGTTGGTGCGCAGTCCTTTATTCTTTATGACACCTTGTGGACGTTAGACGAGTCTTCTCCTTTAAAAATGACGACTTGTCTTTTCATTTAAAATCAATCAACAAACAATCATTTTCTAGAAGAACTACGGAGTTTTGACTTTCCCATTGCACGAGGGAATACGTAGGCACGCGGTTTCAAAACCGTGTCAAACTCAAAAATAATAAAAACATTTCCCCTTTCTTTCTCCCATTTTCAAACTTAGAAGATTGTAAAATTTTTACACTAACACACAACCACACTTTGAACTAAATGGGTACCATTGAGTACGATGGATGTGAGGGGTGCTAATACCTTCCCCTTGCATAACCAACTCCCGAACCTGCATCTCTTAATTTTGTAGACCGTCTTATCCTTTTCTCTCGTGGGTTTTATCTATATTTTCCCGTTCTTTTTAGAACAAATAAAATTAGGTGGCGATTTCATTGTTTTTTTGATTATTTAAATGATTTTTGGAAAACGAGTTGCTTCAACGCCTAATTCATAACTGTTTCTCAAGGTCTCCGTCGTTGGGGAAATTCGAAACATCGTCGTCAGCATTGGGCGGCGAATCAGAGGCATGTGGAGGAGATTGGTTAGGTTTTGGTTCGTCGTCTCCCACGTTGATAGTGGAATTGAAATCCCTAAGGAGGGTAAATTAAGGAAAATAATATTAAGGGAGATTGAACGAATGAAGCAGTGGAAAATTTTGTAACCGTCGTTTATTATATGATAGATTTGGTATTCAGTAACTGGCATGGTGGAGAAATTGGAAGTGGAGAAAGAAAAAAATAGAAATTACTCTCTTCTATATTGTAACCGCTTAATGATGAATTCATGTGAACGGAATTTGAATGGGAATTAGTAAGAATCACAATTTGTAAAATTGTAAGGCAATACTCAATTCTCATGATGCTAACAGCAGCTGATTGACTGTTCCAAAATATTGTAGATTTTTTTTCATAAATTGTAATTACTGAGTTTTGGAAAAAAAAAAGATTGTTTAATGCTAAACTTATCCACGTGGAAGATTATGGAATAAAAAAGGTAATTAGGGATTTTTAACAACACTTAATTTTTTTATACGATAGATTGTGATTTTCACTAAAACAGAATACTTAAAGATTAGCAAGCCACGTGGATGAATTTGGGACTAATAAGGACAATTAAGTATTTTACTCAACAATTTCTTTTCTTATATGATAGATTGGAGGAATTTAACATAATATAGATAGTTAAAATAGTAATTCTCTTGTTAGATCATTTTAGTTAAAAAATAAGATTGTTTTTGTCGTATTTAAGGTTCGAACCCGTGATATCCAATAGAGAAAAAAATGAATTTATATATTTGAAAAGTGAATTAAGATTTTGAAGGTGCAACATAAGACTATGTGATGATGTGGCACAGAAGGAGTAAAATTTTGTTAACATGTGTCATAATATTATTTGATGCTTCAGATTTAATAGATCATATAAATATAGATCTAGATTAAGGAATTTAGAATAAACTTTGTTACACCAATTTCATCTTAGACATGTGTTATTTGAATATTTATTTTTAGGACAACTTTTGTGACAATTTTTTTTCATCTTCTTATTGGGCAAAATTAATAGAAAGAGAAAAAGAAAAAGAGAAATAATATGAGAGAGAAAATTGTCCCAAAAAATATTAAAATAGATGTTCAAATAACATTAGTGTTTAAAGTACACTACAAGAAAAATTGATATTTGTCTGAGGAATTTGCCAGGGGTTAAACTCCAAACAAAAAATACAACGTTGCTAGGGGCATATCCCCTCGCTAAGTGAAAATTTCAAATAAAAAAAAATTAATTGCGTGGGGTATCCCCTCGCAAATAGGGAGGATGAAATTTTTGAATTTTAAAATGTTAAATTGCGAGGGGTGTACCCTTGAGAAAATAAAATAGTGCCTAAAGTGAAGGCATTTAGTGACGGGCTTCCCCAAGCTATTTGTCATGTGTAAATAGTGAGGGGCAACCTGTAACACCCTTCTAAAATACTCCGCGAATTATCATATTATATTCAGAGTTAACATGTAATAAGGGATGTCACAATTTATTTTTCAAAATATAATTAACCAAAACAGTTGTCATGCATTACCGAGGAACATAAACATCCATAATCAGGAAATAACATGTTTTACACAACAGAATTAAATCAAAACTAGGATAATTTCAAAACAACAATGATCCAAATAATCTCAAATAAATCAACAGAGTTTCATTAGCACTCTAATCCAATCGTTCTCCAGTGTTACAACTACTAGAGCATGACACCGACACGCGGATAAACTAATGCATAGCTCAAGAGCCATCCTCACCAGCCCCTAAGCAGCTAAGACTTCAATCTGAAATCATCAAAGTAAGGGGTGAGACTTCATCATAATTAGAATGCATTATAAGTTCATCCAAAGCAGTAAAATATCAGAAGATATCAGTCCACCCTATTCAGCATAATCAGATCTGCTTCATACACAAGTCATAAACATACATCATACACAAAAAACAGACTATAATACTGGAATCCATCCTAACATGTTATAATCCAAACAAATATGATGCAGACTCTATGCATGTGGTACCGACAGTGAACTAAATTCACACACTGTTCCATTTCAACTCGGACACAGTGTTAACATCTATTCCATTCCAACTCGGACATAGATAAAACCTCACCGCCCATTCCAACTCAGCAACGGATATTGGCCAACTCACTAATTCCACACAATGGGAATTAGCTACCACCAAATGTATATGCATGCACATCAATAGCATGCAACATTCAACAACACGTGATATTAACAATTATCATGAATATACAACATCAACAACAACACATGATATTAACACCTATCATGAATATACAACATCAACAACAACACATGATATTAACATCTACCATGTATATACAACATCAACAACGAACAACCACGACAACAACGAATTCCTCATACAGAAGGTCATATTAATCCCACAAGATTCACTTACTAGTTTTTTAAAATGTTTTTATAAGATAATTCATACTTCCAGCTTTTCAAAGGTTCAAACTATAACTAAATCGGAGTTACGGTTGCAAATATACGACCGAAACAATTTTCCAAAAGTTATTTTCTGTTTTTAAATAGTATGAGTCGATCCAAATACTCATGTATCGACCCATACATAGCTTGTATCGACTCAAGTAACGTATGAGTCGACTCATACGCAAATCAATTTTCTATTTTTCTAAGTTTCTTCAGTATGAGTTGATACATACTCTCTTGTATCGATACGAAGCTGACTTGTATTGATACATAACTCGTATGTGTCGATCCAAGTCTCCCAAAAGTGCCTCATGAGTCGATGCAAGGGCTTATGTATCGATGCAAGCCTTTTTCACGCCCCTGGTTTTTAAACACATACCAACTTGTATCGATCCATAACCTTATGTGTCGACTCATGCTACGTATTTTTACCCAAAAACCAGATTTTCCACTATTCACAATTCCAATCAACCCAATCTTTTTCCAACATTCAAAGCACGACATATACAGTAAAAATTATGCATTCTTACATACAATTAATAGTAGAATTGCACTTCATAATCAATCCACAACATCAATATACACATAATAACAATTGGAGTTTTTACGACAGACAACATCGTTACGACACAACCTAGAAAATCCTAAATCGGGATTCCTAACATACTATTCAATCCTATTGATTTCAAAACTCATAAGGCATAACAATCAGAGAAAATCACCCCTTACCTTAAAGATTCGTCGGATTCTGACACTCTTAGCTTTTCTCCTTCCTTCTGCTCTTCTCACTTTCACGTAGAATGCTTTTCTCCAAAAATAAATCCCAATTCTCTTTTCCTCCTTTTATTCCTTTTATTATTATTATTATTAATCTACAATAATAGTAAACCAATAATTCAACCTTATTATTTAATTAAATAAATCCCAAAAATACTAAAACTCCATTTTAATTAAATAAATAATTAAAATTCCGTTTATTTAATATTTTGGAAATATTGGGGTGTTACACAACTCCACGCCACCTAGACAACTTTATGTCTAATCAATCCAGTGTGCAGTCTGCAATTACCAATGCAAACTTTATTGAGGGGCACCCCTCGCTAGATATTCCCATTTTAATTCTATGGAGTTGCCCCTCACCAATTGCAGTATTGGAAAATGTGCTCTGCTGCATCATTATTGCCATTATATACTATAAAATTTTCTGTTTTTTTTTTAAAACACATTATGTACACTCTCCTTCTCTTTTCAAACTTGCATCTCTTCTTTCTTCCTCCAAACCAGCTTCATCATCTTCCCCAAATTAAATCTAAAATTCTAAATTTTTCAGTTTTTTCAAGTAATAATTTTGAGTTATTTTGTATATATATATATATATATATATATATATATATATATATATATATATATATATATATATATATATATATATATATATATATATATATATATATATATATATATATATATTCATTTTAAAATGTGTTTCTAATATAATTGTTGTATTTCATGATTCAATTGACAAATTTAATGAGAGGTAATTTTGGAGGAAAACCTCAACCAAGAACAATTTTTTTTTTTTTATCAATTTAAGGTACACAATCTATAATTTTGATTTTATTTTTCATATAAATGTTAAAAGAATAAGTATGATATATATAACATATAATTATTTTTTTTTTATTTTCGAAATTAATTATAAGTTGTAACTGAAAAAATGTTTTTTTATTTTTATATTTGATTTATATGTATATATATTTATTGATATACTTATTTTTTTTTAAAACTTACCGAAAAATATTATGTATATTTTTATATTTAGAAATAAAACATATATAAAAATGTTTTTTTTTTTATATATATATATATATATATATATATATATATATATATATATATATATATATATATATATATATATACTGGCAGCAGATCGTGATGTCACGAGAGAATGTTATGACACACTATCTCGACACTGTTAACAATTTACAAGTAAATATAGATAACGATAAAGAACACAATAAGTTGTTTACCCGGTTCGGGTCTAACTACACCTACATCCGGGGCTACCAAGCCGGGAGGAAATTCACTATTAGTAGAATTAATTCAGAATAAACCACCGTTTATCTCCTTCACTTAAAACCTACCAATGCAACTTCAACCTAAGTCCTACTTAGATCCGAGTACCTACTCACTCCCCTCAATCAAGTGATATCAACCTATTGACTAATTGAATTGTGAAGACACACTTCAATAAACTATCTTGATCTCGCTTCAAAGCTTTCAATCAAGAGACAAACACTCGTGCTTTAAAGCTTTGAGTGATAAACTACTTACAAACAAATCCTAGTCCAATGCACTTATCAATTGATAGTTGCTTGGCTCACAAGAGAAACTAAATTACAAAACCAATCACACTAATCCTAACACACAAAAACAAGTGCTATCTCTTCAATACATTTAAAGGGCGCAAGACTGTAAGGGTTGAATTCCTTTTATAGAAGCGATCCTGAAACTTCATTTTGGGCTTCCATAAAGATAGCTAGGGTTCACTTAATTTAATCCTAAAAACATGGTCTTTTCAACAACCAATTTAGGTTTAATTAAGATTAACCTAGCAGCCACGTGAGCATGCTTTCTAATAATGAAAAACAATATTTAGCACTCAACAAACTTCCGAAAAATCTCAGAACAAAACAGATTCTGCAGAATGTCACACGAATGTCATAACATCCGTTATGACATCGACTTTTTCTCGAATTTCCAAGACTTTAGCTTCCAGTTCTGAGCTGTCTTTTAACATCCTTAGCAGGTAGGATTTGTCTTCAATCTCTGAATGTCATGACATCTATCATGACATTGCTAAAGCCTAGTTTTACCAAAATTGATGCCAACTTAAAACACTAACAAACTCCCCCTTTGGCACATTTTTGGCTAAAACTACTTAACCTATCAGAGTACATATGCAGCAGAAGACAAACTAGTTCTAAGCTTAAATAAACTAGAACCTAGAGATAAGATAAATTCTACCCATACAGAAATCCCACAATTCCCACAATTGCCCATATACAAAATTTAAATAGGCCATACAATTCCCCAAAGTCCCAGCCACTGTTTTCCATAGCATCCCACAATCATAATTCTCCCCCCTTTTAGCCATAAAGGGCCAAAGGAAACAATACAAGTACCCCAAACTTTTAATCAAGCAGTACCAGAAAAATATACGAGCATAAATATTCAAGGGTTACACATCTGTCAACACAATGATTACAATCATCCAAATTTTAAACAAAATACAGAAGGCAAAAGCAAATAAGAACAGGAGACATTTGACAGAGTAACATCAGAGGCAACAAGGGCAACAACTCAAGTACTTTCTTCTCCAGAAGAAGCACTGTGAAAGGACACATCTTCAGAACCTTCTTTACCAGCAACTGCTTGGTCAGCATCATCATCTTCCTCCATATGAGCAACAAAAGTATCACCATCAAGCCTTTCTTCCTCAACCTCTGTGTCTATTTCTTTTTCAAGAGTAGAGATCAGAGCTTCAAGGGTCTGCTTCCTTGCTTCAAGTTCCCTACAGGTCTCTTTTAGCACAGCAATGACATCTGCCTTCTGAAAATTGGCCTTGACATTTGATGTCTCAGCTGATGTCATGATAATGTCAGGGACATGCTTCCCTTGAAATAATTTGTAGTGGAAGCCAAGGGAAGGGGCTCTTTTACACACTGTATCTCTATTTCCTAGAATGTCAGGATATTGATCAGTTATAATTCCACACAAGAGGGAGGGAAATGCTATTGGTCCTTTTATAGCATAACTGTCAACGTATTTAAGAATCTGATAAAAAATGTAGCTTCCATAATCAAACTTTGCCTTTGTTCCAATAGCAAAAATGAACCTCCCCAGACCAATGGAGATGGTAGACTTGTGATTTGTGGGAACCCAGTTGGCTGCACCTATCTTGTGCAGAATAGCAAATTTGACACTTAATTTGCTAGCAGAAAGCTTTCCCTTCAAAGGCCAATGTTTTACTTGCTTGGCTGTAATTGTCTGACACACTTGATTGTCAGTTTCTTCAAGTTCAGGATGAACCTCATCTGATCTCCCCAAATACTTGTTGATTACACTTGGGGAAAACTTCACTTTTCTTCCTCGATAAACACGGTCTTAAAATCACGATCTTCCATCAAGACAACCACGGAGTTCACAATAAACTCCTTCACGAGACCTTCATAACAATTTGAGAACTTCATCACAGTTCTCATCAACCCAGATTCCTTGATCAGGTCAATCACATCTTTGCATTCAAGAGCATCTTTGTTCAGTTCCCTTTCAAGTGCAATTCTCTTCAAACTCACATATTTCCACCTATTAGCATTTTCAGGGTGGTGAAATGAAATGTTGTCAATTGGCACTTCAGGAACTATGGGCATTTTTCCAAGAGACAACCTTCTTTTTGAATGAATGTCAAAGACACTCTCTGTAACATCAAAGTCAGAATCATCCTGATCTGAGGGCTCAGGTACTTTCCTTTTCCTTACAATTGAAGTGCTCTTTGCTTTAGGGGTATCACTAACATTCTTGACTTTGTCCTTTCCTTTGGAAGTTCCAACCTTGTTTCCCTTACTAGATTTTTCTACACCTCACCCTAGGAGTCTTGCAACCAACTTCAGCATTCTTCTCATGAACAGAGCTTTGAACAACACTTTTCTTTCCTTTCCTATTCATTACCCTCCTAGCAATGCTGGGATTAACCTTGGCTATGAGGTCATTATCAGAAAACTCCTCATCTAGATTGATGATATGAGAAACCATATTCTGATTGGTGTTCTTCTCAGGAGTATCTTCAAGAATGCTATCAGATATGTTATCAGTAGAGGCAGCAGGAGGTTTATCAGAGGCACTATGATCTGGAGATTTCTCAAGAATCTCATCAGAAATCTCATTCACATTTGCAGCAGGGGATTCAATTACATTATCATCGTTACATCCTTCAGGAGCTGGAGCAGAAAGATTTACATCACTTTTCACAGGAGAATCAACATCATCACCAGATGTCTTGACATTCTCATTGACATCTGGATCAACTGCTAAGCTAGGGCTAGCAGACTTATGATTCAGGGGAACTGAAATCCCAGGTACAAACTTATTCTCATTTAGGATATCAGTCACTATCCTAGCTATGACCTCATGCACTGACCTAGATCCTTCTCTGTTTACTAGTTCTGGGGGAACAGAGGATGATGGTACTGAAGTCTTACCTGAGGGAGATACTTGTGCTCTTCTTGCATTTCTTGTGCGTAACTTCTTGACCTTTCGGTCATGGCCATTGCAGTGGTGTCACCTGTAGAGCTTCAGCTTGCATGGCTCCAGTGTTTGCTCTAACTTCAGCAATGGAGGGAGACAAGGATCCAGATTCTTGAGATGAAGAGGATGATGAAGACATATTTCGCTGATGGTTTTTGAGAGAGAGAGAGCGAAAATGGCAAAGGGTTTCAGGGTTTCTTTTGAATGAAGAAAGTGTGATACTACTTTCAAAAGAGGAAACTATTATATGTGGGTGTCTCTTCCTATTCTTGGATCTCTTAAAATAAGGATGAAAATACCTAAATAACCCACTTATAAACAATTGAAGTAAACAATCCCTTTTACCCCTTGTTGTAGGCACAGTTAATTGCTACAACTCCTCAAATTGACACCTATCCAATTTGTCCCTTAAGGTCTTAAATTGACCATTCTCAAGAGCTTTAGTAGCAATGTCACAGTACAATGTCATGACATCCTGTATGACATTGTGGTCAGTCAGCATCTGCTTTATCCAGACCATCTTAAAGTAGTTTCTCCTTTCTGCATAGTATAAAGCTACACAGATTTTCTTCTTACTGATCCAAGAGATAAGATTGCTTCTTGAGAAGAGACATCCATCAACAGGGCTTTTACACAAGCTTTGATCAACACTTTCTCCACTTGTTTTCTTGGACACCTTCAAATGTGGAGGGGTAAGAGTCCTAGTGTGGCTGCCATTACTCAGTCCAAGCTTCTTGACACAATTTCTTGTATAATTGCTCTGTGAAAGAAGTGTTGAGCCTTCCATCAATGTATCTGGCATTCCTTCAGATACTATGTTATTAACATAGATGGAAGTCACCATGATCTTTTCTCCTCTGACAGAGAGGGTTTCATTCAAGACTCCTCTGCTGTATCTTTTTACAGTAAGATACTTGGTTATCCTTTCATGCCAGATCCTAGTACTTTGCTGTAGTACTTTAGGGGTGGTTAGATGTCTAGACATTGAGTGTGACATTCGAGTCTGTCCAACCTTATACTTACCACCGATTCTCCTTTGTCCATGAAAGATCTTGGTATCCTTTTGACTCCCTCTATGGAACTGATCCTTTTTATTCCTCTGAGGTGTGGATGACCAGATTCTTGCTGCCACAACTTTACTTCCTCTTCATCTTTGTCTGTAGCACACACATAAGGCAGAGTGGTGTTCTCAGATTCCCACATGTAGCAGTTGTCCTTTGATCTGACTCCTCTCATAATCACTACTTGATCATCATTGATTACAAGACATTCAGACTTAGTGAAGTTGACTGTGAATCCCATATCACATAGCTGACTTATGCTAATGAGATTTTGTCAAACCTTTACCAAAGAATACTCCATTTAGATTTGGAACTCCAGACCAGTTTGAGTTTCCAATACCTTTGATTTCTCCTTTGGCTCCATCTCCAAAAGTAACAAAGCTGGTAGAGTGATGCTTAACATTATTGAGAAGATTCCTGTCTCCAGTCATGTGTTTGGAACAACCACTGTCAAAGTACCAATCTTTCTTGGTAGACACACTAAGAGAAGTGTTAGCTACCAGAGCAACAGTCTTCTTCTTCCACTGTTGAGGGTATGATACCCTGTTGGTTTTAGGCTTCACATAAGACCCTTGATTAGGATATCCATGTAGCCTGTAGAAAAAAGATTTTATGTGACCAAACCTTCCACAATAATGACACCTCCATCTTTGAAACTTTTTGTTCATGTTTCTATGATTTTGATGTTGCACCCAATGTTGTGACATCTGCTTTGACATTGGTCTATTAGGTCTGTTCTTTCTTTTGTTATTGACAGACTTCTTAGTCTCCATATACCCTGAGGCAGACCTATTCCCTGACTTGTGGTATGACATCTTCTTTATCATTGACTTCCCAGGTTTGTTCCATTCCTGGTTATT
This sequence comes from Vicia sativa, assembly GCA_021764765.1. Classification (NCBI taxonomy): domain Eukaryota; kingdom Viridiplantae; phylum Streptophyta; class Magnoliopsida; order Fabales; family Fabaceae; genus Vicia; species Vicia sativa. The sequence continues at coordinate 24,712,105 of CM038794.1, read as the reverse complement.
AGCAAATCTCTTTGCAGCCACATACCCTGAGCCAGACACATTTCCTGTTTTGGGTTGTGACACCTGCTTTGACATTGTTTTCCTATGTCTCTTCTTCTTAATGTCACCAACAGGTTTCTTTTCAGCCACATATCCTAGACCATGCTTATTTCCTGCAGTTTGTCCAAGCTGAAGAATTTCTTCCAACTTATCGAAGCGGATGTCAACATTTTGTGATTTAGACATCTGATCAAGTTTGGAGTTCAACATTACAATATCACTATTTAGGTGATTTATAGTGGCTGTGTTCTCCTTTTTCTCAGCCTCCAGCTTCACATTCTCAGCTTCCAACTTCTCAATCAGTTTTTTCTGCTCCTCATTTTGCTGACATACTTCACCATTTTTATACACTTTTCGTAGGTTTCAAGCTCTTCAAATGACACTTCCTCATCACTAGAATCCATATCGATTTGTACACCAGAGAGAAGTGACAAGTTTGGCACCTTCTTCCTCAGATTCACTTCCTGAATCACCATCAGACCAAGTGACAACCATTCCTTTCTTTTGTTTCTTTAGAAAGGTGGGACATTCAGCTCTAATATGTCCAAATCCTTCACATTCATGACATTGGATTTTACTGCCTTGACTTCCTTTTTCCTCTAACTTGGATCTTCTTTGAGTCATAAGATCTGCGATGTCGATGCAATGTCCTTGACATTTGACCTTGACTTTGGATCAATCCTCCTGATGAGTTTGTTGAACTGTCTTCCAAGCATAGCTATAGCTTCAGATATCTTCTCTTCATCTTCCACATTGCATCCTTCTTCAGTGTTAGATACAAGTGCTATGCTTTTGTTCTTTTTGTCAACAGTTTCACTGGTTCCCATCTCAAAAGTCATAAGAGATCCTATAAGTTCTTCAAACTTCAAGGTGCTGATGTCCTGAGCCTCCTCTATTGCAGTCACTTTCATTGCAAACCTTTTAGGCAAGGATCTGAGAATCTTTCTCACCGCTTTTCTTGACATCTTTTCACCAAGTGCTCCTGAGGCATTGGCAATTTCCAAAATATTCATGTGAAATTCATGAATAGTCTCATCTTCCTTCATCTTTAAATTCTCAAATTTGGTAGTGAGCATCTGAAGTCTTAACATCTTCACCTTGGATGTCCCCTCATGAGTAGTTCTGAGAGTGTCCCAAACATCCTTGGCCAGCTCACATTGATGGACCATCAAGATGTTCTGTCAATACCATTGAACAGCATTCAATGCTTTAGAGTTCCCTAGAGCTAGCTCTTCTTCCTCTTTGCTCCATTCCTCCACGTGTTTCAAGACAAGAGTCCCATCTTTCTCAAGCTTGGTGGGATGTTTCCATCCTTTGTCGCAGCTCTCCAAGCTTTAATGTCCACCGATCTTAAGAAGGCAACCATACGAGGCTTCCAAGAATCATAATTAGACCCATCCGAATAGGTGGTCTTCCTCCAAATCCTCCTTCTTTATCCATTACGCCAAACTATTATCCCTAGATCTCACCGAAATAACAAGGTGCCCGCCCGATGCCAATTGAAATTCTGGCAGCAGATATGTGATGTCACAGAGAATGTTATGACACACTATCTGACACTCTGTTAACAATTTACATAGTAAATATAAATAACAGTAAAGAACACAATAAGTTGTTTACCCAGTTCAGTGTGTAACTACACCTACATCTGGGGCTACCAAGCCGGGAGGAAATTCACTATTAGTAGAATTAATTAGGAATAAACCACCGGTTTATCTCCTTCACTTAAAACCTACCCAATGCAACTTCAACCTAAGTCCTACTTAGATCTGAGTACCTACTCACTCCCCCTCAATCACAGCAGTGATATCAACCTATTGACTAATTGAATTGTGAAGACACACTTCAATAAACTTTCTTGATCTCGTTTCAAAGCTTTCAATCAAGAGACAAACACTCGTGCTTTAAAGCTTTGAGTGATAAACTACCCTTACAAACAAATCCTAGTCCAATGCACTTATCAATTGATAGTTGCTTGGCTCACAAGAGAAACTAGAATTACAAAAACCAACTGTTACTAATCCTAACAGTACACAAAAACAAGCTGCTATCTCTTCAATACATTTAAAGGGCACAACACAGTTGTAATGGTTGAATTCCTTTTATAGAAGCAGTCCTGAAACTTCAGTTTTGGGCTTCCATAAAGATAGCTAGGGTTCACTTAATTTAATCCTAAAAACATGGTCTTTTCAACAACCAATTTAGGTTTAATTAAGATTAACCTAGCAGGCCACGTGAGCATGCTTTCTAATAACAGAAAAACAATATTTAGCAGCTCAACAAACTTCCTGAAAAATCTCAGGAACAAAACAGATTCTGCAGAACAGAATGTCACACTGAATGTCATAACATCTGTTATGACATCAGACTGTTTTCTGCAGAATTTCCAGCACAGCTTTAGCTTCCAGTTCTGAGCTGTCTTTTAACATCCTTAGCAGGTAGGATTTATCTTCAATCTCTGAATGTCATGACATCTATCATGACATTGCTAAAGTCTAGTTTTACCAAAATTGATGCCAACTTAAAACACTAACATATATATATATATATATATATTATTTTAGAAAAGCAGTAAAATTAAAAAAAAATAGTATATATGATAAAGAAATCAGTATATTTAAAATACTTTATGTATTAAATGTATGTATAAATTTTAAAAAACAGTACTTTTATTTAATATATTTTTAAAAAATAGTATATGTATAAGAAAACAATACGTATAATTTTCAACATATTTTATTTTTTTTGAAATGTGTATGATTTTTTTGGAATAGGTATAGTTATCAAAATATAATAACATGTATATTTTGATTCAAATATGTATACATATTTTCTAAAAATATATACTTTGTATAAGTAGTATATTTTTTAGAAATATATAAATATTTATGTGGAAATTAATAAATATAATTTTTAGAAGTATGTATAACTATAAAAGAAATAATTTTTAGAACTTGTTTTTTATAAATATATAGTATATTTAATACTTAAATAAATATTTTGTATATTTTTAAATTAAAAGAAGATAATTTATGTTTAATATTAAAAAATTATTGGATGTTTATTATCTAACAAATATATAACTTATATGTTCAAGACAAAGAACAATTAAATATATTTTACTAATAAGTATGTAGTTTGTTTACGACCATAAAACTTATGTTTATCACTAAATATGTTTAGAACTATAAAATATATCTATATAAAAACATCATAGTTTTTTTTTGGTAAACAATGAAGAAAATATAGATATATTGTATATTTATATATATATTTGTACATTTAATTAGAAAAAATATTTGTTTGATATATTTGCAATATATATATATATATATATATATATATATATATATATATATATATATATATATATATATATATATATATATATATATATATATATATATATATATATTTTGTAGAATTATATGTTTAATTAGAAAAATGATATATTGACAAAAATTTAAAAATTTGTCGATAGAACACTCCCTATTTTAGTTAATAAAATTAAATATGAACATGTGCAGTATAGAATATTATCAATTCTATCGTAGTTGGATGTACGGTAGAATATTCCTAGAAGACGCAGGCTTAAACCGCATTGTAAGGAAGGAGTTGATGCGTTTCTGGCGTATGCGTTTGCTCAAGACTGTTGTCAAAGAGAAGGAGGGGTAAGATGTTCGTGTTTAAAGTGTGGTTGCAAAATATATTTAGTGACCCTAGTGAAGTGAAACGTCACTTGGAGAGAGTGGGTTTTAGGCCAAATTATTGGGTTTGGACATCTAATGGGGAGAAAATGCAAGAGATGAATAAAGAGGCTTCTTGCAGTCAACCACGTGTTGGATCAGATATAAATAGCGATGCTGCAGGTAGTCCATCAATGCAATTTCAGGAATAATTTAATTTAGTCGAGGATATGGTTAGTGACGCATTAGGGGTGAGTGTGGGTTATGATGAACCTCAAGACTTTGACGCATAAGAGCTCCCAAATGAGAAAGCGCAAAGGTTTTATCAGTTGCTGAAAGAAATAAATATACCGTTGTTTGAGGGGGTCTTATGAATCCAGGCTATCAATGTGTGTGAGGCTGTTGGCAGCGATGTCAAACTGGAATGTTCCAGATCAGTGTTTGGAATTCTTTGCGAGAATGATGTTGGATGCAACTCCTGTTAAGGAAAATATTCCTACAAGTTATTACGATGCAAAGAGGATGATGTCAAAGTTGGGACTGGAAGTAAAAAAGATTGATTGTTGCATTGGAGGTTGCATGTTATTTTATGGCAACGAGTTTGGTATTAATGATGGGGAATTGGAGGAATGTAAGTTTTGCAATAGTCTGAGGTATTTAGTTCGTAGTAAAGGAGTTGATCGAAAGCAAAAATGAGTTGCAGTGAAGTCCATGTTCTATTTGCCAATAATACCTAGGTTGCAAAGACTATTTACATCAATGCACAATGCAATCCAAATGACATGGCACCATACAAACAAAACTAGTTTTGGCGTGATGCGACATCCATCTGATGGTGAGCCATGGAAACACTTTGAAAGAATTCATCCTGATTTTTCAGCAGAACCCAGGAATGTAAGACTTTGATTATGCTTTGATGGTTTCACTCCTTATAATTTGTCAGCAAATGCATATTCTTGTTGGCCAGTTGTTGTTACCCCATACAATCTCCCTCTTGAGATGTGCATGACGAAAACTTACATGTTTTTGACATGCATAATTCCAGGACCGTCGAGTCCAAAGGCATGAATAGATATTTATTTGCAACCTTTAATTGACGATCTCAAGAGGTTATGGGTGGGATAATGGACTTATGATGTGTCTTGTAAACAAAACTTCAATACCCGCCATTACTTCATCAAGACCATAAATACGAGCAATGTCGTCGCCTACTTGAAGTACGGTACCTGTATTTACAATTTTGACTTCGGTATTATATTGTTCAATACGTTCACGGATAATTTTACTAATTTCATCTGCACGAATGGTTACCATGAATAGTTCTGAATTTGATTCATTTTCAAAGAAAAACAAAAATAAGGCCTGCCTGCCTATACTCTCAATTAGAGTAGAACAACTAATCAGTGATTTTTTTCTTTGATCACCCCAAACATACCAATATTAGCACTGATCGTACGTAAATGTAAGCTTCTTTGATGTGGACTATTAACGACTTTCCTGCACATGGCATGTTGTCTGGATGGGGTATGCATGGCAAAATGGGATGTCCGCATTGCATGGATCAGTCAAAAGCATTTACTTTGGAATAAGGTGGGAAAAGTTCGTGGTTTGACTGTCATTGTAGGTTTTTACCTATAAACCATGAATTTAGAAGAAATAAGAATGCTTTTAGAAAAGACAAAAAAGTAACAGATCTACCTCCCCCTCGAAGGTTATTGACTAAAGTATGGAATGATGTTCGTGACCTACCAAAATTCACAGATAATGGTGAAGCGCACATAATTCAAGGATATGTGGTTTCACACAATTGGACAAAAAAAGTATTTTTTGGGACCTCCCATATTGGAAGGATAATTTGTTGTGACATAATCTTTATGTGATGCATATTGAGAAGAACTTTTTTGATTTTTTTTTAACACAGTGATGGATAATGAGAAGACGAAAGATAATGAGAAGGCCATAAAAGACTTGAAACTTTTGTGTAATAAAAAAGAATTGGAGTTGAAAGCTCGACCAAATGGAAAATTATTAAAACCCAAGGCTTATTATACTCTAACTCCCCAAGAAGCAAAAGCAGTATGTCGGTGGTTAAATGATTTGAGGATGCCTGATGTTTATTCTTCTAACTTTGCAAGATATGCTGATGCCATAACATGAAAGATGCATGGAATGAAAAGTCATGATTGTCATGTTTTCATGGAACGATTGCTTCCAACTGCATTCAGTTCACTACCCAAGAATGTACTTAATCCACTAACTGAAATCAGTCAATTTTTTGGAGACATTTGTGTGTCAACCTTAAGAGTGGATGATATCATTAAATTGGACCGAAATATTCCTGTCATTCTCTGCAAGTTGGAGCAAATATTCCCGCCAGGTTTCTTTAATTCTATGGAGCATCTCCCTGTGCATCTTGCTTATGAAGCTTTTCTAGGCGGACCTATTCAATATAGATGGATGTACCCATTTGAACGACTCATGGGTGATTCAAAGCGATCTGTGAAAAATAAGGCAAGAGTTAAAGGATCAATTTGTGCACATTGTTTACACCGCAAAACATCACATTTTTGCTCTCATTATTTCAATCATATGATGTTGACTCCAAGAATCATAAGGAACTAAGTTCACTTCAGTGAAAGAAGTCAATTCACCTTATCCATTTTTGGTCGTCCAGGGCGTCCCTCAGGGAAGAAGAGTGAGCATTGGCTTTCTCAAAAAGAAATACAATCTGCTCATGTTCATATGTTGATTAACCGCGTTGAAGTCAAACCATATCTTGAGTAAGTATATTTAATTAAGTATATATGTTTTTTTGGTTAGAACTTAAAACCTTCTCTAACCTATTTTTTTCTTCAAAATAGGGAATTTAGTACCTACTACTATCAAAACACAGGTGAACAACCATCGATTGGTTACACACATGCCTATTTTCCAGCATGGTTCAAGCAACAATTGTCATGTATTGTTGCATCAAGTCCTGAACAAATACATTTGAGAAGTTTGTATGTAGGCCCTCGACAACGTGTGAATGAATGGCACACATACTTCATAAACGGTTACAAATTTCACACTAAGATATGGAGCGAAGGGAACAAAACAGTAAACAGTGGTGTAGTCGTAAAAGGAGTTACAGAGGGTGGCGAGGACGACTTCTATGGGATAATCACTCATATTTACGATTTGGTATATAATTATATGGACTCGGAAAATAAAATTGTCTTGTTTTATTGTGACTGGTATGATTCATCTGGCAGAGGAATATAACACTGTTGAGATTCTAATGGATAGAAAGTACAAAGAGTATGACCCTTTCATAATGGCACACAATATCAGGCAAGTTTATTATGTACCTTATCCTTCAATTACCCCACGTAAACGAGGATGGTGTGTTGTAATCAAGACAAACCCAATGGGTCACATTGAGACTGACGAAGTAATGGAAGATGTTGCATACCAAGATGATGAAATTTCACCTATTAATAAGGCAATTGAAATTAAGGAGATTACAAGTTTGTGTGATACTGCTGTTAAGGGTCAACAAGTCAACGTAACTATCTTGATGTTAACAAATCCCGTGGAATAAGAGCATGAAGAGCAAGGAGGGTCTGAAGAAAATAATTTCACTTCCGATGAAGACAATGATGATTATGATGTTGAATAACTTGAATATGTATTGTGTAATATTATCTTTCAAATGATCTTGTGTAATAATCATCATTCAAATATATATTAACTTGGGTAATATTATCTTTTATTCATTGGTTATTGTTTTTCTTCCAAAATAGAAAAAATGCCACCCCAGAGTACAAATAAAGGTAAGAGTGTAGGTAAGCCTCGCCGCAGCAGGTTCATTAGAGAGGAGGTTCCTAATTCTGGTCTTTTTATTCCTATGCCATTGAGTCAAGTGGATAATCCTTCTCCATATTCTAACCCGCCTCATATTCATCCTATTCCACCTCTTATACATCCCACTTCACCTATGTCTGGATGTTTCACTGGATTACTATCCACATCTCCTAGATACCCGACATTCCCACCCATATCCCCGACAAGTTTTATTAGTTCTCCTGGATACACATCATATGTTCCTAATGGACCCAGCACATATTATTATCCTATTCCATCCATGCAGTCGAGTGGACCCAACATGCCCCAACCATTACCCATTCATATGGAGCCATGTGGATCTAACATGCCCGAACCCATGCCTTATAAGGATGCTCCTGGCGATACCAGTGCTCCTGGAGATACCAGTGCTCTTGGAGATACCAGTGCTCATGGATATACCAGTATTGATGAGAAAACAAGGAGGGATCACATCTTGAAAAAAAATGATCAGCAAAAAATTAAATACCACCAAGGCAGACTTGTCATCTGGGTCGATTCTGGATCGTAAGTGTTTATATATTATATATGTTTTATATTATATTTTAAATTTGAATTTTATTTAGATAGTATCGATCATCACATCCATTATTAAAGAGAAGTATACAAAATTTTAGTTGAATTATAGTGCTGTAGATGATGATGAAAGATTATATTGGTTTAAGGCATTTCAGGTATAATTGACTTATTGTGACATTTTCTTTATATTTTTTGAGATATTAATCATCATTATACTTTATTGCATGTGTTTTACCCCAAAATTTTCCCTCCCATTTTGAGATCAAGATACATCTCCATACTCATGAACTGCTCAAGGGTTGATCCGACGAACCCTCTCCTAAGTAATCAACCCACAACTAGGGTTTTGTTTCTCTCAAAGCAAAAGTTATTTCTAATGGATAAAGTGAATTTCATGCCTCCTCATATGCCTCAAAGTATACCCATATCAAGTTTAAAGCCTTATAACTCAAGTTTGCTAATTCAATTACTCAAATGGTTGAAAATCAGTTGTATTGGTCAAAAATTCAATTGTGGTCAACATGCAGTCAAACTCCATCATTTTTGGTCAACATCAAGATTTTGAAGTCATATTCATCATTTGATCAAGGGTTTCTAAATTAGGGTTTCTTAAGGGAAACTCCATCATACTTGGCAAAGGTAGGAACTTTGAACTTGCGGGGAATTACCACACTAGGAACAAGACTCAGATCATCAAAGTTAAGCCCTAACATTTTCAGATTTTCCACAGCATTCAAACGGTCTTCAAGCTGCTTGTATTTTTCGTCATCAGGATACTGCTCACTCATATAGTCTTCTTCTCTATTTTCAGACTCATGATGGCTTCCTTCATTATTTTTGATACTTTCTTCAGTTTCGCCGCTCTTGTCTGAGAATTCAAGCTGTCTGACCACATTGGTTGTACCCTTGTGATTTCTTCCCATGTTGAGAATACCAATGATCTTCTTCTTTCTGGTCATGAGCTTCTTCAGATCTTTATGGCCTTGGGCCAAATTGGCGAACATCTCCTAAAATTGGGCGTTCTGAGCCTAGAGATCTTTGACAGTCTGTTCAAGAGCCATTTCGGCTGAAATAAACAGCGAGAGAATAAGAAAACTGGTCTTCAATGTACCTGTTATGAAATGTTATGCCATGATATGCGATATTATGCAATGCAATGTTTTCAAGGACCTTAGGAATTTAAATTTATTAAACAAGCACAACCAAACTTTTTATTAGTTTACTTTTTAGAAAGTGCAAATGAAAGTTTAAACAAACAAAAGAAAATTCCTAGAGCTTAGGTCTCCCATGAACTCTTCCTCTTTGTGTTGAAGTAGGTATACCCATGAAGTTGATCCGGATAGTCTTCCTAGAAGCCATAACTCCTACAAAACAGAGCAAAGATAAATCCCTAGGTCCTTGAAATAGTTAGAAATGATATGATGTTATGATGTCATGATGTCATGTTTAAAACAAGTAGCAACCACAAATAATTCACACAATAGCCCTAGGTTTAAGGCTTGCATGAGGTATAGGTGTCTACCCTACCAGAGTTTAAGTGGGTTCAACCTGTCCTATAATAGTAACCGGGTTCTAGGAATCACATATCATTGATCTTTATCGTAGGCTTTATTTCAATACGACTACCAAGTGGTCAACCGAAACATCCCGAAAGTCTAATCTTAATGAGCGTAACTTTGAGTATCAACCAACCTCAGTCTGAACCAAAGCCGACCATCTCACTACCTTCTAATGTCCAAGATGGCTCAATTAGGGTTCTAAAATTTGAGTTAGTTCTTATGACACCACGCGGACGCCAAATACTTTCCTCAACTAAACATGAGGAGCATCGGGACATCCAAAGTCTCGCACTAACGTAGCCATCATTTTGACCATTTCGGTATACGCCTAATAGTCGCGATGATTTATTGCTACTTACCTAAGGAAACCTGGATCTGGGTGTAGGATCCCCCACAAGTATAATACCCAAGCAACCCTTAAGATAAAGCAGACAAGTCAAACAAAAAGCAGTAAAGTGATCTAAAAACCCTAAGGTAGCCTCTCTTTGGGGTTTCCCCAGCAGAGTCGCCAGCTCTATAATACGGTGGGAGAACTGACTTGTTTGTTTTGCGTTTTATCATAAATGTTGCGGATAGCAAGAGTCGCCACCGACTTTTCTTTTATCCAATTAAGGGAAGGCGAAAAGAACAGGAAAAGACCTTCGTTAGATTCTGAGTACGGGAGGCAGTTATGAAAAGGGAAGGTATTAGCACCCTTTCCATCCGTAGTTATCTACGGGCTCTTAATTGCTTAGCTCACTTTATAAATTGCTTTTTGTGTGTGTTTGAAAAGAAGTTTTTGAAAAGGCATTTCTCTTTGACTTCGTAATGATTCTCGCTAGAATGTATACGAAGTGTTCAGAAATGTTTTGTTTTGGAAAAGTGTTTAACTTTGTAATGATTCACGCTGGAATGTATACAAAGTGGTTGAAAAGTTTTTGAAAATAGTTTGAGGTGTAAAAAGTATTTTTGAATTGATTGGAGCAAGCAAAAGAGTCTTATTACCCACCCAGAATGGTCGTTTCCATGTTATTTTGCTTTCCTTTAGGGTAGCGCTATCCATACCATAAGCTGGTAGGTAACTCTATCCGTTGGATGTAAAAGGACATTCGAAGGATCATCGTATGGTCATAGAAGGCAACATGTAGGGATACCTTAGCATATTCAGAGGGAAGATCATCATTTTTCGTAGGCAACAATCGGGGGACGAGATCATGTATTGGTAGGCAGCATCGAGGGTCATCGAGGGACTATTATCTTTGTATCGAAGGGACTATGATGATGTTATTCGTGACCATTTTAGCTAAGATATCCCAACGTTCGAGGGACATGAGCATATATTCAAAAGGAAACAAGAGAGGATACCCTAAGGGGTGTGCATGTGTGAAGAGTGTGTTATATTCAGATATGTTATCTTGTATTTAGAAGTGATCTATGTTGTTTTTAATCTTAGCATACAAACCCTAATTAGCTAGAAGTTAATATATGTACAGAAATTAAAGTGCGGAAAGTAAAGTGCAGAAAGTAAATCCTACGCTGTTACATGGCTTTGGGGCAGATACATAATAGGAGTGCGGAAAGTAAAGGAAGAAATGTAAATCTACGCTATTACATGATAAAAAATTGCAACCTATACATCCTTTCTAGAATTGTAAATGCGAAATAAGAAATAGATAATCAGAATCATAAGGAAAATGTTAGTAAATGTTTTAGAAATTAGTAGAAAAAAGGTTTTAGGTTAGTAATCCTAATTACTAGAGAAGAAAATATTTTTGGAAATTTTCTGAGTTAGTTTTAATGTGGAAAAATAGTTAAAGGTTAATTTAATGGTTAATTAACAATTAATTAAAATATGAATAAAAAATATTATTTTTTTATGTTAAAAATTAAATAAGTATTTTTCTGACCTAAATGCAAAAAGAAAATATTTTTTGTGATTTTTATGGTGTTAAAAAATGTTTGAAAAGAAATTAAATTGAAAAAGAAAATATGATGAAAATAAAAAAATAGGTTAGTTTTGCAAAGGTGTAAAAATAATGGACAGAGCCAGGGATCGAACCTAAGCCCTCTCTCCCTCACACGCGTGCTGCCTTGCCATCTGAGCTAGCCTGCATTTGTGTTAGGCATATGAAACAATAATATTATAAGGGAAATAATATTCTGAAAATAATTAAAACCAAATCGCGCGCGAAGGGGTTGTCTTCCCTGTTTGAATTTTCAGACTTTTACCAACGGACAGGTTTCGTTGCTAAAACCTATGCCTACGGTTTTGTCCGTCACTATACCCTGCAAGAAATCAAAATCAAGAAATATGCAATATAAATTTGTTATGGGGACGTGGATCAACTCGGTTTGATCCCCTGAGCACGATGGTGCCTTGTGTTCTATCCAATTTTTCCTAATTCGTAAAACCCCAATTCTGAGCTATGAACCCTAGCAATGACAACTTATGATTCCTGCACTTAAAACTCAATCAAACGGTTCAGATAGTTTCGAAACATCATCGTGAACACAAATATGCAATTAAATTATATTAAAAATGCATGAATCAATGAAATCGATTTTGAAATATGAAGAGCAAACCGTGATTCAGATTTTCGTGTTTCTAGAGATGTTGCTTGCTTGTGAGTATCTGGAACGATTTAGAGGAACACTAGGAAGCGATTGGAATGCTTGGAATGGCCTGGATCGATGCAAAATTAGGTCTGCCACTTGCTTGCAACTCAAGGTTTTTTCCAACTTAGGTTAGGGTTCTTGAGCATGAATTTTCGTTTTTTGGGCATCTGGGATCAGTATATATATAATGGATGGCATTAGGTCAAGAATCATGAAGAAATTATATGCCAATCAATGAGAAAATATTTGATTTAGAATTAAACAAAATATTGCCTTTTTTGAACCAATTTCAATCAATTCTCTTGCCAATCTCAATAATTTCAAAAATATCAACTTATATGGCTTGCTTGGTGTTATACCCCAAAATTTTCCCTCCCACTTCTCAAGACAATTCAGATATCCATACTCAAGGATTTCACAAGGGTTGACCAGACAAACCCTCTCCTAAGCAATCAACCCAAGCTAGGGTTTTGCCATTCTCAAGTCAAGATGGACTTCCAATGCTTCAAATGGTCATCATGCCTCATCATATACTTCAAAGAATCCCCATGTCAAATTTCAAGCCTTACAAGTCAAGTTTGCTCAGACAATTGCTTAGATGGTTGAAAATCAACTGTATTGGACAAAAAGTCAACTGTGGTCAACATGCAGTCAAACTTCATAAGTTTTGGTCAACACCAATATTTTGAAGTAATATTCATCATTTGATCAAGGGTTGATCATGATTCCTCAAGAAAAGTTAAGATTTGACAAAAAGTCAAAGTTGCTAAATTAGGGTTTTCAGAGAAAAGTCAACAGAACTTTGACCAGGCATAACTTTCACATACTTTATCAAAATTTTTTCCACCACAGCTCATTTTGAAGAGAATTCAATTCTCTACAACTTCATGTATCACAAGCTTGAGCAGAAAATGCTTCATTTGCAAGTTATGGATCAAAACAATACAGGTCCTTTTAAAAGTCAACAAAAAGTCAACTTTTTACAATGAAGTGTTCATGAGCATGGAAACGTCAATGAATATGAAACCAAAAGGGATGTTTAGAAGACATCTTGAGCTTTCTAAAAAGTCCAAGAACACCCAAAAATGTTACAAATTGAGCAAGATACATACTGTGCAAGTTGAGCATTTTTGAGGAGGTGCACAAAGAGAAATACTTGAGAAAATCGAAACATTTCCAAATGGGCCTAACTTTTCTTGATTCAAACATGTTCCTTATCTGAATTGGAACCTCCAAGCCCAAGGCCACGTTTTTATCTTTTATTTTTTATTTATTTTGGATTTTTAATCATTTAAAACCAATTTAATTAAAATAAAAGATATAAAATAAAAAATTAAGTGCAAGATCGATTTTCTCTCATCCTTGAGGTCCAAGCAAGCCATTTAATCTGATTATTTCGAAATAATTGAGATTGGCAAGTTGATTTGATTGAAATTGGCTCAAAAAGGAAATATTTGGTTTGATTCCAAATCAAATAATTTTCCATTGATTGGCATGATATTTTTTGACAATTCTTAACCTAATTCATTACAATATAAATACACAATGATCCCACATGACAAGAGGATGAAATTCTGACCTAAAAGAACCCTAACAAGCTTCAAAAAAATAGTGACTTGCAAGCAACTAGCAGCCACAGTTTTGCTTCAATTCAATCTATTCCAAGCATTGCAATCGATTGCTGGAAGTCCCATGAGTCGATCCAGATACTCACAAGCAAGCAAAACCCCCAGAATCACAAGAACACGATCACGGTTTGCATACTTTGAACTCAAAATCGTTTTCATACTTTTATGCATAATCAATTGAATTTAACCATGTATTTGTGTTTGTGATGAAGTTTCGAAGCTTTCTGCATAGTTTAATCTGAGTTTGAGTGCAGGAATAGGAATCCACCATGGCTAGGGTTCGTAGCTCATAATTAGGGCTTTCTGTTTAAGACGAAATTAGCCAAAACCAGAGCCACCATCATACTTAGAAGAGGATTTCCAATCGATTGATGTCCTCAAAATTAATTTATTTTGTGTATTATGAATGGTTTGATTTTGCAGGGATGTAGCTACGGAAAACAATCCGTGGATAAAGGCTTTAGCTACGGACGAAAACTGTAGGTAAAAGCCTGTGAAAAAATTCAAACGAGGAAGAAGATGAAGGCCTTGGCGCGGTTTTTGTTTTAATTTGATTTTTGTAATACGGTGAACTGACTTTGTAGGATTTTTTGTATCCAAATGTGCGGATAGCAAGAGTCGCCACCGACTTTTATTTTTATCCAATTAAGGGAAGGTAAAAGTAACAGAAAAAGACCTTCGTTAGATTCTGAGTTCGGGAGAATGGTTATGAAAAGGGAAGGTATTAGCACCCCTTTTCATCCGTAGTTATCTACGGGCTCTTAGTTGCTCTAGATCACCTTTTAAAATTGCTTTCTGTGTGTTTGACAAAAAATGTTTTGAAAAGGCATTTCGCTTTGACTTTGTAATGACTCATGTAGGAGTGTATGCAAAGTGTTCGGAAATGTTTTGTTTTTTGAAAAGAAAGTTTGAACTTTGAAAAAGAGTGTGTGGTGTGAAAAGCATTTGATAGAGCAAGCAACTAAAAGACTTATTTACCCACTCAGAATTGGTCGTTTTGTTGTACTTCTACATTCCTTTAGAATAGCGCTAGCCATACCATTAGTTAGTAGGTAGCTCCATTCGTTGGATGTAAACGGGATATTCGAAGGGACATCAGATGGTCATAGAAGGCAACTTGTAGGAAGTATCCTAGCACATTCGAAGGGACTATCATCATTTTTCGTAGGCGACAATCGAGGGTCAAGATCATGTATTCGGAGGCGACATCGTGGGTCTTATGATCTTTGTATCGAAGGGACTATGATGATTTGTTTGGAAGGCAACGGTGCTAGAATACCTCTACGTTCGAGGGACATGACCATTTGAAATCGAAAGGCATCGAGAGAGAATTACCCTAAGGGGTGCGTGTGTGAAAGAAGTGTGTCAAATTCAGAATATATTATCTTGAAGATTAGTGTGAGCTATGTCCAATTATTATCTTGCCATACACGCCTAATTACTAGCAATTGATAAGGGTGCGGAAAGTAAAATGCGGAATGTAAAATGCGGAAAGGTAAATCCTACGCTATTACATGGCTTTGGGGCAGATACATAATTTAAACTTGCGGAAAATAAAACCCTAGATTAAACTATTACAACCCATGAGCAATTACATTATTGGAAAAATAAAATGATAAAAAAGAAAACGTCCGAATCGGAGCAACCTGTGAAAGAATAAGAAATCGGAAAATGCAATATGAATCGAACAAGAGAAAAATGTTAGAAAAATGCAAATTTAAATATGAGAAAATTAATATATGCTGGAAATAAGGTAAATAAGTTAAAATAATTTTTTGGGATTTTTTGGAAAAGATTTAGTAATTAAAATGCAATTAAAAGTGAATTAAATGCAAAAATATAAATAAAATAAATATGCATGCAAAAATTATATTTTTAAATTTATTAAATTAAATAAAGATTTTTATGAAAATAATGTAAAAAGAAAAAATGTTTTTGGTAATTTTTTAATGCAAAAATAAAAATCATGAAAACAATTAAAATAATATGAAAATATTAAAATAAAAGAAAATATGAAAATAATTGAGAAAAGTTGAGTTTTGGAAAAAGAAAGGCAAAACTGGTCCTGATGAGGATCGAACTCGTGACCAGGGAGAGTATCCATGAACAATCCACGCCTTAACCAACTGAGCCATGTGTACCAACTGTTTGGAAACGGAACGATTTGAAAATAACACGCGTCGCCCATCTGCTTCCTCCCGCTCGCGCCATCCAATCATCTTCAACCTTTTGAATTTTTGAAAGATAGCGTCGGCTTTGGTTCGACGCTACAGACCCTGGCAAAATCGAAAATGCAGTATACATAATATAAATTACATCTAAGGCCATGGTTCGATTCCTTGAAGCATTCCGAATGCAACGGTCTAGGTCTTATGGTCCAATTTTACGTATTTCATGAAACCCTAAATCGGCCACATAAACCCTAATCATGGTGAAACACGATTCCGGCCATAGAAATCCAATTGGCTTGCTCAGAAAGTTTGAAAACTTGATTCTAAGCACAAACAAACAATCAAAACAAGTTAATAATGCATGAATATTGCTAATCGAATTTGGAAAAAGTATGAGCAAACCGGATTCGAATCTCTTGTTTCTGGATGGTTTTTGATGATGTAAGTATCTGGATCGATTCTGAATGGCACAAGGAACAAGATGGAATGCTCAAAATTGGCTGTGGATGGCTGGAACTAGGATTGCCAATTGCTTCAAGAACACGATTTCTTTGAGTTTGGATTAGGGTTTCTGAGCCAATTTTTTCGTTCTCTCTTGATAGGTATGCATCGTGTATTTATACTGGATGGATTTGGGATTGAATTTGGAAAGAATCAATCAATATTCAATGGAAATCAAATTTGATATTTCCATGAAAATCAAATCTTCAAAGCTTGATCAATTTCAATCCAATCTTGCCTTTCTTGCTCCAATTTCGAATTTGCTGGCATTTATGAGTTAATTGGACCTTAAGGAAAGAATAAAATCAATCTTTTGCCATTAATTTCAATTTTATAATTTATTTTAAGATTTAATTTGCATTTAAATAAATAAATTACAAATTAAATAGAAAAATAAATCAAAAATTCGTGGCATTGGGCTTGGACACTCTTAATTGCATGAGGAACAAGTTAGGATGAAGAAAAAGTAGGCCCATTTGCAAAAGATTTGATTTTTTGAAGTATCTCTCTTTGTGCATTCTTTCAAAATTGCCCAACTTGTGAATGGTGTATCTTGCTCAATTTTCCACATTTTTGAGTGTTCTTGGACTTTTTGGAAAGCTCTAAGAGTCCTCTAAGCAATGTCTTTGGTATCATCTCATTTGGAGTTACCATGCTCAATATATCTTCAAAACAAAAAGTTGACTTTTTGTTGACTTTGAAAATGACCTGTAATGTTTTGAGCTATACCTCTCAAATGAAGCATTTTTTGGACATTCTTGTGAGACATGAAGTTGTAGAGAATTGAATTTTCTTCAAAACAAGAGGTGGTGGAAAAATTTCTGAGAAAGTATGAGAAAGTTATGATCAGTCAAAGTTCAGTTGACTTTTCACCTAGAAACCCTAATTTAGAAAGTTTGACTTTTGAGCAAATCTTGAGTTTTCTTGATGAATCATGATCAAACCTTGATCAAATGATGAATGTAACTTCAAAATGAGGATGTTGACCAAAAATCAGAAGTTTTGACTGTATGTTGACCACAGTTGACTTTTTTGTCCAATACACCCGATTTTCAACCATCTGAGCAATTGCCTGAGGAAACTTGACTTGTGAGGCTTGAAATTTGACATGGAGAATCTCTGAAGCATATGAGGAGGCATGAAGACCATTGGAGATGATGGAAATCCATCTTGACTTGAGAGATACCAAACCCTAGTTTGGGTTGATTGTCTAGGAGAGAGTTTGTCTGATCAACTCTTGAGGAATCCTTGAGCATAGATGTATGAAATCTTTTGAATATATGGAGGGCAAATTTTGGGGTATGACAATTTTCAAAATTTATTTTCCCTTATAATGTTATTATTCCATATTTCTAACATTGAATCCACCTAGCTCAGATGACAAGGCAGCGCGCGCGTGAGAAGAAGGTCTCTGGTTAGAACCCTGGCTGCCACAAATATTTTTTAACACTTGATTTCACTAACCGTTTTCCATTATTTTTCCATATTTTCTTTTCTAATTTAATTTCTTTTCAAACAATTTTCTAACACATTAAAAAATCACAAAAAAATTATTTCTTTTTGCATTTAGGTTAGAAAAATGCTTATTTAATTTTTCACATAAAAAAAATTATATTTTGCATGCATATTTTAATTAATTGTTAATTAACCGAAAAATTGACTTTTAATTGTTTTTCCATACTAAAATCAATCCAGAAAATTCCCAAAAAATTATTTTCTCATCTAATTAGGTTTTTAAACCTTAAAACTTTTTCCTAACCCAAAAATCTTTTTACTAACATTATTTTCTCTTATTTGCAATTCGATTCTTTTTCCAATTATTGTATCTGCTTCCAGGTTGTAATAGTTAGGATTACTTTCTCACATTTTCTTTTTTTCCAATATTTTGTAACTGCTCATGGGATATAATAGTTTAATTAGGTTTTACTTTCCTCACTCCTCAATTATGTATCTTCCCCAAAGCCATGTAATAGCGTAGGATTTACTTTCCGCACTTTACATTTCCGCAATTTACTTTCCGCACCTATAAACTGCTAGTAACTAGGCGTGTATGGCAAGATAAAATTAACATAGTTAACTCTACTCACAAGATAAAATTATCCGAACTCAACACACTTTCTTCACACGTGCACACTCTAGGGTATTCTCTCTCGTTGCCTTTCGAAAAAATGGTCAAGTCCCTCGAACGTGGGGGTATCTTAGCACTGTTGCCTACAAAATATCATCATTGTCCCTTCGACTTAAAAGATCATAGTCCCTCAATGTTGCCTACGAATACATGATCTAGTCCTTCGATTGTTGCCCACGAAAAGTGATGATCGTCCCTACGAATGTGCTAGGATGCTCCTACAAGTTTCCTTCTATGACCATCCAATGTCCCTTCGAATGTCCCTTTACATCCAACGAATAGGGTTACCTACCAACTAATGGTACGAATAGCTCTATTCCAAAGGAAAGTAAAATAACACGGAAACGACCGTTCTGAGTAGGTAATAAACTCTTAATTGCTTGCTCTATCAAAACATCTTTTCACACCTCACACTTTTAAAAAGTTAAAACACTTTTCCAAAACGAAACATTTCTGAACACTTCGTATACATTCCAGCGTGAATCATTACGAAGTCAAAGCGAAATGCCTTTTCAAAAAACATTTTCAAACACACACAGAAAGTAAATTTTAAAGTGAGCTAAAGCAATTAAGAGCCCGTAGATAACTACAGATGGAAAGGATGCTAATACCTTCCCTTTTCATAATCACCTCCCTTACTCATAATCTAACGAAGGTCTTTTCCTGTTCTTTCCACCTTCCCTTAATTGGATAAAAGAAAAGTCGGTGGCGACTCTTGCTATCCGCAACATTTGCGATCAAACACAAAACAATCCAAAGTCAATTCTTCCCAACGTGTTACAGAACTGGCGACTCTGCTGGGGAGACACGCTAAAAGAGAGGATACCTTAAGGATTTTAGATCACTTTACTACTTTATGTTTGACTTGTATGCTTTATCTAAAGGGTTTCTTGGGTATTATACTTGTGGGGGATCCTACACCCGGATCCAGGTTTCCTTAGGTAAGTAGCAATAAATCGTCGCGACCGTTAGGCATATACTTAAATGGTCAACATGTTGGCTCTGTTAGTGGGACACTTTGGATGTCCCAATGCTCCTCATGTCTAGTTGAGGAATGTATTTGGCTTTTGCGTGGTGTCATCAGCACTAACTCAACTTCTAGAACCCTAATTGACCCATCTTGGCCATTAGAAGGTAGTGAGATGGCCGACTTTGGTGTACACTAAGGTTGGTTGATACTCGATGCTACGCTCATTAAGATCCGACTTTCGGGATGTTTTGGTCGACCACTTGGTAGTCGTATTGAAATAAAGCCTACGAGAAAGATCAATGATATGAGATTCCTAGAACCCGGTTACTATTATAGGACAGGATGAACCCACTCAAATTTTGGTAGGGTAGACACCTACACCTTATGCAAGCCTTAAACCTAGGGCTATTGTGTGAATTGTTTGTGCTTACTATCATGACATCATAACATTGCATCATCATCATTCCTAACTATTTCAAGGACCTAGGAATTTACCTTTGCTTTGTTTTGTAGGATCATGGCTTCCAGAAATACTATCTGAATCAACTTCGTGGGTGTACCTTCTCAACTCAAAGAATTGGTTTCAGAAATTCCCGATCACGCTCAGTTCATCAAAAGACATGGTTATCTGCTTGATTTGGTTATCTCCGGTTTTGAAGAAGATATGATGCACGTCTTATTCCAGTCCTTCGATCCGAAACACCATTGCTTTACATTCCCAGATTATCAGTTGGTTCCTACATTGAAAGAGTTCTCTAAGCTACTTGGGATACCTATCCTTGATCAGATACCATTCACCGGTTCAAAAAAAGTTCTGAAGTACGAAGACATCGCATTAACATTACATCTAAAGCGGTCAGACATTGAAGCCAATTGGGAAACAAGAAGCGGAGTTAAGGGTTTACTTGCTAAGTTCCTGTTCGCGTTAAAAAGTGACGTGCGAGGGAATCGAATATGAATTCGGATTCTCTGGCTCGAAACAATTTACTCTTTTGATTTGTTTATAAAGATGCCGCGAGCATCAAGCTTTATTATTTCCAACACAAGAAAAATGATTATGAAAAAGAGGAAAGCTGTTAATACCCTCAATTGATATGATATGCGTAACGACTAGCGCAAACTAGACGCAACGCATTGGGGAGATTCCGGGTAAGGGGGTTTGTTACCCTCCTCTTTCTTGTACTTTTTGGCTTATAATTTGATTTCATTAACATACATGTAATTGCATACATAGCATTGATCATGAGGTTGTCTGGTTCAAGGTGATCCAAGTGAAAACAAGCAAAAAGAATCAAATTCTGCATGTGTCAAGTCATCGGGAATTGTGCTGAAAATTTAGAAATTTATTCTATTCTGAACGTTTGCCTGATTGTGTCAGAAATTTCATTCGCGCAAGCAAAATCTCATTCCGGACACTTTTCGTTTAGAGTCCGACTTCAAATTCCCAGCGGATTTGGCAGTTTTGGGTTAATTACGAAAATTATTCGGATAATCATAATTAGCTTGTTGATTAAGGACCCAAAGCTATAAATAGATCTTTCTCTTCACAAATAAAGGAACACACAATCATTTGCTTAATTTTCCACCACCAAACACACTCAAATTCTTTCAAATTCCAAAGCACAAAAAAACTAAAAAAGCTTGAATCTCAATTTTCCCTCCAAGCAACCACCACAGGCAGGCCACCGGACCTCTGCACAACAACTGCCACCACTGCAGACCGCGCTAAGTGCGACCTCTGCGCTAAGCGCGCTCTGCGATTTCTGGTTTTTCTCTTCTTCGCAGCACCTCCTACTCCGATCAAGATCTTCCTTTGCTTCTTTTGCACGCATCCCACATGGAAGGAACAGTTTCATCTTGATTTTCTTCTCAATTTCAAGATTTAAGGATTTCTCTCCTTCTTCTCCAATTCTCCATTGGGTTTCAATCTTTTCTTCAAGGATTCAAGCTTAATTCTGAAGTTTATCAACAATTCCTCATTGATTTGGTATTTTCTTTGAAGAGCACAAGAAATTCCTCTTCAATTTGATTCAAACTTCAAGTTCAAGTAAGTGTTAGGTTCAAATAAGCACTTATTTTAAGCTGTTTCAGATTTTGAGCTTTTATTGGAATTGAACACTGTCATTACTTGCAAATGCCATGTGGATTCTGATTCTTGAACCTTCATGCTTGAATTCTTTGTTGTGAATCGGATTTTTGCAATGTAATTAGTGTCGGTGTGAGAATTTTCATGCACAGCATACATATACTTGCATTTTCTTTGCATTCTAGCCACAAATTCATGCATCTTGCATCCTCTAATACATGCTCATGCATTGAAAGGCATTTAGCTCGATTGAATTGCATTGATACATGATGAGTTAAGGAATAACTTGCATTTGTGGTGTATCAACATGTAGCTTCTAAAGCATTTTGTTCATTATGTACATTGTGCATTGTACATAGCCCATGCATTTGCATTCCAAGTGTTTGTGTTAATGTTTCACTTAGGATTTGACATGATCATTCCTCATTGCCTCATAGCACGCTTTGCTTGCGTCGGTACTTTGCATGTGGAATATTAGGTCGCCAACACAACTCGCATCATAAGCATAATCATGCATCGATCTCCATTGCATACATTGTAACGGTTAATTCCTTGCATTCCACATATTCACAACTAGCATTGCACATAAGCATTGGAACTCCGGTTTCACTTTACACTCTTAATACATTCATTCATAACCATACATGTGAGAGTGTTAGGATTGTTGATTTTGCATCTCACATATGTTCATGCATAACATTGTATACATAAGCATGGGAACCATCAATTCACCATTTGCATTCCTATACATGTCCACGCATAACATAGCATCACATGTGAACATCGGAATTAACATTCCCCATTAGCATCCCACGCATGCTCATGCCTTTGACCCTCATTCATGAGCACCGGAGCTACTTGTCTCATCACTAGCATGCCGCATATGTCCAAGCATTGCATTGCACATATGAGCATTGGAACCATTGTGTCAACTTGCATTCCTATACATGTTCATGCATAACATAGCATACATGAGCATTGGAATAACTGTCCAGCTGTATGGATCAACCTTTTGGCATGAAAACATCACAAACAGGTGGTCTGGTGCAAAATAATTTTTCTGCAGGTTGCAGGTCGCGCTTAGCGCGGTCCAGAGCACGCTAAGCGCCAAATGTTCTGGAATTTTGGGTTACAGGCCGCGCTTAGCGCGGTCTTCTGGTTTATTTTCTCTGATTTTCTCGATTCTAAGGGTGAACAGTAGTCACCCTAGCTATGCTTGGCTGCTGTTCATACTCCATTTCAAGCAGGGACACACGACGCATACATATGCGGCTCGTTTCGTCGATATTCACACACTTTTCCTTTGCTTGCGTTTTGGGTCTAACTCCCTTTTTGCAGGTGTCTCATGTTTGTATACCCACGTATACATTCCTTGTACTTGCCTCTTGGGTCCAACTCCCTTTTTGCAGTTTGCTGTGCGTTTGTATACCCACGTATACATCCATTTGTCTGTTTTTTTGGGTCTAACTCCCTTCTTGCAGGTGTCTTGCATTTGTACACCCACGTGTGCATTTCTATACTTGTTCTTTGGGTCTAACTCCCTTCTTGCAGGTGTTTTTTGTGTTTGTACACCCACGTGTACATCCCTTTGTTTGCTTTTTGGGCCTAACTCCCTTCTTGCAGACGTTGTTGCTCTGGATGCGCACAAGGGCGCATTCTCTTTGCTTTGCCATCTCGAGCTATTCTCACCGGTTTACTCTTATTGCATGGCTGCAGTACTTGAAGTTTTCCGGAGTATTTCCCTAGCTCGCAGTGCTCTTCGAATTCTATATCCGTTTGGTAGTTTCTACACCATTTACCGCATTCTCTTACAGCTTTCCTAGATGTCATGAGAAGTAGGGCTTTACGGCTTTCTTTTGCCATGAGAAGTAGGAATAGAGATGCATGATGGGGCTTCCGTAGCTGGAGCATGTTCAGGAACCCCTCTGGTTTATTTAAAGACCCGTTTAGGGAAATTCTACTTGTCATTTGTGCTTGCTATTGATTTCTTTCCTCCAGGTTCTTTAGCCTAAACCATGGGATTCATTTCCTTGCATGTCAACCTTAGGGTAGTGCATAGCTAGCCTTCCCTTTGCTTTTGCTAGTTTCTTCTGCATGTTGCATGTAATAAAACTAAAACTTGCTTTCCTTTTCCCTTTGAAAACAAAACACTTAATAATGGTTTAAACTCCTTTCTCAAGGTAAAAGCAACCAATCAACACAAACTCTTTTCGCCTTTGCGCGCTTTCTTTTCTTTTTGTGTTAAAACCTTTTCACAAGTAAAAAACACAAAACACACCAAAACATGTGAGCCAAACTACGACGCTCTGACTTTCCCATTGCACGCGGGAATACGTAGGCATCTTGTCACGGGGCTCGATCGAGCAAACTTTGTAAATACTTCCTTCTTTTCCCCGTGGTTTCTTATTTTCTTTTTTCTTTTGCATGCATGATTAGCGATTAAGCATAGATATAACACACCCTTTAGCTAGAACTAGAAAATGGATACCGTAGAGTACTACGGGCGTGTGGGGTGCTAATCCCTTCCCCTCGCGTAACTAACTCCCTTACCTAGATTCTCTCGATTTCACGGTTATAGGACCGCGATTTCTCCCCTAGGTTTACTTGATGTTTTCCTTTCTCCCTCATGAGATAAAAGACGTTCGATGACGACTCTATTTGATACCTAGTTATCATGTCGGAGGTTCTGCCGGTGTTTTCAGCTGGCGACTCTGCTGGGGATCATACAGACCTGTGCTGGTCCGATCAGGAGTTGATCCTAGCTTTCTTTTTTCATGTCTATTGGGTGTTTATCTACTTTATCGCTTTATCATCCTTTGTATGCCTTGCATTGCATCCTATGTGGCATATTTATTGCTTTCATATATCCTATATCTGGGACTGCTGTTGTGCTGGTTTCATCTCTTGATCTGGGTGGGTGTTACTTGAGGTAAAAGGCCAACTACCCCGGCCAGTGACACATAGGCTAGATGGATGTCCATGTCGAATCCCGCATCCCGTGGTGCGTGTGAGGAGGCATGGAGTACTGAATTCAAACGAGGTTCGATTTACGGTGCTCTCGCCCTACACCCTGTTGTGTAGTCATCGAAGTACTCGATAAAGGATCGTCGACTCTGACTATCATTAGGGATACCCTGTTGAGTCTAGAATCACCCTGTGAGTTGGGGCGGGATATCATTACTACAGGTACCGTTGGTGACTCGGTTTTCCGTTGGTGACTCGGTATTTTCTGGTGGTGACTCGGTATTTTTCTACCAGTGACTCGTGATCTCATTCAGTGGTATTTTCTAGCCGTTACTCTGTCCGGATTTCTGTTTTCTTCAGTCAGAGCAGAAACCACGCAGCGGTTTGATCAGTGTTCATCGAAGTAGTAAATCCATGATCAATGCATAATGTACCAGCATCTTAGTATTTTCATTTTTCTTTTCAAAAAAGATGTGTCAGGAAAATACATATGTACATACCCAACATGCATACTCATTCATTTCATGCATTCATAGCAGGCATTTGAACTTGGGGATTTCTCTTACTCAGACCTGGTATTTTCTTCTCAGAACTGTGAACTTTGCCTCTGTGCCATTCTGCGACCGATACCAAGTAATGGAACAACTTCGTGGGGAACTGGATGAGATAAAGGAACAGATGGGATTTCTTATGCTGGACATGCAAGACTTGAAAGAAGAGAACCAACAGTTGAAGACTCAGCTAGGCTTGGTGATGGAAATTTTAGGGACCGTGTTGAGAAAGGGAGATGATCCCAGATTTTCTACAGCAATAGGAGTCACTATTCCGCCTCATACTCTGGAGAATTCTTTGAGCCCTAAAGCTAGGCATGCATCTACTCCATCACCCTGTATTCCGAGGTCTCCCCGTTTACATCCAATTTCGGTTGTTCAAAAGGGTCTAGATAAAGCTCTTCAACCAAGGACGTCACACTCTGAAAAGCAATTCGATCCCATTTCGATGCCATATGCTCAGTTGCTTCCTCAGTTGATCAAGTGTCGGTTGGTTGAACTCCAAACTCTTGCCATGCCTGAAGGGTTTCTGTTCGAATATGATGTGATGGCTAGGTGTGATTTCCATTCTGGGGCACCTTGTCATGGTAGGGAAGACTGCGTGACATTGAAAAACGAGGTTCAAGATTTGCTGGACAAAGGTATTATCTGGTTTACTCCTACAGGGATGAGCATACAAGCCAATTTCGCTTCAGCTGCTGATATGACAGTTATGCCTGCCGCTGTACCTCAAAACAAAGCTTGTGCTTCGAAGAGGGATAATCGACCGCTTCGCCCGCAGGCTCATCAAGCGCCTCGTGAAAAGAATCAAAAGCAACAGGAAAACTGTGCTCCTAGAAGATTCGATGTCATCTCGATGTCTTATGCTGAGACGTTGACACAATTGCTTGAGCTCAAATTGGTGGTTCCTAAGGCCATGCTGCCACCCCCTCCTCCTGACAAGCGTCCAAGCAGCTATGATGCTAATGCCGTTTGCGCATTCCACTCCGGTACCGTTGGGAACAACATTGAAGATTGCCATGCATTCAAGTGCAAGGTACAGGATTTGATTAAGGCAAGAACTATCAGTTTCACGCCAGGTGGTCAAATTTGGGTCCTCCGCTAGCTCGGCGAATGTCAAGACTGCAAAGTGCATCATCAAAGGCAACAAGTCCAGTCTCCTCGACGGCAATTTCAAAATTCATTTGCATTCTCATTTGTAATCTTTCTTGTTTGTTTAGTACATGCTTGTATGCAGAACATTTTCATCTTCTGAATGATTATCATAATGCATTGAATATGTTTGTCTTGAACTAATCCATTTGTATACACTTTTAATTGTTTTCAAACGCTTTTGATATTCAACTCTTGTTAATAAAGCAAAACCTCTGTAGGGAGGATGACGAAAATATACCAAGAATCTCAAACGGTATTGCTTTCAAATAAAAACCCCGCTGACGATGTACAGGCCTTGTTTCAAATCCCCAAACACCGGAGATATAAGGGAGTTAGACCCTCGTCAACCCCCTTTGAGCCTTGAAGTAGGAGTTTCTTCTGTTCAGAAAAAACCGCATTTTAAAACCGGGGCAGGGTAGTGTTCAGTTAATCAGATTGAGCGCTCAAAACTCATCAAGAGTATATTTCAAAGGATATAACAATGGTTATCCTTCAAAGGTTGAGAAACTGTAGCAGTCAAGTTTCAATTGTCAGCAATGTGCATCGAAGAAGGACGATACTCCACGGGTACTCCTTATCTGCAGGGGACTTAGATCGCCACAATCACATCTAGCAAATCAAAGACAGTGTGAAGATCAATGACTGGTTCAAAAAAAAAACAAAAAAGGAAAAGCAAAAAAAACAAAGAAAAAGCCCACTAAGTCGAACTTGAAAATAAGTCGCTTAGGCAAAATAAAAGGGCAAATGTTAAAAAGCAAATTGGCAAGCCGTAAAGGCGAGGATAATCCAAGAACATCCTCAATAAAGAACAAAGTCGTTGATCAGGCACTAAGCGAAAGGGTGAGTGGCTATCGTGTCCAAGAAGCCCCGTCCTTAACAAAGACAAAGTGGCACGACCAAGAAACTGCAATGGTTTCTCAACTTTCAATTTCCTCTTGTGAGAGATGATTGCTCGCATCAAGTTAACTGAACATAGGTTCGGAGAATATCATGAAAGGGGTGGGCACCGAATATTTTGAGCCTAAAAATCTTTCTTTTTAAAAAAAAAACCGTGAACTAGGCCACGTTACAACCCTTAAAAGTCCTAACTGAAGCAGGGTTAATTTGAAAGCTAAGCTGTGACGAGAACTCGGTATCCTGACTCCTAGGAGGCTTGCTAATACCTTTGAGTTGGTATCATTCCATTTTTCGCCATCTTTTGCACAAAAAATGCGATGTTTCGACATCTTTTCAAAAACCTTTTTGTTTCAAGACAAGCATAGGATTTGCATTAGAGTTATCATTTTTAGGATAAAACATTCTTTGCATATGAACAGGTGCTCAAACATCCAGTCAGCTTGCATAATGAGCATCAAATGAATGCTTTGGTTGTCCCAAGGGGCAGGTTATCCGAGACTTTGTTGAATGGCCTTTCAACGAATCGTCTTAATCTGGGGCATTCGAGTTGGCGTTATATCTCTCAGAGTTCATTAAAATTGGGGCAGTCTTGTCAAGGTTGACCAATCCCTTCAGAGATACAGGGGCGTGTTGATTATCTATGTTTCACTCGGGGTTCGAAGTGGCGTATGGGTAACAATTGGCAGATGCCTGATTACTCGTTTGATTGAAATTCCTATATCTTGAAGAATACTCTTCAATGTAGGTTAATCCCCGTTGAGTCTGTTTCTAGACGAAAATTGTCTCCAGATTTGGTCTTGGGAAGTTTGTCAGGTTGATTTGTTCTTCTCGACTCAAGCTTTGACTTTCTGTCTTCTTCGTAATGAGTTGCACGCTCTTCGTTTGTGCAAAATCGTCGGTTATCTTACCCGTGTTTGCATTACCGTTCCAGACGTTTGGGTGTCCATACTCGGTGTGTGGTAATCCAAATGTTTGATACTCTTGAAGAATTATACCCTGCCTTTGGCCTGAGGGATATTATAGTTCTTTCAGACACTTTCTTCGGTGTCCACGCCTTTGGCAACTTTTGTCGGAGTTCGTCTTTGCCAGATGTTCTCTCCCCCTTTGCAAGTTCATCTTCTCGCAGATGTTCTTTCCTTGCGAGTTCGTCTACACCCGGCGTTCTCTTTTCCTTAGTAATTCGTTTTCATATATTTGTTCCCTTCTTTCTTATACGAGTTCGTCTTCGTCCGACGTCCTCTTCTTCTTCTTCTTCCTGCAAGTTCATCCTCGCACGGGTGTCCTTTCTCCCGAGTTCGTCTTTGACCGACGATGCTCCCTCTTATGGATTTTCCTTCCATTATCAGGTATCTCACAGCTTGGTACCCTCACATCAGCCCCCAATGAGACTCAGTATCTTGTTTTCAGTAAGCAGGGACGAGAAACCCCGAGTGAAACTTTTGCAAAGGATCAGATGCAATGTCTGTCATCAGCATGATGTATTCGGTGAATTTCCCTAGCAGATGTTGTTATCGGCAAATCCTTATTGCAGAACATGATACCAATCTCCGGTACGGGTTGACAATGTCCGTTTTAGAGGAGTACCCAGCGGGTGTTCTCTAAAGTCGCAAGTGTGTTGTATCCTGATATCCCCTATGGAGGTGTATCTGGATTGTTGATCGGGCGTTTGATTCCCCAATGAGTCGCATATTGCCCACGGATGGTCCTCCCCAGCGAATTTGCATTTCCCAATATCCCTAGTTGGAGTTGGGGAACATCCCTCTTGACATCCCCAGCAGTAGACATATCTTTGTCTCCCCAACTAGAGTCGTGATGGGTAACGGTAGAGTTCCTCTTCAAGTGTCCTCATTTGGTTCCCCAGTGGATCATTGTCCAGCATAACGGTTTCCCACGACATCATCTCCTCAGCAGGGTGGTAGACCTCGATCTCTTCAAGAGGCTTTCTTTTGGATTTACCAGCTGGGTCGCATCCTTGGTTGATCTCCATTATTACTTCCCCGGCGGATTATCAGTTTGAAGTTGATCATCTTGTGACCTTTTGGTCGTCGTTCACTTTTCATCTTTTGCAAACATGCATCATCACATTTGCATTACTTCTTAGGAGGATTCATGCATTTTCATAGAATTATAAGCCAGGAATAATAAGCCTCTATCCCCGGCAGTGTTCCGGCTCAAGTCCCAACAAAGCATTTCGTGTTGAAGCTGCCACTCCGTGCAACACGTCTTGGTGTTGAAGCCGCCGGAGTCTCCGTGCAACACGTCTTCCGTGTTGAAGCTTCCGGTTCCATCCGGTGCAACACGCTTTTGGTGTTGAAGGCAAGATTCTCCGTGCAACACGTCCTTTGGTGTTGAAACCGCCGACTCCCCGGCAACACGCCTTCGAAGCCCTACCCTTGCTTTCTTCTTTTGCACAAGAGTTGAGTCGCTACCAATTCTTGGTCAAGGTCCGAGCATCTCTATTTCCTCACGCATGATGCAAGTTGCTCAGATGTGTGTGAAGCCCGGTCAAGATTTCGGCCTTCGTTGAAACCGCCAAGACATCCCCTAGTGCAACGATTCTCGTGATGTGTCCTACTCCTGCCTTTTCGGGAACAAATACCCCATTTGTCTCCCTTCTCAGAGTGTAGCGTTCTGAGTCAGTGAATCCTACTCGGCACTTTCTAGCCTTTGCATCACTAACCCGTCCGGTTATTCCCTGGCGTAATGTGGTAGTCTAGTCAGTGTATCAAGTCTTTGCTTCCGCTAACGCACGCCTCTCCCGACATTGCGGATTGAATTGGGTAGAGGCCAATTCTTCTTAGGTCAGGTTAGCACTTGTACCTGCCTTCACAGAGTTCAGCATTTATTATGTGCTTTCTTTGGTTGTGGCCCAGTTAAGCTCTGGCGCAACCTGCTCCTGTGCTCTAGTGAGGTTCCTTAGAGTGTTGGAATGTTCACACCTATTTCTTGATACAACTTTTGGGATTCAGAGTGTAAATTCCTGGGTCCGTTTTGGTATTCAATCACCTCATACCTTGTCGCTCGAAAGGCATAAGCCAATCTCGCTCCCAAGCTAGAGGATGATTGAATAGGTGCAGCTGTTGTACCCCAAAATTTACCCTCCTCTTTCTTGTGCTTTTTGGCTTATAATTTGATTGCATTAACATACATGTAATTGCATACATAGCATTGATCATGAGGTTGTCTGGTTCAAGGTGATCCAAGTGAAAACAAGCAAAAAGAATCAAATTCTGCATGTGTCAAGTCATCGGGAATTGTGCTGAAACTTCAGAAATTTATTCTATTCTGAACGTTTGCCTGATTGTGTCAGAAATTTTATTCACGCAAGCAAATTCTCATTCCGGACACTTTTCGTTTAGAGTCCAACTTCAAATTCCCAGCAGATTTGGCAGTTTTGGGTTAATTACAAAAATTATTCGGATAATCATCATTAGCTTGTTGATTAAGGACCCAAAGCTATAAATAGATCTTTCTCTTCACAAATAAAGGAACACACAATCATTTGCTTAATTTTCCACCACCAAACACACTCAAATTCTTTCAAATTCCAAAGCACAAAAAAACTAAAAAAGCTTGAATCTCAATTTTCCCTCCAAGCAACCACCACAGGCCGCCACCGACCTCCGACAACAATCGCCACCATCGCAGACCGCGCAGCGCGACTCAAGGCTAAGCGCCTCGCGATTCTGGTTTTTCTCTTCGCAAAGACCTCCTACTCCGATCAAGATCTTCCTCTGCTTCTTTTGCATGCATCCGACATGGAAGGAACGTTTCATCTTGATTTTCTTCTCAATTTCAAGATTTAAGGATTTCTCTCCTTCTTCTCCAATTCTCCATTGGATTTCAATCTTTTCTTCAAGGATTCAAGCTTAATTCTGAAGTTTATCAACAATTCCTCATTGATTTGGTATTTTCTTTGAAGAGCACAAGGAATTCCTCTTCAATTTGATTCAAACTTCAAGTTCAAGTAAGTGTTAGGTTCAAATAAGCACTTATTTTAAGTCGTTTTTATGTTCACTTTTATTGAATTGAACACTGCATTACTTGCAAATGCCATGTGGATTCTGATTCTTGAACCTTCATGCTTGAATTCTTTGTTGTGAATCGGATTTTTGCAATGTAATTAGTGTCGGTGTGAGAATTTTCATGCACAGCATACATATACTTGCATTTTCTTTGCATTCTAGCCACAAATTCATGCATCTTGCATCCTCTAATACATGCTCATGCATTGAAAGGCATTTAGCTCGATTGAATTGCATTGATACATGATGAGTTAAGGAATAACTTGCATTTGTGGTGTATCAACATGTAGCTTCTAAAGCATTTTGTTCATTATGTACATTGTGCATTGTACATAGCCCATGCATTTGCATTCCAAGTGTTTGTGTTAATGTTTCACTTAGGATTTGACATGATCATTCCTCATTGCCTTATAGCACGCTTTGCTTGCGTCGGTACTTTGCATGTGGAACATTAGGTCGCCAACACAACTCGCATCATAAGCATAATCATGCATCGATCTCCATTGCATACATTGTAACGGTTAATTCCTTGCATTCCACATATTCACAACTAGCATTGCACATAAGCATTGGAACTCTGGTTTCACTTTACACTCTTAATACATTCATTCATAACCATACATGTGAGAGTGTTAGGATTGTTGATTTTGCATCTCACATATGTTCATGCATAACATTGTATACATAAGCATGGGAACCATCAATTCACCATTTGCATTCCTATACATGTCCACGCATAACATAGCATCACATGTGAACATCGGAATTAACATTCCCCATTAGCATCCCATGCATGCTCATGCCTTTGACCCTCATTCATGAGCACCGGAGCTACTTGTCTCATCACTAGCATGCCACATATGTCCAAGAATCGCATTGCACATATGAGCATTGGAACCATTGTGTCAACTTGCATTCCTATACATGTTCATGCATAACATAGCATACATGCGCATTGGAATAACTGTCCAGCTGTATGGATCAACCTTTTGGCATGAAAACATCACAAACAGGTGGTCTGGTGCAAAATAATTTTTCTGCAGGTTGCAGGTCGCGCTTAGCGCGGTCCAGAGCGCGCTAAGCGCCAAATGTTCTGGAATTTTGGGTTACAGGTCGCGCTTAGCGCGGTCTTCTGGTTTATTTTCTCTGATTTTCTCGATTCTAAGGGTGAACAGTAGTCACCCTAGCTATGCTTGGCTGCTGTTCATACTCCATTTCATGCAGGAACACACGACGCATACATATGCGACTCGTTTCGTCGATATTCACACACTTTTCCTTTGCTTGCGTTTTGGGTCTAACTCCCCTTTTGCAGGTGTCTCATGTTTGTATACCCACGTATACATTCCTTGTACTTGCCTCTTGGGTCCAACTCCCTTTTCGTAGTTTGCTGTGCGTTTGTATACCCACGTATACATCCATTTGTCTGTTTTTTGGGTCTAACTCCCTTCTTGCAGGTGTCTTGCATTTGTACACCCACGTGTGCATTTCTATACTTGTTCTTTGGGTCTAACTCCCTTCTTGCAGGTGTTTTTTGTGTTTGTACACCCACGTGTACATCCCTTTGTTTGCTTTTTGGGCCTAACTCCCTTCTTGCAGACGTTGTTGCTCTGGATGCGCACAAGGGGCGCATTCTCTTTGCTTTGCCATCTCGAGCTATTCTCACCGGTTTACTCTTATTGCATGGCTGCAGTACTTGAAGTTTTCCGGAGTATTTCCCTAGCTCGCAGTGCTCTTCGAATTCTATATCCGTTTGGTAGTTTCTACACCATTTACCGCATTCTCTTACAGCTTTCCTAGATGTCATGAGAAGTAGGGCTTTACGGCTTTCTTTTGCCATGAGAAGTAGGAATAGAGATGCATGATGGGGCTTCCGTAGCTGGAGCATGTTCAGGAACCCCTCTGGTTTATTTAAAGACCCGTTTAGGGAAATTCTACTTGTCATTTGTGCTTGCTATTGATTTCTTTCCTCCAGGTTATTTAGCCTAAACCATGGGATTCATTTCCTTGCATGTCAACCTTAGGGTAGTGCATAGCTAGCCTTCCCTTTGCTTTTGCTAGTTTCTTCTGCATGTTGCATGTAATAAAACTAAAACTTGCTTTCCTTTTCCCTTTGAAAACAAAACACTTAATAATGGTTTAAACTCCTTTCTCAAGGTAAAAGCAACCAATCAACACAAACTCTTTTCGCCTTTGCGCTCTTTCTTTTCTTTTTGTGTTAAAACCTTTTCACAAGTAAAAAACACAAAACACACCAAAACATGTGAGCCAAACTACGACGCTCTGACTTTCCCATTGCACGCGGGAATACGTAGGCATCTTGTCACGGGGCTCGATCGAGCAAACTTTGTAAATACTTCCTTCTTTTCCCCGTGGTTTCTTATTTTCTCTTTTCTTTTGCATGCATGATTAGCGATTAAGCATAGATATAACACACCCTTTAGCTAGAACTAGAAAATGGATACCGTAGAGTACTACGGGCGTGTGGGGTGCTAATCCCTTCCCCTCGCGTAACTAACTCCCTTACCTAGATTCTCTCGATTTCACGGTTATAGGACCGCGATTTCTCCTCTAGGTTTACTCGATGTTTTCCTTTCTCCCTCGTGAGATAAAAGACATTCGATGACGACTCTATTTGATACCTAGTTATTATGTCGGAGGTTCCGTCGGTGTTTTCACATACATATCCCTTAATGGGAATCAGAGCATTTGTAGCTCGGATCTAGAGGGATCTATGGTTTGTTTGGTCTGAGGAAGAAAGAAATTTGCTCGGCAAGGATGAGACCTTGTGCCTACGTATTCTCAAAAGGATGTTGATAAAGTCAGAGCAATCGTAGTTCCCACTTATGCTAGTGGAAGCAACGGGAGTTATTAAAAGAAGAATGTCATCTTATGAAAAATGTATCTAATCTATTTCATCACATACATTTTGAAAGCTTGATTGATTGAAATCTTTCATCGTAAGTTATAGGTGTTTTGCTTGAGTGTACAAGCGTTACCACTTACGAGTTTAAGAAAAATGTTTTGAAAGATGATTGAATCTTTTAATTGTAAGCATTGGGTGTTTTGCTTGAGTGTACAAGCGTTACCACTTATAGATTAAGAGATGTTTTTGTTTGAAAAGAGTTTGAAATTTTTTGATTGTATGTGATGTGATAGATGATATACTTCTTCCATAGAGATGATAGATGTCTAAATCTCTAGGAGAAATTGATTGGATTAGGGGGATGCTTTTAAGAAGCCCATGGGTCCTTGTATTGTTAGCCCAAGAGGAGGCATTCCGAGGGTCATCGAGGATCCTTGTATGAAGCTCAAGAGGAAGCTATAGGGTATGGCTGGCTTTGGCTTTAAAAGGGATTTCACCGGGAAACCATCCTTTTAGGATTAAGAGCAATTTCACCGGGAAATTATACTCTTTGGGTTCTATCCTAGCGCGGGTGATTCTTTGTATTGGAAGCCCAATAGGAGGCTGTTAAGAGATTTCCTGGTCTCTTTCTTTGTATGATGCCCAAGAGAAGGCTAAACTCAATGAGGAGTTCTTTTGAACGAAGCCCAAGTGGAGGCTGACTCAGCAGGGGAGTGTTGTCTTATATGAAGCCTAAGCGGAGGCTAAACTCAGATGAATGAGTTTTCTTATACGAAGCCTAAGAGGAGGCTAAACTTAGATGAATGAGTTACCTTGTACAAAGCCCAAGAGGAGGCTATTTGTGGGGAACCTATTGGTTAGACTAGTTGTTATGTTATAACTAGACAGTTGTATAAACAAGTGTGTGTGTGTGTGATATGTATTCACATGAGTTTATGAAGGAAATATAAACAGATGCATGTAACATTTATTTACAAGAGTTTATGAATGAAATATAAACAAGTGTGTGTAAAACGAACGTTTAAAACGAGTGTAACTTGATTATTTACAAGTTTGAATTGTGTACAAGGAAATAAGTATGTACACGAACGAGTATTTATGTACAAGAGGATGTGGATGTACATAGGAGGGTTGGGACTTACACCATAAGGGTGGCCCATTGGTTTAAAAGCAGTTTCACCGGGAATAATGCTCCTTTTAATACCAATGGTATTCAGTGTATATACAAGCGAAAAACAAACAGACGAAGTTTGTCTGTACTTGAGTATTTACAAATGACGTCTGTATTATGTACAGATAAAAATTGGTATGTACATGAAAGAATCAGATATGTACAAGGAAATATGTATGTACATAGAAAGAATTTTGGGACTTACACCGTGAGGGAGGCCCATGATCGGTTAAGAAATTTGAGAGAAAACGAAATCGGTTTTATCGTTTAAATCGGATCGATCATGGAAAAAGATGTAAGTTTTGATGAAAAGTTTTGAAGAATGTTCTTGAAAGTGTTTTTGAATAGTGAAATATACTTGTGAGAAGTTTGGAAAAGAATCGGCTTCGAAGTTTGAAAAATCACCTTTAAAGGTGCTTTGAAAAGTACTCAAATGTATCGTTCTGCCCGATAAAAATATAATCGGATGAAAGTTTTCTGAAATTTTTGACACTATCATAAAATAGAAATGTTAATTGACAAGTGTACAAAAATCACCAAAATGAGGAGTTTTGGTTGGGTTTTGAAAAGTCAAAATTTGTAAAAAAAATGAAGAAAAATGAAAAGTTTTATAAAATGGTCCCAAGGCTACTCGAACCGGGACCATTAGGCAAGGCATGAATGGCTTAAGAGTGGCAAACATTGGACGGCAATACATCCGTGTATTGAAGTCAAACCAACTAATTATATTATAAAACAGATATTTGAATTTGAAAAAACGCGCGCAAGCTTCTTCTTCTTCCTCCAATCTTCAATCAGCCATGGATTCTTCATTTCTCCATGAAATTGCTTGATGTAAACATCAAACTTGATCGTTTTAAGCCCAGGAACATGATGATGTCCTTTAATTTCATTTATTTTAAGCCTAACATGATTAAATTTCTCAAGAACACGAAGAACCCTAAAACTGAAAATCCTAATTGAAATCGTGTATAGTGAACGAATTGATCAATTGATTGAGGGTTATTGATCAGTGATAGTGCAGAAACAAAACGGCCAAGAGCTTTTTGGACTGGAGGCAAGGAATCATAGAGTTTGAAGTTCTTGTTCTTACCTGTTCAAGCTGAGATCGAAATTGATGATGGAGTGTTTCCAGTTGTGATTTGATGACTCCTATAGCACCAACGGACTTCAAGGATTGTGTGAGGAAGGTCTGCTCACTCTGAAATTGCTTGAATTGTTCTGACCAAGTCCACCTGCATATGGTTCAAAGTGAAACTCGAATTTGATGTTAGAGCTCTTACAAGTTGAAGTTAATGATCTGCATCATTCATATGGAGTATGTTGATGATGTTTGAGTGAAAAAATCACAACTTGCTCGAGCCAAACATTGAATTCGACAGTTAAGGCAGTTTTGGGCAAGCTTGAAATTTTGAAATGCAACTTTGAGTTTTAGTGTTTCTTAGATTGATTTTAAGTTTCAAACCAATTCTATTAGATGTTTATGATATGTTAGACACCAAATATCTCATGTTTCTTCACAAGTTTTCAAAAATGCAAGAATTCTCAAATTGAAATAAGTTACTTGAATTTTAAGAAAGAAGTGAGAAAGCTTGTTTTGGCATAGCTTTGGTGTATTTTCAAATGGCCAATATGACCTCTATTTATAGGTCACAAGTTCTGAATGGCAAGTGAAGGAAAATGGTTTTGGTATTTACAAGTTGCCTTAGAGGGCAAGGAAGTCATTTTTGCAATAAATGCAAAAGGAAGCTTCCTTTTAACCATGGTTAATTTTTCAACTTGATCTTATCCCATCATAATTACTCTCCATCTGATTTTTTATCAGCCCTATCCCTCTTTGCAAGGTGGCATGGCTTCTAGAAGAAGAAACTCAAAAATGACCTATAATCTTGAAGTTTGTACTTGAAAATCAAAGATTTTGGAGCTCTATGTTTCAAAATCAAAAGTATATCTAGACACCATGGATTTGCAAGTTCTTGGACATTTTGGAAAGCTTGTTTCAAGAGCTACAACTTTCATGTTTTGAGTTTTTTCCAATTCAAAGTGGAACTATGTGAAAAAATGCCATGAAGTTTGGAAAAAGTGTGAAATTTTAACACTTGAAAAATTTTCTAAGTGTCGAAAATTTTGACTTTTTGTTGACTTTTCCAAATTTCTTGATTTTTCATGATCATGATGGATCATTTGAAGTATTTTGATGATTGAAAAAGTTTTATCTTGAAAAAGTTGACCAAAAGTCAAAGTTTGACTTTTCAGTGCATATGAAATTTCATCAGATGATTCAGAAATTGACTGATGAATTCTGTGAACTTCTGTGATGTTTTGAATCCAGAAATTAGGTCAACATGTTTTATTGAGGATATGAAGATCAATCTCCAATCAAAAAATTCATTAATTGATCAGAAAATCAGTGATTGCTTATCCTCGATAAAAACCCTAATTGGTCGATCCTCGATAGATCATGAGAAAAAATTTGATATCTGAAGATTAGAGGTGGATTATTTGATCAAGATAGATCAATTGAGGTGAATGAAGCTCAAACCCTAATTGATTGCCTCTTGAATCAGATGAAAAATTGATGAAACCCTAATTTTGACCTGTAGAAGCTACACCCGATTAATCCTGTTCTGAACTGTTAGTGATGCAATGATGCAAATGTAAGGTGGTATATTAGGTCAAAAATTGGGGTATGACAGAGGCCCCTATTTAAGTTTCTTTAACTTGAGATATGAAGATGAATATCTTCGTTTTGATAGGTGTGAAGAGACTTAAATATCAGAATACGCAAATTTTGGACCTAAGATACCAAAAGATGCGAGTGATGCAAAATAATTGCAAAAAGATTCACCCCAAAAATATCAAAGAAATGACATGATGGGGAAAAATTTCTGAGGATGACTCGATCTGTTTAAGAAAAGAGAATCCTATTTTGTTGGGAAACAAGTAATATGTTTCACTGGGAAAATAGATTCACAAAACATGTGAATATCTGTTTCGCTTTGGGAAACAAAGAGATTACCTTCTGTCAGCCTTGTGACAATGTTTAAGGTAAATGAAAACGATATTACCAATTATCAGCCTTGTGATAGTTTATGGTAATGAGTTCTAAAGATATTACCAATTATCAGCGAAGTGATAACTATAACAAGGTAATTCTTGAGAAAATTGCTGAGTATTCAGCCTTGTGAATAACAGACAATGAGAGAAACAGATCTCAAATGAGTTTCTATTTTCGAAGCTACAATCTTGCCGGGGATCTTTCTCTTGAGAAGATGCGGGCATTTTGATTGAAAAGTCACATGTTTTCTTTTAGACAGAAAGACAACTGCGGAGATTTCCTGAACTGTCATGATTTGAACTTGCTGAGAAGAACAATTGTTCTATGACAAGTTTCAAGATGAAAAGGAAATAAGAAGCTCATATGATGAGGCTATTGCTTATTGTTTGTAGGTAGATTTTTTCTTGTGAAATCCAAACCCGAGTTGGTCAGAGACGAGGTTCTATCCAGGAATGAACTGGAAGGAAACAGTCAATCAAGACTTTGTTCCCAATGAGAAATGATCTCAGTTGGGGAATAGGAGAGAAAATATGAATTTTTCTGCTTGGGAATAATCTACTGGAGATATGACATACCCACATGAGTAAATGTAATCTAAACCAGTGATATAGAAGCAAACATTTGAAAAATGCAGAAATGCATTAATTGTATGATGAATGTTATGAATGTCATATGCATGCTGACGATATCTTTCAGAGATCGAAACACTCGTGGAGAAAACTGTTGAAGTTTTTTCTGTATTCGGAGTTCAAAGGAAAATTTTGCTTTTATTTCAAAATTTTGAAGTAAAAATTCATTTAAAACTTTTTTAGTTTCAAAAGTGATTTTCACAATAAAAGGCGTTATTTTGCAAAACAGAATAAAGTAAGAATTGCAAACAAACGGGCACAAGGCTCAAATTTTATTGATAGAATGGTAATCAGCCAAAGGCGTGATTCCATGAACTATTTACATGAGTTGGAAATGATAATTTATTGGGAAAAGGCTACATTGAAAGCAATAACCATTATTATCCCTAACAACTTTGAATTCCAACTGTGCTTGTTGCTTTAGAAGAGTTGATTGAAGATCCGTTGATGGAAGATTCTTCAGATTGACGAAGTACGGACTGATTGCAGTTACTTTGTCATTTTTGTATCCTTTATTTTTTGCCTAGATTGCCTTTTCAGGTTTTCAATCTATCAGGATAATTTCTGTTTATTGTCTCTAATTTTGCCGACCGCTTTTTCGTGTTTTCATCCACCGAGACGCTCTTTTTTGCCTAAGCCGCCCTTTTCGGGTTTTCAACTTACCGAGTTGTTCTTTTGTTTTTTAGACAAAGTATTTCTTGACTGCATCAGCATTTACAGGATGCGGGAGTTCATCACCGTCCATGGTTGTGAGAGTCATAGCACCGCCATAAAAGCTTCTTTTGACGATGTATGGGCCTTCGTAATTAGGAGTCCATTTGCCCCTAGAATCTGGTTGAAAAGACAGAATCTTTTTAAGCACAAGGTCGCCTTCTCGGAATTCACGAGGTCGGACCTTTTTGTCAAAAGCTTTCTTCATCCTTCTTTGATATAGTTGTCTGTCATACCCCAAAATTTGCCCTCCATCTTCTCAAGATATTTCATACATCTATACTCAAGGATTCCTCAAGAGTTGATCAGACAAACTCTCTCCTAGACAATCAACCCAAACTAGGGTTTGGTATCTCTCAGGTCAAGATGGACTTCCAATATCTCCAATGGTCTTCATGCCTCCACATATGTTTCAAAGATTCTCCATGTCAAGTTTCAAGCTTCACAAGTCAAGTTTCTCGACAATTGCTCGATGGTTGAAAATCACAGATTGACAAAAGTTAACGTGGTCAACATACAACAAACTTCATAATTTTTGGTCAACATCCTCATTTTGAAGTTACATTCATCATTTGATCAAGGGTTGATCATGATTCATCAAGAAAACTCAAGATTTGCTCAAAAGTCAAACTTTCTAAATTAGGGTTTCTAGATGAAAAGTCAACTGAACTTTGACTGATCATAACTTTCTCATACTTTCTTAGAAATTTTTCCACCACCTCTTGTTTTGAAGGAAATTCAATTCTCTACAACTTCATGTCTCACAAGAATGTCCAAAAAATGCTTCATTTGAGAGGTATGGCTCAAAACATTACAGGTCATTTTCAAAGTCAACAAAAAGTCAACTTTTTGTTTTGAAGATATATTGAGCATGGAAACTCCAATTGCGATGAGACCAAAATGGTTGGTTAGAGGACTCTTAGAGCTTTCCAAAAAGTCCAAGAACACACAAAAATGTGGAAAATTGAGCAAGATACACCATTCACAAGTTGGGCAATTTTGAAGGAATGCACAAAGAGAGATACTTCTAAAAATCAAATTATTTGCAAATGGGCTTGCTTTTTCTTCATCCAAACTTATTCCTCATATAATTAGGAATATCCAAGCCCAATGCCACGAATTTTTATTTTATTTTTCTATTTAATTTGGAATTTATTCATTTAAATACAAATTAAATTTAAAAATAAAGTATAAAATCAAAATTAATTGCAAGATTGATTTTTATTCCTTCCTTGAGACCCAAGCAACTCACAAAGGCCAGCAAATTTCGAAATTTGATCAATATGGCAAGATTGGATTGGAAATTAATCAAGTTTTGAAAATTTGATTTTGTACAAAAATCAAATTTGATTTGCTTTGAATGTTGATTGATTCTTGCCAAAAACCATTCCAAATCCATCCAGTATAAATATATGATGCATACCTATCAAGAAAATGGAGAAAAATTGGCTCTAAGAACCCTAACCTAATTCAAGAAATCTGTGACTTACAAGCTACTAGCAGCCATCGATCCAGCCACTTTCAATTGCTTTTGAGGATTCCATTGCGTTTCTTGGGTTGTTCTGAGTCGATCCAGACTCTTACATCATTCAAAACCATCAAGAATTCATCAAACACGATTTCGGTTTGTCAAGTTTCTTTCAAAATCGATTTTCATCATTCATGCATTATTAACCTGTTTTGATTGTTTGTTCATGTTTAGAATCAAGTTTGCAAGCGATCTGGGTAAGCCAATCGTGTTTCCATGGCCTGAATCGTGATATACCATAGCTAGGGTTTCTGAGTTCGAATTGGGGCTTTGTTTAAATGGAAAAATTGGACCATGAGACCTATACCATCGTGTTCGAATGATCCTGAATCGAACCATGCCTTTAGAATTCATTTATATTATGTATGTGGATTTTGATTTTGTGGATGTAGCGTCGAACCATGGCCGACGCAGCTTTTCAAAAATTTGAAACGAGGAAGATGAAGTCCGCGCAGCGGAGGGCAGGGACGACGCGTGTTTTGATCCCACTCACTTCGTTTTCAAACATCAGACGCAACTTGGTCTAGTGGTTAGAGCGCTCACTGTTCCTGGATCCTCTCCCATGTCCTGAGTTCGATCCCTATAGGCGCCGGTTTTGCATTTCTTTTTCCAAAACTTTCATATTTTCATATTTTTCATATTTTAATATTTTCATGTTATTTTAATTATTTTAATAATTTTATTTCTGCATTAAAAAACCATCAAAAAATTATTTTCTTTTTTACATTATTTTCATAAAATCTTTATTTAATTTAATAAATTAAAAAATACAATTTTGCATGCATATTTATTTTTATTCATATTTTTGCATTTAAATCACATTTAATTAGTTTTTAATTATTAAATTGCATCCAAAAAATCCCAAAAATTATTTTAGCATATTTATATTATTTCAAAGATGCATATTTTTCTTATTTTAAAATTTGCATTTTTCTAACATTTTTTCTCTTATTCAATTCATCTCGTATTTTCCGATTTCTCATTCTTTCACAGGTTGTTCCGATTCAGACGATTTTTCCTTTATCATTCTATTTTTCCAATAATGTAACTGTTCATGGGATGTAATAGTTTAAATTAGGGTTTTATTTTCCGCGAGTTTTAAATTATGTATCTGCCCCAAAGCCATGTAATAGCGTAGGACATTTATCTTTCCGCATCTTTACATTCCGCATTTTAATTTCCGCACCCTATCAATTGCTAGTAACTAGGCGTGTATGGCAAGATAATAATGAATTTAGCCCACTAATTTTCAAGATAAAATATCTGAAATCAACACACTTCTTTCACACACGCACCTTTAGGGTAATTCTCTCGTTGCCTTTGCGAATCACAAATGGTCATGTCCCTCGAACGAGGTATTCTAGCACCGTTGCCTTCCAAACAAATCATCATAGTCCTTCGATACAAAGATCATAAGACCCACGATGTCGCCTCCGAATACATGATCTTGACCTCGATTGTCGCCACGAAAATGATGATAGTCCTTCGAATGTGCTAGGATACTTCCTACAAGTTGCCTTCTATGACCATCCGATGTCCCTTCGAATGTCCCGCTTACATCCAACGAATGGAGCTACCTACTAACTAATGGTACGGCTAGCGCTATTCTAAAGGAACGTAGAAGTACGAAAACGACCAATTCTGAGTGGGTAAATAAGTCTTTTAGTTGCTTGCTCTAAACCAAATGCTTTTCACACCTCACACTTTTTCAAAGTTCAAACTCTTTTCAAAACGAAACATTTCCGAACACTTTGTATACACTCCTACATGAGTCATTACAAAGTCAAAGCGAAATGCCTTTTCAAAACATTCTTGTCAAACACACAGAAAGCAATTTTAAAAGGTGATCTAGAGCAACTAAGAGCCCGTAGATAACTACGGATGGAAAGGGGTGCTAATACCTTCCTTTTCATAACCATTCTCCGAACTCGTAATCAAACGAAGGTCTTTTTACGTACTTTTACCTTCCCTTAATTGATAAAAATAAAAGTCGGTGGCGACTCTTGCTATCCGCACATTTGCGATACAAACAAAAAAGTCTTCACCGTGTTACGAATCATGACACCCTAAAGAGAGAATACCTTAGGGATTTTAGATAACCTTTATTGCTTGACTTGCTTGCTTTATCTTTAAGGGTTGCTTGGGTATTATATTGTTGGGGGATCCTACACCCGGATCCGAGTTTCCTTTTAGGTAAGTAGCAATAAATCGTCGCGACCATTAGACGTATATCAAAACGGTCAACATGATGGCTACGTTAGCGTGACACTTTGGTTGTCCCGATACTCTTCATTCCCATGTTGAGGATAGTATTTGGCTTCGTGGTGTCATCAAGCGCTAACTAAACTTTTAGAACCTTAATTGACCCATCTTGGCCATTAGAAGGTAGTGAGATGGCGGCTTTGGTGTAGACCGAGGTTGGTTGATACCGATGCTACGCTCATTGAGATCGACTTTTGGGACATTTTCGATCGACCACTTGGTAGTCGTATTGAAATAAGCGCCACGAGAAAGATCAATGATGTGAGATTCCTAGAACCGGTTACTATTATAGGACAGGATGAACCAACTCAAACTTTTGGGGGTAATCACCTATACCTCTTGCAAGCCTTAAACCTAGGCTCATTGTGTGAATTGTTTGTGTGTGCTAAACATGACATCATGACATCATTTGCATTGCATATCATTTCTAACTATTTCAAGGACCTAGGGATTTATCTTTGCTCTATTTTGTAGGGTATTATGGCTTCTAGAAAGAC
The DNA here is from genome assembly GCA_021764765.1 of Vicia sativa. Classification (NCBI taxonomy): domain Eukaryota; kingdom Viridiplantae; phylum Streptophyta; class Magnoliopsida; order Fabales; family Fabaceae; genus Vicia; species Vicia sativa. Next base: position 24,668,024 of record CM038794.1, on the reverse strand, counting down.
TATCCGAATCAACTTCATGGGTATACCTTCTCAACTCAAAGAATTGGTTCGTAAATTTCGACCATGCTCAGTTCATCAAAAGACATGGTTATCTACTTGATTTGGTTACCTCCGGTTTTGAAGAAGATATGATGCATGTCCTATTCGAGTTCTTTGATCCGAAACACCATTGCTTTACATTCCCAGATTATCTGTTGGTTCCTACCTTGGAAGAGTTCTCTAAGCTACTTGGGATACCTATTCTTGACCAAATGCCATTCACCGGTCTAGAGAAGGTTCCTAGGTACGAAGACATTGCGTCCGCCTTACATCTCAAGCGCTCGGACATTGAAGCCAATTGGGAAACTAGAAGTGGAGTTAAGGGTTTACTTGCCATGTTTCTAATTAAGAAAGCCCGAGAATTCCTCAAAGTTATGAGTTTCCATGCATTCGAAGACATTGTGGCCTTGCTAATCTATGGTTTGGTTCTATTCCCTAACTCGGATCAATTCATAGACGTTAGCGCCATCAAGTTGTTCCTTACTCGTAATCCTGTGCCTAATTACTTGGAGACATTCTACATTCTCTCCACACTCGTACTACTAAGAGACAAGGAACTCTCATGTGTTGTATACCGTTACTTTCAAGGTGGTTTATTTCGCACCTTCCTCCATCAGTTTTGAAGAATGAACAAAGGTTGAGATGGTCTCAAAGGTTGATGTCACTCTCTCATTCGGATATCCGTTGGAGCCTTTTCTCAAAAGGACTTCACATTCATTGAGCGTTGTGGAGAATTTCTAATGTACCACTACTTGGTATAAGGGGAGGTATTACTTACAACCCTTCTCTAGCTCTACGTCAGTTTGGTTTTGCTCGAAGAGATGGTCCTCATGATATGCTTCTCCAAGATGTTGTGTTCGACTACAATCACGATCTCCAGAATTATCGATTTAAGGTTTATACACGCTTGGGCATGGTAAAGAAGACGATACCAAGACTTTGGGGCACTGAACTCCATTCCTTGGGAACCTTACCTTAAATGGGTGCGAGCTCGAGCTCAAAACCTCATGATGCCATTCACTGTTTCTACCAAGAATTATGGAACTGTTGCCATAGGTGACGACCTATACCGTTCTCTATCCCGACATGCCTACTGATTTTGAAGACTTGAAGAGATCCCGATTCACTCAAGGAAGAGAGGGATACCTTTGAAGCTCGTTACGCAAGCGAGAAGAAAGTGCTAGAGTTGACCAAGCTACTTCACGAGGAGCGAAGCATCAACGCTACATCGGCACCAAGAGGAAGCGCCCATGGAGACTTAGAGCTTTAGGATGTTTATGTTTTCTTTTATTGTTTTGAACTATCTCTTGTACTTAAAAGGAAAAAGAATAAGAAGAGTACTAATAAATGTTTGCTCATTGTTTGTTTAACAAATTTAAATCTCTTAGGTCCTTGAAAACATTGCATTGCATTCGCATAAACATTGCATATCATAGCATAACATTGCATCACGGTACATTGAAGATTGGTTTTCTCATTTGCTCGCTATTTATTTTAGCAAATGGCTCTTGAACACCACAAAGATCTTCAAGCTCGAATGCTCGGCCAAGAGATGTTTACCGCCTTGGTCCAAGGCCAAGAGGATCCAAGAAGCTCATCAACGTAAAGAAGAAGGTTGTTGGTCTCCTCAACATGGGCGACGCTACAAAGGTGGTCCTAAGAGGGTCACCGGATAGAGCTCTCGAAGGAAGTGTCAAGACCGAACAAAGTAACAAAGGTAATGGTGAAGGCAGCCACCAGCTTGAGAAGAACTATGATGATGGCCAATACTCGATGAGGATGACAAGTACAAGCAACTTGAAGACCGTCTGAATGCTGTGGAAAACTTGAAGATGTCCGGCTGAATTTTGATGATCCGAGTCTGTCCCCGTGTTGTGATTCCTCCCAAGTTCAAAGTTCCAACTTTTGCTAAGTATGATGGCATGTCTTGCCCTAAGCATTTGAAGTCCTATGTCCGTAAGATCAATCCCCACACCGATGATGAAAGTTGTGGATGCACTATTTTCAAGAGAGTTTGTCCTAACTCGCTTGAATGGTACTATCGCCTAGAGAACGACCGTATCCGTACTTGGAGTGACTTGGCGATGCTTTCTGCACAATATGAGTACAATGTCGAATTGACACCCACTCGCATGCAACTACAAAGCATGTCTATGGATCGTGACGAGAAGTTCAAGGAGTATGCTCAAGTGGAGAGACTTAGCAGCGAGTTCAACCACCCTTGTCCAATAGGGAGTTGGTTGATATGTTTATGGGAACAACAGCCCTTTCTTCAATCATCCGATTGAAATTCTTCACCGGATTCACCGAATGATACTTACTGTGAGCGTATTGAAGTATCAAGAGTGGAAAGATTCATGTAGAGACATCTTCAAATGTCGAAGAGATCTTTGGTGCTAAGAAAGAAGCTAATGCCGTGTATGGTCGTAAAAGCCGAGCCAAGACCGACCGTGCTCAATCTGGGGGGCTTGTGATCTCCAATCCTACATCAAGACAACCTCACGAGACAACGTGCGTAACTTAACGCGCCACGAAGATAGTTTAAGATCAACATGCCTTTGTCGCAAGCCTTGCAACACATGTTGAAAGCAGTCGATTGCTTTGAGGATCCTCCTCGAATGTCAACACCTCCTCTCCAAGTATAATCCTAATGCTAAGTGTGCTTACCATTCCGATAGCCCGGACATAGTAATCGATGATTGGGCTTTGAAGAACAAGATTCAAGATATGATTGAAGCTAAGCATTGAGTTTGATCCTCCGTTGAGACTCGAATGTGATCAACGCGCCTATGCCTAACCATGACAAGAGTTCCAACGTGGTGATGATACTTATGTTTTAACATAGATGACTTGACCATTCCTCCGATGGTTAAGAAGAATTTGCAAGCGGTGTCAATCCAAGATGCCCAAAGAATTGTCGTTGGTGCCCATCTGCACCGATGGTTGTGCTTGGCTAAGAAGACGGTTCAAAGGCATGATGGACAACCGTGAGATACTATTTTGAAGCCACCGGCGAGTGTGTGAAGAAATGTCTAAGTTGAAGATTGACAATGCAAACGGTTGTACCATCGTGTGGGATACCTTGGGGCAGCCAAGTGGAAAGTTCGATTACATGGTGAAGTACATGCCCCGAGAGCTACAAGATTCCTATTGAAGATGTTAAGGCGACCGGATGGGGTGACGATTTCCCGAAGACTATCTTGATGTTAACACCATAAGGATTTCCTCTGCTGATCCTGTGCCTAGAGTGGCACCTCTCATCATCACTTCTCCAAGGCCAGTTCCGTATTCCTCTGATAAAGCTATTCCTTGGAATTATGGAGCTGATGTTTACTATCATGGTGTCAAGCAAGACCCTCTGACCATTGAAGATCTTACAGTTGAAGCCACCATTCCTGACATTGACAACATCACCGGATCAAGTAAGGTGACCCGAACCGGAAGGGTGTTCTCTCCATATATCTCTCCTCTAAAAGACACCGCGACTCCAGCTCGCATTCCAGCTATTCAATCCATTCCCCAAGCTAGAGGGAGAGAACCAGTGGCTCATCCTGCTCAACCAGAAGTACCAAAGGAAGTTACTGAAGACACCTTCAAACAAGAAATGGAGGAAATTCTGAAGATTATCAAGAAGAGTGACTACAATGTTGTGGAACAGTTGGGACAGACTCCGTCCAAGATATCCATGCTTGCTCTGCTCTTGGGCTCCGAGGCTCATGTTAATGCCTTGGTGAAGTTTCTGTAGAATGCTCACGTGCCGCAAGACACTACCACTGACCAGTTTAAAGTTTGTATTGCTAGCCTGGCTGCCAACAACGGCCTAGGCTTCTCGATGTCGATTTGACTTCACGAAAGAAACACAACAAAGCCTTGCACATCTCTGTTGAATGCAAAGCACTGCTCTCATGTTTTGTTGATACGGTTCGCTCCTCGAATATCCTACCGAAGACTGATTTTGATCGACTTGATATCGAAGGGTTGGTTTTGAGACCCAGTGATATAATCGTGAGAGCTTTTGATGGTTCTAAGCGAACAGTACTCTGAGAGCTCACTCTGCCTGTTAAAGTCGGTTCCCAAACTTTTGACTCCACTTTCTTTGTCATGGACATCCGTCCAGCTTACTCTTGCCTACTCGGACGCCCTTGGATACATGGGGCGGGCGCTGTTACCTCTACCTTGCATCAGAAACTGAAGTACCCAGTGAAGGGGAAGGTTGTCACAGTGTGTGGTGAAGAAGAGTATATGGTCAGTCATCTACAATCATTCCGATATCTCGAGATGGAAGGAGAATTCTTCGAGACTCCCTGTCAAGCTTTTGAAACAATACCCAGTCATGCCTCTGACTCTCACACCCCGGTTACGCAAGCTCCTCCTAGGATGGCCTCACGAAAGATGCTCAAGGTCAGAGAAGAAGGTAGTACTATTTGGGGTCAGCCCCCGATCTTCCTTTCAAATTTGACAAGGCGGTTTAGGCTTCACCATCAAGGGTCAAGATGATACGCGAACGTGCCGGCCAACTTCCTTTCCGCATCAGCCAGAGTGGAATCCATGCTATAGAAGACGACGACAACGACTTCAACATCGAAGTGGATCTTCCCAACCTGCATCATGAGCTCAAAGAATTGGAAGACCAAGACGCTATACCAATCTCCTTTAGTCGAGTAATTGCTCTTGTTTTGTTTTGCTTTTCATATTTCTTTATGTTTTGAACAATAAACTTTGAAAGCCTAGTGCCTTGGGCATCATGGCTCGCTTATGTAGGTTATTATCGTCGCTTGCATATTTTCATTCAATAAATTCGTTGGGCTTTTGCATTCAATTGTTTGTTTTCTTTCTTTTACTTTATCACCCCTTCAAAAAGCTATGTGTTTCTTACACACACCCACGTGATACACCGCAGTAATCACTCGAATCTCGTTAATAACATGCTATTGCTAAATATGACTTCGATAATCCAATCTACCAAGTCAAGATGAAAGTGAGGAAGATTGTGAAGTGCCGGAGAACTTGCGATCGCTACAACAAGAAGAGCGAGTTATCTGACCCACAAGAGCGAGTTGAGGTTGTGAATTTGGGTTACGACGAAGAAAAGAGATCAAGATAGGAGCGGATCTTGAGAACAAGTGTTAAAGAAAGGTTGGTTCAGATGCTACGAGACTACATTGAGGTTTTTGCTTGGTCATACGAAGACATGCTGTGGTTGGACATTGATATTGTAGTGCACGATTGCCAACAAAAGAAGGTTTTCTCCAAGAAAGGAAGGTTCGTCGATGTGTCCCGAGATGTCGAGAAAATCAAAGCCGGGTTATGAAACAGTTCAACGCCGGTTCTTAGTCACACCTCTTATCCCGCTGGGTTGCAAATGTGGTACCGTGACCAAGAAGGATCAAGCAGTACGAATGTGTGGATTACGAGACCTGAACAAAGCGAGTCCGAAAGACGATTTCACTTCCTCATATTGATGTTCGTAGACAACACCGCCAGATAAGGTTTTCTCCTTCATGGATGGTTTCTCCGCCATAATCGAGATCAAAATGGCTCCAAGACATGGAGAAGACTACTTTCGTTACGTTGGGGCACTTTACAAGGTTATGCCATTCGATGAAGAACGATGCGCCACTTATCGTCGCTTATGGTGACATTGTTTCATGACATGATTCATCACGAGATAGAGGTCTATGTTGACGACATGATAGCTCGATCACGATCAAGAAGAACATCTTGATCATTTGCGTAAACTGCTTGATAGATTGAAGAAGTATCTGATCGAGACTTAATCCTAACAAGTGCACCTTTGAGTCGATCCGAAAACTCCTAGGGTTTGTTGTCGTAAAGGTATTGAGGTTGACCCCGCCAAGGTTAAAGCTATTCAAGAGATGCCAGCTCCCCGCACCGAGAAGGAAGTCGAGGTTTCTTGGGCGATTGAACTACATTGCCGTTCATTGCACACCTAACTGCTACTTGTGAGCCAATCTTTAAGTTACTTAAGAAAGATCAAGTAGTGGAATGGAATGACGATTGCCAGATCGCTTTTGACAAAATCAAGGAGTACCTTCAGAATCCTCCTATCCTGATGCCACCTGCCAAAGGAAGACCTCTTATCATGTACTTGACAGTGTTAGAGAATTCAATGGGGTGTGTGTTGGGGCAACATGACGAGTCTGGTCGAAAAGAGCATGCAATATACTACCTTAGCAAAAAGTTTACCGACTGTGAAACAAGATACTCACAGCTCGAGAAAACTTGCAACGCTTTTATTTGGCTGCACCGACTAAGAAGATATGTTGACTCACACTACCTTGTTGATTTCAAGATGGATCCGATAAAATACATATTTGAGAAACCGTCTCTCCTGAAGAATAGCAAGATGGCAAATGATCTCGACCGAATATGACATCTAGTACACTTCTTAAAGCGATCAAAGGAAGTGTAGTAGCCGATCATTTGGCTCATCAAGCCGTAGATGACTATCGCCTATGCGCTCAATTTCATTTAAGATGTTTTACTAGTTACATTGCGAAGAACCAGACCGCATTTAAGGACCGAACAAGGATCCCGATGGACCATGGTCTTTGATGGAGCCTCAAACGCACTTGGCAATGGCATCGGCGCCATCATTACATCTCCAGAAGGACACACGCCTTTCACCGCCAGATTATGTTTCGCTTGCACTAACAACATGGCGAGTACAAGCTGCATCATGGGTCTTAAAGTCGCTATTGACTTAAGAATCAAGTTCTTACAAGTGTATGGAGATTGACTTTAGTGATCACCGATAAAGGGCGAGTGGGACGAAGCATCCTAATCTCATTCCCGATCGAGCATGTTCGAGTTTGATCCCTACTTCAAGAGATTACTTTGATCACATTCCACGAGAAGAGAATCGGTTGGCATACGCATTGGCTACTATGTCGCCTATGTTCAAGGTTAGATGGGACAACGAGGCTCCCGGATCATCATTGAGAAGTTTGACGAACCGGTATTGTTATGAGCTTGATACAAGAGAAACCTTGGTACTATGACGTGAAGAGGTATCTGAGACTCGGGAATATCCCGCAGGGCATCATCAATGATAAGAAGTTCATGAGAAGATTTGCATCCAAATTCTTCTCAAGAACGGCATTTTATACAAACGCAACCACGACTTGTGCTTACTCCGTGTAGATCGTGAAACAAAGAATGCGTATCATGGAAGAGTTACACGGCGCATTTGGTACCCACTCAAAGGGACACACCATGGCTAAGAAGATTTTGAGAACAAAGTTACTATTGGTCTACCATGGAAGCTGATTGTCACCGCTACGCTCGATCTTGTCACAAATGCCAGATTTATGCCGATAAAGTACATGTACCTCCAGTACCTCTGAATGTCCTAACAGCTCCCTGGCCTTTTGCAATGTGGGGCATTGACATGATCGGAGAAATCAAGCCCACCGCTTCCAATGGACATCGTTTAATCCTTGTGGCAATTGACTATTTCACCAAGTGGGTAGAAGCAGCCTCGTTCGCATTTGTTACTAAGAATCAAGTTTCCTCAAACAATTGCTCAGATGGTTGAAAATCGGGTGTATTGGACAAAAAGTCAACTGTGGTCAACAAACAGTCAAAACTTCTGATTTTTGGTCAACATCCTCATTTTGAAGTTACATTCATCATTTGATCAAGGGTTGATCATGATTCATCAAGAAAACTCAAGATTTGCCCAAAAGTCAAACTTTCTAAATTAGGGTTTCTAGATGAAAAGTCAACTGAACTTTGACTGATCATAACTTTCTCATACTTTCTCATACTTTCTCAGAAATTTTTCCACCACCTCTTGTTTTGAAGGAAATTCAATTCTCTACAACTTCATGTGTCACAAGAATGTCCAAAAAATGCTTCATTTGAGAGGTATAGCTCAAAACATTATGGTCATTTTCAAAGTCAACAAAAGTCAACTTTTGTTTTGAAGATATATTGAGCATGGTAACTCCAAATGAGATGAGACCAAAGACATTGGTTAGAGGACTCTTAGAGCTTTCAAAAGTCCAAGAACACTCAAAATGTGGAAAATTGAGCAAGTTACACCATCCACAAGTTGGGAAATTTTGGAAAATGCACAAAGAGAGATACTTCAAAAATCAAATCTTTGCAAATGGGCCTACTTTTTCTTCATCCTAACTTGTTCCTCAAGCAATTAGGAGTGTCCAAGCCCAAAGCCACGAATTTTTGATTTATTTTTCTATTTAATTTGTAATTTATTCATTTAAATGCAAATTAAATCTTAAAATAAATTATAAAATTGAAATTAATGGCAAAGATTGATTTTATTTCCTTAAGGTCCAATTAACTCACAAATGCCAGCAAATTCGAAATTGGAGCAAGAAAGGCAAGATTGAATTGAAATTGATCAAGCTTTGAAGATTTGATTTTCATGGAAATATCAAATTTGATTTCCATTGAATATTGATTGATTCTTTCCAAATTCAATCCCAAATCCATCCAGTATAAATACATGATGCATACCTATCAAGAAAGGACGAAAAAATTGGCTCAGAAACCCTAACCTAAAGTCAAAATTTCGTGCACTTGAAGCTACTAGCAGCCATCGATCCAGCCACTTTCAATTGCTTTTGAGGATTCCATTGCATTCCTTGGGTTGTTCTGAGTCGATCCAGACTCTTACATTGTTCAAAACCATCAAGAATCCATCAAACACGATTTCGGTTTGTTCTTGCTTTTCCAAAATCGATTTCTGTTTTTTATGCATTATTAACACTTTTTGATTGTTTATTCATGATCAGCATCAAGTTTGCAAACTATCTGGGTAGCCCAATTGCGTTTTAGTGACCTGGAACGAAAATCACCATAGCTAGGGTTTCTGAGTTCGAATTAGGGCTTTATTTAAATGGAAAAATTGGACCATGAGACCTATACCATCGTGTTCGGAATGATGTCCTGAATCGAACCATGGCCTTAGAATTTATTTATATTATGTTTGCTTGATTTTTTGAATTAGCCAGGGTCATAGCGTCGAATAACAGCCGACGCTAGCTTCAAATATTTGAATTGGGGACGATGAAGGTTCGCGCGCGGCCTGGGACATCAGGGAGCGACACTTGTCTTTCCTACATTCAATCCGTTTCCAAACAGTGAAGCACACATGGCTCAGTTGGTTAAGGCGTGGATTATTCATGGATACTCTCCCTGGTCACGAGTTCGATCCTCATCAGGACCAGTTTTGCCTTTCTTTTTCCAAAACTCAATTATTTTCATATTTTTCATTATTTTTAATATTTCCATTCATTTTAATTGTTTTCATGATTTTCATTCTGCATTAAAAAATTACCAAAAACATTTTTTCTTTTTACATTATTTTCATAAAAATCTTTATTTAATTTAATAAATTAAAAAATATAATTTTTGCATGCATATTTATTTTATTTATATTTTTGCATTTAATTCACTTTTAATTGCATTTTAATTATTAAATCTTTTTCAGAAAATCCCAAAAAATTATTTTAGCTTATTTATCTTATTTCCAGCATATAGTAATTTTCTCATATTAAAAATTGCATTTTTCTAACATTTTCTCTTATTTGATTTCATCATATTTTTAGATTTTCTTATTCTTTCACGAGTTGTCCGATTCGGACGTTTTCTTTTTATCATTTGTTTCCAATAATGTAACTGTTCATGGGATGTAATAGTTTAATCTAGGGTTTTATTTTCCATGTTAAATTATGTATCGCCCAAAGCCATGTAATAGCGTAGGTTTATCTTTCCACCTTTACATTCCGCATTTTTACTTTCCGCACCCTTATCAATTGCTAGTAATTAGGCGTGTATGGCAAATAAAATTGGACATAGCCCACTAACTTCAAGATAAAATATCAAATCAACACTTCTCACACACCCTTAGGGTAATTCTCTCTCGATGCCTTTCGATTCAAAATGGTCATGTCCCTCGAGCGTAGAGGTATTCTAGCACCGTTGCCTTCCAAACAAATCATCATAGTCCCTTCGATACAAAGATCATAAGACCCACGATGTCGCCTCCGAATACATGATCTTGACCCTCGATTGTCGCCTACGAAAATGATGATAGTCCTTGAATGTGCTAGGATACTTCCAAAGTTGCCTTCATGACCATCCGATGTCCCTTCGAATGTCCGCTTACATCCGAATGGAGCTACCTACTAACTAATGGTATGGCTAGCGCTATTCTAAAGGAATGTAAAAGTACAAAAGCGACCAATTCGAGTGGGTAAATAAGTCTTTAGTTGCTTGCTCTATCAAATGCTTTTCACACCACACTTTTCAAAGTTCAAATTCTTTTCAAAACAAAACATTTCGAACACTTTGTATACACTCCTACATGAGTCATTACAAAGTCAAAGCGAAATGCCTTTTCAAAACATTTTGTCAAACACACGTAAAGCAATTTTAAAAAGTGATCTAGAGCAACTAAGAGCCGTAGATAACTACGGATGGAGGGGCTAATACCTTCCCTTTTCATAACCATTCTCCGAACTCGAGAATCTAACGAAGGTCTTTTCTTACTTTTACCTTCCTTAATTGGATAAAAATAAAAGTCGGTGGCGACTCTTGCTATCCGCATTTGGATACAAAATCCTACAAAGTCGGTTCAAGTATTCTGAGCTGGCGACTCTCTGAGGGACACACCCTAAAGAGAGAATTGCCTTAGGGATTTCTAGATAACCTTTATTGCTTTTTGTTTGACTTGTATGCTTTATCTTTAAGGGTTGCTTGGGTATTATATTGTTGGGGATCCTACACGGATCCGGGTTTCCTTTTAGGTAAGTAGCATTAGATCATCGCGACGCTGGGCGTATAACTACGCGGTCAACATGATGGCTACGTTAGCGTGACACTTTGGTTGTCCGATACTCTTCATTCCCAAGTTGAAGATAGTATTTGGCTTCTGCGTGGTGTCATCAGCGCTAACTAAACTTTTAGAACCTTAATTGACCCATCTTGGCCATTAGAAGGTAGTGAGATGGCGGCTTTGGTGTAGACCGGGTTGGTTGATACTCGATGCTACGCTCATTGAGATCGACTTTTGGGACATTTTCGATCGACCACTTGGCCGTCAGATTGAAATAAGCGCCTCGAGAAAGATCTATGATATGAGATTCCTAGAACCGGTTACTATTATAGGACAGGATGAACCAACTCAAACTTTTGGTAGGGTAATCACCTATACCTCATGCAAGCCTTAACCCTAGGCTCATTGTGTGAATTGTTTGTGTGTGCTAAACATGACATCATGACATCATTCGCATTGCATATCATTTCTAACTATTTCAAGGACCTAGGATTTATCTTTGCTTTGTTTTGTAGGGATTATGGCTTCTAGAAAGACTATCCGAATCAACTTCATGGGTATCCTTCTCAACTCAAAGAATTGGTTTGAAATTCCGACCATGCTCAGTTCATCAAAGACATGGTTATCTACTTGATTTGGTTATCTCCGGTTTGAAGAAGATATGATGCATGTCTATTCGAGTTCTTTGATCCGAAACACCATTGCTTTACATTTCAGTTATCAGTTGGTTCCTACCTTGGAAGAATTCTCTAAGCTACTTGGGATACCTATTCTTGACCAAATGCCATTCACGGTTTAGAAAAGGTTCCTAAGTTCGAAGACATCGCATCCGCCTTACACCTTAAGCGCTCGGACATTGAAGCCAATTGGGAAACTAGAAGTGGAGTTAAGGGTTTACTTTCCAAGTTCTTAATCAAGAAAGCCGAGAATTCCTCAAAGTTATGAGTTTCCATGCATTTGAAAACATTGTGGCCTTGCTAATTTATGGTTTGGTTCTATTCCTAACTCGGATCAATTCATAGATGTCAATGCCATCAAGTTGTTTCTTACCGTAATCCGTGCCTACCTTGGAGACATCCTACATTCTCTCCACTCGTACTACTAAAGACAAGGAACTCTCATGTGTTGTATACGTTACTTTCGGTGGTTTATTTCGCACCTTCCTCCATCAGCTTTTGAAGAGCGAACAAAGGTTGAGATGGTCTCAAAGACTAATGTCACTCTCTCATTCAGATATCCGTTGGAATCTTTTCTCTCAAAAGACTTCACATTCATTGGCGTTGTGGAGAATTCCCTAATGTACCACTACTTGGTATAAGGGAGGTATTACTTACCCTTCTCTAGCTCGTCAGTTTGGTTTTGCTCGAAGAGATGGTCCACATGATATGCTTCTCCAAGATGTTGTGTTCGACTACAATCACGATCTCGAATTGCAAGCGAAGGTTTATACGCTTGGGGCATGGTAAAGAAGGCGATACCAAGACTTTGGGGCACCCGAACTCCATTCCTTGGGAACCTTACCTCAAATGGGTGCGAGCTCGAGCTCAAAACCTCATGATGCCATTCACGCTTGTTTACCAATAATTATGGAACTTTGTTGCTATAGGTGGCGTACCCTATCTTGTTCTCCACGACATGCCTCACGATTTTGAAGACTTGAAGAGATCACGGATTCGACTTAAAGAAGAGGATACCTTTGAAGCTCGGTGATGCAAGCGAAGAAAGTGCTAGAGTTGACAGCTACTTCACGAGGCGAAACATCAATGCTTACATCGGCACCAGAGGAAGCGCCCATGGGAGACTTAGAGCTTTAGGATGTTTATGTTTTCTTTTATTGTTTTGAACTATCTCTTGTACTTAAAAAGAAAAAAAAAGAATAATAAAAAGAGTACTAATAAATGTTTGTTCATTGCTTTTTTAACAAATTTAAATCTCTTAGGTCCTTGAAAACATTGCATTGCATTCGCATAAACATTGCATATCATAGCATAACATTGCATCACAGGTACATTGGAGATTGGTTTTCTCATTTGCTCGCTATTTATTTTAGCGAAAATGGCTCTTGAGCGATATCAAAGATCTCCAAGCTCGGAATGCTCGGTTTAGCGGATGTTCAACTTGGTCCAAGGCCAAGAAGATCGAAAGAAGCTCATCAACAAGAAGAAGAAGGTTGTTGGTCTCCTCAACATGGGTGAGCGTTTCAAAGGGGTCCTAAAGTGGTCAGCCGTGAGCTCTCGAAGGAAGTGTCCATACTGAGGGAGTACCAAGGGTGATGAAGGTGAGCAGCGGGAACCAAGAAGGAGGAGGGATCATTCGATTATGGCGATACTACGATGAAGATGACAAGTACAAACAACTTGAAGACCGTCTGAATCTTGTGGAAAACACGAAAATGTCGGGCTGAACTTTGATGATCGAGTCTTGTTCACGGTGTTGTGATTCCTCAGTTCAAAGTTCAACTTTTGCTAAATATGATGGCATGTCTTGCCCAATTGCATTTGAAGTCCTATGTCGAAGATCAATCCCTGCGATGGAGAAAGTTGTGGATGCACTATTTTCAAGAGAGTTTGTCGGAACCAGTTGGAATGGTATTACCAGCTAGAATGACCGTATCCGTACTTGGGTGACTTGGCGATGCTTTCTGAACAGTATGAGTACAATCTTGAATTGACACCCACTCGCATGCAACTACAAAGCATGTCTATGGGTCGTGACGAGAAGTTCAAGGGTATGCTCAGTGGAGAGATCTAGCGTGAGTTCAACCACCCTTGTCCAATAGGAGTTGGTTGATATGTTTATAAGAACAGCGAGCCCATTCTTCAATCATCGATTGGAAATTCTCATCAGTTCACCGAGTTGATATTGACAGCGCGTGAAGCTGGTATCAAGTGGGAAGATTCATGTAGAGACATCTTCAAATCTTTGCGAAGAGATCTTTTGGTGCTAAGAAAAGAAGCTAATGCTATGTATGGTCGGAAAAGCCGAACCAAGCCGACGCTCAATCGTGAGGGGCGATTGTGATCTCGATCCTACATCGGCACAACCTCAGCGAGACAGCGTAGCGAGCAGCGCCGAAGGCAGTTCACGAATCAACATGCCATTGTGCAAGCCTTGCAACACATGTTGAAAGCGTTGATTACCTTGAGGGATCCTCCTCGAGAATGTCAACACTTCCTCTCAGATACAATCCTAATGCTAAGTGTGCTTATCATTCCAACACCGAGACACGATACGACAATTGTTGGGCTCACGAAGAACAAGATTCAAGATATGATTGAAGCTAAGCGATTGAATTTGATCCTCTGTTGAGACTCGAATGTGATCAATGCTCCTATGCCTAACCATGACAAGAGTTCCAATCTGTTGGTGACGATACTTATGTTTTCAACATAGATGACTTGACCATCCCTCGATGGTATTAAGAAGAATTTGTTGCAAGCCGGTGTCAATCAGGATGCGGAATTGTCGTTGGTGCCATACTTTTGATGGTTGTGTTGGTTGAGAAGGCGTGTTCGATTGCATGATGGACAATCGTGAGATACTATTTTGAAACCACTGTCTGAAGGCGTGTGAAGAAATGTCTAAGTTGAAGATCGAAGATATGAATGAAGCGCACCACGTAGGGCAGCCAGTGGAAAGTATGATTACATGGTGAAATACAGCCACGATAGTTACAAGATTCCTATTGAAGATGTTAAGCGACCGGATGGGTGACGATTTCGAAGACTATCTGATGTTAACACGATAAGGATTTCCTCTGCGATCCTGTGCCTAGGTGGCACCTCTCATTATCACTTCTCCAAGACCGGTTGCCATATTCCTCCGACAAGGCTATCCTTGGAACTATGGGTGATGTTTACTATCATGGCGTCAAGCAAGACTCTCGACTATTGAAGATACATTGAAGCTACCATTCGACATTGACAACATCAGGATCCAGTAAGGTGACCCGAACCGGAAGGTATTCTCTCGAGATCTCTCCAAAGACAACTGCGACTCCGGCGCGTTCCGGCTTCTCAATCAATATCCCAGCTAGAGGAAAGAACCGGTGACTCATCTGCTCAACGAGTACCAAAGGAAGTTACTAAAGACACCTCAAACAAGAAATGGAGGAAATTCGAAGATCATCAAGAAGAGTGATTACAATGTTGTGGAGCAGTTAGGACAGACTCGTCCAAATTCCATGCTTTGCTCTTGTGCTCCGAGGCTCATGCTAATGCCTTGGTGAATTTGAAGAATGCTCATGTACAAAGACACTACCGATCAATTCGAAGTTTGTATTGCTAGCACTGGCCGCCAACAACGGCCTAGGCTTCGATCTTGATTTGACTCCTGCCGGAAAGAAACACAACAAAGCCTTGCACATCTCGGAATGCAAAGGCACTACACATCTCATGTTTTGGTTGATACGGTTACGCTCGAATATCCTCCGAAGCGATTTTGATCGACTTGTCGAAGGGTTGGTTACGAGACCGGTGATGACATTATCGTGAGAGCTTTTGATGGTTCTAAGCGCCTGATACTTGGAGAGCTCACTCTGCACAGTTAAAGTCGGTTCCCGGACTTTTGCTCACTTTCTTTGTCATGGACATCCGTCCGCTTACTCTTGCCTACTTGGGCCCTTGGATACATGGGGCGGCGCGATTACCTCTACCTTGCATCGAGCGAAATTGCGGTGAAAGGGAAGGTTGTCACGATATGTGAAGAAGAATATATGGTCGATCATCTGATCATTCCGATACCTTGAGATGGAGGTGAATTCTTTGAGACTCCGTCAAGCTTTTGAAACAATCCCAGTCATACTGTTGACTCTGTCACTCTGAAGTTACATGAGTTCGCCTAGGATGGCCTCATTGAAAGATGCTCAGTGCTTTGTTGAAGAAGGTAGTTCTATTGGGGACATCTCCCGGATCTTCCTTTCAAATCCGACAAGGTGGTTTAGGCTTCACCATCAAGGGTCGAGAAGATGATCGCTGTGACGTGCCGACCAACTTCTCGCATCAGCAGTGGAATCCATGCTATAGAAGGCAGCGACAACGGCTTGATCGGCAAGTGGATCTTCCAACTCCGGATCATGGGC
The DNA here is from genome assembly GCA_021764765.1 of Vicia sativa. Classification (NCBI taxonomy): domain Eukaryota; kingdom Viridiplantae; phylum Streptophyta; class Magnoliopsida; order Fabales; family Fabaceae; genus Vicia; species Vicia sativa. The sequence continues at coordinate 24,652,077 of CM038794.1, read as the reverse complement.
TCGACAATTGGAAGGCGAGGCGTCATACCAATCTCCTTTAGTCGGGAGTAATTGCTCTTGTTTTGTTTTGCTTTTCGTATTTCTTTATGTTTGAACAATAAACTTTGAAAGCCTGCCTTGCGGGCGTCATCTTTCGTTGCGAGGTTATATCTACCATCGTTTGCGTATTTTCATTCAATAAATTCGTTGGACTTTTGCATTCAATTGTTTGTTTCTTTCTTTTTTATCTTGATAACAAATTTATATAACATATTTGACGTAATTTTCATAAACAATGTTACTATTTTTATTTAATTATATTACTATTTACGTATTACGCTAGTATTTGTTTATTTGCGAGATATTTAATTAAATGAAGAATTTTCGAGAAAAGTAAAAATGGAGACATGAAGAAAAATGCTCAAAATATAAAAGAAAAGATAAAAGGCCCAATTACGGAAACAAGCTAGGCCCATCAATAAACTTCCATTATCACCCATGATCTTTTCAACTTCCCACTTTTCCACTTCTTTCTCCACTTTCTCCATTATCATCACTACTTCTCTCATGATAACTTCCACAATTTCTCACTATATAAACTAGTTAGCATTCATTTTAGAGATCCAAGTTTGTCTTGCAGCGTTATTCATAGTTTTAAGCGAGAAATCATATTTGTAAAGTGGTAGTTTCTCATATCGGGAACTACCACCATTAGTTTTAGGCCTACAATCTATGTACTCTTGGATCACAATCTTGTCATCATAATAGAAGTTTATTTCAAGTTCTTCATTTCTCGCATTCTGAGTTCTTTATTGTATATTATTATCATTATTATTATTATTATTGTTATTATTATTGTTGCTATTATTATCATTTACTACTTTTAATTTAATTATCATGTTGCTCTTAATTTTTATCTTCATGTTTAGTTTGTTTATGCTAAATTCTATGTTTAGCTAAATCGTTTTGATATTGGTATGTAAATTAATCGAACCAAAGGAATGCGAAAATAAAGCGGCATAATGTTACGTTGTTAAAATATTCTTTACGATTTAGATATCTAATTTAATTTATTAAAGGTTTAGAAACAACAGGCGAAAGTTTGAGGTTAATAATGGATTAGGTTAGAAACCAGCAGGCTGAGTTTGAGGTTTAGAACGAGATAGTGGATACTAGGTATTAATTTTAAAGGCTGCGACAACGTTTTAAAGAGATTAAACTTTTTTATTTTCAAAAGTGTTTTTAAATTCGGTAGGGATAGCGAGAGCATCGTTAGGATTTAATTACATGATCGATTCAACGAATGACAGTTTGAGATAGGATCTTTAGATGAATATTGTTTCTTTGAAATAGGATTTTTATTCAACTTGAGTAACACGTCGGTAAATTGAATCCCCTTAGGTTGAGCCAATTACATACTAATATCTATTTATTTATTATATTTTCCTTAACCAAAAATCTTAAAGAATTATTCGCCTAGGCATATACGTAACTTAGGATAACAATAGTTCGATTTATAGTCTGTGGGTTCGATATCTTTTAAAACTACAGCGATAGGACTGTGCACTTGCGATCCTGTGATTAATAGGCGATAAAGTCGCGATCAATCACCCCTTCAAAAGCTATGTGTTCTTACACACACCCACGTGATACAACTGAGAATCACTCCGAATCCGTTAATAAGCTATGCTAGTGCTAAATAACCCGATAATCCGATCTACCAAGCCCGGCGAAAGTGAGGAAGATTGTGAAGTGCCGGAGAACTTGCGGGCGCTACAGCAAGAAGCGAGTTATCTGACCACGCGAAGAGCAAGTTGAGGTTGTGAATTTGAGTGCAGCGAGGCAGAAGAGATCAAGATAGGAAGCGGGTCTTGAGCAGTGTTAAAGAAAGGTTGGTTCGGATGCTACTGAGACTATGAGGTTTTGCTTGGTCATGAAGACATGCGAGTTGGACATTGATATCGTGGTACCGATTGCCGACAAAAAGGTTTCTCGGTGAAGCGAAGGTTAAATGCATCGTCACGAGATGTCGAGAAAATCAAAGCCGAAGTTATGAAGCGGTTCAACGGTTTCTTAGCGTTACCTCTATCCCGATGGGTTGCTAATGTGGTCCCGTGCCTAAGAAGGATGGTAAGTGCGAATGTGTTAAGAGATACGAACAAAGGTCGAAGAGCGATTTCCCACTTCCTCACATTGATGTTACGGTTGACAATACCGCTCGGCATAAGGTTTTCTCCTTCATGGATGGTTTCTCCGGTTCTCGGATCAAAATGGCTCGAACATGGAAGACTACTTTTGTTACGGTGGGGCACTTTCATTACAAGGTTATGCCGTTTGGGCGAAACAGCGGGCGCCACTTATAGTGCTATGGTGGCATTGTTTCATGACATGATTCATCACGAGATAGAGGTCTCGTCGGCGACATGATAGCTCGATCGTGGGCGAAGAAGAACATCTTGATCATTTGCGAAACTATTTGTGATTGAAGAAATCAGTGGACTTAATCCCAAGTGCACCTTTGGGTCGGATCGGAAAACTCCTAGGGTTTGTAGTCGATGGAAGGTATTGAAGTTGATCCCGCCAGGTTAAAGCTATTCAAGAGATGCCGCTCCCATGCAGGAAGTCGAGGTTTCTTGGGCGATTGAACTACATTGCAGTTCATTGCGCACTTGCTACTTGTGAGCCAATCTTCAAGTTACTAAAGAAAGATCAAGTAGTGGAATGGGCAGCGATTGCCGGATCGCTTTTGACAAAATCAAGGGTACTACGGAATCCTCTATAGATGCCACCCGCAGAAGGAAGACCTCTTATCATGTACTTGGCGGTGTTAGAGAACTCAATGGGGTGTGTGTTGGGGCAACATGGCGAGTGCGTCGAAAGAGCATGCAATATACTACCTTAAAAATTTTACCGATTGTGAAACAAGATACTCACAGCTCGAGAAAACTTCTGCGCTTTGGCTTGGGCTTTCTCGCCGACTAAGGCAGTATATGTTGACTCACACTTGTTGATTTCCAAGATGGATCCGATAAAATACATCTTTGAGAAACATCTCTGGAAGAATAGCAAGATGGCAAATGATCTTGACCGAATATGACATCAATTACACTTCTCGAAGCGATCAAAGTGTAGTAGCCGATCATTTGGCTCAATGAATGACTATCGATCTATGCGGTTAATTTCGAGATGAAGATGTTCTACTAATTCTGATTACGAAGAACCAGGCCCGACGAAGGACTGAACAAGGATCGATGGACCATGGTCTTCATGGAGCCTCGCGCTTGGCAATGGCATTGGTGCCATCATTACATCCCCTGACGGACATACTCCTTTCACCGGATTATGTTTCGATTACCAATAACATGGCGTCTGACATGCATCATGGGTATCAATTGACTTAGAATCAAGTTCTTGCAAGTGGGAGACTCGGCTTTGGTGATCGGTCGAGATTAAGGCGAGTGGGATCGAAGCATCCGAATCTCATTCCGTGTCGAGAGCATGTTGAAGTTTGATTCCCTACTTGAAGAGATTACTTTTGATCATATTCCACGAGAAGAGTCGGTTAGCGACACATTGGCTACTATGTCATCTATGTTCAAGGTTAGATGGGACAACGAGGCTCCCCGGATCATCATTGAGAAGTTCGACGAACCAGCATATTGTTGTGAGCTTGATACTGGAAGAAACAGGTACTATGACGTGAAGAATATCTTGAGACTCGGGAATATCCAGGGGCATCATTAATGATAAAGTTCATGAGAAGATTCGCTTCCAAATTCTTTCGGCATGACATTTTATACAAAAGCGCAACCACATTTACTCAGCTGTGTGGAGACGTGCGTATCATGGAAGAGTTACGAAGGCGCATTTGGTACCTCCGGTGGACATACGATGGCTAAGAAGATTTTGAGAACGAGTTACTATTGGTCCACCAAGGCGATTGTCACCGTATGCTCGATCTTGTCACAGTGCCGGTTATGCCGACAAAGTACACGTACCTCCGGTACCTCAGATGTTCTAACCTCCGGCAATGTGGGGCATTGACATGATCGGAGAAATTAAGCCGACTTCCAACGGACATCGTTTCATCCTTGTGCAATCGATTATTTCACCAAGTGGGTAGAAGCGACCTCGTATGCATACATTACCAAGAATGTTGTGGCTCGATTCATCAAACATAATCTTATCTGTCGGTATGGCACTCCGAAAGGATTATCACGAATAAGGCTCCAATCTCAATAACAAGATGATCCCGAACTCGCCGCATGTTCAAGATCAAACATCACAACTCTTCTCCTTATCGGCCTAAGATGAATGGCGCGATGGAAGCCGTAACAAGAACATTAAGAAGATTATCTGAAGATGGCGGTGACTTACAAAGATTGGCATGAGATGTTACCATTTGCTCTTCATGGTTATCGCCTTTCTGACCTGACGTCCACATGGGCAACCTTTCTCTCTTGTATACGGTATGGAAGCCGTCTTACCCATCGAGGTTGGATACCCTCAACGAGTCCTCCGGGGACGGAGTTAGCGAAGGCGATTGGGTCGAGACTCGCCTTGACCAGATTAATTTGATTGATGAGAAGCGACTCGCATCCATACGCCATGGACAGTTATCGAGCGAATGATCGAGCATTTAACAAGAAGGTCAAGCACCGAGTCTACCAAGTCGATCTAGTAGTCAGCGCATCATTCTTCCACAAGGTGATCCGGGGGCAAATGGACTCCCACCTGAGGGACCGTTTGTAGTCAAGGCAGTATTTTCGGTAGAGCTATGATACTTAGCACCATGGATGGTGAAGACTTCCACACCACTGAGCGCAGACATAGTCAAAAATACTACGCATAAAAGAGACCCGCTAGGTCGGTGGCCTAGGCAAAAATAAGGGCATCTGGCGAACCAAAAGGTTCGGGCAAAGTTAAGGATATACAAAACATGTACCCGGCAAGTCGAAAACACGAAAAGGCGGCTTGGGCAAAAGGGTATCGATTGAAAACCGGAAGGCGGTCTAGGCAAAGTTAGGGATTTAAGCGTATGACTATGTCTCTTCCGGATCACTTTCCGGGACTACTATTAGCATTCAAGTTCAAATGGCGAAGATCGTCTACTCACTTTCTGACAGCAAGGAGATGAGATAGTTGAAATATATGAGTACTAGCATAGTTGGAACTTAATGATTGTTTCATAGCTTTTTACTTTCTTGTGTACAAACTACTTGGCCATATGCCACCTTCAAATAAGCATAAATTCTTTCTCTTTACAATTTCCATTGTTTGTTATTTGCAATAAGTCCAACGTTTGTTTGAATGATTATATCATTTGACAATAAGAATCTAATCACAAACATACGAAAAGTGAACATACAAAAGTACTTACTACGGGTTCGAGAATTGGGATGACGACGAAAGTCAACAAATAGTTCCCACGAGCATAAGGTGTCACTCACAACACCTTCCCCCAACGGAGTATATGTTAATCCAAGCGGTGATTCCACTCAACGAGCAACGTTACATCGGTCTCAGCGGTAACACTTCATCCCCAGCGGATCTTTCTCAATCCTTCCTCTTCTCCCAGCAGCGGTATCCAGACTCAAGACTTGGTCAGATAGTGCATCGGAGGAAACATACACCTTTTATTCCCCAGCCAGAGATTACAACGGACTCCAAACTCTTCTAGCCCGGTCTCGGCAACCATCAAATACCCTCCAGTGAGATCTACACTCGGAATCGGTGAGCATCTCTAAATTTCCTCAGCAGGATCTACATACAAGGTCCCCAACGGATCGCCTCCCAGACTCTCCTCAGCAGGGTCTATATATGAGATCTCCGACAACGAGCTTCTTAAATCTCTACTTTCCTCAACAATGTCTAGGCCCAAGACTTGGTCAGATAGTGCATCGGAGGAATCCAGGATATCTTTCTTCTCCTTCAAAAGCGGGGTTCTCACCTACTCAATCCCCCAGCGGTGAAATCTTCAAGCAGACATCCGCATCTTCTTCAAGATGGACATGTTTTGAAATATCACAACATCTATCATCCATACATCTCTCATAAAGTCATAATTCATGCATACGTCATTCATATACACTGTCATGCATCATACTTTGCATAAGACTAACAAATATTCTATCAAAGTTTCTCTTGTTTTCTCCAAAGCAGTGTGATCACCAGCATAAGCAGTCGAGGATAAAGCCCGAGCCGGCGGAAACTATACGAAAGACCGCCTAGCCTCCGCAGGTCGAGTTAAGCCCGAGCGGCGGAAAACTATCGAAGACCGCCTCCGGCAGTGGTCGAGGTTAAGCCCGAACCGACGGGAAAACTATCCGAAGACCACCTCTGGTTATCCTCGATAACGAGCAATGGATCAACACCGATGCACAACAGGAAGCTATCCACATTTTGCCAACTACAGGTCTCCTCGGGTAGTCGACGAAGATTTATTCGATTATCAGCAGCAACTGCAGAGTCTAGCGTACGACTCAGTTGCCTTGGATGGCATCTTAAGCCCATCTTCGACTATTTGTCAACATCTCTTCACTTTCAGAATGCTGCATATATGGTTAAAAATCAATAGGACCAATAACTTCATTCAAAGTGAACACGAAGTCTAACGTCGACTCCCCGGATGGCATCTTAAGCCCATCTCCTCCGTTCGGAAACATCTCAGAGAGTCTAACATCGTCACTCCCCAGCATCGACCTTTCCAGATGGCATCTTAAGCCCATCTCCGTCAGCTCTCCTATTCACAACCTCGAGTCTAGCGTACGACTCGTTCCCCAGCGAAGTCTCCAACCTCCAAATGGCATCTAAGCATTCCCGCATCATCCGTAACGGTGCAAATTTTCAGGTGTACTCGGTGTTCAATCATCTTCTACCTCGGTCACGAAAGACAAGCATGTCAATCTAACCCTTCAGTACAAGAAGATTGAGCAGGGTGGTATCATACCCAACCCTCCATCTATTCAAAGATTTCATACATATACTCAAGGATTCCTCAAGAGTTGATCGGACAAACTCTCTCTGACAATCAACCCAAACTAGGGTTTGGTATCTCTCAAGTCAAGATGGTTTCAACATCTCCAATGGCCTTCATGCCTCCTCATATGCTTCAAAGATTCTCCATGTCAAGTTTCAAGCCTCCAGAGTCAAGTTTCCTCGGACAATTGCTCGGATGGTTGAAAATCGGGTGTATGGACAAAAGTCAACTGTGGTCAACATACAGTCAAAACTTCTGATTTTTGGTCAACATCCTCATTTTGAAGTTACATTCATCATTTGATCAAGGGTTGATCATGATTCATCAAGAAAACTCAAGATTTGCCCAAAAGTCAAACTTTCTAAATTAGGGTTTCTAGATGAAAAGTCAATCGAACTTTGACTGATCATAACTTTCTCATACTTTCTCAGAAATTTTTCCACCACCTCTTGTTTTGAAGGAAATTCAATTCTCTACAACTTCATGTCTCACAAGAATGTCCAAAAAATGCTTCATTTGAGAGGTATAGCTCAAAACATTACAGGTCATTTTCAAAGTCAACAAAAAGTCAACTTTTTGTTTTGAAGATATATTGAGCATGGTAACTCCAATTGAGATGAGACCAAAGACATTGGTTAGAGGACTCTTAGAGCTTTCCAAAAAGTCCAAGAACACTCAAAATGTGGAAAATTGAAAGTTACACCATCCACAAGTTGGCAGATTTTGGAAGAATGCACAAGAGATACTTCAAAAATCAAATCTTTTGCAAATGGGCCTACTTTTTCTTCATCTAACTTGTTCCTCAAGCAATTAGGGTGTCAAACCCAAAGCCACGAATTTTTGATTTATTTTTCTATTTAATTTGTAATTTATTCATTTAAATGCAAATTAAATCTTAAAATAAATTATAAAATTGAAATTAATTGCAAAGATTGATTTTATTCTTTCCTTAAGGTCAATTAACTCACAAATGCCAGCAAATTCGAAATTGGAGCAAGAAGGCAAGATTGGATTGAAATTGATCAAGCTTTGAAGATTTGATTTTCATGGAAATATCAAATTTGATTTCCATTGAATATTGATTGATTCTTTCCAAATTCAATCCCAAATCCATCCAGTATAAATACATGATGCATACCTATCAAGAAAGGACGAAAAAATTGGCTCAGAAACCCTAACTTAAAGTCAAAATTTCGTGCACTTGAAGCTACTGCAGACCATCGATCCAACCACTTTCAATTGCTTTTGATTCCATTGCATTCCTTGGGTTGTTAAAAGTCGATCGGACTCTTACATTATTCAAAACCATCAGAATCCATCAAAACCGATTTGGTTTGTTCTTGCTTTTCAAAATCGATTTCATTTTTATGCATTATTAACACTTTTGATTGTTTATTCATGATTAGCATCAAGTTTGCAAACTATCTGGTAGCCATTGCGTTTTAGTGACACAGGAGCAATCACCATAATAGGGTTTCGAGTTCGAATTAGGGTTTATTTAAATGGAAAAATTGGACCATGAGACCTATACCATCGTGTTCGGAATGATGTCCTGAATCGAACCATGGCCTTAGAATTTATTTATATTATGTTTGCTTGATTTTTTGAATTAGCGGGGTCATAGCGTCGAACAATGACGATTTAACTAAATATTTGAATTAGGGAGAGAGGATTGTGTTTGGGAAGCGAGGAGGCGACACTTGTCTTTCCTACATTCAATCCGTTTCCAAACAGTGAAGCACACATGGCTCGAGTTGGTTAAGGCGTGGTTGTTCAAGATACTCTCCAGGTCACAGGTTCGTCCTCATCAGGACCGATTTTGCCTTTCTTTTCCAAAACTCAATTATTTTCATATTTTTCATTATTTTAATATTTCCATTCATTTTAATTGTTTTCATGATTTTATTACGCATTAAAAATTACCAAAAACATTTTTCTTTTTACATTATTTTCATAAAAATCTTTATTTAATTTAATAAATTAAAAATATAATTTTGCATGCATATTTATTTTATTTATATTTTTGCATTTAACTTTTAATTGCATTTTAATTATTAAATCTTTTCAAAAATCCCAAAAATTATTTTAGCTATTTATCTTATTTCCAGCATATATTAATTTTCTCATATTAAAATTGCATTTTTCTAACATTTTCTCTTATTCGATTTCATCATATTTTCCGATTTTCTTATTCTTTCACGAGGTTGCTCCGATTCGGACGTTTTCTTTTTATCGTTTTATTTTCCAATAATGTAATTGCTCATGGGATGTAATAGTTTAATTAGGGTTTTATTTCCGCATTTTAAATTATGTATACGCCCCAAAGCCATGTAATAGCGTAGGTTTATCTTTCCGCACCTTTACATTCCTTTACATTCCGCATTTTACTTTCCGCACCCTTATCAATTGCTAGTAATTAGGCGTGTATGGCAAGATAATAATTGGACATAGCCCACTAACTTCAAGATAAAATATACGAAATCAACACACTTCTCTCACACACGCACCTTAGGGTAATTCTCTCGATGCCTTTCGATTCAAAATGGTCATGTCCCTCGAGCGTAGGGTATTCTAGCCGTTGCCTTCCAACAAATCATCATAGTCCCGATACAAAGATCATAAGACCCACGATGTCGCCTCCGAATACATGATCTTGACCCTCGATTGTCGCCTCACGAAAAATGATGATAGTCCTTGAATGTGCTAGGATACTTCCTACAAGTTGCCTTCTATGACCATCCGATGTCCCTTCGAATGTCCGCTTACATCCAGCGATGGAGCTACCTACTAACTAATGGTATGGCTAGCGCTATTCTAAAGGAATGTAAAGTACAACAAAGCGACCAATTACGAGTGGGTAAATAAGTCTTTTAGTTGCTTGCTCTATCAAATGCTTTTCACACACACACTTTTTCAAAGTTCAAATTCTTTTCAAAACAAAACATTTCCGAACACTTTGTACACTCCTACATGAGTCATTACAAAGTCAAAGCGAAATGCCTTTTCAAAACATTTTTGTCAAACACACAGCAATTTTAAAAGTGATCTAGAGCAACTAAGAGCCGTAGATAACTACGGATGGAAAGGGTGCTAATACCTTCCCTTTTCATAACCATTCTCCCGAACTCGAGAATCTAACGAAGGTCTTTCTTTTACCTTCCCTTAATTGGATAAAAATAAAAGTCGGTGGCGACTCTTGCTATCCGCACATTTGGATACAAAAATCCTACAAAGTCGGTTCACGTATTACAACGTCCATACGCCATGGACGGATCATCGAAAGCGAATGATCGAGCATTTATGAGAAGGTCGAGCACGAATCTATCAAGTCGGTGATCTGAGTGGGTCAGTGCATCATTCTTTACAAGGTGATCCTAGGGGCAATGGACTCCACCTCTGAGAGGGACCATTTGTAGTCAAGCGGTATTTTCGGTGAACTATGATGTAGCACTATGGATGGTGAAGACTTCCCACACCACAATGAGCAAACATAGTCAAAAAAATACTACGCTGAAGAGACCCGCTAGGTCGACGAACCTAGGCAAAAATAAAGAATCTGCGAACCACAAGGGTTCGGGCAAAGTTAAGGATATACAAAAATGTACACCCGAAGTTGAAAACACGAAAAGGCGGCACGGGCAAAAAGGGTATCGGTGGGCGAAACCGAAGGCGGTCTAGGAAAAAGTTAGGGATTTAAGCGTGCGACTATGTCTCTTCGGATCACTGCTTCGGACTACTATCAAGCATTGATTCAAATGGCGGTGATTCCACTCACTTTCTCATGTAGGGAGATGAGATAGTTGAAATATGAGTACTAGCATAGTTGGAACTTAACGAGATTGTTTCATGTGGCTTTTTACCTTTCTTGTGTACAAACTACTTGGCCATACGCCACCTTTCAAATAAGCATAAGCTTCTTTCTCTTTACAATTTTTGTTGTTGTTATTTGCAATAAGTCCAGCGTTTGTTTTGAATGATTATATGCATTTGACAATAAAAACTAATCGCAAACATCAAAAGTGAACATACAAAAGTTTTTACTACGAAACAAAATTGGGACGGCGGCGAAAGTCATCAAAACATTCCCCACGAGCATGACCCCTACAAGGTATCACTCACAACATAACTTCCCAGAGCAAAGGGAATCCACGAGCATGTTCCACTCAACTAAGTAAAGTTACATCAGTCTCAAGCAGTAACACCTCACCCCGGTCAAGGTATTTATCCCACGGATATCTCTCGATCTTTTCCTTTCTCCTTGCAAGTATCCGGACCGAAACTTGGTCGGATAGTGCACGGAGGAAACTACATCTTCATCTCCCGGCGGAGATTACAGCGGGCTCACGACTCTTCCAACCCGGTCTCCGGCAACTATCAAATGCTCTCAATGAGATCTACACTCGAATCCCCGTGGGCGCCTCCTTTCCTGGCGGGATCTACATACAGAATCCCCAGCAGATCGCCTCCCAGACTCTCCTCCGCAGGGTCCATATATGAGATTTCCAATAACGAGCCTCTCAAATCTCTACCTTCCTCAAAAATATCTAGGCCCAAGACTTGGTCAGATAGTGCATCGGAGGAATCCAGGGTATCTTTCTTCTCCTTGAAAAGCAGGGACTTCCACCTACTCAATTCCCCAGGGAGTCGAAATCCTCAAACAGAACATCCGCATCTTCTTCAAGATGGATATGTTTTGAAATACCACAACATCTATCATTCATACATTACTCATAAAGTCATAATTCATGCATATGTCATTCATATACACTGTCATGCATCAAAGTTCCTCTTGTTTTCTCCAAAGCAGTGTGATCCTCCGGCCTTAAGCAGGTCCGAGATTAAGCCCCGAATCGTGGAAAACTATCGAAAGACGCCCTTGGTTGTCCTCGACGGCGGTCCAAGATTAAGCGAATCGGCGGAAAACTATCTAAAAGACCGCCCTTGGTTGTCCTCCGACGGCGGTCGGGATTAAGCCGATCGGCGGGAAAACTATCGAAGACCGCCTTGGTTGTCCTCCGACGACTAGTCGAGATTAAGCCCGAATCGGCGGAAAACTATCAGAGACCGCCTCACGGTTATCCTCCGATAACAGGCAATGGATCAACACCGTGCACATGAGGCTATCCACATTTTGCCAACGCAATTTCCTCGAGTAATCAACACGAAGATTTATTCTCGATCCTTTCTTATTATCAACAGCAACTTCTGATTCTAGCGTCGACTCGGTTGCCTGGATGGCATCTTAAGCCCATCCCGACTACTTATCAACATTTCTCCACCTTGATCACGCATATTTGGTTAAAACCAATACAAACCAATAACTTCAAAGATGAGCACAAAGCCTAACGTCACGACTCCTCCGGATGGCATCTTAAGCCCATCTCCGCTCCTTCCGCTGAAGCGACTACGAGCCTAGCGTGCGGCTCACTCCCGGCATCGATCTTTCCAGATGGCATCATCCGTCAATTCTCCTATCGACATTCTCGAGTCTAGCGTCTGAATCATCCCCAGAAGTATCCAAATGGCATCGTAAGCCCATTTCCGCATCATCCACCAACGGTGCAAATTTTGGGTGTACTCGGTGTTCAATCATCTACCTCCGGTCACGAAAGACAAGCGTGTCAATCTAACCCTCTAGTACAAGAAGATTGAGCAGGGGCAGTTCATCATACCTAAAACCTCCATCTTCTCAAGATATTTCATACATCTATACTCAAAGTTCCTCAAGAGTTGATCGGACAAACTCTCTAGACAATCCACCCAAACTAGGGTTTGGTATCTCGAGTCAAGATGGACTTCCAACATCTCCAATGGTCTTCATGCCTCCACATATGCTTCAAAGATTCTCCATGTCAAGTTTCAAGCTTCACAAGTCATGTTTCCTCGACAATTGCTGGATGGTTTGAAAATCGGTTGTATTGGACAAAAGTCAACTGTGGTCAACATACAGTCAAACTTCATAATTTTTGGTCAACATCCTCATTTTGAAGTTACATTCATCATTTGATCAAGGGTTGATCATGATTCATCAAGAAAACTCAAGATTTGCTCAAAAGTCAAACTTTCTAAATTAGGGTTTCTAGATGAAAAGTCAACTGAACTTTGATGATCATAACTTTCTCATACTTTCTAAATTTTCCACCTCTTGTTTTGAAGGAAATTCAATTCTCACAACTTCATGTCTCACAAGAATGTCCAAAATGCTTCATTTGAGAGGTATGGCTCAAAACATTAGGTCATTTTCAAAGTCAACAAAAAGTCAACTTTTTGTTTTGAAGATATATTAAGCATGGAAACTCCAATTTAGATGAGACCAAAACGGTGGGTTAGAGGACTCTTAGAGCTTTCCAAAAAGTCCAAGAACACTCAAAAATGTGGAAAATTGAGCAAGATACACCATTCACAAGTTGGGCAATTTTGAAGGAATGCACAAAGATACTTCAAAAATCAATTTTTTGCAAATGGGCTTGCTTTTTCTTCATCCAAACTTATTCCTCATACAATTAGGAATATCCAAGCCCAATGCCACGAATTTTTATTTTATTTTTCTATTTAATTTGGAATTTATTCATTTAAATACAAATTAAATTTAAAAATAAAGTATAAAATCAAAATTAATTGCAAGATTGATTTTTATTCCTTCCTGAGACCAAACAACTCAAAAGGCCAACAAATTTCGAAATTTGATCAATATGGCAAGATTGGATTGGAAATTAATCAAGTTTTGAAAATTTGATTTTGTACAAAAATCAAATTTGATTTGCTTTGAATGTTGATTGATTCTTGCCAAAACCATTCAAATCCATCCAATATAAATATATGATGCATACTATCAAGAAGGAGAAAAAATTGGCTCTAAGAACCTAACTAATTCAATAAATCCGTGACTTACAAGCTACTAGCAGACATCGATCAACCACTTTCAATTGCTTTTGAGGTTCCATTGCGTTTTCTTGGGTTGTTACAGTCGATCAGTTCTTACATCATTCAAAACCATCAAGAATTCATCAAACACGATTTTGGTTTGTCAAGTTTCTTCAATCGATTTTCATCATTCATGCATTATTAACTGTTGTTTGATTGTTTGTTCATGTTTAGAATCAAGTTTGCAAGCGATCAGGTAAGCCAATCGTGCCATGGCCCGAATCGTGATATACCATAGCTAGGGTTTCGAGTTCGAATTGGGGCTTTGTTTAAATGGAAAAATTGGACCATGAGACCTATACCATCGTGTTGAATGTCGAAATCGAACCATGCCTTTAGAATTCATTTATATTATGTATGCTGGATTTTTGATTTTTGCTGGGATGTAGCGTCGAACCATGGCCGACGCGGAGCTTTTCAAAATTTAAACGAGGAAGATGATAAAAGCGCGGCGAGGAAGCTGAGGGGACGTGTTTGATCCCTCACTTGCTTTTCAAACATCATATAACTTGGTCTAGTGGTTAGGCGCTCCTTTGTTCAAGGATCCTCTCCCATGTCTGAGTTCGATCCCTATGAGCCCTTGGTTTTGCATTTCTTTTTCCAAAACTTGCATATTTTCATATTTTTCATATTTTAATATTTTCATGTTATTTTAATTATTTTAATATTTTATTTCTGCATTAAAAAACCATCAAAAAATTATTTTCTTTTTTACATTATTTTCATAAAATCTTTATTTAATTTAATAAATTAAAAAATACAATTTTGCATGCATATTTATTTTTATTCATATTTTTGCATTTAAATCACATTTAATTAGTTTTTAATTATTAAATTGCATCCAAAAAATCCCAAAAATTATTTTAGCATATTTATATTATTTCCAGCATGGCATATTTTTCTTATTTTAAAATTTGCATTTTTCTAACATTTTTTCTCTTATTCAATTCATCTCGTATTTTCCGATTTCTCATTCTTTCACAGGTTGTTCCGATTCAGACGATTTTTCCTTTATCATTCTATTTTTCCAATAATGTAACTGTTCATGGGATGTAATAGTTTAAATTAGGGTTTTATTTTCCGCGAGTTTTAAATTATGTATCTGCCCCAAAGCCATGTAATAGCGTAGGACATTTATCTTTCCGCATCTTTACATTCCGCATTTTAATTTCCGCTTATCAATTGATAGTAACTAGGCGTGTATGGCAAGATAATAATGAATTTAGCCCACTAATTTTCAAGATAAAATATCTCAAATCAACACACTTCTTTCACACACGCACCCTTGGATAATTCTCTCTCGCCTTGAATCACAAATGGTCATGTCCCTCGAACGTAGGGTATTCTAGCACCGTTGCCTTTCAAACAAATCATCATAGTCCCTTCGATACAAAGATCATAAGACCCACGATGTCGCCTCCAATACATGATCTTGACCCTCGATTGTCGCCTCGAAAGATGATGTCCCTTCAATGCTAGGATACTTCCTAGTTGCCTTCTATGACCATCCGATGTCCCTTCGAATGTCCCGCTTACATCCAACGAATGGAGCTACCTACTAACTAATGGATACGGCTAGCGCTATTCTAAAGGAACGTAAATACAAAACTCAATTCTGAGTGGGTAAATAAGTCTTTTAGTGCTTGCTCTAAACCAAATGCTTTTAAACCTCACACTTTTTCAAAGTTCAAACTCTTTCAAAACGAAACATTTCAACACTTTGTATACACTCCTACATGAGTCATTACAAAGTCAAAGCGAAATGCCTTTTCAAAACATTCTTGTCAAACACACGAAAAGCAATTTTAAAAGGTGATCTAGAAACTCAAGAGCCCGTAGATAACTACGGATGGAAAGGGTGCTAATACCTTCCTTTTCATAACCATTCTCCCGAACTTAATCAAACGAAGGTCTTTTTCTGACTTTTACCTTCCTTAATTGATAAAATAAAAGTCGGTGGCTCTTGCTATCCGCATTTGCGTACAAAACACAAAAGTCAGTTCACCGTGTTACATTGTCCATGACCAGAGCGGTCGGCGCTTCTCTTGATTAAGTTGATTGATCGTATGCTCACACCATTCGGCCTCGGATAACTTAGTTTCCATGAGAACTCTCATTGACGGAATCTCACTTCTACGGGAACCTTTGCTTCCATGCGTATACTACTAAAGAAAAGGAGTTGCCTGTTGAAGTGCATACTGAAGTACGGTATCCATGCAGAGCAAATGGCAGCATTTCGTGCCAATCTTTGTAAGTGATGACCATCTTCTGGACGATCTTTTTGATGTTCTTGTTGGCAGCTTCAACGGCGCCGTTCATCTTTGGCCGGTAAGGAGATGAGTTATGATGCTCGATCTTGAATTCCTCACACAATTCTTTCATCATTTTGTTGTTCAAGTTTGATCCATTGTCTGTAATGATCTTACTTGGAACTCCATATCGGCAAATGAGGTTGTTCTTGATGAACCTCACAACCACTTGTCTTGTGACGTTGGCGTAAGATGCTGCTTCGACCCATTTGGTGAAGTAATCAATAGCCACTAGAATGAAGCGATGTCCGTTGGACGCTTTTGGTTCGATCATTCCAATCATGTCGATACCCCACATGGAGAAAGGCCACGGAGAGGAGAGAATGTTGAGTAGAGTTGGCGGCACATGGAACTTATCTGCGTAGATCTGGCACTTGTGACACCTCTTGACGTGTTTACAACAATCGGATTCCATCGTTATCCAATAGTATCCTGCTCTCAAGATTTTTCTGGACATTGCATTCCCATTTGAATAGGTTCCAAAGGACCCTTCATGCACTTCATGGATTATCGTGTCTGCTTCTTGTCTGTCGACGCATCTGAGCAGGACCATGTCGAAGTTTTTTTTGTATAGAACATCTTCATTCAGGAAGAAATTTCTAGAAAGCCTCCTTAGAGTTTTCCTATCTTTATACGATGCTCCGAGTGGGTACTCCTGAGTTTGAAGAAAGCGTTTGATATCGTGGAACCACGGTTTATCATCGAAGACTGCTTCAGTTGTAAACACATATGCAGGTCTTTCAAGGCGTCTGATGCAGATCTTAGGCATATCATTCCAATCGCTAACTTTGAACATGGAAGATAGAGTAGCCAAGACGTCTGCCATTCGATTCTGATCTCGAGGGATATGATGCAGTTCAACTTTGTTGAAGAAAGTCAACAAACGTCTTGCATAATCTCTATAAGGAATCAAACTAGGATGATGAGTTTCATACTTGTCCTTGATTTGGTTGATCACAAGGGCTGAATCTCCATATATGTCAAGGATCTTGATCCTTAAGTCGATGGCTTCGATACCCAGTGGACTTCGTATTCTGCGATGTTGTTGGTGCAATCAAATAGCAATCTGGCGGAAAAGCGGGATGAGAACCCTCGGGAGTGATGATAAGCGCCCCAATTCCATTTCCAAAGACATGCTTGCTCCATCAAAGATCAAGCCCCATCTAGATTACGGTCGGACCTTCTCCGGTGGCGGTTCGTCCGCGATCTTTCATCTTTAAGTACATAACATCCTCGTTGAAGTCGAATTTGAGAGATTGGTATTCGTTGATTGGTTGATAAGCCAAGTCGGCGAAATGCTTCCTTTAACCGCTTTTGAGCGATCTTGGATGTCATATTCGATAACACATCGCCATCGAGCAATTCTTCCGATTAAGGCGGGCTTTTCAAAGGCGATATGATTGGATCCATTTTGGAGATTAACCAAGTCGTGTGATTGATCATGTCTTGGCGGAGGCGTTTGAAGTCCATACCAAAGCACAACATGTTTTCCTCGAGCATGGAGTACGAGTTTCACAGTCAGTGAACTTTTTACTCAAGTAGTAAATGGCATGCTCCTTCTTACCGATTTCATCTTGTTGTCCAAGCACCGTACATGGAATCTTCTAGCACGGGTACATGATTAACGGTCTTCCTTGATTGGAGGAATCAATATTGGTGGTTACGACAGGTATTCCTTGATCTTGTCAGCGCTTTTGGCAATCTTACATCCACACAACCTCTTGATTTTTGCGGAGAAGTTTGAATATCGACGGTGGCAGTCATGTGAGAGATAAATCGGAGATGTAATTCAACCGTCCAGAAATCCTCTTACTTTCTTTTCGGTATGTGGCGTAGGCATTTCTTGAA